>CM073447.1:25007500-26257500 GCA_037074515.1 Mimosa bimucronata
TCATAATCGAGGCCTAAGCTTCAATTTATTAATTTTAGGACTCCCAAAAATTACCAATTTAGACAAAGCCTAATTTTTCAAGTATAGCTAATTGAAAAACTAATGGCATAGAATTGTAGAGGAGACTTACGGGGTTCCGAAAATGTGCTTAGTTGGCCTAAAAACTCACTATTTGTATGCCAACGGGCTCTGATAAATCCGGTGAAAGGAGTAATAATGGTGATATAAGAGAAAAGAGGGGAGAGAGAAAATAGAGAAATAAGAAAACGAAGTGATCAGTGAACATGTATGTGTGTGCTCAGCGAAGTGTATGTGTGTGTTTATATAATGATAAAAATAATAATAAAATAATAATATAATAATAATATATGTAAATAGTAGTTGAGTGTGATTGGTTGAGGAATAATAATTGATGCACAGTGACAAGTTATTGACGAGGAACTGAGTGTCGGCAGAGTGGAAAGAGAAAACTACACTATTAGACCCTAAAATTCTCAAATAAGATATTTCTTTTGAACAAAAAATTTTCTTTTTACTTCCAAAATTTTCCCTATAATATCTTTTATTTATTTACTCCCACAATAACCTCTTTTGAGTCTAAAAATAATTTCCCCAAAAATTATTATCTTCCAAATAAGGGAAAAACTAGGCCTTTAAAATCCTCAAAAACACCTCAAAATTCTTCAAATATTCTCATAATCCATCATTTCTCATTAATCAATTCCTATTTACCCCCATAAATCCTTAATTAATTTTTAGGATGTTACATTGCACACAATAATCTATCTCATCATACACCTCATCACCACAAGTTGTTTAAATTACATCTAGAAAAATTAAGAGAATAGTAAAAGAAAAAATAAAAGCGTCACCCACCCTGCCCCTCCCCCTCTTCACATAGACTAGCTTCACTATCACATCTTCTTCTCTTTTTTTTTGATAAGAAACTTTTAGTAAAGGGGTTTGGCTCATTTACGATCCAAGGGCAGGGCCCCTAACTCATGATCCACTAGGGCCGTTCCTGTGGGCTCTTGGTTGGCAAGCTGTCCAATCCACACAGGTAGGTTTCACTCAACTTCACTTAGCTGTGGAGATGCCTCCTCAAGTGCCGCGACTGGAACTACAACAAAGTGGTCGAAACCTACCAAAAACCTATCATATCTTCTTCTATCACTACCAGAAACGAGAAAAATGGATATTAACCATTTATTTAATTTAAATTGTTTTTTAAACAATAAAAATATCAATTTTGCATAATCCCATAGTTTGATTCTCTTTAATCACAATTCATTGTTTAAATGCATATGGTGATAAGGTGTGTGATGAGATGGATTATTGGGTGCAATATGTAATGTAATGTCATGTGTCATTTAACGGTCAAACTTAACTTCGAATAGCGGTCTGGATAAATTTACTACGATTTGGAATCTTCTAGTGCAAAAAGCTCATTAATGGTTACTTCCGGGGGCAAAAAATGAACATTGAAATGATGACATAGTCAAGTTAACATCAGTGGGTCAAAAAGTGGAATTTAACGGTCAAAATTTAACGTTTTAAACGGTGGGGTATATTTACTAAGATTCAGATACTTCCAAGGCAAAAATGCTCCTCAAGTTGCTTCCGGATATTTATTACTCTTTTATTGTTACTTCCAGGACAAAATTGGGTCTTAACCCATTTAAAAGTTCAGAGATAAAAAACAAAATCGGGTGAAAGTTCAATGATCAAAACTATCGATTTTAATGTTCACAAACCAAAACCAAAATCAGGTGAATTTTCAAGGACAAAAAGTGGTATTAACACCAATTTTGTTTAATTTTAAAGTATAAAGATATTTTATTGAACTGTTGAAGGATTAAAATTTAAACATATTTTGGTAATATTTCATTGCACAGTCAACATTTAAATTTGTTAAGTCAACTATTTTGTTGATGAGATTAACACAAAGGATCAAACAAAAACTTAATTAATATGTGTGATTTTATCTCTTTAGCTTTTATAATACGGGATGGAGGGAGTATAAATTTAAACCCTGCACCTTAAAACTTAACGTTTACTTTAATCAGTTAAAAATGGTATTGCAAAAACTTAATAAGTCTCCACTTGTTTACAGTTGATTAGTTTAGGTTCCCCCTTACAAAAAATTTATGAGGACTGATTCAAAAATTAAGATAAACTGTAAATATTGACAGATTAATTTTGTCCTTAATTTCACTCATATCAAGCTACATATGCAACTAGAGTCTCTCATTTACTTAGGATACAAAATCTATCATCCCCCACTATTAGATTTGCTGAAATATTCAACTCATGCTTAGTTCTCAAACACTTCAGTCAGGAGGGACTGTAAACCATGAAATTTATGAAGCTCAACCAATAACACAAATTATTTATATAAATTATATAGAAATTTATTAACCTTCAGCATAATCTTATACTATTATCCTGTGAAATCTGAAATTATTAAGGACTAAAGGCTTGGCTTCAAGGTGTTGCCGATGTCGATGACAAATCGATATTTGACATCGGCTTTAAGAAGACGCTCCATTGCAGTGTTCACATAATCCATATGAATAACCTCAATGTCAGGTTTCACATTATGTTTAGAAGCAAAATCAATCATATTTTGTGTCTCCTTAATCCCACCTATGGCACTTCCAGCAATCATCTTTCTCCCTGCACCCAAAATATTCCAAAACCTGTAAGCTTCAAAAATTCCATTCCAATCTTCAATCAATATATATATATATATATAAATATAAGTTATTTCTAATTGCATGAGCCTCTTTTTCCCCCCTTTTGATATTGCTATTTGACTGTTACATTCAAGAATTGCTGGGCCCAATTGAGAATATATCTTTTATAGGGTCTTTTTCGGTTTACACAAATTCAAACTTAAAACTTCATGTTTAAGCGGTCAAACCTCATTTTCCTATAACCACCGCCAGTTGGTGCTACATGAGGCTTTTTAGTAATTCAAAACAAAAATCTTGAGTTATATATTAATTACCCATGAGTAAAGAGAAGGCTGATACTTCCAAAGGCTTCTCTGGTGCACCAACCATTATAAGTTTTCCATGAGACTTCAACAAACCAAGCAAAGGCAAGAGAGGATGGGCTGCAGAAACTGTATCAAGGATTCCATCCAAAGTGCCTAATACACCCTACGCACACAAATGAACATATATAACAGTGAGTGATTAGAAGATATCATTTATCTAATACAATCATATAGAACTAAATGAACAAGTTTCTAAGAGTGATCATGACACCTTTATCTGAACTGGCTCAGTGCTGATCACAAAGGAGTCGGCTCCAAGATGTTCAATGGCTTCCTTCTTTTTGTTTGGAGAAGTACTAATTACTGTAACTTTAGCACCAAAAGCTTTGGCAAATTTAACAGCTAAATGACCAAGTCCACCAAGACCAACCACACCCACATGAAGGTCGGGCTTGTCCAGACCAAAATATCTCAAAGGGCTATACACTGTGATCCCAGCACAAAGTAAAGGAGCTGCAACATCAAGAGGTAAGGAATCTGGGATTCGAATCACAAAGTGTTCTTCTGCAACCATCAAGTCAGAATAGCCTCCATAAGTGGCAGATCCATCCACATATTTAGAGCCATATGTGAGGATCATTTTTGGGCAATAGTTCTCAAGATTGTCTGAGCAACTTTGACATGATTTGCAGGAGCCAACCATGCATCCCACTCCAACCTTGTCCCCAACTTTGAATTTCTCTACCTTGCTTCCTACTTCTGATACTATCCCTACAATTTCGTGCCTGCGTTTGGTTCACTAATTAGAATAAAATGAACTTCACTAGCGATGTTTCTAAGAGATATATTCACAAATACTTCATTGACATTGAGAACAAAGGGCACATTATAAGTCTAGTTCCCAAGATTATTCCTAATACATGAAAAGGACTGAGTACTTTGTTACATTATTTGTGGAATCTTGATTATATTAAACTTGGAAAGTTCAGCAAATCAGTAACGTAATCTATTAAAAAAATAATAATAAAACAGAAAAGCGAGTTGAAATCTGTGTTTTCTTTTTCTATAGACACGCCTTGGACTGTTGCTGTCGGCCAAATTTGGTTCTAAATTTTTAATCACCGGTGACATTAGGAGGAAAGATTGTTAAGATTGTTTAAAATATCAATTACTCCCACCAGTCCTTAGTACTCCCCCTGGTCCTAATTATAATTATGACTGGAGGGAGTATA
The DNA here is from genome assembly GCA_037074515.1 of Mimosa bimucronata. Taxonomy (NCBI): domain Eukaryota; kingdom Viridiplantae; phylum Streptophyta; class Magnoliopsida; order Fabales; family Fabaceae; genus Mimosa; species Mimosa bimucronata. Next base: position 25,011,734 of record CM073447.1, read on the forward strand.
AAACTTTACTCAATGAGTTGATATTTGAACTAAATATAAGCCATATTCCTAATATATGCGAATTTATAGGGCAGAGAGAGAAGGTTTTATTTGGTCCTATATATAAGTCACTTAATTAAATATTGAGTATGAATGTACAAGTTTACTCTTCATTTATTATGTGTTGACTTTATTTTCATGTGGTACAGTGGATGTTTAATATGAGTAAAGTTGTAAATTTGTTAGATTTTAGTGGAAAGTTAATGAGTTTTAAGGCTTTTCTTGGTCTGTGTGAGATATGCTGGAAGTTACTTATAAATAGGACCAGATGATGATGAGTATGTGACACTAACTAATTTAACTATCATCAGAAGATAACTTACCCAGGAACAAGCGGATAGGTGGAAACGCCCCATTCATTCTTCAACATGTGGAGGTCCGAATGGCATATTCCACAGTACAACACTTTGAATGCCACATCTTTCTCCCCTGTTTCCCTGCAAAACAGAGTTCCATATTAAACAAGATAATCTAAAGTAGTAATCAGTAAGTAGCCAATAATGCCAACATGAAAATAACAATGTTGTCACTAACTTCCAAAATATTTTGGAAGCAACTAACGATCTGAAGTAAAGACTAGATACAACTTGTTGTCAAAAATAAAGGAATAAAACCAAACACTTGGTAGACTAAGTTCTTGAAGGAATAGAAGAAAAACCTTCTGGAGAAGTTGAAAGGGGAAAGAACACCGGAGAGATCTCTAGCAGCCCATCCAAAAGCTTTTCGGGGATGCTCAACCTCAGGTTGTGCCGCCATTAATGGAAGCTTCACCTCTTGGTGGAATAATCAGAGCAAAGTAGAGAGAGAGAGAGAGAGAGAGAGAGAGAGAGGGGAGAATAGAAGGCGAATGATTGTGAATTTATGGTGGTGGTGGTGGTGGGAGCGAGTAAGTAGAAGGAAGTGTGAACTGGCTTCACTGACATTCACAGTTCACAAATCACAACCACTGAAAACATGGTGGTTGGAGATAATGAATATGAACAGATGGTGCAATAAAGCACCTTTATTGCGGTTTAATTTAACCAAAATCCTGTCGCCGTCTTGTGTGGCTGGATTTGAAGTTTCATTGCCAAATAAGGATTTTCTTGGACGGCATGCAGATACGGGACGGTATGCCAAAATCATTAATACGTCTCTACTTAAGGCGACAACAAACAATTTTCACATCATTAAAAACATTAAATTTATCCTAAAATTTAAGCGTTTTCCAGTATTTTTCTTGCTAACTACACTAAATTGTATCTGGCCCCAAAAAAAAAAAAATGACACTAAACTGTAATACCATATCAATTATCTCCATCTCCCATCTCCCATCTCCCATCTCCCACTGTCGTTATTAAATGACACTGTCGTTATACATGAAAAAAAATTAATGCTTCTTAAAAACTAACAAGTGCTCAATTTGTCCTTATATATAAAAATCCAAAATTTGAATGATTTGCCCTTTTTTATAAGATGTTGCCTTAGTTGTCAAAGCATTTAATGAATTTTTTTTCTATTTTTATCAATTTTTATTATATCTTTTAACATTTTTCTTTCATACTCATTTTTATCATTATTAACATTTCTTTTTCTTACACTCCTCATAATAAATAAGGGTAAATTTTTAAAAAAATTATTAGGACACATTTATTATATTTACTTGCTTTTCTTAATATCACGATGTTCCTTATTATAAGTCCACCATAACTACTTTTCACTTACAAAAGAATGGAAGTTATAGCATTAAATTATCATATTTTTAAAAAAATTTCTAACTTTGCCCTTGTTTAATAATACCACTCTGTTCCTTATTATAAGTCCAACTACCACAAATTTTTTGATCCTAAATATAAGTCCACTTTGGGATCAATTAATGCTACTGTGACTATTTTACCTCTATGCTGGAAATAGGGAAGATGAGAGAGATGGTGTATAATGCATAAAATATTATTTTAGTACCAATTATTAAATAAGGGTAAAGTTAAAAAATGTTTTAAAAATATGAGATATTTAATGCTATAACTTCCACTATTGGTATGTGAGAAGTAGTTAGAGTGGACTTATAATAAGGAACAAAGTGATAGGTGTTAAAATAATAATTTATACATTATAAACCTTCTCTTTTATCTTTCTTAGTTCCAACATATGGGTAAAATAGTCAAAATAACATTAATTAATCCCAAACTGGACTTATATTTAGGAACAAAAACTTTGTGGTAGTTAGACTTATAATAAGAAACTGAGTGGTATGTGTTACTATGTTTTTTATCTCAGCCGCGTGCCATATAAAAAGGTAAAATATAAATATGTATATATATAGTAAGCATCATTTATGCTGACCCTTTTTAGCCAAAATATTACTCTCTCCGGTCCTAATTATAAGAGCTTGAAATTTGAATTGATTTGATCCAAAATATAAGAGCTCACCTTGCATTCTCTAATCATTTAATGCATTTTTCCAATTTTACCCCTAATTATAAGAACTCAAAATTTGAATTGATTTGATCCAAAATATAAGAGCTCACTTTGCATTATCTAATCATTTAATGCATTTTTTCCAATTTTACCCCTGATTCTCTTTCATATTTATTAATGCTCATATATTTTTCTCTCTTGTTAGACTTATCATAAATAAGGGTAATATTGAAAAAAGATGTATATTCCAGACATATTTAATAACTTTCACATGTTTTCTTAAGAAACGTATTTTGACGACTGGGGTCTTATAAATAGAATGGAGGGAGTAATATAATTTTGTGAGGCCGGGTCAGCCTTGAAAATATAAAAATATTGTGGGGATAGTTTGATCCATAAATTTTTATTGCGAACAATGGGTGACAATTCCTAGCTCATGGTGGTAGAATTGCCCATTCCCATAATAAATGAGGGAGAGAAGCTCTTCTTGAGAATGACATCTACCAAACATGCAACTTGAGTCATTCCTTCACTTCCCCTGTTCCCATATCTCACCGCCCATTACCTATTCGCTCATGTGGTCATATTTACATGGTGGAGAAATTTTTTTTTTATTGTTTCAATTTATAACTATAATATTAAATTTTTGATATAAATGTACATTTTACTATTAATTTAGTATTGGGTTATGTGCTCTTAAGATAGGGTTAATATTAAATAGGGATAGAGTTAAAAAGTTATTCAAACTTAAGGCATAGTAGTTGATAGATTTAAAGTTTTTCTTAGTTCTAAATATATCTAGAGGAATACTTCCCACCCAAATCACAATGTTAAATTTATTAAATTTTAATATTGAGTTAATAAGTTTTATTTTTTTATAAAATATATTATAAGTGGTTTATAAATATAGAGGAACACACTGTTAATATGTTTACAGTTATGCCTAATAATAGCTGTAAACGAGGGATAGCAATGGTCAACTAAGGGTTAGTATAGAATGTAAATTAAATAATAGTATCCTATGAATAGGTTTTCAAACATTTAAGTTTTGAAAATTGTTCACCTAGAATTTATTGCATCAAAATCTTGGATACGGTTTTTCCACTGATTTTGACGATTTGTGACCAATCTTTAATAATTTACAAATTATATGTAGAAATTTATATAGGTTATATTATACTCCCTCGGTCCCTTATTATATATATAAGTGAAGTAGGTAAAATCACACAGATTAAAGAAGTGGTTGAGAGAGATAAATATGTCTAAAATAATTTAATTTTCTTAAATGTGTCCTTATTTATGATTGAGTATATAAGAAAGATAAATGTGATAATAGTGTTATAAATGAGTATGAAAAAGAATGCAAAATAGAGAGAATAATAATGTGTAAAGTAGGAAAAAAACTCATTAAATGTTTTAACAAATTTAGCCAGGCTCTTATAAAAATATAGAAAATCATTTAAATTTTTTGTTTTTATGAATAGGGACGGAGAGAGTATAAAGCTCCTTTAACTTTGGAGTGGTTATATATATAACCCTAACATTTCTATCTTTTTTATCATTATGGTTCTCTAATAAAAAATTGACAAATCATATGAAAGACACCTAATATCCCACGTGAGAACCTATACGCACTACTACAGAATTATCCTATTGCGACGCAACAATAGGGGGGTATAGGCTAGTAATTAATAATTTTTCGTTTTTTAATAATAATTAAAATAAGAGTTTAATATTAAATATTAAAACATTAATTATTTATTTTAATGCACCTATACCGGCGCTTTATTTAAAAAGCGCCGGTATAGGCTAGTAATTAATAATTGTTCGTTTTTTAATAATAATTAAAATAAGATTTTAATATTAAATATTAAAACATTAATTATTTATCTTAATGCACCTATACCGGCGCTTTTTAAAAAAAGCTCCGGTATAGGCTAGTAATTAATAATTGTTCGCTTTTTAATAATAATTAAAATAAGAGTTTAATATTACATATTAAAACATCAATTATTTATTTTAATGCACCTATACCGGCGCTTTATTTAAAAAACGCCGGTATAGGCCAAAAAATTGGAGGGAAATTTCCCTCCAAAAATTTTCGGACCCCCCTATACCGGCGCTTTTTAAAAAAAGCGCCGGTATAGGCTTCTCTTTCTCTTTTTTATTTCCTCTCGTCTTTTCACTTTTCACTTTCTGTCGTCATTTCATTTCCTCTTGCTGCTGTTCACCTTAGCTTCATCTTCACCTCGCCTTCAGTCACGCCGCCGTTCACGCCATTCTCACCGTCGTTCAAGCCGTTCTCGCCGCCGTTGTCGTCTGTTCTTCAGTCACGCCGTTCACCTTTGCTCTGCCATTTCATCTGTCGTCTGTTCTTCAGTCACGCCGTTCAAGCATCCAAGCCTCTTCCCCAAATCTTTGCTTCATTCGGTGAGTTTCCCCTTGTTTTTGCTTTTTTTTTAACTTGTTTTAGTCTCTGGGATTCCCAGATTTTTGTTGTTTGAGAAACAAATGTTCTAACATCTGATTCATTGTATTTAAAGGTGCGGTTTTTGCAAACAAAGCTGGTGGGGATTTTTCGCCTCATTCTTATTCAGATAAATTAGGTGAGTTTATGTGTCTTTTGCATTTTTTTTTTCATTTTTTTGTTCTGCGTCGCTGGAAGCCGTAAACCAAAGCTGATTCATTGTTTATACTTGTACATAGCATGTACTCTCTTATCAAGTTTTAGTTTGTGCAATAAAAAGTTTTAGTTTGTACATATTCTTCTCTGTTTGAGTTACTGGTGTGTATGGACTGCCTGGAATTGTATAGAATTGCTGGAATTTTTGCAATGATGCAGGTGGGTGTGAATTAAAAAACAAATTGTATATTTTAAAAAAAATATAACCTATAACGGCGTTTTTTACGAAAAGCGCCGCTATAGAGAGGCTTATACCGGCACTTTATTACCCAAAAGCGTCGGTATAGATGGGCCTATACCGGCGCTTTTTGTAAAAAGCGCCGGTATAGGCCTTTTCAGTTTCAATAAAATTTAATTAAAACATGACCTATAGCGGCGCTTTTGAGTAATTAAGCGCCGCTATATGGTCACCTATAGCGGCGCTTTATAAGCGATGACCTATAGCGGTGCTAGCTATAGCGGCACTTCAAAAGCGCCGCTATAGGGGTCAAAAAAGCGCCGCTATAGGTGTTTTCTGTAGTAGTGACGGCATCATATCCAAATTAATATAGGGCATCATATCCAAATTAATATGATTACTTTTATAAAATTCTCCTAAACTTGAGGCTAGTTGTATATATATTCCCCATGTTATGTCAAAATTTAAATTTAAGTTCTTTGAAGTTTCAATTTTTCATATTTGTTAAAGATTAAAAATTGTTGGCCTAAAATATTGGGGAGTTTTTACAAAAATATTAGCTTACATATAATGCTATGTAGAATACTATATAAGGTGAGGTGTTCTCTATTGATAATTTTTGCAAAAGAATGACGCAAAGTCAATGGTAAAGGGGTCATAACAAAAAAAGAACAAAGAGTTAATTCAAACTTAAATTAAGGAGTTTATAAGTAATTGTCTCAAAACTAAAATGATTTCGTATAATTTAGGCTATATGATTAATAATGATCTTATCATGCGGCATATTATTTTTTAAACCTTGAATGAGCCCCTGTTTGTTTCAAAACCTTTCCGTGTAATTTTTCCAAAATATTAATCCTTAGGAACAAAGTTAACTTTTCGATAATACAATAGCTTTCCAACGAATGTGTCGGTTATTCATGATGAATATATATGCTTTTTTTATACATAAATATCCGGTTGACAAACCCGTCGATCAAGAGTCAATGGTTATTAGCTGGTGACTTTAATGACATTAAATCTCCTGAAGAACAGAAAGGAGGTGCAATGGTAAATGAAAAGAAATGCAAGAGGTTCAGTGAAAATTTGTCTAAATGCAACCTGATTGACATGGGTTCAGAGGGGCCAAAGTTCACTTGGAGAGGGCCACAAACTAAATTTGCAAGTAGATTATTCAAGAAGCTGGACAGAGCAATATGCAACATAGATTGGAGGAAGGAGTTCGATGAGGCTTATATAGAAGTAGGCCCTCGGATATGTTCAGACCACCACCCACTATTGATAAGTTTGGAGAGCATTAGGAGACAAAATTTTAGGCGGCCTTTCAGATTCGAAGCCATGTGGTTGCAACACCAAGATTTTAAGGAATTTTTGAAAAATAATTGGACCGATAAGGGGAGTATTAAAACAAATCTGGAAGCGCTGGAACCAAAGCTCCAAGACTGGAATCACAACGTTTTTGGACATATAAGAAAAAAGAAAAACCAGATTTTGAGAAGATTAGAAGGAATTCAGAAAGCATGTCAAGATAAGGGGAACCCGTATCTAGAAGATCTGGAGCTCAAGTTAAGAGAAGAAATGAGTGAAATTTTAAATCATGAAGAAGTGATGTGGTACCAAAAATCCAGAACTAAATGGCTTAATGAAGGGGATAGAAACACATCCTACTACCACACAAAAACTACCATGTGTAGGAGGAGGAATAGAGTGAATTCTCTAAAGAATGACTGCAGTGAATGGATTGAGGGAGAGAATGAGGCAGGAAACCTGGTGGACAATTTTTTCAAAAACCTGTTCACGGAAAATGAAGATGATAGGCCTTGGTACTATACAACTCACAATTGGCCAGAGATCAAAGAGGAAGATTGGAGGGATGTATGTGCGGAAGTAAAGCCTGAAGAAATAAAAGAGGCCATGATTTCAATAGGGGGACTCAAAGCTCCAGGGAGTGACGGGTATCCTGCAATATTTTTCCAAAAAAATTGGGAGGTAGTGGGAAAAGAGGTTTGTAAGGAAGTGAAAGAGATGTGGAAGGAGCCTGGAAATATAAAGATGGTGAACCAGACGTTAATCACGCTAATTCCTAAGGTAGAGAACCCAGAAAAGGTGAACCAATTCAGGCCAATCTCACTGTGCAATGTTGTATATAAATGCTTATCTAAAATAATTGTCAAGCGCTTGAAGAAAATCCTAGTCGATTTAGTGTCTCCCTTTCAAGTAAGCTTTGTTCCAGGGAGAAATATACATGACAATATCATTATTGTCAATGAGATGATTCACTCTATGAAGAAGAAAACAGGAAAGAAGGGCTTTATGGCAATCAAGGTTGACCTTGAAAAGGCCTATGATAGAGTAAGTTGGAACTACATGAAGAAGCTTCTTGCAGAAATCAAATGTCCCCAGGAAATGCAAGCTAGATTAATGGCCTGCATTCATACTTCCACAACTAATATTATGTGGAATGGAGAGAAACTGGATGACTTTCACACCTCGAGAGGTCTTAGGCAAGGAGATCCACTTTCTCCATATCTCTTTGTTTTGGGAATGGAAAAACTCACCCACATGATACTAGATAGAGTGAGAGAGAAAAAATGGAGAGGAATGAGAGCAGGGAAAAAAGGTCCTATAATATCACACATGATGTTTGCTGATGACTTGATTATTTTTGCTGAAGCTAACATGGAACAACTTGATGTTATTTTAGAATGTTTGCAGGACTTTAAAGACATGTCAGGACATAGAATGAGCCAGGACAAAACATACATATATTTTTCGCTCAATGTCAGACAGCGGGAAAGGAGGGAATTATGTACTAAGAGTGGATTCAAGCAGGTGGAAGAGCTAGGAAGATATCTGGGAGCAAACATCTCTCATCCAAAGAAAAGAAAAGACAAATACCAGAGCGTAGTAGAGAGAATAAAAAAGAAACTCCAGGGATGGCAAGCCTCAAGTCTTTCTTTAGCAGGTAGGATTAATTTGGTTAAAGCTGCTTCAAGTTCTATGGCATTTTACCCGATGCAACATGATAGAATTCCGTTAGGGGTAGTGGAGGAAATTGAAAGGGAACAAAGAAGATTCATTTGGGGAGAGAAGGAAGGGACGAGAAAATGCCATGCAGTAGCTTGGGAGCAACTATGCAGACCAAAGGATGAAGGAGGGGTAGGAATCAAGAAACTTTAACATATGAATGATGCATTCCTAATCAAACTCCTATGGAAGATGGAGACGGAACTAGACAACCCATGGGTCAAGGTGCTAAAAGGAAAATATGATCGAGAATTAGGGAGTAATGGGGAACTAGTTGCCAAATCAGGGGACTCTAAATTATGGAAAGAACTAGCCAAGCTCTGGGATAATTTTAAAGAAAACGCGCAGGTGACAGTCACAAGAAGGGACAAAGAAAAGATTACCTGGAGACCAGATAACAGGGGAGAATATACAATGGCAAGTACCTACAGATGGAAGTGCAAAGCCGGTGTGAGACCAAAACACAGGAAATGGAAATTTATTTGGAAGCTCCAGACGCCAGAATGTATCAGAACATTCATGTGGTTAACTCTCCACAAAAGACTCCCTACTAAGAAGGTTACTGGTAGGTGGAACGGAGGAGCAGGGACATGTGAAATTTGTAGACAAACTGTAGAGGATCAATTACACGCTTTAAGGGACTGCCCCCTAATAAGAGAAGCCTGGAAAAGTCTAGTGCCAAGGAAGAACTGGACAAAGTTTTGTAACCTAAGTGAACAAGAATGGTTTCAGACAAATCTCTTGAACCATAAAAACTTATCTGAAGAACTGTATTGGCCAGAAATCTTCGCTACAGGCTGCTGACTGGCATGGATGTGGAGAAACTTGCAAACTCATGAGAAAGCGTATGAAAGGCCAAAGAACCCAGGAGAGATTATCAGGCAACAACTTCAAGACTATCGAAGGAAATGGGGAGGAGAAGCGTTGCAACCACCTCAGGGAGAGATCATTACAGTGAAATGGACCCCACCTCCAAGGGGTTGGTGCAAGGTAAATGTTGACGGGTGTTTCAATACTAAAAGAGAAGCAGGGTGTGGAGGAGTAATTAGAGGGGAGTGTGGAGAATGGCTTAGAGGATTTTCAATGAAGATTAACGAAACGCTGCTGATAGCTACTGAATTCAGAGCAATAATTGAAGGCCTGAAGAATTGTTGGGACCTGGGATTCAATCAAGTTATTATGGAAAGTGATGCGAAGGTGGTGGTCGAAGCTATCAATAATAATGATCCCATTCACAACTGCCAAGAGCTGTTTGAAGATATAATGGAGCTGCTGCAACGCAATTGGCAAGTCCGCGTAAAACACATTTTCAGAGAGGGAAATCGGTGTGCTGATCTATTAGCTACCATTAGTTTGAAACAAACAGTGAGAAGAATGATCTGGACAACCCCTCCCCCAAGGGTGGAAACGTTACTGCGAGAAGATGGTGTGGGAGATGGACTCCCCTGTAGAATAGATATTTAGTTCTGGGCTTGGCCCCATTTGTAACAAAAAAAAAAGTCAATGGTTTGAACTGGGGTCAATATTGGGGTTGAAATAAAACAATGTAATTTTTATTAAAACATATTAAAATATTCATATATAAAGCTGAAAAGAGAAATCTTTAAATAAAAAGACATTAATTCACAAGTAATTAGTGTTTATATACAAATCACATATAATCTCAAAAAAAAAAAAAAAAAACTACTCCCTCTTGTTCTTAATATATGATCTATTTTGGGTGAAGATGGTTTTAATCCTAAATATAATATCTATTTCTAAATTTTATTAACTTTTTCCTAACATATAATGCTCCTCTAACAATAATCAAGTAAGAGAGGAATATGTGTATTAAAGAAGATTATTAGGATATTTTAGTGAAAAATGACATATCAACTAACTTAAATACATTCTTTATTTTATCAAATTAAGTAAATATATAAGTCTCATATTTAAGGCCAGATAATAGATTACAAATGTAATGGATGGCCACCTTTTTTTCTTAGTTCAAAATGATGTGGTTTTGATCTCAACAACGTGTGTGCGTGTGTAACACAACCTGAGGCGCATGTTCAAGCTGTACTGAAAAATACGCACGATCTCAATTAGGCTTAGGCCCAAAACTTTACTACCCAAGTTTCTGGTCCTCTGTTTGGGCCTTAAGATGCTTCAGCTCACGTCCACTAAGAATAGCTAAAATCAATCACCAAATATTATGAAAAATTTTCGTATTAAAAGGGGAAAATAAGAAAATCTAAATATGTTTCTCCATCAATGTGTATCTAGATACTAGTCAATAAAAAAAACCGAATTCGTGGGAAACATGTGTATTGATTTGAGAATGCGTGGGAAACATTTAACGGTCTAGTGTTAAGAAATTAAACATGCTGCATGCATTTAGTTTAAAATTTATTTCATATTCAAATGCTGTATCATGATCCAAGAATTTATTTAAATGCTACTTGTGTTGTATAATAACATACGAAAGTGACTTATAAATTATTCAAATTATTCCCACTCAGTAAAAAATAATTTTAAAAAATCGTTCGAGTGCAAAAGATCTTAAATTTATTTACATCCTAACTCAAAAAGATAGATAAATAATTCAAGCTTTCTAGCCGAAAAATCATCATTTTATGGAAATTGCTCACACTGTGTAAACAGTATGGCGACTACAAAAGAGAGAATATAATATAATTCATCACAATCTTCCAATAATTGGAGGTCTTTCTAAACGGAGATAATCATACAAAACACCTTGAAATGAACCTAAGGCTTCGGACTGCTTCACAAAGATAATATTGTTTCCCCTTTTAAATCGATCACTTGCCACTTCAACACTAAACAAACTATACAATCCATGAATGCCATGCCTCGCTATTGCATTGTCTTTTCCCATCCTCGGTGTCTCGTAGTGCGGATTAACGACTCTCGCATCATTGAACCAAACCTATCATATAATCAATCACACCCATCTCATTCAATATATGTTAATAGTATACTACCTCATTAGCAACTTGACAATTAATTCACTTTAATCATAAATATAAAACCCTAATTAATAATCCATTTTGTTTCCTAAATTTATAATTTTATCCTTAAAATATCCATTTTTCTTGAGTCACTTTATCATGTCCTCAAGTAACCGATAAATCCATATCAAGACTTTGCGATTCATATATGACTCTTTTAATAATTTTTGTTTTTTTTTTGCCAACCCAAGGTGAGATTTGAACACAATCAGCCTAACTGTTGAATGAAGTATCCATATTAGTTACATATGACAAGGGAGTTTTCATTAAGAGCAGTTATTATGCACATTATTAAAATTAAAAAAAAATTAATACGTATTATTTTAAAACTACTAATTTAACTTATTTTCTTATTATTTCACAAATTCATTATCTATTGAAAGTACCTGCAACTTAGCATCATTTGCTGCTGCTAAGGCCACTTGAAGCGTGTAGTTTCCTGATGATGAGAATGCGTCATCGTCAAGGTCAAATTGAATCTGCCACGTCGTTGGTTGGTATGTTTGATTTCCTGTCCTTCTGCTCACAAAGCAAATTATGATCAGAACAAGGACTTATGAACAATAACCGACGCCTAGCCACATTCGATTACGTATATATAGAAGACCATATAGGAAATTAATAACCTTGCAACATGTGCGAAAAACCAGTTATTCTCATGCATATCGACGCCAACTTTATAAACTAGATCTTTCTCTGGATATAAGTCAGTGTAACGTTCCCACAAACCATATTGTCTAAACCTGTCAAAAGTTATAATTGAAATTAGTAAAAAAAACAAAAAATAACAGAGAAGAAACAGAGCAATATTCATACACACACAGTAGCAATTATATATATATATATTTATATTGATTGTATAAGGCTTGTGTTCGAACTTGTCTCTGGGATGATTCTGGTACAATCTGTTCACGAGCTTAGGGTCAGGTTCTGGTATGTATAACTCCCTGGCTGAGCGATCTGGGACACCAATTTCCCATATGGTAGGACCATTCCTTGGAGGGCTATATACAACTGAACCCAATTTAATGACACCCCCTACATACAAGAAACCAACATCTCTATCATTATGTAGTTTCATATTTTAGGTCTAGGACTTGTTTACCTTAACATAGGTAAAACTAGCTTGTGTGAACTGAAAGTTGGGGTAAAAGTCAATTTGTATGATAAAATTTATATTTTGGTGTGATGGTATAAAAATAAAAATCAATTTGATGAGAACTTGTTTTTTTATAACATATTGAAAACTCATTCTCAAAATGCCATAAATTAACTTGAAGAAAAGTCCAAAGTCATAAATTAGACAAAATTCTCCAACTTTAAAGTGATGTAGAGGTTTCATACCTAATACCAAACATCATTTTCACGCCTTAACTAGCTTTATATTCAAAAAGTCACTTTTCATGACCAAGTTAAAATGCAATGTCAAACAAGCTGTAAGCTAAAAAAACATCTTTGTTTAATTTCTTGTACCTGGTTTGATGGTAATTGTATCATTGTATCTGTAATCACCAATAAAGCCAGGAACCCAAGCATACAAATTATAGTCCCCTGGTACTACGTGTTTGATTTCAAAATAGCCATTCCCATCAGCTTGAGTCCAGAATTGATAACCCTATATATAGACAAAAACACAAATTTCACTTATTTCTTGCTGCACAGTTTACGAAACTTAATCAACTTCAAGTGGCAATACAATTTAATACCTTGCTTTCTCTCTGCCATGATCCATTTTCTCCAGGCAGAGCTAAACCAACATAAGCAAACTTAGCATTTATGATTCCCCATCCCTTGTTGAACCTAGTAAATTAAAGCTAGCAACTTTAGCTCATCTTCATATATATATATATGGGTTTATTACTACAGAACAAATGCAAATATTTAAATATGTAAATGAACATATATACCAATCTCGGACTTGTAATTGTCCATTTACTGTTCCTCGTTGATTGGGTAGAATGAAATCTGGAGAACGAGGGAAATCATAGGGCCAGCTTCTGACTTCCTTATTGAACTATTAATGGAGTTTGAAAGGAAAAAACAAAGAAAAAATCAAGTTTAGTGATATACTTCATATAAACTCTCTAAAGAGTACTGTTGAATTGTACGGTGTTATAATATAATATGTACCTGTCGAACAGCATCAGACCAGAGATAATCTAAATTCTCCTTGCTGGAAGCAGAGTTAAGATAGACAAAAATAGGGCCAAATACCTTCTTGTATGTCTCCCCTTCTTCAAAATTAATTGACACACTTGTGCCAGCGTAATGAGTGCTCACAAACATCTGCTCATTATATTAATTAATTTAAGCAATGACACACACACCCCGTACACATATAGAGGCAGGCTTTGGGGCTTTGCATTTAACGAACAATATCAATTAAGATGTAATCCTTAAAATTGATAAAAATTATAATTATGTTTTATATTTAGGTTCAAAACCAACTCTCTAAATTTGTCATATTTTTAGGATTGGAGGAAGTATTGAAGAGTATCAATAAAGATAATAAGGAAAAATGTTGAAAAAAATTTTAAAAAAAATCTTACATTACAAATAAACTCGTATTTTTAAATCGATCCTAAATTTAAGAATGGGCCGTATATTTTAAGAATCACATAACGTTATTTAAATTTAATGGGAGAAAGAAAGAAAAGCCATGAGAATATCGTGGGGACCACTACTAGAAGAGATACTCACAGCAAGAGAGGTGGGGCCAACATGAGAAGTGAGATCCTGCTTGTGGGGCCCAGCAGTACGAAACTCATTACTTGGTGCTATAACCCAGAAGCCAGTGTGGGGCTCAGTATCAAAGCTAATCCATCCATGAACACAGTTGTCTTTGTTCTCCGCCGAGTACTGATATTTATCATCCACCTAATCCCAACACAAACCAACGTTTTACCAGCCCTCATAAAGCTCTAACAAAACCATCCACGGTTTAGTTGTATAACACAATTATGTATTGAAACCCAATCCAACATGACCGATAACACCAATAATGAACTAGTCCATTAACTGTTTTGATTAAGAGTTTTGGTAGATCAAATGAATATCGGACTTTATATTATTTATTACTTTATTAAGTTTAAAGCGAAGTCATTTTTAGATATATGAAAACCATTATAGTTGTGCTTTAATAACTCTGTATTATATATGGTTTATACACACATACCGTTCTGTTCCTTATTATAAGTCCACCCTAACTACTTTTCACATAATAAGGAGTGTAAGTTATAACATTAAATATTTCCTATTTATAAAACTTTTTCTAATTTTGCCCTTATTTAAGAATAGGTGTTAAAATAAAATTTTATGCACTATAAACCTTCTCTCTCATCTTCCCTATTCCCAATATAGAGACAAAATAGTCACAGTAGCATTAATTGATCACAAACTGGACTTATATTTAGGAATAAAAAATTTGTAGTAGTTGAACTTATATAATGAGGAAGAGAGTGGTATATAGATAGTTGATTAATAATACTACCTTATTTAAATATTATTTTATCAATATCACGAGTTGGATCCCAGATTGACTTTTGAACCATTGACCTTTAACTTATCGCCGCTACCAATTTATAGTCCAATTAGATTTTCGATACTATAAAGTTTAAACGTAATATACAGTAAAATAAGAAGAGAAGTTAAATTAGAGGTACCTCTCCTCTAATTCTTGGGTTCTTGGCATTGGTCAAGAGAACAGCTTCAGGATAAGCTAGTTTCTGTCCACTGTTTCTATCCTCAGCTGTTGGCATTACTCTTTGTCTATTCCTTGATATAGCCATATAGTTGAACCTGTGATCACAGCTTCATTTTCAATCAACCTCACAATAAATTCTCTTAGATAATACCACAAATATGCAATTTAATTATTAATTACTTGTCTTGTCGGAGCTTATAAACTAGCCTAATCTGAAAAACCTGCACTGATGGAAATCCTTCTGGCCGCTCAAATATTGCGTATGAGTAATATCCGGAGTTGCCCTTTCGCATTATATACCTAGAATATGTGACACATCGAATCATTAAACATTGAATTACATCTAAGGTGAGATATGTTCTATCAACAATTAGAAGTCATTTTGATAGAAAGACAACTTCAACCTTTATACGGATATATCATCTAAAATTCAACAATTGCAATTAATGGCAAAACAAATTAAGGCTATACATGTCGGACTTTAATTCCACCTCATGTCTATTTTTATAGGGACAGATCCGTTCATGGAATGTGTCCATTCTCTTAAAAATGAAACTTCCACTTGATCTTCGGTATTTTCTATGACTGAGAATTTCGTCCCCCCGATTCTGCCATACAGATACAAAACAGCTTATCAGATTAGTTACTTCATCAGTCTAATTTGAAAAAAAGCAGGGTTATTTAACAAGTAATCTTAATTCCAAGAATAACCATCGTACTTCTGAAAACCACCACCACCTTCATTACTCCAAACAACATCAAGATACCTGCAAATACGAAATGGTTATTTGGTTGGTTAATCCGTTGAAGTTAATTCAATCACAAATTGACTTGTTAATTTAATGGGAAATAGAGAGGGGGGGGGGGAGAATGAAGAGTAATGTAATGATCAAGGTAATCAAACCTGGACCGGTGGAGGTAGTGGGTCAAGGGTTAGTGGGTCAGTTCAGAATCAACCCGTGGGCTAGACCGGTGGAGAATAAAAAATTAAAAAATAATTTAAACTCTCATTATTCCATTAAATACTAAATATTAATTCTTTTTTTTTTGCCAACTAACTAATTATTAGTTCACTACCTTAAATCACTGACAAAATATCATATACTCATCCAACATTCCTTATGATTTATTTGACATATTGACATTATAACATCAATCCACTATCAAATAACATCAAAATTAGTAATCACAAAATATTCTTCACATAATAATTATTAAAATAGATAAATGATTACAAAATATTCATACTCATAGTACTTTATCATTAAACTAATAGTTATTACTATTAAAATTGTCATTAATTTCAACAAATATTGCCTTCTACCATTCATGCAAAAAAATATTTTTTTTAGAAAAAAAAAAAAGCTAACCCACCGGGTCACACCCGGGTTATGCCGGGTTGCCCCGGGTTAGCCCCGGGTTGATCCGGGTCAGTGGGGGTCTCAGTTAGCATCAAACCCGGCCCGGTTGAGTGGCTGGGTTGGCAGGTTCCAGGTCAACCCGGCCGGGCCGGGTTTGATTACCATAGTAATAATAACGAATTGTAGGTACATACCCTCTATTTTGATTTTCGTTTTGAGCTTCGAGTACATTGTCAATTCCATTATAAGATATTGCGAGGACAAAGCCTTCTGGATTGGACAACGTGACTTGGACAATTCCATTATCTATCACAACCTGAAAATTTGGGAATCATTTTGGGTCAAAAACGAAATATTTGTTTTCACATTTTGAACCCCATAAATTAAGGAACTTTTTCACACCTGGTTTTGATTTTGATATAGCTTAACCGCAGGAGAAGATGACGCTTGTGTGAGGTTATTCTTCAGTAAAGCTCTTCTGCCATCATATTGGAGTTTATAACATGTTTGTTAGGTCATCATCTCAATGATGAAATTCTTAAACGTTCGTGTTCAGTCTTGAAGAATAAAGTTTAGTAGAAGACAGGAATAATTTAATGATCTCTCTTCCTAGTAAAAAGGGTCATTATTATTTTCTCTGTCGTGTAGGAAAGTGATTAAGTTTCTTATTCGTCCTGTTTAGAAATTAAAGTCGTTTTTGATGACTTATTGGATATGAACTTAGAGATCCCCCCAACCACTATCAAGGAGCAGGCTGTTGAAAATACAATAACTGTAGAACCCTTAGATAATACTCCATCCATTTCTTTTCTTTTCTTTTATCATTTTTATAAACACTCCTTCCGTTTTTTGATATAAGATTTAATTGACATTTTTTAAAAAATTCTAAGAAAACTTAAAAAGTTACTTATAAGTTGATTTGTCTAAATTTTTGCTCTAAACTAATTTATTTAACTTATAAGTTAACATATAATCTAATAATACATAACATATGTTATGATTAAGTGGCTAATTTAACTTCCTCAATCTCTCTAAAAAAACAACTAAGCCTCGTATTAAGAAACGTGAGAGTATTATAATTATGCGATGAAAATGTATTTTTAAAGGGCTACATCTAAAATAATAAAAGGACATATAGGTGCGCATTTTAATTTCATTTTCTACACTTTTTTTCATATCAAATATTGTATCCACTTCGTCTTTAATTTTTTTATTTTTTTTAAATCGTTCATATTTATTGCACATAACAAAATGGTTTCCGCTAAAATTTGGTCTAATAATACAAAATATAAAGAGTATTTCAATTTAGGAAAACAAACATTTTTTACAAACAATTAATTTAACTAATGATTAGTGATATGAGGGGTTATAACAAGGAGGCTAAGTTTTGCAATCTCCTTGGCATCAAATAGGTTAACCTGTAAAACAATCCATTATTTTTCAAAGATGATGTAGATGGGACCATTCGATAGTCAATATCAATTGTATGCTAATGAAACAGCAACATGAAGATGATAAAAGGAACAGTACGACATTATATATTTAAGAAATTAGCTTGTGAATTTTTCTATATTTGAAATTGAAATCCTCTCAAACGTTTTTGTTATATATTAATTAATTGCTGCTAGTTACTGATTATTACCTAACGCTTTATAAATCTCACCTGCCATTAAATGAAAGAAATAATTATATCGTTCAATAATCATTATTAGTATCTAGTAATTAAACTATGAATAAATTGATTGAACTAATTTATTCATAATATATTAATATAACTATTCTTCAAATTAAATTTACATTATTCATAAAGATAACAACACTTGCTCTCTGTTTTTTTTTTGGTGCACCATTAGTAAACGACGTCACCAACATCTTGTCAAAAACAATGTTTAATACATTGAAGATCTTATGAAAATAAAGTAGTCAGCATGCATTATTGGGCGTGTCTCAGAAGTTTAATGTGAAATTACTATACCTAAACATTATCGGAAAAAATTACCATACCTAATAGAGGTGGAACCCTCAGAGAAACCAATGGAAAACAAGAAGCAAAGCTGCACAGTCATTCCAAACCACCACATGATGAAGGAATTACTTTTCTTCATCTTGCACCAATTAATATCAAAACCTGCTGCATGCAAAAAAATTGATACACACACACACACACAACGTTCAGTTTAAGCTCCAAAATATCAAGAGGCAAGGTTGGGTACGTATAACCATGAAGGAGGAAAGAGTGTTAAGATAGTGTAATCATACTCTAATGAGATGGAAAACAAGATAAACTAAGAACCAAAATGGAAGTTAAACCAAGTTCTATTCTCAGACCCCTTGTGCTGGTTTGCTAATTATGATAAACGAAATGAATGGCTTAACAAAATCGTATTGAGATAATGAAAGATAAAACTCACCCAGTTTCAACAACACAGTTTAATCCATTTACGTAAAGCAAAGCGAGTATGCTTCTAAATATATATATAGCTTCGGATCCTTGTATAGCTTCTCTTTGATTTCACGCTTTTTTTTAATTATTATATTTGACTCTATATATTTACTTGATTGTTCGGCGAAATGTGCGGGCAGGATATGTAAGTGTATCACACGCATAAGTAATGTTATACGTTTTTTGGAGGAAAAAGATTGAGAAATAATGTCAAAGTTTTACAAGGACTAAAATTGGTATTAACTTGAATTTTGACTTTGATTTCCCTTTCATTTTCCTCGGTCTCAATAAAGATATCATATGTTTTACGAAAAGTATATATGTTGTGCCGTTATACCAAAGCCTGACATTGCTAATTATAGACTTTTCGATTGACTTCAAAAAACTTGCCTCGAAGAACTCGTAGTCTATGCAATTCATAATGTGTATACCTAATTCGCAATTGTAATTAGAAAAATCACCCCAGAATTAATTACTATATACCTAACTTATAAAAAACCTACGAATGGTAGACACTGAAATTTACTACACCAAACTTGCCTACCTAATTAGACAAATACTATGAATGAATCAAAATTTCAATATTCCTCAGTGTATAAGGGCCATCATAAAACACAAAACAAACTAAAATTGCTCTTTGAAAACTCAGCTGTGGTATTATTTCCTATACAATTTTAAATTGGCAACACAAATTTCACCTTCAAGAAGATCAATTTTTTAAAGCTTCACCTTTAATTTTTATCGACGAACTCTGATTCTATGAATGATGACTTTGTTTTATGTTGCTAGAGATTGAAGATGACAAGGGTGTTTTATAACTCACCCGAAGGTGAATATGTAGATTCTAGGATATATAAGAAATGTTTAAAGTAGGAAAGCAAGGTTCCAAGCAATGAATTCAATAGTGGGAAAAGTCAACTAAAAGAGAAAAAGAAACACATTCAATTGGCAATCCAAAAGATACACATTTAAGAGAGGGATTGTACTTCTATTAAATATGTATATTTAAGAAGATATACCTAGTAAATAGGATCGTAAAGTAACAACAAAGATACAAAAAATCCAAGTTATTCTTTGCCTCAAAAAGAAAAATCTAAGTTATTGAATTCAGACCAAGGTAATGAAACCCGGTCCGATATTTGAACTAGTGGATGTGGTGAGTTAAGAGTCAGTGAGTTAGGTCAGAGTCAACCTAAAGGACAATTCAGTGGGGACTAAAAAATTAAAAAATAATTTACATTCTTATCATACCATCAAATATTAAATATTAATTCACTACCTTGAATCACTAACAAAATGATCATATACTTATCCAACATTTTTTATAATTTATTTGACATGTTGACATTATAGCATCAATCTATTGTCTAATGACATCAAAATCAGTAACCACTAAATATTTTTCATATAAAAATATCAAAATAGATAAATGACAACAAAATATTCATATTCATAAATAACTAAACTAATAGTTTTTACCACAAAAATTATCATTAACTTTAACCAATATTACTTTCTAATTTTCATAAAAAAAGGACACACACACATTTTTAAAAAAGAAACCCATCGAGTTAAGCTAGGTTAGCAGAGTTAAGATAGTAACTAGATTTTTCTCCCCCGTGCGATGCACACGGAAGTTAAAAATAAAAACGAAATAAACTAAAGAACAAAATTTTTTTGAGTAACTATTCCATGATTAAAAATGTTACTTGAAAACAATAAAAGTTGAATACATATGGATATAAATAATCTAAATCATTGATTGCAATTTTTTTATAAAAGGGAAAATATGAATTATTTTTAAAAGGCTTATTGCAAAATTATGAGTTATCAAAATACATATTTATATGTTCATTAGATATTTGAAGACAATAAAAGTTGATTTCAATGATCTAAATTATTGATTGCACTCATTTGAATTAAACAGAAAATATAAATTAATTTTATATGGCTTGATTGCAAAATTGTGAGTTATAACAATGTTGATTTAGATATTCATTTAATTTTAATCATATATAAATAAGATGGGCACAACTGTTTGAGCAAGTTTGACTATTGAAAATAAACCAATAATATTGAAAATGCAATAATAATTTAAATCAGAAATAAATATGATTCAACAATTGATTGAGCATGGTCTAAATTGCAATAGGAAAAAAGTGATTTTTTTTGCTTGAATGGGTGCAATTTCTTTGGAATTTTCAATATGATATACTTTCCCATAAATTGGATTATTTGCTTAGGTAATATTACATATTGTAAATCAAATATATATTTATAGATTGTTGCCTAAAATATAGAGATATATTTGAACACAATAATTAATTCCTATACTTCAAAATCAGAATATTGGAGATTCAAAAAATATATGATTTGAATTTTTTATAAACAATAATAAATTGATAAGTATGCACGTAATCAAATATTCAAATAAGTACATTTTTTAGAGTTATGGCATATTATAAATGAAATATTTATATATATATATATATATTTGGATTGTTGCCTAAACTAATGATCTATTTGAACACAGTTATCATTTATCAATTTGTAAATTTCAAAAGCCAAATATTGTAGATTAAAAAACAAAATTTATGTGGTTTTTTTAAAACAATAGTAGTAAAT
This sequence comes from Mimosa bimucronata, assembly GCA_037074515.1. Taxonomy (NCBI): domain Eukaryota; kingdom Viridiplantae; phylum Streptophyta; class Magnoliopsida; order Fabales; family Fabaceae; genus Mimosa; species Mimosa bimucronata. The sequence continues at coordinate 25,033,201 of CM073447.1, forward strand.
TAAGATATATGTACATGAGAATTGATTTTCATCGGTGTAACTTTCTAACAACCAATTTATTTTTTACAATAGAAATGAAAATTCGAAAAGAAAAATTTTTAAATAGAAAAATAATTAATACCATGTTGTCTAATTTACTGACTTATTTAAACATATTAATTATTTTATAAATTTCAGAGGCAAAATTAATAGTGTTGATTGTAAATCATATATATATATGTTTTAATTGTTGCCTAAAATAGTGACTTATTTGAAGACAATAATTAATTTGTACATTTGAAAAGTCAAATATTGCAAATTAAAAACAAATACATATGGATTGATTTTTCTATAAATAATATTACACTAAGAGGTATGTACGTGATAAAAAAGAGAATTAATATAGAATACCTTCTTAAAAGTAAATATATATGTATTTAATCATTGCTCAATATTAAATAACTTTCATACATTTATGTGTTTAATCATTGCTTTGCTCAATTTTAAATAGCTTTCAAAATTCAAAAAAATACCTTCCCAAAAGTAGAGATATATGATGAGTAATGATTAATTATTGGTAATGAAATTTGAAATTAAGAATAAAGCTTTCCATTATGACTTTGATTATGTCAACATGTGGACCAATAATTGAGGTAAGTGAAGATGATGTCGTTGGACATGTGGACCAATAGAATTGTTGCTAGGAGTTTTCAAGAAATATATAGATACCCCGGGTTGTTGTGATCCCAAATTAATGCTATGACCAGCCTGGCTGTATGTATGTCGGGTCATCTAATTCCGGGCTGACCTAACCGGACCAGTCCGGGTTAGATGACCATGATTTTTTTTTTGGCCAAGAGATGGCCATGATTCAAACCATAATGCGAAATTCAAAAGTATATTTGAATTCCTTGTATATTATGTGTTTTTTCTCTTATATATATATATATATATATAAATTTTCTGCTGTTTACTATTACTTAGTTTTAAGATGATTAATTGTAATTGAAGGGAGGGAACATTCTAGAAAGGGTAATACAATTTGAATTTGCTAAAACGCATCCAAAAGAGTAATGAGAAAAGCTGATGAAATACTTATGTTGTGATACAAGAAGTAGTTACTTTAACGGATCATTGGTCAGCCTTTTGGAAGTTAAGTTACATTTTCTAAGATCAAGTTTGAAAAGTCCCATGCGTTTAGCCTAACTACAAAGGTTCAGTTTTGGGGAGTTTCTAACTTATCACCTTTCATGATACTTTTTCTGCTGACATGGTTATATGACTAAGTAAAATTCAAACTTAGTAAGATCTGGTTGAAGAAACTCTTTCAAATGAATTTTCTATATTTACATGGAGTTGAACTCGATATCTCGTATTTAAACGACCAAAAATCCCTTCCACTAGGACCCATACAGCCATACCCGTTGTTGGTCACCTATCGTAATTTTGGCACTCAATTATTTAGAATTTTTAAGTGTATTTTATAATTAAATTTTTTGGTCCAAAATATAAGAGTTACTCCCTTTAATCCTAAATATAAGAAGTAACATGTCAAATTTTTTTGTTCAAAATATAAGAGGTAACATGCAAAAGTCAAAGTATAAACGCACGTTTTCTATTTTTGTCCTTGTATAGTAGTAAATGCAAGGAGGGAAGAGAAAGTGTGTATAATAAATGAGTAAGGATAAAAATGGAAAACTCTATTAAATATACCCATAATAAATGATTTCAACATGTTTTTATTTGCATGTGTAAAAAGGTTGATTACCTCTTATAATAGGGATCGGAGGGAGTAACATGCAAAAGTCATAATAATATAAATGATTGTTTTTCATTTATGCCATTGTATATTAAATGATGAAAAGAGGAGAGAAAAAATGTGTATAATAAATCAATGAGGGTAAAAATAGAAAATTTTATTAAATATACCCATAATAAATGATTCCAACGTGTATTTTATTGTAGGTGTAAAACTGTTGAGTAACTCTAATAATAGGACCCGGGAGTATATTTACATAGGCAATGTGACACTTGACAGCTCTCCCCCTCTTTCCTCTTTCTATTCCAAGTGGTTTACAGCCCTTGATCTCCTCTGATTCAGGTACTTCTTATTATGTTTGTATCCATCATGATGATCCAAAGCTTTTACAGAATTTACATATCCCTGTCGTTCATCACTCATCTATTTAGAATTAAAATATCTAAAATATGAACTCTAATATACTCCCTCCGGTTTTTATTATAAAAAGTAGTCAACCTCTTATACATATACCAATAAAACATGTTGGAATAATTTATTATCGGTAGGTTTAATAAGTTTTTTCAATTTTACCCTTACTCATTTATTATACATACTTTCTCTCATCTCCTTGTATTTACTAATATATAAGGCCAAAAATGGAAAACATGCCATGTTACCTCTTATAATTAGGACCGTAGGAAGTATATACATTCAAAGATTTATCAATTATCAGTTATTCTTCCCCAGATAGTACCGCCACTAATAACTTTCATTCAACTAGGAATTGAAGAACAAACCATTTTTCCAGAAGTAAATTATAGTGTGAAAAGACACATTTTTATAACTTAAAGTTAGACTAACTACTTTTGGTCAAAGAAAAAATTGAGACTAATTACCACCACTACTATCTTAATTAATCATTTCAAACTTACAATTTACAGAAGTAATGCATCCATAAGAGTCTAATATATTTCTAATTTTCCAAGGAATAATGTTTTTAAGGCACGTAGGTCATAAGTTGTGTCTCCTACCAGGATGTAAGAGATACTTGTCAACTTGAAGAAATAGCAAAATTTATTTCTCTGTTGAACTTTAGAGTTCAAATTCACACTATTAAACAAGAGGAATTAAACACAAGTTTGAAATTAGAGAGATTAAGAACTTGGAGCCACACCAACCGTAGAAGAAATAGTAGAAAATAGATGAAGAAGAAAAAGAAGACAAACACATCACAATCAGAGAACGATAGAGAAATTTACTAACTATGAGCTGGAGATGGATCTATACCTTTCAGAGAGAAAGCTTGAAGGAGATGATAATAACCCTCGTATTTATTGTGCGTATATGAGATTTCAAAGCTCGCTGAACCTGTTTCTGTAGGAGTATGAAAATGAGTTACAACTATTGATAGAGATTTCAAAGGAAGCACAAGGAAACATGTGAACAGCTATACATCACTTCTTATAGGGATAATGGTTGTTTCCAACTTTTCATGCGTTACCTCAACAAATATACACTATGTTAATTTTGTTTCCGAAAGTTGGCTCCATTTTTTTTTATTTCTTTAAATTTTTTTATCGAAATGGATTTCTTAACATAAAGATTTTACCTTATACGTATCTTAGTATTAAATGGAAAGAAAGAATTATAAATTATAAATATCAAAATAAAGAAATAAATCTGGCTTCTGATTGATACATATTTATAGTGGTCTCTTAATTATTTTCACAAAATAAGGTATCTCCAGAATATTTACTTTTTTAGAGAGAAAAAAAAGACTACTTACCATATTCAATGTGTTACTCTCCTTTTATTTATTTGCTTCCCTTCCTCCCCACTTTAGTCTTCCGTTCTGAATTGTCTAGATTAAATATTTTTTTATTTTTTTAAAAAATTATTATTATAATGGCCCAAAATCTAAAACATGGATAATGTATTAACTATCATTTTATCAAATAATATAGTTTTTATTGAAAAATTAAAACTTAAAAATATTAAATTTAAATAGTCCAGATACAATCTAGAGAGTGGAGAAGCATCCCCAATCACTTTTGTAATTAACGAGTAGAGAAAGTGGTTCCACTTCGCTTCTTATATGAGCACCGAATTGTAGAGAAAAAGAAAACAACCCAAATGTGTAGTCATTATAACTGTTTTATATTTTGTTTAGGTCTAACAGAAAATCACTGAGGTTTTGGACATGGAGGTTTTGGCAAAACCATTAAACTTTTATTTATATAATTTTTTGCAGGTGTACAAGAAATGACAAACGAATTTACGAAAGGAGTTTTGCGTCATTTCTCTTGAAATTACATGCTGTAGAAAAAGATTGAAACCAATTTACTTATTTATTTAAACACACGCGCTTTTGTTTTCCGTTAAAGACAAAAGCACATAGAGCTATATGATATCCGATGCCACAGTTTTATTTATATTTAGGTATTGTGGCATTTTACTTGAGGTAGATTTCCAAAACTATTTTTGCATTTCACATCAACTTAAAAGTGAATCCTCATATTTTAATGGAGTAAAATACTCTATTTATACATAGCGTTTTGCCTTAATTGCACATAAATCCTCATTATTTTGAAAATACACATTTAAGTGCAAAATATTAAATCATTTTGTTTAGTTTCTTCTAAAAAGATACTTTTTAACTAAAATTTATATTAAGATATTTTTATTTACTAATTCATCCTTCATATCATACCAAATTTCTAATTTTACCAAAAAAAATTTAAATTATTTAAGAGATTTTTTCTTCAATTTTTTTCTTTTCATAATTATCTGTATATGAATTTTAGTCAACGTAATAAAAACTTGATTGAAATTTTTTATTAATTTTTAAATAAATATATAATTGATTAGATATGTTTCTAAATGAAAATGTTGGGCCATTTTAGTAAGATTTATCAGGTTATTAGTATTACAGCTATCTATGCAATGATGAATAGTTGAGTAGCCACTCGAAGATCCACGAGTACATAATTTACCTTTCAAAGAAAAAGTCTAATTAAAATCTCCAATAAAATGTCGTTTATGTCCAAAAAAAATTCTCCAATATAAAAAGTCAGGGAACACTCAAAATTTAATTCCGCGAGAGACCTCCAAGACAATCGCATAAACAAGCAAACTCAAAGCATCTAATTTAACTATTTTTACTTTAACTCAGAGAGAGAGAGAGAGAGAGAGAGAGAGAGAGAGAGAGAGAGAGAGAGAGAGAGAGAGAGAGAGAGAGAGAGAGAGAGAGAGAGAGAGAGAGAGAGAGAGAGAGAGTATCTATACATCATTGGCTCAAAAGGGTAGTTTCATGGACAAATCAATGGAGTTGGGTTTAACAGCAAATGTTTCGAAAAAATAAAGTATATGTGGATGTGTCTAAAAGAAACACGTTCCATATTGCCTAGATGAGAGGCAACATTAGCTTATATAAATTAAAACACTTTATGGGCTATAAAAAGATGTGGGCTCACACCCATAACACACTATAAAAATAAATGAAATTACTGACGGAACAAAATATTATATTATTTTATTTTAAAAATATTTTATAAATAAATAAATTAATAAATAATATGTTATAAATAGTAGCAAAAATTAATATATACATACACACATATAAATTTATTACAAATTTGGTTTAAATTTTTTTATTAAATAATATGTAATTTATTAATAAATATTAGCACAAAAAATGAAAAATAATTATAATTTAATAATATATAGTAAAATAATGATTAAAAAATTTATATAATAGAAGTAATTCACAAAAATGATGTTATTATAAATATAAAATTGAAATACTAAATACAATGTAAAGTATATGAATATAAAAGATTATTTATATAATAATATAACTTTTAATATATAAATTATATAATTTTTAATATATACATTATATATTAATAATTAAAAAATATTTCATAATATATTAATTTAAATATAATGTAAAGTATATATAGTATCAAATATAATTATAATAGTGGAAGTTTAAATATTATAAATATAATAGTTTACAAATAATATCACAGGGTCTTCATAGCACAATTGGTTAAGGCATCAACATGTGCGCAGGAGATCAAGGGTACAAGTCTCCACTCCACCACAATTTCACACAATTTGTGGAGTCGACATGTGGCAGTGTGTGAGAGGTGAAACGTTGCAGTCACAATGAGGGACACGTGGCAATATGCCATGTGGCTTATAATTTAAAAAAGTTTAAAAAACACTATTACAGAAATACTCTATTGCGGTACAACAATAGCGACACTTATAGTTGTAAGCGCTGGCATTGGTGGGTTGTTGACCTATTCCAATCCTTACAAAATATAATCGTCGGTATAGGTGTGCAAACCTATCCTGGCGCTTATTTCTATTAAGCGCAGGGATAGCCTTTCTTTTCCTAACTTTTTATTTTTTTCAAAAGATTGACCTATCACGACGCTTATTTAGTGTAAGTGCCGGGATAGGTTTAATTTACTTTTATTTTTAAAAATATTCTTACTGTTCACTGTCAAGCGTTAATCGCAAGCGCAGGCATCGTAAGTAGTATAAAATATCGTTCCCACGGGGATTTGGACTAAAATCTTGACCAAACAAAAGGCTAAGTGATTTCAATCAAGTTGAACTAAAAAAATATTTTTGGGTTGTATAAAGAAATGTTGAAAATCTATTTCTAAAAACTAGAAAGTGATAAAAACAATGGTTCTTTTAACTTAAAGGATTAAATGGGGTTTATGATTATTTATCCCCTTTGCATTTCATAAAACTTGAAGAACTCCCTCTCAAATGGTATTTTCAATGAGTATATGTGTTTGTCTAGGGTTCATATGCACTTGATTAAGCTCTCTCAAGTCAAAATCAAGTTTATATTTCCATTAAAATGCACAATCTCTTGCTACAAATCATGAAAATCCCCTTTGAAAACAAACCCTAATGTGATAATGCAATGTTAGCAAAGATATCTCTATTTTACCAACAAACTTTCCATTTATCATGTAAATTTCAAGTCAAGCATGATTTTAACCAAGTTCTACACATGGATTAGCTCTCTCAAGTCAAACCCATATGAACAAATCAAGCTAAATGGTTGCCAAACACTTGGAAGCATGAAGAGAATGATAAAATCCACACATATATATCATTAACTACCAAAAGAGAGGAAGAATAAAGTCTTAATCCATATAAAGGTTTTAAATAATTCTAGAATGGAAGTTTAGCTACTCGTAGAGAAGAATATACAAATCTGGAAAATAAGAGCAGCCATAGAAGAAGTTTTAGAGAAGAAAGAGAGAAGAACAAGAAAAACCAAGGGAAATGAGGTTGAATCTCTTCAAATCTTGAATCTCCACTTGAATCTCCTTGAAAATCTCCAAACCCTAGCTCCCAAGTAGTCCTCAAAGAAAGCCCAAGTCAAAAGGATGTGTTTCTGTGTGTTTTTGGGGGTGTTTTATAACCCTATTTTCTAGCAGAATTTTCACTGTGTAGTCTATCAGCAGTTTTGGCTGCGGCCAAGATTTTTACCTGCACTGGTTGGCCGCGGCCAATAACTCTCTGCCTGGAATTTTTCAGGATTTGGCTGTGGCCAGGAATTTTGCCTGTGCTTTTAGCTGTGGCAAATAACTGTCTGCAACTTCTCTTTTCAGCTTTCTTGGTTGCTTTAAATCTTCTTTTCCACTTCTTGCTCCTTGATTTTAGCTTCAAATGCAACTCAAATGTGGCTTAATTGATTGGCTTCACCCACCTAACAAGCAATGAAATCTACAAAAGCCAAAGTTGATAAAAAGAGGGTAACATATTCACATTTAAATCAAGAATTCAATGACTTTAACCCAAATATCAACTTGGCACATTTTCCTATCATATCAAATCAAAATACGTATAATTCCACCAAAAAAGTGTATGAACTATAGGAAAATGTGCTAAAATGGCTTGAATTTCAAGAGGTTAACACTTACCTATCTCGGCGCTTATTTATCTTAAGCACGAGGATAGGCTTTCTTTTTCTGACTTTTTATTTTTTTTAAAAGTTTGACCTATCCCGGCACTTATTTCGTGTAAGCGCCGGGATAGGTTTAATTTTCATTTATTTTTGTTTTAAATTTTCTTACTTATCTATTAAGCACCGGGTTATGCCTCAAAATTTCTCATTTTCCCCTCCCTTTCTCATTTTTCCCTCTCTTCCCCTTTGCCCAAACCCTAGCCTCCACCCCATTCTTTTCCTCTTCTCTGCCCGCAGCCCATCACCCCTAGATCCCTCTCTTCCTCTCTTCTCTTCTCTTCTCAAACCCTATTTCCCTTTTTCCTCTTCTCTTCCTTACAGACTGATAACTTCTGAGAATTCATGTAATGTCAGCAAATTTTCCTTGAGTTCTATGCAATCATTGATATATTTTGGACACTCAAGATAGGAAAATGTTCATTTGATTTTTAGTTGCACATCATTGTTCATTTGTGCAGATTTTAATCATATTTCTAGTTAGTTTCTTATTTTGTTTTATGTAAATCTTGTAGGAATATTTTGATACAATAACCAAGGGATCCCGGATTAAGAACACTTGAAAAGGGGAGAAATTGGGGTTAGAAGCTGAAATTTCAAGAAAAAAGGGAAAATATGAGTTTCTGGATGAATTGCAAAAATTACAGAAAAGGAGCTCGAAATTCCCAAATTACAGAAAAGGACCCGAAATTCTCAAATTACAGAAAAGGACCTGAAATTCCAAAATTACAGATAGGTCCCAGCTCGCCGTGGCCTCACCGCGGTGAGCCCACGACGAGCTAACCCCCCAAAAGAGGCAGAAAAACTTGCAGCTCTCCGTGGCCTCACCGCGGCGAGCTCACGACGAGCAGACTGCGCTGCTGCGCGTTTTTGACAGATTTGAGTGATATAAAAGTTAGGGTTTCGGGGGAGGCGGTGAAGAGCACCTAACCGTTAGGGTTATATCAGAGCAGTGCAGCCTCGAGTCCGCCCTCCAAGAAATTAAACCCGAGGGGATAGTGGAAGCTAACCCTGGGTGTCGATCTCAAGGAGCTTAGTGTAATATGATTCCTGATAGCTAATATGTAAACTTGAAAAGGCAGGTAAAAAGCATTTTTGTTTGGTTTTAATATGAAGTTTGGTATGTGCAAAAGGTAAAGGAAAAGGTGGGAATTAAAAGTGAGATTTGGATGAGAATGTGATAAAGATCATTCTTGATGTATGAGAGATTTGGGAATCATTGCTTCTAACGATTTTCAGGGAGTTTAATTGATTTCTAAAGGACCCTAGAGGAACCCCTCTAGGCTAGGCTTAAGTTAACTTAATTAATGCCGGAACCCGGCACATTACTTAATTTAACCCAAGTTGATTAAGTTCAAAATCAAGAAATAATTGATTATGCAAGACTTTAAATCCACAATTTGGGCTACCCCATAATTGCTCTAAATTTCTCTCTAAACCCTAATCCATTGATGGCCACCTATACAATAAATTAGAACCTAAAGAGTGTTTGCCCAATGTCTCAACACAACTGAAGAGCTCACCGATCTCTATCTCGAGTGTGTATGCGTATAGCGCGCCCTTGGGTCCGCCCTTCAAGAAAATAAGAACCAAGGGGATAGTGGAAGCTAACCCCCGGGTGTCGTTCACTTGAGGAGCCTAACGCAAAAGGTGACCTAATAGCTAGATGCAAACTTGAGAAAGCGGGTAAAAAGTATTGTATTTGGTTTTTGATTTAGAAAAGATGCAAAAGGTATGATATGTTCAAAAGTAAAATAAAAATAAGATAAAAGTGAGATTTGGAGGGGGATGGAAATGGAATGGAAATGGACTCATTCTTGGTGAATGGAAACTTTGGGATTCATCGCTTCAAAAGATTTTCGGGGAGTTTTTGTTGATTTTCGAAAGACCCCTAGAGGAACCCCTCTAGGCTAGGCTTAGTTTAACTTAATTAATGCCGGAACCCCGCACATTACTTAATTTAACCTAAGTTGATTAAGCTCAAAATCAAAGTGAATTTGCTAATTGTAAGGGGCTCTTAATCCAACAACCGGAACCCCGAATTGCCACTAATTAATCCTAGAGTTTGATCAATTATTGGAACCCCACATAATAAATCAAGACTCTAGGATTGAAGTCCAATGCCACTCATGCAATTTTACAAATTCAAGAACAAACTAATCATGCAAGACTTTAAATCCACAACTTGGGCCACCCCACAATTGCACTTAATTTCTCAATTAACCTAACTCATTGATGGCCACCCAAACAAAGATTAAGGTTGAAAAGAGTAATTACCCAATGTCTAAACACAATTAACTAATTCCTATGCCATTTCATTCATGTTTCACTACTTAACATTTTTCATCCACTAACCAAGCCACCTTGAATTAGCACAAGATATTCACAAAGAGAGTAACAAAATCATGAACCCATAAATTTCATCAAACTCAAAGTTAATATAGCACAATGTCAAGCATTCAACAAGAACAAAACAACATAAAATAGTTTCTAACCCTTATACAAAATATAGAAATCAAGAACACAACCAAATGTCATAAATATACTCCTAGAACCCTAGAAAAGCATAAATACAACAAGAGGAAGAAGGATTAGAACTAGAACTCCCCTATTGAAGCTTCAAGCTCATCCCTTGGCTCCTACCACCAAGAATGGTGGAGCCTAGCTGTTACACTCCATGGAGGAACCACCAACAAGGAAGAAAGGAGTGGAAGTCATGGGTGGAAGGAAGGGAAGAAGAAGAAGATGAAGATGAAGATGAAGATGGGGAAGAGAGAGCTAGGGCTTGAAGGGTGTAAATGTGAGCCAAATCTGACCTAAAGGGGTGTAAGTTTCGTGTTTTATGTCCCCCAAGTCGAGTCAAGTGAGTGGGTATTGAGTTGGATCCATTTAGAGTCCGAAAACGCGCTGAATTCTGCAGAATTCCCAGAGTTCGCCGTGGGTTTCGCCGCGGCGAAAGCCACGGCGAGCTAACATTGCTTCTGCCTCTTTTAGGGGTAGTTCGCCTTGGGTTTCGCCGTGGCGAAAGCCACGGAGAATTAGGACTTCTCTGTAATTTTCAAATTTCGGGTCCTTTTCTGTAATTTGGGAATTTCGGGGTCCTTTTCTGTAATTTTTACAATTTATCCAGAACTTGTATTTTGATCTTTTTTCTTGAATTTTCAGCTTCTAACCCAAATTTCTCCCCTTTTTAAGTGTCCTTCCTCATCCGGGATCCATTCCCTTGGTCTTCGAGCAACCCTACAAGTAAATATAAGATGGAAAAGGATCAAATAGCCCTATAAATTAATTAATACAAATTAATCTACAATTATGGCTAATTAATCCTAATTTTACACTCATTTCACTTGAGAGTTTGAGACATTCAATTAAGCATTATTGGACCAAACTTGCATCTCAATCATGTTAATTTCCTCAAATTGGGCATATAAAAACCATACAAATCAGAGATTTGTCAACAACCAATTAATTCTTATGCCATCTCCCTCAAGCAAATAGCTTAACACTCTTAATCCACTAACCAAGCCACCTTGCATTAGCACATAATTTTCACAAAGAGAATAACAAAACTATGAACCCATAAATTTCATTAAACTCAAAGTTAATAAGTAGCAATGTCAAGCATTATACAAGAAGGAAATAACATAAACATAGTTTCTAACCCTAATGACATAAATGCACTCAACCAAGTGCCATAAATGTACTTCAACCAAATGCAATTAATACATTCCACCAAATGCCATAAATGCACCCCTAGAACCCTAGAAAAGCATAAATACAACAAATGGAGGAAGGGTTAGAACTAGAAAAACTCCCCTATTCAAGCTTCAAGCTCATCCCTTGGCTCCCACCACCAAGAATGGTGGAGCCTAGCTGCTCTCCCTATAGAAGAACCAACAACAAGGAAGGAAGGTGTAGAAGCCATGGATGAAGGAAGAAAGATGAAGAAGATGAAGATGAAGATGGAGAAATGAGAGAGCTAGGGCTTGGAGGGTGTGAATGGGAACCAAATCTGACTTAATGGGGTGTGATTTTCGTGTTTTATGTCCCCCAAGTCGGGTCAAGTGAGTGGGTAATGAGTTAGATCCAGATTGGGCCTGAAATTCCCGAACTGAATTTTCCTTGATCCAGTCGGGTCAAGGAGCATGTTTCTCTGCCAAAATTGGGACTTTCTCGCCGTGAGCTCGCCGCAGCGAGCTACATTCCTTTGTCTTGTAAGATTCTCATTTTTGTTCGATCTCCCCAAAGGTCCCAGATTCTGAAGCTCACTCATAAATCCCTGGTGATATGGATATTTCTAGCGAGTAATTTAAGTTATTTTGGTGATATGGACATTTTGAATTATAATCTTATGAAAAAAGTTAACTGTAACATCTTTCTTAATTTACCTGAAATTAGTCCCTGAATGTAATCTTATGACTTTGCTGGTGACTTTTCTATTGCTTTTCATTGCCTATGTAAGCTGACCAGTGAATTAATATGGCCATACACTTACTCATTGGCGTTCACTTAAAATTTTTGTAATTTATTTTAATTGACTCTTTGACTGATGATTTGTCAGAGATCTTAATTATTGGATGTGAAAGGCACATTCAGCAAGTAGATCGTGAACTTCAACGCTTTATTAGATTTACTGGCGTGAAGTTAGAAGCTGTTGACTTGGTATGAATTCCCTTGCACGTTTTTCTCTCACTAGTTGATATCACGTGTGTTTATGTTTAGTAAAGTAATCTAATGCTCAAAAGTATATAACAAATAGATCTAAAGTGGTCACTTTGTTTCATAGATAGCTGTTTATTATATATCTATTAAAGATCAGAAGGTTATTGATGTTGTTGAGATTGCATTTCAATCCTGAATCACCGTTAAGTCCTTTATAGATAATGCTTTACTGGGAAAATTATTTAAAATATAAGAACTAACTCAACATAAAGTTCCAGAGTTATGTTTGTGAGACACTCTCATTTGGTGGACTGATCTTTGCCAAAATATCTTTAGTGTTCTGTCTACCAGCTCCATCATCAAGTTTATGATCATTCATTTTAAAAAAAAGTTAATGCTCATCAATCTTTGTCTTCACTTTATTCTGTCTGATCTTTTTTCTTCCTGCTTCATCATGTGTGCATTCATTGTTAATAATAGCTTTCAATTATGCTTAACCTTTGTTTAAGATTCAAGGTTGATTTGTAACTAGTATGAATTAACGATAATTAACGAGAGTAGTAGTTGTTAACCTCTTGAAATTCATGCCATTTTAACATATTTTCCTATAGTTCTTACACTTTTTGGGTGGATTTATACATATTTTGATGTACAAATGATAGAAAAATGTGCCAAGTTGATGTTTGGGTTAAAGTCATTGAATTATTGATTTAAATGTGAATATTTTACCTTCTTTTTATCAACTTTGGTTTTCGTAGATCTCATTGCTTGTTAGGTGGTTGAAGCCAATCAATTAAGCCATATTTGAGTTGCATTTGAAGCTAAACTCAAGGAGCAAGAAGCGGAAAAGAAGATTTAAAGCAACCAAGAAAGCTGAAAAGAGAAGCTGCAGAAAGTTATTGGCCGCAGCCAAAAGACAGGCAAAATTCCTGGCCGCAGCCAAATCCAGAAAAATTCCAGGCAGAGAGTTATTGGCCGCAACCAACCATAGGCCAAACTGCTGACAACTCAAAAATTAGGTAATAAAACACCCCCAAAAACGCACAGAAACACATTCTCACGACTTAGGACTTCTTTGGGGGCAGACGACCAATTCTTGTGTCATGTTAGATTTCATCTCTCCAGCTATGATTTGATTGTGCATTCACTCTTCTCAAGCCAACGAGTCTCCTTCTGTTGCTTTCCATGCTTGCTGTTTGTCATCAATTTCATCTTCCACCTCTGTTCAACAACATCGATTTTGAAACCTAAGCTCCCTCTTGCTGTCGGATTCATCTCATTCTTATCTGCTCTCTGCCGTTGTTCTTCCCTTCTCAGTGATTCCAATGCGTGCTCATCCTTGCTCTGTTCTGTGGAGTGAAATCTTATGCCCTCAATCTTCTATCCGTCTCATCTTCGCTAGTCTAAGTTAGGGTAAGAAATTTCTATACCTGTCTCATGTCGATTTCAGGTTTGTGTCAAGATTAGAATAAAGCAATAAATTTTAGAGTTGAATTTTTTTTTGGTTTGTTTATGGTGATTATTTTGGCTGTCAAGGATGTTGATATTATGAGATTAAATATGAAATTGTGACTTATTATGGCTCGTTAGAAGTTGTCTCTTTTAGGAGGGGTGAGCATCACTGACTTTGACATTACAAGATCTGAATTTTTTCTTTTGGGAAACATTGAGAGTGAGCATATATGCTAGATTTTGTGAAGTTGAAACTTGTTGATTGCAAATGCTTGTGAGTAGAAGTTGAAATTTAATTTGACTAAGGCTCTGAAGCAGTGAAAAATTCATCTAATTGTAGCAATTAGGCCTGAACAGGTGGAGGATGAATGCAAATAGACTGTGTCTAAACTCATGAATTACTTTTTCTTTATGTTATGATACTTCTCACAGAGCCTAACTGTTCGCCACGCGCTGCAAGTGCACGGGTCGCGCCAAGTAATAAAGTGATGAGAAAAGTATCGTTCCCACGAGGATTTGTCCAAAACCCGGTTAAACAATGATTATCACACTCTCGCCCAATTTGAGTGACACAAATGTTGAGATTAAAATTTAACTAAGAAAATAAAATATAAACAGGTGATTCTCCAACCTCAAGGATAAAATGGGTCCTAGGATTATCTATCCCCCTTATACTTCTCAAAACTCAATTAACCTCCCCTCAAGAAGCTCTCAACGACACCACGTGCTAATCTAGGGTTCATAGAGTACTTGTAACGCTCTCTCGAGTCAGGAACAAGTGTTTAGTCCTATTAATTGCACAATCTCTTGCTACAATTTTATAAAACCCAATTATCAAACTCCAACCCTAATGTGACTATGCAAGGCTAGCAAGTATATCTCTATCTTACCAACAAAACCATCCATTTGTCACGCAAACTTCAAGTTCTTGCACTACTTTACCCAAGTTCTACACTCAACCTAGCTCTCTCGAGTCATAAATCAAGTGAACACAACATCTAAATGGTGATCAAGCACTTAGAAGCATTATGAACGGAGTAAAATAAGCACATAGATATCATTAATCACAAATCAAGAGGAGGAATCAAGAATCAATACATACAAGGTTCAAAATAATCCTAGAATCAAAGTATTTAGCTACTCATGTTCTACAACTTCAAGGGAGCATATATATATACAATCAGAAATAGAGAACAAGAGAAGAGAATGAAGATGGAGAAGATAAACCAAGAGAGGAAGCCCAAATCTCTTTGAAGCTCCAAGCCCAAGCTCAAACCCCACCAATCTCCAAGCCCTAGCAGAGCCAAACACGCCCAAAATATGCCCAGAAGTCGAAGAATGAGGGCTCACAACGAAGCCCTAACTTTTATATCAATCAAAACGCGCCCCTGTTCTGTCCAAAACGCACAGAAATACGAAGTTCGCCGTCACTTCGCCGCGGCGAGAGCCACGGTGAAGTCCAAAAAATCCAGAAATGAGAGACGCTCGCCGTGGCTTTCGCCGCGGCGAGCAGACGGCGAGCTCACCAAAATAGGGGCAGAGGCAGATGCACTTCGCCGCGGCGATAGTCCACGGCGAAGTCTTTTCTTCTCTGCTTTGCTCTGTTTTCTTTATTTCTTGGGCTGATCTTTGGCTTCTTCTTATTTTTGTTCAATTGGGAGCTTGGTGGAGGGCTGAAATCTCTTACTTATTGCATCAAATTATTCCTACAAAAATTATATACAACAACAAAAGAAACTAACTATAAAAACAATCAAAATCTACATAAATAAACAATAATGTGCAACCGAAAATCAAATGAGCATTTTCCCTCTTGAGTATCCAAAATGTATAAATAATAGACAAAAACTCAAGACAAATATACTCAAATAATCATGAATTTCTAGGAGTTATCACTAACATTTGAAGTTTGTATTGAGTGAGAGTAAGCGGCTACAAGTTATTTTGAGGTTTAATGGTGATTAAGTTTGGGGGAATCTCTCTTTTGCCTTCTGTTCGCCATAAATGCTACCACAAGTGCACGGGTCAAGTTTTAGTAGTATAGTTCAAGAAAAGGTTGTCGTTCCACTAGGACCGCGTTAAAAGCAAGTTCATTAAGTTCATTATTTTCAAAATTAGCAATGGGCAATAAGCAAATGATTAGTTCAAATGTTGTTAACACAAAGGGCAATAAAAATAACAAGAGATGGTATTTAATTCAAATTAACACAATGGGAAAAGCCTAGATTTATTTATCCACTTTGTATTTCATGATATTTGACTAACCTTCCTCTAGTGATAATTAATGAGCATTAAGTTGATGTTTGAAGTCTTAAGCATTTGAATAACTCTCTCAAGCTTACCCAAACCTTAATTAACACTAATATGCATAATCTCTTACTACATATTATGTTGATTAGTCTCTATAAACATCCCACTATCTCATTAACAAACTCTCAATCCCAACTTGGAATTTTCAAGACAAGTTTGAATTCAACCTAGTTCTATGCTTAATTAATGCTCTCTCAAGCCACTAATCATGCTAACAAGCTAAGTGTTGGCCACCACTTAGGAAGAAAATTAAGCACAAGTTAAATTCACAACATCATACTCATTAATCATCAAAAGAGAAAATGATTCAAGTATCAATCCATACAAAGCTTCTAAATAAACCTAGAATTAGGAGTTTAGCTACACATGAAGAAAGAAATCTCAACAAACATCTTCAACAACATCACAATGTTAAAAAATAAACAAGAGAACGGAAGAAGAGAAGAGAGGAGAAGATAAGCAACCACAAGAAATTTCTTCTTCAAGCTCAAAGATTCACTTTTCCCAAGCTCCCAAATCCTTCTCCAAGCTCTCTCTTGCTCTCTTGCAGTGTTTTTCAGCCTCCAAACTCGTGCCCAGGTGTGTTTCTTTCGAAAATCGACCAACCCTAACTTTTATCCTCTTCATTTTCGTGTTTCAGAACCCAAAACGCGCAGCTGCACTGATAGATTCTCGCTGTGGCGACCAAAATTGCTCACTGTGGTGAGATTGACAGAGAGTTGGTTCACTGATTCGTGAAGCTCGCTGTAGCGACCAAAACTTCTCGCTGTAGCGAGATTGGTAGAGAGGTGGGTTTCAATTTTGCATGGCTCGCTGTAGCGAGAATCATCAGTAATTCCTCCTTTAATTTGCTCTGTTGTGCCTTTTTCTTACTTCCTTGTTGCTCTAACCTCAACTCCTTCCCATCTTGGTTTCTTTTCCCTACAAACTAAAGAGAGAAATCATTAATCCTACACAATTTTTATTGTGAGATGAATTCACACATTTTCACATATTGTTTTCTTTTGCAAGCATATTATCCAAAGCACATATGAACTTAAAGCATGTGAAAAGTGTGTGAAATGTGTGAAATTTCTAAAGGTTAACACCTTCTTCTAGGATAGGTTTTAGATTAGGATTTTATTTTTGGGTTATTTTTAGGAGTATGCTTGTTTCCCATGTGATTAATGGTTTGTGTGTTTTGGTGGCTTGCTTGTTTTGTTTTGGCTTATAGGAAATGTGAGGTTAAAACTTGGTGCTGAATATTTCTAATGAGGAGACCGATACTGATATTGGCGTTGCAGATGAACAAATGGATCTGAAAAATTGTTTGGTTGTGATGATAGTCATAGGGAATAGTTAGCTTTTATTATTAGTTCTGACTTGTCGATTGGATGTTAGCACCTCTAGACTTTTTGATAACTCTTTGTAGTGCAATGCTCTTTGGCAAAATGTGATTTTTGCACTACTCTGCTCTCATTTTTTGTTAATACCTGGATGGATTAAACTTGTGCACATTGTGAACTGCTATTATAGTTAGCTCATTTTGTATATGATTCAGCTAACTTTCACTTTGTTGCTTGTGGATATGATTAATATATGCTTCATTCATTTTAGGTGATTTTTGAGCCCTTCATGCAATCTTGCTTGAGAGAAGGCCCTCATTTTCCCTTGTGACAGTGAGGACACTGTCCATTTTAAGTTTGGGGGGAGGGTATTTTTGAACTTTTTGGTTAATTTGGCATGGAATTCAATTTTCGGAACGCTGGACTGTTTTGTGGTTTTGAATGTTTGAAAGTTGAGTTAGATTGATTAATTATCTCATATGGTGAATGTGTGATCCAATAATAGAAAAGTTGCTTTGGTGATATGTTTGATAGGAAATTGTGGTCAATATATGTACATGATTGATTTGCATTTTAAAGCTTAATTCCTAGAAATTTTTGGAAACAAAATTTATGCACAAGAGATTATGGAATGATTTGAATGCTTTTGTTGGGAGAATTTATAGTAAGTTGGCATATATTTTCTTTCTCAATTGAAAAGCTTTAGAACTCATCTTTGAATCTCTTGAAACAATTTGATGTTTTCACACATTTTTGAAAAATGATTTGGGCATTCTTTTCAATGAGATTGAGCCTTTCAAGCCAACCTATTACACAAATCCTTTTGCACCCTCTTTGAGCCTTAAAAGGGAAAACCATATGAATTTTCTTTTTGGAACCTACAATAGACCTTAACCTTAGCAACTTAAAAAACTATGAATTACCCAAATCTTGAGATAATTGATGAATCATTGGTAGAAAGGATTGGAGGGTTGCTAAATGTGTATGATAGTACAAAATTGGTGTGGGGAATATAAATGGTGCATAATGTTCTCAATAGCTTGTACTCCTAAGTCAAGAAAAATGAAAAACAAATGATGAGAAAAAGAAAAAGAAATGTAGTTCAATTATCTCAATAAGACTTGAAGTACAAAGATTTCAATTTGAAACAAGTTTGGCGGAGTGGTTGCTTCTTGGAAAAAAATGTTGTGAAGTGAAGGAAGATGGAAGAGATGCATATAGTCACTTATCTCAAGATGTTTGAATTCCTCTATTGACCTTTCTTTCACTAGCCTAACCCTAAGCCTCATTACAAGCTTATAAAGTCCCATTGATTTTGGAATTGTGTGGAATTATTTTGTGGTGAAGAGAGAGAGAGAGAGAGAGGAGATTTTGAGCTTATGAAGTCTTGATGTTGGGTTGCTTTATACATGTTGAAATGTTGCATTTGATCTTAACAACTACAAGACAATTATTCTGTGACTCTTCACACACACACTTTTGAAAATTGGTAGGAAATTAGTTTTTAATTTGCAAATCTAGCATTTGCATCTATTCCATTTCTTTCCTATTGATTATATGATCTTGAGCAACAAATGAGAAAATCATCATGCATAGACCTTAAATGGATAATTAGTGAATCTAACTCTTACATCACTTGTTTTACTCGAAGACGAGCAAAAGTTCAAGTTTGGGGGTGTGTTAACCTCTTAAAATTCATGCCATTTTAACACATTTTCCTATAGTTCTTACACTTTTTGGGTGGATTTATACATATTTTGATGTACACGTTATAGGAAAATGTGCCAAGTTGATGTTTGGGTTAAAGTCATTGAATTATTGATTTAAATGTGAATATTTTACCTTCTTTTTATCAACTTTAGTTTTCGTAGATCTCATTGCTTGTTAGGTGGTTGAAGCCAATCAATTAAGCTGTATTTGAGTTGCATTTGAAGCTAAAATCAAGGAGCAAAAGTGGAAAAGAAGATTTAAAGCAACCAAAGAAAGTTGAAAAGAGAAGCTGCAGAAAGTTATTAGCCGCAATCAAAAGACAGGCAATATTCCTAGCAGCAGCTAAATCCAAAAAAATTCCAGGCAGAGGGTTATTGGCCGCAGCCAACCAGTGCAAGCAAAAGTTTTGGTCGCGGCCAAAACTGCTGATAAAGTGCATAATAGACAGAGCAGCTTGAAAATTAAGTTATAAAACACCCCAAAAATGCACAAAAACACATTCTCACGACTTGGGACTTCTTTGGGGGCTACTTGGGAGCATTTCTAAGCTAGGGCTTGAGGATTTTCAAGGAGATTCAAGTGGAGATTGAAGATTTGAAGAGATTCAACCTCATTTCCCTTGGTTTTTCTTGTTCTTCTCTGAAATTTCTCCATGGCTGTCTTCATTTTTCATATTTGTATTTTTCACTCCATGAGTGGCTAAACTTCCATTCTAGGATTATTTTGAACCTTTGTATAGATGAAGACTTGATTCTTCCTCTCTTTTGGTAGTAAATGATATATATGTGTTGATTTTATCATTCTCTTCATGCTTCTAAGTATTTGGCCACCATTTAGTTTGATTTGTTCATGTGGGTTTGACTTGAGAGAGCTAATCCATGTGTAGAACTTGGTTAAAATCATGCTTGACTTGAAATTTACATGATAAATGGAAAGTTTGTTGGTAAAATAGAAATATCTTTGCTAACCTTGCATTGTCACATTTGGGTTTGTTTTCAAAGGGGATTTTCATGATTTGTAGCAAGAGATTGTGCATTTTGATGAAAAGATAAACTTGATTTTGACTTGAGAAAGTTTAGTCAAGTGCATATGAACCCTAGACAAACACGTATATTCATGGAAAATACCATTTGTGAGGGAGTTCTTCAATTCTTATGAAATGCAAAGGGGATAAATAAACCTAGACCCCATTTAATCCTTATTAAAGTCAAAGAATCCATTGTTTTTACCACTTTCTAGTTTTTAGAAATAGATTTTCACCATTTCTTTACACCACCCGAAAATATTTTCTTAGTTCAACTTGATTGAAATTACTTAGTCTTTTGCTTGGTCAAAGATTTTAATCCAAATCTCCGTGGGAACGATATTTTATACTACTTGCGATCCGTGCGCTTGCGGTTAATGCTTGACGGTGAACACTAGTTTAGAGCTGATCTAACTTAATGCATTTTTAAAATAAAGCATCTATCTTTTTCTTGTATAGCCAGAGACCTCCCTAAAGGGAAAATGATATCCCTTTTTTTTTCTTGAATATTTGATGCTTTCATGTTAGGGTATCATATTACTAAATAGGGTATGGATGTTTATAGACAGAGTAGTAATTGCTTACCACCAATTGGATCCAAACAAGTGGAATAACCTTTGGCCTGTAGATTATCCACATCACGAAATAAATTAGAGTAACCAAATGATGGGACACTTAAAAAGCATTTTATTGTAAATCAAATAAAAAAATATTTACTGTAGGTTTCCATATATGTAGTACTCTTCAAAATATTGATGGATACATTGACTGGATGATACACAATATTTTATCCTAGTATCCATTTCTAAATGAAATTCTTCGAGAAGAGCTAAGGAGCGATTTCATTATTTAAAAGATGTTGGTGAAAGGCCCAATTTGGTATCCAAGAATGTCAGCAACTCCTTCCTCTCCAGATTCTTCTCTGACCTTCCCTGTATCCAAGAATGTATATAGCTAATTTGTAGTATATAATAGTTAATTAGAATGCTTGCTTTAAATTAAATGTATTTGATCTTCGGATATATGGTTTTTTGGTGTATATATATAAAAAAATGTATGTAATTTTAGAACTGATGTAGATAAGGGATATTATTAAAAACCAAAAATATTTTTTAAACAATTAAATGGCCTATAGCGACGCTTTTAATGCATAAGCGCCACTATAGGCTATCTTTTAATTTTTTATTAAAATTAAATTGCCTATCCTGGTGCTTTTCTTGCATATATAAGCGCTGCTTTAAGCTTTACTTTTATTTTTTTTAAAAATTACATGGCCTATAGCGATGCTTTTTTATAATAAGCACCGCTATAGGCCATTTAATTTCAAAAAAATTAAAGCAAATGCCTAATTAAAGCGGCGCTTTTGATGTATAAGCGTCGCTTTAGGTTAGCCTATCACGGCGCTTATAAATAAAGAGTGCTGCTATAGGTGGCTTATAGTGATGCTTAATAAGCGCAGTGTGGTGCTTATAAGTGGCGCTATAAGGTAAAAAAAAGCGTCTCTATAGGCAATTTCTGTGGTAGTGAAAATGTACCGACAGAATTCTAATTTAGCAAAATTCCGTCGCTAAATTCGCAACAAAATTCACTGACGGAAATCTGTCAATAATTTCAAATGGAACCAAAATTCAAAATTTGTTTCCATCACTAATCCTTTAGAAATCCGTTGGAAAATTGAATTTACCGGTTGAATTCTGTCGGTAATCGCCAGTTTTTTTGTAGTGACAATTGGCTACTTGTGGGAAATTCAGTTGAAATCTGGAAATTCAATTGAACGGATTTTTCGGTTGTTCACCTATATATGCTTGACCATGTCTATAATAATAAGAGTAGTCTCTCTCTCTCTCTCATTATTGTATTAGGAATTCCTTCTGTCATTTCTCTGCCCCCTCACTGCCGTTAGAAGGGTCCATCAAATGAAATGGCATGGCCTAGTAAAATTATAAGGGTGATGCGCCTCGGTAGAAAGAATTGAAGTTGAAGGAAATAGAATGATTTTGAGTTGATTTTGAGGAAAAATATGAGGAAGAAGATGAAGATTGTAAGGGAAGGCTTTTAGCTTGATAGCCATGGTTGATTATTGGTCGGTGAGGTATTTGTTCTTGGATAAGCAGAGTAAAGCAATTATATATAGGATTGGCTGTGGAAGTAATTTTGGTGCTCATTCCATGGAATCGGTTTGGATTGCATGGTCCAAGTATATGTTTAGCATTTCAGATTTAAATTTTTTTTAATTTATGATTTTTTAAATAAAACAATCATCAATTTGTGAAAGTAATAATTAAGAGATTATTTTTATTTTTATTTTTATTTTCTAATCTTATCAAAACATTTTTATAAAAATATAAAATTAAACCCAAACCATTCGTATATATTAGGTTTGGATGGTCTAGATTTTTGTTTTGATCTCCCTTAATGAGCATGGAAAGTGAATCGCATTACAACATGTTGTTCATCAATGCGGTGTATATTGTCCAAATATGATTTCAATAATCTAAACTTAAAATTTCCAACCAATAATTTAAAAAATAAAAATTATATTTTTTTCAAAAAAGTAACTAACAATTACTAAATTATCTTTATTTTATACTTTTTATAAATTAAAATAATTATTTTAAAAATAATTAAATTTGTACCATTCAAACTAAATTTAGAGAATGATATTATGTCTTCATCACATTGATGAGCATGGAGACTGCTTCCACGTCCCCACCAAATTGTTATGAAAGGATGACAAAAAAAAAAACCAAACATATACAAGGTAAATTGCAGGAAGAAATAGTGCCACATCGTACATAACAAGACAATGGGGGAGAGTTCTTACTTATTACTACTACTCGAATTAAAAAAGTAACAAATTAAAGAATATAATATGTTGACGTAAATAAAAAATTTAAGACTACTCTAGACAGGTCCAATAAACGGAAAAACATATGCCTCTCATAAAAGTTCAACCACATGTTCCTGTAATAGCTGTATTTGCAACCTTCGTTCAATGACCAAAATATGTTTCAGACAGCCCAGCAAAAGCTTGTGCAGCATCTGGATATGTCTTAATCAACTATATTGATGCCAAAATAATTGATCCGATTCATTGAATTAGAAAATCATTAAAATCAATTGATGGGGTTAAAAAGGAAGAAAAAATGTCTGGAACATAAACGAGGCTCAAATCCAATTTAAAATCCAAATTTTTGTATGTTTGTTGCTTCAACACTTATCCAAACAGCAAGTCTAATTATTGCTCCCGTAAGTAAGCCGAAAAAATAAAGTCCAATTGATAAATGCAATTAAAGTTTGGTAAATTGTGAGAAATTGAAATTTTAAAATTGACTAATTAAGTGTGTATATATAGACTACAACTATATCTTGATAAACTTTTTATAATACCTAAACATCAACACAATATTCGTATTGCTGGTAAAAAAAAAACACAATATTCGTATATAAGGAACAACCAAATCAAGTAAGATGAAGTTTTAATTGAGATAAATTTAAGTTCAAGACAAATTGATACTTCATCAATCAGTTCATGAGTGCAATTCTTCCATTCTCCGAGCAACGTGCTGAATTAATGAGGCACACCATATACAAATATTACTATCTTTGGTCTTTAATTAGTACAAGATCTTTCGCATCAAAAGAGGTATATATCTTTTCCCTTATCCCATGAGGCCATGACTCTATTAGATACTCCATCGGTCTTAATTATAAGATCACTTTAAATTTTTTGACTTTTTTTTCCAGTCCAAAAATAAAGTTGTTTTAGTCCCAAAAATAATATTTTTTTCCTTAAAACTAATTTATTCTAGTACTACTTCCAAGTCAGCGATCGACACAGTTTGCATGCGCAAAAGTGGTACCTACAAGGAGCACACCCAAGCAAGTATCAAACTAAACAAAGGTAACTATAAACAAGAAAAGAAATTAAAAGAAAAGTAAATAATTACAAGCTCAAGCGAAATCAATAACCAAACCTAAGGTTGACCAAAGGATTTGTTACCAAATCCCCGGCAACAGCGCCAAAAACTTGTTCGGTTGCCGCAAGTGCACGGGTCGCGCCAAGTAATAAAGTGATAGGAAAAGTATCGTTCCCACAGGGATTTGGTTACAAATGCAATCAAGCAGAAGGCTTAGTGTGTTAAATTAAGTTGAGCCAAACAAAGTGTTGGTTTGAAGAGTTAACATATAAAGATAAATCTCTAATAGGTTGCTTCTTTTTAAGATTTTTAGTTTTAAGGGTTTTGAACAAGAAAAGTGACTTAGAAACACTTGACAAATTAAATAAGAAAGCCTAGGGTTACCTCTCCCCATTTAACTTCATGACCCAATAAATTCCTTCCCTTTTTAGTACCCAATGAATTTAATGCATGAGTTCAATGTTCAATTTCATTTGAAAAAGCTCTCTCAAGTCAAAATCAAATTTTTACTTGCATTAATTGCACAATCTCTTGCCACAATTAATGCTAGTCATAAATGCTCCACCAACCTCATATGAACAATGTTAGGTTAGTAATTATATCTCTATATTACCAACTAACCATCCATTTAAAACCATAAATTTCAAGTCTAACATGATTTCACCCAAGTTCTAAAACAAAATATACTTTCTCAAGTCATACCTCATTTAACACATCAAGTAGTGATCAAGCACTTGTATATTTTAAAGCAAGATGAAAATCCATACATAAACATTCATTAAATACATCAAAGGAAGGAAATACAAGATTCAATCCATCAAATGGTTCAAAGTAACCCTAGAAAATGGGTTTAGTTACACATGAGTAAATAAGAAACAAAAATAGAAATTAAAAGAAGAGTCATGACAGAAATTAGAGAAAAGGGAAGAAGAAAAGAAACCAAGATCACAAACTTGAATCTCTCCAAGATTCTCCAAGCTTCCTAGCTCTTCCCCACTCTCTCCTCAAGCTCCAAAATGTCCCAAAAGGTGCCATAAATGCCCTCTGCCCGTGTCTGCTCGAAATCAATCCTTTTTATCTTCTTCAGACAGCGTAAGTTAAGTAAAACGCACAGCTTCAGATATTTTCGCCGTGACCTCGCCGCGGCGAAGTCACGGCGAAAAGATTGTGGCATCCAAAGGAGACATCTACTCACCGTGGGCTCGCCGCGACGAGATCACTTTGCTCCTGGTCCATTGTTTTTCTTCCCACTCATTCTGCATTTCCAGAGCTACTTGTGTATCTTTGGCTTTTTCACTTTATCACCTCTTCCTATACGAGACGGAAAGAGGGTCGATGAGCTTTACAATTTAATAACACACATAAATTATTAAGCAAAGAATCATTAAGCTCTAAATTTCATGCATGTAAGCTTTCTTCTTCGTTAAGGTTTTTCTCTGAATTTTTATGTCCATTTCAAAACTTCACTTTCAAAAATATATACACAAATGGGGAAAAATGTGATGAAATATGTGAAATTTAGGAGCTTATCAGTTAGAAACTATGTTTATGTTATTTCCTTCTTGTACAAATACTTGACATTGCTATTTATTAACTTTGAGTTTAATAAAATTTATGAGTTCATAGTTTTATTATTCTCTTGGTGAAAATCATGTGCTAATGCAAGGTGGTTTGGTTAGTGGATTAAGAGTGTTAAGTTGTTTTGCTTGAGGGAGATGGCATAAGAATTAATTGATTGTGTTGAGACATTGGGCAAACACTCTTTAGGCCTTGATTTATTGTATGGGTGGCCATCAATAGATTAGGGTTTAGAGAGAAATTTAGAGCAATTATGGGGTGGCCCAAATTGTGGATTTAAAAGTCTTGCATAGTTAATTATTTCTTGATTTTGAACTTAATTAACTTGGGTTAAATTAAGTAATGTGCGGGGTTCCGGCATTAATTAAGTTAAGCTAAGCCTAGTTTAGAGGGGTTCCTTTAGGGCTCTTTAGAAAATCAATTAAACTTCCTAAAACCTTTAGAAGCAATGATTTCCAAAGCTTTCATCCATCAAGAATGATCTTTATCCCATTTTCATCCAAATCTCACTTTTAAATCCAATCTTTTACTTTAACTTTTGAACATACCACACTATCATACCAAACTTCACATTAAAACCAAACAAAAATGCTTTTTACCCGTTTTTTCAAGTTTGCATATTAGCTATTAGGAATCAAATTACACTAGGCTCCTTGAGACCGATACCCGGGGTTAGCTTCCACTACCCCTTGGGTTTTAAATTTCTTGGAGAGCGGACTCGAGGTGGCACTGCACCGACATAACCCCAACGGTTAGGTGCTCTTCACACACGTATCCATATGTGCCATTAAGTTTACTTCATATCCTGTCAATTAAAACTTTTTATGCAAATGTTTGATAAGTATACTTGTTCAAAGAAACGAAAACACTTTGAGTTTTTAGTCTAAGAATAAATTAATCTCAAATTCATAGTGATTTAAGAATGTTGTGATCAAATTAATATCAAAAATTCAAAAACCTAAAAATCAAGCCACAGACAGAGAGAGAGAGAGAGAGAGAGAGAGAGAGAGAGAGAGAGAGAGAGAGAGAGAGAGAGAGAGAGAGAGAGAGAGAGAGAGAGAGAGAGAGAGAGAGAGAGAGAGAGAGGCATAAACAAACAAACTAACGGAAGCAATTATTCTTTCATAAACAGAAGTAAATTGTAAACAGCGGAGTACCTCATCAGCCTTGCTTTAACAAAAAAAAATAATAATAAGAGCAATTACGTACATCGAACTTTGGGTGCCTGGCTGTTATTAGGGAAACATAAAAACAAAAACAGATAGAGACAACGTCCACACACTTGATTATATTGTCATCTTCACGTAGGAATTATTCATCGTCATCATCAGGGAGGAAAGAAGTGAAAGACCATGAAACAATGTCATGAGACTCAACCAGATCGCCGGTGGCCGCCGAGAATCCAATCCTAACCCATTCAGGCAAACACAGTCTTCAAGTCAATGGTTTGGGTCAACGACACAAACCTAATGGGTTGACTCTCAGTATATCTAACAAACAATTTCAATGTAGAGGTCGCAGACTCATATGTTATGCGAGCCTTCCCTAAAGAACCTCTTGGAACCAAATCAATAGGCCAAAAAGCAGTTTTCAAAGACTTCAGAGAGTTAACATCAATCCCTACATGAGGATCCTGAGAAAATGGATTTGGTGGGTCCCACACGTTCCCGAAGCTGTCTACTTCAACGGCCACGATCTGATTCTGGGATGTGCTAAATGCTATTTCAGGTTCAAACAATCCCAAATAACCGCCAGATGAGTTTGTAGGTATGTGTAGGGCGGTTTAGACAGGTGATAAAAAGAAGGCTAAGCCGTCACCATGCTGGGAAGAGCCGTTGGAAGCAACCACGAAAGTGAATTGGATGGTGAGGAGAATTGCGCCGCCATATGAAGTGGCATCACCTACTAGGGCAATGGGTAATATATAGGTCATGGTTGGGCTCGAAAGCATTGAAGCGGAATGAAGAGTGATTCTGAGTTGATTTTGTGGAGTAGCAAGAGGAAGAAGTGCAGATCATAAATGAAGATTTTGGCTTCCAGCTTGTAGCCATGATGCTTGATTATTGTTTATTTGTTTGTACTTGGTGGGCTAGAGGAGATTAATACGCGCGCGCGCGCACACATATATATATATATATACATACACACTGGTCCAGGGGGCTTAATGTTGCTAATTAAGAAAATAAAATGCTTCATTTATTTTATAATATAGACTACTCATAATTTGGAGAGATTACAGAAAATAGATAAATTACTTTAAATATTTATATTTATTGTTTTTCTTTTAAAATAGTTTAAAGTAATTTATTTAGCTTTCTCAGTATCGTCAAGTCAGTCAACAACTATAAATGCGATGATTACTAAATTTAAAGGTTAAGAGTAAAAAATGCCCATGTATTTTTTTTAAAAGTTCGTCTGGTACCATATACTATTTTTAGTTCAAAAATACCAATGAATTTATTTAAATGGAGCAAAAATGCCACCTCCATTAACTTGGGTAAACTGCTGTCAATTTTTCATCTTGTGGGCCCCAAATCACTGTTTTAAAATTATTTTTTTAAAAAAATTATGAGTATTTTTGGACCTTAAAATAGTATATATGGTGCCAGATGCACTTTTGAGAAATGTTTATGGGTATTTTTGACACTTAATCTTATTAAAATAATCATATAAAAATATAATATGTGACCTAATAACAGCCATTTACAGCATTTAATAGGGATGACATTTTTGCCCCATTTAAAAATGTTCATAGGTATTTTTGAACTTAAAAATAATATGTGGTGCCAGACGCACTTTTAAAAAAAATACATGACTATTCTTTTACCCTTAATCCTAAATTTAAATAACCATGAATATTGTTCTTGGTCACAACAAAATAAATATTATTGATGATATCTATGAATACGTCATATACAACCAGCTATGCTTCTCATAAAAACATTGAATCTTGTTATTGTATCGCTGAGTTCACAAGAAAAAATTGTTGCACCGTCTAGGTTGATAAACTAAATTTTATTGTACATTTGACCAAAACAAAAATTTTATTCTATATGCATGTATGGGAACAAAATCATTATATACATATGAGAATCCTTATTTAACCAGTAATTATTTATATCCCCATCTAATTTCCATCACAGAGATAACTTCAGTTGTTGGAGGATTCAAAGCCTTTTATAAACCAAACTCCCATTGACAAATCCTTGGATTTGTATGTTTTTATATGCCTAATTTGAGGCATTTAACATAATTGAGATGTAATATTGGTCCATAAATGTTTAAATAATAATATAGATCCTTAAGTTAAAGTAGCATGAAAATAGAATTAAATTTGCCATAATTGAAGATCAATTAGCATTAGTTGATTTTTAGGGCTCTTTGATTCTTGTTTGTTGCATATTTTACTTGTAGGGTCATCTGAGGGCCAAATATAAAGGGTCCAATATGAGAAGAAGCAAGAAAAATGTGGCTAGAAGCTGAAATTTCAAGAAAAAAAGTCAAAATACAAGTTCTGGGCAAAATGTAAAAATTACAGACAAGGACCATGAAATTACAAAATTACAGAAAAGTCCCCTTTGCTGTGGCACCTCCACAGTGAGGCCCATAGCGAGGGTCCAAAAATTTTCATGCTCTCTGGCCTTGGCCGTGGAACCCCCACAGTGAGGACTACGGCGAGGCCCCGAAACAGCACGCGAATTCTGGTTTTTGGGCCTGTTTTGGACCCTACTCAAACACCCACTCAATGACCCGACCTTGGACCATATAAATACAATTTTAGAGCTTATTAGGTCAGATTTGGAGCCACCATACACCCTCCTAAACCCTAGCTCTCTCATTCTCTCATCTCCATCTCCATCTTCCACCTTCTTCCTTCCAATCTTCCATGGTTCCTCAACCTCCACTCCTTGTTGGTGCTTTTCTCATGGAGAGTAGCAGCTAGGCTCCACCATTATTGGTGGTGGGAGCCAAGGGATGAGCTTGAAGCTTGAATAGGGGAGTTTTAATTCTAATCCTTCTTCCTCTTGTTGTATTTATGCTTTTCTAGGGTTCTAGGGGTATATTTATGACATCTGGTTGTGTTCTTCATTTCTACATGTTGTATAAGGGTTGGAAACTATTTTATGTTGTTTCTTTCTTGTTGAATACTTGACATTGTACTACATTAACTTTGAGTTTGATGAAATTTATGGGTTCATGATTTTGTTATTCTCTTTGTGAAAATTATGTGCTAATGCAAGGTGGTTTGGTTAGTGGATTAAAAATGTTAAGTGGTTTTGCATGAATGAAATGGCATAGGAATTAATTAATTGTGTTTAGACGTTGGGTAATCACTCTTTTCAACCTTAGTCTTTGTTTGGGTGGCCATCAATGAGTTACGGTTAATTGAGAAATTAAGTGCAATTGTGGGGTGGCCCAAATTGTGGATTATAAGTCTTACATAATTAATTGGTTCTTGAATTTGTCAAATTGCATGAGTGGCATTGGACTTCAATCCTAGAGTCTTAATTTTTTATGTGGGGTTCCAGTAATTAATTAAACCCTAGGATTAATTAAGTGGCAATTCGGGATTCTGGTTGTTGGATTAGGAGCCCCTTGCAATTAGCAAATTCACTTTGATTTTGAGCTTAATCAACTTAGGTTAAATTAAGTAATGTGCGGGGTTCCGGCGTTAATTAAGTTAATCTAAGCCTAGCCTAGAGGGGTTCCTCTAGGGTTCTTTTGAAAATCAACAATTAACTCCCTAAAAATCTTTTGAAGCAATGAATCTCAAGGTTTCCATTCATTAAGAATGATTCCATTTTCATTCCCTTTCAAATCTCACCTTTATCTTATTTTTATTTTACTTTTGAACATATAACATCTTTTGCACTTATTTTATACCAAAAACAAAATAAAATAATTTTTACACGCTTTTGTTAGTTTGCATATTAGCTACTAAGTCATCTTTTGCGTTAGACTCCTCAAGCGAACGACACCCGGGGGTTAGCTTCCACTATCCCCTTTGTTCTTATTTTCTTGAAGGACGGACCCAAAGGCGCTACATGCACACACACTCGAAAGATGTTAGCTCTTCACCCATCCACTTTTCCCAAAATCATCAACATAGAATCAATTTAAAAAAAATCTCAATCCTCAAATTGCTGTCCATTTTTTGCAAATAAAACCATATGTTAACTAGTTAAAAGAACAAATGTCTAGAGGTGTTAGTAGGGATCTGATAGAGACAGCTTTCCTTCCTCGGCTTGCATTTTGGAAATTCCGTCTGTCCACTTTGTAATTTCTATTTTACTAGAATCCTTATTTCACATGATGTTTTGATACACTAGAAGCAATTTCTGTTTTATTTGGAGAGTGTTCACTATGCTCTTCAACGAATATAATAAGGTGTACTTTTTACTTGTATTATAATTTTTGTTGTCAATAATTTTAATATTATTATGTTTTAAGATTATATGGCGTACATAAATAATAAAAATTAAATGTACATATCGTGTTCATCAAATATTACTAGATGAGTGTTAACCGATAGGAATTTATTGTTTTCTAAGCACATTTATCATACAATTATCCATGTTTTGTTTGAAATTAATATATTTATTTGTATAATTGTTATGATAAATTGTGCTACTCCGTTTGATGCAAGGCATAGATAAATTTACAAATTTTCTCCCTCTTTTGTAGCATAAAGAAGGAGGAACAAATGGAGCAGAAATCAGAGTGAAAGGACGCATGCTGGACAGGACGCCTCGGCCACCAGAACAGGGTGCTGAGGCGACCAAGGACGAACCAGGACGCCTCGGCCACCAGAACTGGGTGCTGAGGCGACCCCATCCTGGACGCCTCGGCCACCTGAACAGGGTGCCGAGGCGACCAGAGAAAAATCAGATTTTAGATTTTGGATATCATATTCGAAAATTAGGGCTTTTTAAGACCAAGAACACGCACAATTGAGGGAGGACGGCATTTGGGACGAAATTGAGAGAGAGAAACGAACGGTGCAGAGAGAAAGATCAAATTGAGGCTTTAGAGAAGTCTTACGGCGCGAATCCGGGAGGCTTCTATAGGGTTCTTCTTTGTTCTTCTTATTCATTTGTCTTGTTTAGTAGTTGTAATCATGAATAGACTTCATATATTTGAATTCCTTTCAATTATGCGTAGCTAAAAGTTAGACTAGGGTTTCTTTGAACCTCTATATGGATTGATTTTGTTAATTTCCTTTCTGTTGGTTGTTTAATACAATTCAGTTTTGTTTTTACCTTGCTTATATTTCAAAAAGTGCCTGATCAACACTTTACTTGTTCAATGATTCATCGCTTGAGAGAGGGTGTTTTATTGTAGAACTTAGGTAAAAGCATATTAGAGAGAAAACTCTTTGTTGACAGAGAAGAGATTCATCTGTCAACCTAATATCGTTAGAGTGAAATTGACGCTTAAACGTGTTTTTGTTGATTCAATAGCATGAGAGTGTGAGAGTCTTTTGAACACGATTTTTCATAAATCCAATAGCATGAGAGTGTGAGGGTTTTGAAAGATAAAGATCAGATTTTTGACTCGAGAGAGCGTTTCTGATCACATTCGAATTTCAGACGAAGACTGAATGTATTAGGTAGCCATTAGAAAGGGTAATTTGGTAGAAATCATGACATATAGAGGGGATAAGGAATCCTGGGTTTCATTCTCATCGTCTTAAAAGCAGTTTTCAAAGTTTGTTTGTTTGTTTCTTATCGTTTTTGTTCAAAGCAATATTTTTATTTAACTTAAGTAAACACATAATTAAATTAGTTAACTTCATTAGATTAAACCATAGTCCTCGTGGGATCGATATTTTTATACTACGTGCGACCCGTACTCTTGCGGGCGAACAATGAGGAGCTTACGTTTGCCAGAGAGTAATGGATAAAAATATTCAATTATCGAATGCAGGACACACTGAGAGAGATAGCAATGAATAAGGTCACTGGTAAACCCTCTGCCGCCATAGTCAAACAACCCAGAGATATGCTGGTATCTCGTGGATTTTCTCATCACATCGCAAGATGTTTTCACCTTTTTTTATTTTCTCAAATCCTACATACTGGATGCATTTTTGTTAAAAAATAATTCTTTATTTATAAATTTAAGCGGATAAAAAATGAGATGGATTACACTAGGATTGGCTAGTTTATGTTTGGTCAACTATCAATTAAATTTGACGCAGGTAATAGTTTGAGTAAAGTGTTTTGATTTAGAAACTTGCAAAGTAACATTCTTCGTGAACGAAAACTTTCAAGAATATTTGTAACTTAACCCAAAACCACAAATAACATGGACACATGACTTACAAGCCAGCTCAACAAATTTGGTCTAATAATGATCAATTAATTTATTTGTCTGACATACTCGGACAAAACTGCTGCAATTTGAAAAAAATTTTGGTTGACATGGCTCCTCAAAAAAACTTTTGGGATAATATTGATCATGTACGACTATTTTAAGCCAAAATTAGACATCAATCCTTATTTATTTGGAGCAATTTGAGCAATATCAACTTTTTTTGGCAATATGCATGAATAGTTAACATTGTCTTTTCCCTTCTCTTAGGTTGGCCCCCTTTACCACTTATATTCAATTGAATACAACATATGTGTCTATTCAATTACGTGCAATTGTCTCATATTTTGTATAAGGTTAAAGATATGTTGCTTGCAGTTGAAGAAGATAGGTATACTTAGGTCCTAAAATTAATTTCAAGTATATTTGGATATTTAACTTTTCAATGAGAGATTTAGTTTTTAAGATAAGAGGAACAAAGGGTCCAAGAATTGTTTGTATTTTTCTTAAATAAATTGTTTGTACTAACTTGAGATTTTATGCATTATTTTTTGGTCCAAATTATGTTTTTTTTACTACTGTATTAAGAAGCGAGAAGAAAGATGGCAGTTGTATTACATGTGGCTTGTTTAAGTACTAAGACCAAACTTTTTGTATTTATCATGTCAAGTGTTCTAATTCATATTTCTATTTTTTAAAATAATTTTTTTGTACACTGCACATAGCGTGCACTGTGTTGGTGTGTTATATATCTCCACCTTTAGGTTATCGCGCCCTCAGATGATTTTCTTATTTTTTATGGACAGAAAAAAATAATCCACAACTCAAAAATTAAGCCCACGAGAGACATACACATAGGCATGAACAAACAAACTAACGGAAACAACTGCTTTCATTGATAGAAGAAAAATGCATGCACGGACTACGTACTTCATCAGGCTGAATTAAAACAAGAACATATATAGGAGCAACAAAGTATACCAAATATTGGCCCTAGCTCCATGTTATTAAAGAAAACATGAAAAACAAAAACAAACAGAGACAACATCCACACTTGATTATATTGTCATCTTCACATACGAACTATTCATCGTCATCATCAGGGAGGAATGAAGTGAAAGACCATGAAAGAATGTCATGGGTCTCAACTAGATCGCCGGTGGCCGCAGAGAATCCAATCCTAACCCATTCCGGCAACACAGTCTTCAAGTCAATGGTTTGGGTCAACGACACAAACCTATTGGGTTGCTCAGTATAACTAACAAACACATTCAATGTAGTTGTCGCAGACTTATATGTTATGCGAGCCTTCCCTAAAGAACCTCTTGGAACCAAATCAATAGGCCAAAAAGCAGTTTTCAAAGACCTAAGAGAGTTAACATCAATCCCTACATGAGGAGCCGGAGAAAATGGATTGGTTGGTGGGTCCCACACATTCCCGAAGCTGTCTAGTTCAACGGCCACGATCTGATTCTGGGATGTGCTAAAGGCTATTTCAGGTTCAAACAATCCCAAATAACCGCCAGATGAGTTTGTAGGGATGTGAAATGCGGTTGGGAGAGGAGATAAGAAGAAGGCTAAGCCGTCACCATGCTGGGAAGAACCTTTGGAAGCAACCATGAAGGTGAATTCGACGGTGAAGTCGGCTGATTTACCGGTGTCGTTGTTCCAAAGGTGGATTGGTGTTAAGTACACAGCTCGTCCAACACTATGTGGGAAAAGTATTGGTGTTGTGATGTTGGTACCTGGAAGTGGTATGGTAACCCTCTTTGTGAGTTGGATATTTCCACCGAATGAAATGGCATCGCCTAATAAGGCAATAGGTAATGGGTCTGTTTCAAAAGTGTTGAAGTTGAAGGAAAATGATTCTGAGTTGGTTTTGTGGAGGAACAAGAGGAATAAGGCGAAGATGATTAGGGAAGGTTTTGGGTTCCAGCTTATAGCCATGGTTGATTATTGTTGATGTGTTTGTACTTGGGAAATAATGGGGAATGGTAAGTTTATATATATGGGGGCTAAGGTGGATTGTTGTTGTTAAGAAAAATAAAAATTAACTTAAAAGAATGATGGATTGCTGCCTCGGTCGTTGGAACCAGAAGGGGTAAAGCGAGGAATATCCTTCTTGCTAACAAAAAATTAATGATTAGTGACAATTTCAATGATTATATGAGAA
Source organism: Mimosa bimucronata (assembly GCA_037074515.1). Lineage (NCBI taxonomy): Eukaryota > Viridiplantae > Streptophyta > Magnoliopsida > Fabales > Fabaceae > Mimosa > Mimosa bimucronata. The sequence continues at coordinate 25,068,387 of CM073447.1, forward strand.
ACAACCAGCTGTGCTTCTCATGGAAAAAGTGGAATTTTATTCATGTATTGACAAGAAAAAGTTGTGGCATCGCCTAGGTTGATGAGAAGCTTGTATTCTGTATACAACCATAAAAAAAGTATTTCATCATGGGAGCTGGGTGTCAGCCGTGCCCCAGCTACGCATTAAATTCAACTCTTTTCCTAAATGTTTTCTGTATGTTTATTTTGATCACAATATTTTATATAAAATAAGTGATATTTTGATATTTTTTTTAGGCAAAAAATGCTTTATTTTTCAACATCATGTAATTTTGTAATTATTTACTACTCTGAAATTGTGTAGGTTGCTTTGAATTTAGAGTGGTAACTCTTTACAAATTTATTGAAAATTGAAAAATTAAAACTTATTTTGCTATAGATATCAAAATGTCATATAGATATCAAAATGTCATTTGTCTTATATAGAATATAATGATCAAAAGATACATATAAACATTTAGAAATAATCCCAAATTTGATGCATATATAGATCCGGCTTGCACAGCCCACACCCCCAACCATTCCATGGCCTTATTTGGTATGAATTAACGCCTTATTTAGTTTCCCGTCCATTTACCTTCACTTAGATCAAATTATATTATTTTATTAAAAAAACCATAATACAATAAATTTTTTGCAAAATTAATTCTTTCTGCTTTAGAGATAAAATTATCATCCCACGTTATTTTTTAATAAAACAATGCAATTTTATCTAATTTGAGGTAAGTAAACGGGAAGCTAATTGAGTAGAGAGGTTCTGAGTGAGATTAGAGCTGGGATATGACTATATGGGCTGGAATTTTCACTTTGTTCCCCTTTCGGGAAAGTAAAAAAAAAATAACAGAAGATTAAACTCATTCAACATGTGAAAAGCTCGAAAATCGCTGAGAGAAGAGAACTCATACATATATACTCTATGACTCACCAAGATTCAAACACGCGAACTCCCATTTGTTGGATAATTTGGTTCCATTAAGGTATGGAAACTTTGATCCCAAAATCATTAAACATAGAATCAATTTAAAATATCATCCAAGGAGTTGGGAAAGTTGGAACAGTAAAATAAATAATTAGAGGTCAGGCTTAAGTTTAAAGATAAGAAAAACGAGGACTAGAATATATATATATATATATATTTTTTAATGGGCTACAATAATATTGGACTTCGAGGGCGTGGATCATAATTTCTGCCCTCCGCGAATAGATTTTTGGCCCTGCGAATAATTAAATAAAACTTTGAAAATTAAAAAATAGGAAGGAAACTTGAGAACGAGAAACTCCTACATTATTTAAAATAAGAAATGCTTTATAAGTTTCCATATGAATCTATCGTAATTTTATATTTTATATTCATATTTATCCACTCCTATATTAAATTAAAAATTATTAAAATTAAACTTTTAATTTATATTCTAACTATATTTATATTTACTTTTTTCAATTTCATCTTTTAATGAAATTCTCTTGATATAAAAAACAGTTACCAACACATAAAAAGATTCCTTGCATTGTGGGAAGCAACAAAACTGAGAAGTGGTATATTTGGTTGCTCGGAGAATTAACACAAGGCTCAAATATATTTTTGGTCCTTTATATTATATTTAGGATCATTTTAATCCTTTAATTTTGAAAAGTGCACTTTTCCTTTAATAATAAAGGTGTTAATTTTATTTAACGGAAAATGATAGCTCAGCAAATCTAAATGTGACTTTTTAATCAAATGCAAATAAAAATGATTAATTTAAAATATGAAAATGGTTATACTAAAAAAAATTAAATTTAAAGCATATTTTGTTAATATTTAAGTTTAACCATATAATCCCTATTTAAATTTGTTAGGTCAACATTTTTAATTAGGTGAAACTAACACCGTTAGTCAATAAGAATTAAAAGTGCAATTTTCAAATGAAATGGACCAAAATGATACCTAACGCAAATGCAAAAGACCAAAAATATATTTTACCATTAATAAAAACTTATCTTTTTATTCTATATTATTTTACCCATAATTTTTTAATTTTTCAAATATAGTTTGTTTATAAATCATATTATTTATAAGTATAAATACCATGTGATTTATTTCTGACAAAAAAATAGCAGAGGGTTTATTATAGGTTTTATATTTTATATTCATAGTTACCCACCCTTATCTTAAATTATAAGTAACAGTTATCTTTTTATTTTTTTTATAATTTTACCCAACAATTAATTGTTTCTTATATAGTTAGTTCATATAAAACATACTATTATTTGTAAGTATAATATAAGTAGCATGTGGCTTATGGTAGGTTTTTTTATATCCTTATTTACCCACTCTTATCTAAAATTAAATAAATCAAAACTTATTATAAGGATAAAGATAATAGGTTTTGTCAAATAAAGTATTTTTTCCCACATAACAATCATACTTAGAGAAATTTTTAGGTGAACCCGGTTTGCTATTTCATTTACGATATCTCCAATCACAACTAAACACATAAGGTCTTATGTGGATATTTTATTCTGATAGCTAGGATGCCTCTAAAACAATTATTTGTCAAAAAAAAAAGTATTATGTGTTTTCTTAACTTTACAAGTTGAAAAAAAAATTAATTTATCTAACACCTAGTTGTCTTAGGGCATCTAGTCAGATTAAAATATCCATATCATACCTTAGGTGCTTGTTTGTGATTTGAGAGACCACAAATGATTTGGTAAACTGTGTTCACTAAGAATTTCTCATCATACTTATCACATGGTAGGAACCAGCTCTTGATTAATTTGTTAAATAATATGTCCCCAATTTTCGCTAATATATATCTTTTGATTATTTTTTTTTATTCATCTGCCCCTATCTAATGACCAATTTGATTTGCGGCAACGTAGGATCACAATGGAAAGGAAATCCCTATATAATTATCGCCCGCAGTTCTCTATCATCTTACCTATTATTCTTTAATTTTTCAAATTGAGTAAGTTTATAAATTCATAAATACAACAATAACAAAGCTTTATCTCACTAACTGGGGTTGGCGACATTGATCATAAGACGCCATTATGCTCTATCAGTATATTTGTTGGCACGTATACTTTTATTGAATTTTAATTTTGGTATCTATGATTTTTGTCTCCTTGTTAAATCATTAATTTTGCTCAATTACCATTGTTGGCTCATTAAACTTTTTTTTTATGAATGGCTCATTAAACTTTATTCTATTAGCATAGTTAGCCATTATATAAGAACTAATGATGTTTACAAAATAAAATTAAAACATTTAGTAAGAGTAAAAATACACATATGTGTCAAAATCAAATGTGTTTTCCCTATATGTTTTATATTATTCGTATTTACCCACCCTTAAATTAAAATGAAAACTTGTGCTTTTACTCTCAATCCATAAGGATAAACTATCAGACCAAAAATACTGGTAAAAGAAACTATCAGACCAAATAAGAGATAAGGATAAATGTTCGTCACCGGCCGCAAGTGCACGGATCGCAGCAAGTAATAAAGTGATAAGTAAAGTATCGTTCTCACGAGGATTTGGTCCAAAACCCGGTCAAACAATGATTGTTACACTCTCGCCCAATTTGAGTGACACAAATGTTGAGATTGGATATTAACAATGAAAATAAACCTATGCTAAATGAAAATAAAACTATAAACAAGTTATTCTCCAACTTCAAGGATAAAATGGTTCCTAAGATTATCTATCCCCCTTGTATTTCTTAAAACTCAATTAACCTCCCCTCAAAGAAGCTCAACGAAACCACGTGCTAATTTAGGATTCATAGAGTACTTGTAAACGCTCTCTCAAATCAAGAACAAGTGTTTAATCTTATTAATCGCACAATCTCTTGCTACAATTTAATAAGACCCAATTATCAAGCTCCAACCCTAATGTGACTATGCAAGGCTAGCAAGTATATCTCTATCTTATTAACAAAAACATCCATCCATGCAAACTTCAGGTTCTTGCACTATTTTACCTAAGTTCTACACTCAATCTAACCCTCTCAAGCATCAATCAAGTGAACCCAACATCTAAATGGTGATCAAGCACTTAGAAGCATTAGGAGAAGAGTAAAATAAGCACATAGATATCATTAATCACAACATAAGAGGAGGAATCAAGAATCAATACATACAAGGGTTCAAAATAATCCTAGAATCAAAGTATTTAGCTATACATGTTCAACAACTCCATGGGAGCATACATATATACAATCAGAAATAGAGAACAAGAGAAGAGAATGAAGATGGAGAAGATAAACCAAGAGAGAAGCCCAAATCTCTTCAAAACTCCAAGCCCAAGCTCAATCCCCTCCAAACTCCATGCCCTAGTAGAGCAAAACACCCCCAAGAATGCCCAGAAGTCGAAGAATGTCGAGCTCCCTCGAAACCCTAGCTTTTATATCACTTAAATCTGTCAAAAAACGCGCAGCAGAGCAGTCCGTTCGCCGTGGCGAAGTCCACGGTGAACTATGATCGTTTCTGCCTCTTTTTGGGGGGTTTTGGCTCGCCGTAAGTTCGCTGCGGCGAGCTCACGGCGAGCTGGGACCTATCTGTAATTTAGGAATTTCGAGGTTCTTTTCTGTAATTCTTACAATTCGTCCAGAAACTTGTATTTTCCCTTTTTTTTTGAAATTTCAGCTTCTAGCTCCAATTTTTCCCATTTTCAAGTGTTCTTCTTAATCCGGGATCCCTTGGTTATTGTATCAAAATATTCCTACAATATTTACATAAAACAACATAAGAAACTCACTAGAAATGTGATCAAAATCTACATTAATAAACAATTATGTGCAACCAAAAATCAAATGAGCATTTTTTATCTTGAGTATCCAAAAATTATAAATGATTGAATAAAACCTCAAGGAAAATGTGTTGAAAATACATTAATTCCAAGAGTTATCAATAAAGTATAAAGATAATAGGTATTTCTCAAATAAGTAATTTAATTCACACACATAACAATCGTTTTACCATTTTTCGATCAATTTAGGGAAAATTAGAGGGAGGGATGAAAAAAATTATTTACAATAGAGCATCTTAAAAAAATTAATTATTTAGAAGGATAAAAAATAAAATATATTTTTTAAATTATAAAATTAACCCTCACAAGCTTTCTACAGTTTCTCTCACCACATCTCAAGAATCCGTGATACTCCCAGAAATGAAATGAAATTTTTTTAATTCTCAATTAAATTACAGTTTGTATTATCAATGGAGAGAGAAGGAGACAGTCAGACAGAGCACATGAAACGGGAGGAGAGTGGATGTGAGAGAGACAAGGGGTTTGACTAGGCTTAGTTTGGTAATTAACTTCAAGAGTGTATTTTATTTTTTTATCCTTTCGATAATTAACTTTTTTGAGATCCTTTATAGTAAATAATTTTTTGTTAAATCCCCCTAATTTTCGCATTAATGTATCAACTAGGTATTTATCCTCAGTTTTCGTTAATTTACATCACAATTTAATTGCGAATTTCGTAGAAAAGGATATATTTATCTCCAGAAATAATGGAACAGGACTAATATTCCGAACCATATCTAAACCAATTCAAATTGAAATTATGATTTACTGAACAAAATAATTAAGATATCCCAAATATAGTAGAGATTCAGTTCCGCAAAATTCTCTAAAATCAGGTATAAATAAATCCCACCCCTAAGAGATTCACCTCACAGAGATTTTGCAATCCTTAGTTTTGTCACTACTTTATTTTCCCACTCTTCTTTCTCACCCCTCGATAATGGCAATAATTTCAGTTGATCTCACCCCTCGATTGCCCAAGAGAGTTCAGGGAGGCAATGGGGGATCTTACCACGCTTGGTCTCCCTCTGAGCTTCCCATGTTACAACATGGAAACATCGGTGCTGCTAAACTCGCTCTCGAAAAGAATGGTTTTGCTCTTCCTAGATACTCTGATTCCTCCATGGTTGCTTATGTTCTTCAAGGTATTAATTATTAATGTTAATTATTATCGTAGCATCACCGATCGACATATCACTTTCTGTGATACATTAGACACGGATCCAAAAACCAATCGTGAACCTACGTGAAGTTATCTTTGCATTATTTGTGTATTCTTAAACTCTCTCATTGTTGAAATATGAATTAATTATATATATATATGTTAGGTTTGTTTTTCTATCACAAAATCTTAAACCTATGTGATGAAATGCAATTCAACATTATACCATTCGAACTTTATGTTATCTTTAATACTCATTAATGTGGTTTTCTGAATTCAGGTAACGGAGTTGCGGGAATCGTTCTGCCTGAATCAGAAGAGAAGGTTGTTGCAATCAAGAAGGGTGATGCTTTGGCACTTCCTTTTGGTGTTGTGACTTGGTGGTACAACAAGGAAGACACAGAGTTGGTCGTCCTCTTTCTTGGTGACACTTCAAAAGCCCACAAGTCAGGTGAATTCACCAACTTCTTTTTGACTGGTTTCAATGGACTCTTCACTGGTTTTTCCCATGAGTTTGTGGGCAGAGCCTGGGACTTAGAGGAGAAAGATGTTGAGACCATAGTTGGAAGTCAATCTGGTAAAGGAATTGTGAAGCTTGATGAGAGCATTAAGCTCCCTGAACCGAAACCTAATCATCGTAATGGTATGGTAATGAATTGTCTTGAGGCTCCATTAGATGTTAACATTAAGGATGGTGGAAGGGTAGTTGTCTTGAACACCCAGAATCTTCCATTGGTTGGTGAGGTTGGACTTGGAGCTGATCTTGTAAGGCTAGATGGAAGTGCCATGTGTTCTCCAGGATTCTCATGTGACTCTGCTCTCCAAGTCACTTATATTGTTAGTGGAAGTGGTCGTGTTCAGGTTGTTGGTCCGGATGGCAAAAGAGTTTTGGAGACAACCGTAAAAGCTGGCAATTTGTTCATTGTTCCTAGGTTTCATGTTGTTTCAAAGATTGCTGATCCTACTGGAATGGAGTGGTTCTCTATCATCACTACTCCTAAGTAAGTTTCTCTTTTTAGTAATCAATTATCTATGTTCTAAATAATTCTCAATGATGTTTATGGTTCTAATTGTATGATTAATTGTATGTCATAGTCCTATATTTACCCATTTGGCTGGAAGTTCTTCGGTGTGGAAGGCTTTATCTCCAGCGGTTTTGCAAGCTGGTTTTAATGTGGATCCAGGAATTGAACAACTCTTCCGGTCAAAGAGGACTTCCGATGCTATTTTCTTCCCTCCACCCAAACGTGTAAAGATGATGTAATTTTTGTTTGTGCTCGAACGTTGGAGACAAAAATAGAGTCTAACTCCATTGTTCGTTTTCTTCTTCTTTTTTTTTTTAATACGTTCTAATTTAGATCATTTGAATTATGTTTCATATTTCCCATTTTAATAAAATAATTTCAGGGTTTAAATAATATTTTTAGCATTATCTTACTTTTAATCTCTTATATATATGTATATATATATATATATTTCTTTGGAGTAGATCATCATATAGCTAGTTCTTCTTATTCTTCTTCTTCTTTTTGGACATAAACATCATGTAGCTAATTCGAAAGAACTACTCAACTTCTTGTTTAATTAATCCAGTTAATGAAAGTTGATGAGTTTTGCATATTGAATAGTGTTCACTGGTACCAAATAAATCCAATAGCTGAGGGTTGTGGGATCAATTCTCAGATTTGGGAAAATGTGTGTGTGTGTGGTGAGTGTGTGAGTGGGTGTATGTGTAGTCTCTCTTATGGGGAGGATTAGGATAGGGGTAAAAAAATTAACTTATTAAAAAATAATGCTTTTTTGATTAAGTCTACCAAATTTAAGCATTAATTTGATTAAACATACGCTAAATTAAATAAAACTCTCTAAACTTTGGCTCAATTAAATAAAATTTCCCTAACCTTTGAACGTTTAGATTAAGTACCCTTGAGGCCTGACATTTCATATTTTAATTCTCAACTCTTTTGCCATTAAAATTTCCTTTCAAATTAACAGTTTTTGTCTTATCGAATTTTTTTTATATTTTGTATTATATATGTGTGTCATTTATAATTGACCATTTTTATAATTTTTTATTTAAAAAAGACATTATCAAATAAATATTTTACATACATTTAAGTATTTTATTTTTAAGACATTTTATTTATAAAGTCCAATGTCTTAAAAATAAAAATACTTAAAAAAGCATGAAAAATATTTAATTGATAACGTATTATTTAAATAAAAAATTATAAAATGCCTATAATTATATATAAATGAAAAAAAATTAATTTTTAAATGAGATATTATATAATATAAAATTTTAAATATTAATAAGATAAAAACCATTAACTTTAACAGAATTTTAACGGCGAGGAAGTTGAGAGTCAAAATATGAAACATCATGGGTCTTTAATCTAAACATTCAAATGTTAAGGAATATGTACAAATGAACTAAAGTTCATCAGAGTTGTATGTAATTTAGCCTTAAATATAGCTATATATATATATATCATTGCAACGATATGTACTATGAAGCGGTTTGGAACCACTGCATTTCCCTCGTCTCCTTTTCCCAAGCTTTTCTCAATCTCAGCCATCCATTTGATCTGATGGCCCATAACAAATCACTTTCCCTGACCCATGTCATTTTATTTTTTCAATCGTGGCTGCCTCTGAAGGAAGAATGCCTTTGGAGCCTAAGAAACAAAGGCTCCTCAAGCACCACGCGGAGAATCACTTCACGGGTGGCGACGTCGTACGTGGCATCATCATCTCATCAAATCCTTCATGCTTTGATTTTGATTATAAAATGGACAATCTTGCGCTGCGAATGATAATTCCAGTCATGGCGGCCAATTGAAGAAGCTATTTTTATGTTTCTTTGAGATCATGGATTCGGTAAATGATCGTGGGTCTCAAATGAAATGAATGAGTTAAAGCTAGCAGTTTCACTTTCCTTCATCCTCCGGCCTCATCTCCCACTCGTTGGAGTCGACCAGAATCAGCGCCGGGTATGAGGAAAATGAGTTGTGGAATTTGTGGGGTGTTATGGGCCATTGGATGAAATGGATGGCTGAAATTGAAAAAATGCAGGGGAAAAGCATATTGGGGAAATGCAGTGGTTTCGCACCGTACTATGAAGTCCACAAACTTCCGACATTCAAGCTCAAAAGAAAACTTGGCACGAGAACGATCAATAGACATGAACAAACAAGTTACATGAATTACAATAAATAATAATTACTTCATTAATTTAAAAATGTAGCCTCCACAAAACATACACCAAGTTTCAAAAACATAATAACTAGACATACAAATTAAAACACCAAGCTTAGTGTCATGCTCTTATTCAGGTAAACATATATCGATACGTTTTTTTAAATTTCACAGAAAATTAAATCAACAAAAAAATTGATCCTCAGCGTCATCTTCTTCTTCTTCAAGTGATTTTTGGTTGTGGAAGAAATGAAGAGAAAGACCAAGAAACAATATCATGTGATTCAACCAAATCACCAGTAGCCGCAGAGAATCCAATCCTAACCCATTCAGGCAAAACACTCTTCAAGTCAACAACCTGCGACAATGAAACTGTCCGACCACCCTTACTACCACCATAACTCACACTCACACTAAGTTCTTTCTTCTTAGAATCATACACAATACGTGCCTTTCCAAAAGAACCAAGTGGCACACTATTTATAGGCCAATCCGTAGTTTTGACAGACCTAAGAGAGTTCACATCAATCCCTACATGAGCTGCCAAAGATTCCGGTAGTGGGTCCCACACATTCCCAAAACTGTCAAGTTCAACTGCCACAATTCTGTTTTGGCTAGGGCTAAAGGCAGTTTCAGGACTAAACAGTCCAAGATAGCCTCCTGAGGAATTTTGAGGGATGTATAGGGCGGTTTCTACCGGCGATATGAAGAAGGCTAAGCCGTCACCGTGAAGAACCGGTCCACCGGAATCCACCACGAAGGTAAACTCGGTGGTGAAGTCAGCGGTTTTGCCGGTGTATGTGTCCCAAAGGTGGATTGGTGTGGAGTATACTGCTCGGCCAACACTGTTTTTTCTTATGATGACTTTTTCTCCTACTTGATCTCTTCTTGTGAGGAGGAGAGCACCACCGTATGAGATTGCGTCGCCTACTAAAACTATAGGTAATGTGTTTGGCTCAAAGATGTCAAATTTGAAGGAAAATGATTCTGAGTTGATTTTATGGAGGAGTAAAAGGAAGAAGAGGAAGATGGTAAGAGAAGGTTTTGGGTTCCACATGGCCATGTTTGATTTAATATGATGTATTTGTGTGGTTTGGATTGGAAAGAGCTTATTGCTGCTATATGTATAGAAGATTCTTGGCCTGCATTAAATGAAAATTATAATGTGGAAAGTGTAGTAAATTGCCAGAATGAGTTTGTGCCAGCTCGCGATGGATTAAAACAGGGGAGAAAGCAAGGGAATGTATTAATTATTGTTGCTACCAACAAAAATAAACTGACAAAAGATCATAGATAATTTCAATGTACAGATACCACCAAATTGTCCTCTTCTTATCTCTCGAAAAGCTAAGGAATGAATTATAGATTAACTGCTTCTATCATCCCAACTTTTGACTGGATCGATGCTCCAACAAGGTGAACTTGCAAAGAAAATGAACTATAATTCACTCCTTTTCGAGATTATTTTAAATTGACGTGATACACCAAGTTCACCTAACATCTAACATATGATAGTTTTAATTTGGTTTATTTTCTTAAGTCTAGGAAGAATTTAGCGCTAAAGTTACTGTGGCTAAACCTAATCTAAGCCCATGTCTCCCCACTATTATGCCACTAATGAAGTGAGAAATTCACCATCTAATACTAGCTCCTTCATAACCATTAGGGATGATTGAGTGACTCCGGTATCATTTCTTAATTTTTGTTCTTAGGGTTAAGGTCTCACCCTTAACAGCCCTGACTTGCTTTGTGGTGGGTTGACCTAAACCTGGTATGTACCCTATAATAAGCATTTTTCAGGTTTAAACCTGGCCTATTTAAAGGCTTGATTTGTCAAAACATGTTAACAAACCACCAAACATGCTAAAGAAACCATACATGCCGAAATATAAACAAGCCTAAAATAGGCCGGCCAGTTAGACCAAATAAACTATCTATATACCTTTTTAATATACTTTTTAAGCGGACTGAGTCCATTCCTATTTTCTATTTGCCCTAGCTTAGGTAGGCCAAAAACAAGCCAAATCTTAGACCTTTGATAGGCCGATTCGCGATTTTGCACCCCTACTTGCAAATAATCATCTATTATCTCATGTGGATTTGAACCTGTGACCAAGTGGGAATATTCATCTATCATCTAATTGTAATCACTCATTACATCTAGCGTCTATCGTCATTGAGATTTTTTAATAATAGATAAAATGAAAAAGTATTTTATTAGCATTATTTCATATTTGTGTGGCAAAATTAACGTTGAGATAATATAGAGTGAAGGGTTATACAACTTTTCGTACTTAAACTTTTAGGTTAATATAACTTTTGGTCCCTGAATTTTAAAATTTTTGGTTTTGGTCCCTAAACTTTCGGTCAATTTTGGTTTTGGTCCTTTAACTTTGAAATTTTTGGTTTTGGTTCCTGAACTTTCGGTCAATTTTGGTCTTAGTCCTTGAACTTTCCGTAATTTTGGATTGGTCCCTCAACTTTAATTTTTTTTTTTTGAAGTTTTTTTTAAACTGAGGGACCAATACCAAAATTATTGAAATTTTAGGAACCAAAAGTTATATTAACCCTAAACTTTCACTCGATTTTGATTTTAGTCTATGAACTTTAAAATCAGTGATTTTGATCCTTAAACTTTCAGTCAATTTTGATATTGGTCCTTAAACTTTTGATTGGTAATTTTGATCCCTCAATATTGTGCCATTTATAAATATCGATCCCTAATTTTCTAAGTTTTTTAAGGTTCACGGACCTAGACCAAAATTAACTAAAAGTTAAATAAGTAAAATCACCAATTTGAAAGTTCAGGGATCAAAACCAAATTTAACTAAAAGTTCAAGGACTAAAAGTTGTACAGAAAAAATTTGTTGCTTTTTATTACTTAATCATTATTAATATTTATTTATTAATTAATTAAATTTCAAACCTCGATGATGTTAGCAAGATTATGTTGGGGTTCTAAACTGAAATGTTTAAATTGTTGGGGATTTATTACATTATAATAAAATCAATGAGCTGTTGTCATTTTTCAGAGGAGTTAAAAATTAAATACTTAATTATAATAATAGATAACACCAGTCAATATTTCAAGAACTACCTTTTCTTACGGATTAGTATAGACTTAGCTTTTGTTCTTACCATGGATTTGCTTTGTACTATCCATCTTTAAATTTTATATCTAGATTTAATGTTTTATAAAACTATAGTCACTCTTTAAAACTTTTAAAATTTATTAAATTCAATTTTCTTTTAAAATGTGTTATTTGTTTTTCACATATATTATTATGCTTACATAACAATCTTTCTAACATTTAAAATTAAATTTTAATATTTTTTTATTAGCTACCAAATTTTTTTAACCCTAAATATTGATTATACCTTTGTTTCTTTTATGTCTTTTTTTTTAGTAAAAAATACTATTTTTTAAAATTCAAATAAGTTTTATTCAACGTTGATATATTACAAAACGATTGCAAATGATCACGCAGTGCACGGGGTCAATTAATTATACACAGCTTGACATTTTAATTTAACGTCATGTGCATCGCATGTATTTCGTCTTGTATAAGTAGGGTAATAGATTTTGCAGTCATTAAAATTTTGAAATTGTAGAACATCCAAAATATTAAATGCAACTAAATATATGTTCATTTAATAATTAATGATATGACAGCAATATTTACTAAGTTGGATCATATCATTTTGATATGTGTCACCCACTCACCCGCATTGCGCCTGTTTTAAGACTTGTTCATACATGTTCTATTATATAACATTTAAAACTAAGTTGTATGATTGACATTTTATGAATAGTGCAACTAATTATATATATTTTTTATTTTTTACTTATATAAAAATACCTCTCTTTTGTATTGTGCTTGATTAAAAATTGTGTTGGTTAAAAAATGCTTAAATTGTGGTGGTAAATGACTAATAAATTTCCATTGGTGGCATATATAGTAATTTCATGATTAAAGTGATACTTTACTTGATAACACAAATTTTATTTATATTTTTTATGAATAAAATTTTATTTATATTATAGTATAAAAAAATAAATACTACTAAATAATTACACAATAATCTAAAATCAAAATTTTGACAAACATGTACAACTAGTAAACATGTCACTGGCCTCATCCCTTGGCACACATCACTCGCACCATTGGGACACATAATGTGTCAGGTCAGCATTCAACTTAGTAATCAACTCAGTGTCAGGTCATCAAGAACTCTAATGCCTCAGCTAGCCGGATTGACAACTCAGCAATCGCATCAACGCTATGGAACCGCGGTCATCTGTCATGTTACCCTCTGAGACACGTCACATGCCATGTCACCCTCCGAGTGAGTAGCCGCCTCAGCGCCATGTAATCAAATATGTCATCTTGAACTCTTAAGTTATTATCAGCTGACTGAGCTAGTAGCTTAGTCGTCATGTCCATACATCGGCTCATCCGCATCATCGTTTTCTCGTCAGCACCTGACGCATCATCAACCACGTCAACCAACATCTCCTTCGTCAATAGTCATCCATATGAGCCATATCAATATATATAAATATACACCTATTCCCTTTAATCTTCCTTGTTTAGTTTAAATTAAAAGTCACATTAGAATAACGTACCCAGCAGTAGCACGCTCCACGAGCGATGTAGAAGTTGCATATTTTTTAATCAATATTCAGCAGCGATAATCACAAGAATAAATCGGTATGCATTCCATTTAGAGTTTGACAACATATTAAAAGTTTTTAAGAAATACTTCTATTAAAACAATTACTACTACCAATCTTTTATTCTTTTTTTCTTTTTTTTTTTTGTTTAAACGTACGATTTCTGCTTTCAATATGCTTCTTTTCTCCTGGTAAATACTGTCAATCATACGCTTATATTATTACTAACAAAGCCAACGATACAAGTCTAAAAACAAAAAGACACGATAACATAAAACAACAAACCTCCAACTAACAACAATAATGAAACCTCATTACCTAACATAATATCACTCACACTAAGAAGCCTCACTGCCTTTTATTTCATGCAAAGTTTGAACTGAGGAAACTCCATGAAAGTATCTTGTGAATCTCAACAAGCTGTCCAGTTGATCCAGAAAACCCAACTCTAACCCACTCAGGAAGAATAGATCCCAAATCAACCGAAACTCTAAGGTTACTGCTTGTCCCTTTCACATTCTTTTCAGGATACCTAACATACACACTTAACTCTTCCACTATTGGGTCATAACTTATAGTAGCAATCACCATCATCCCCTCCTCCACAACTATACTCCAATACGCTGTTTTCACTGAAGCAATCGAGTTTATGTCCACCCCTATATGGGCAGAGCTCGTGGGGTCCCAAGTATTCCCAAAAGGGTCGAATTCCACGGCGAAAATCTGGTTGGCGGAGGAGTTAAGGGCGGTGGGAGTGCTAAAGAGACCGAGTAATCCGCCAGTGGATTCGGGAGGAACGTCGGAGAAGAAGGGAGCCATGAAGAAGGAGATTCCATCACCAAAGATACCAGAGGAGGAGGAAGAAGGGGAGACAATGAAAGAGAAGGTGGTGGTAAAGGCGGCGACTTTTTTGGTGCTGCCATCCCAAAGCTGAATGGCGTAAGGATATGAGGCTCTTCCAGCACTGTCAGGTTGAGGGACGCCATTGATGGTCTTTGTGAGGTAGATGACGCCTTCAGATGAAGAGGCGTCACCTTGGAAAGTCATGGCAGGGTTGTTTATTGAGGTTTCAAAGTTAGGGTATTTGAAGAAAAGTGAGTTTACTACATTGGGAGATAGGAAAAGGAAGGAGATGATGATGAGAGCAGAGATGGAGTTTGAGATTGCCATTTGGTTAGGTGATGGAGATAGGTGAGCGACAAAATCATTGTGAGGAGCTGTATATGTATAGGGTTTTTCAGGTGGGCCATGGAAATAAAATTAATATGATCTAACAACAACAAGAAGCCAAAGGACAATTATTACATGGGAACTTGTTATTGTATTGTATGCCATGATAAATTGTTATCAAACTTTTTTGGGTGATTAAATCAGTAATTCAACATGGTTAAACTCTAAGCCTTTTTATTTTTAAAGCTGCTTGTAGGGTACAATCCAAAAATTCGGTACAAGTTAAAAAAGTTTTGTCCAAAAAAAAAAAAGTACAAGTTAAAAGTTAGTCAATTTCCAGGGTTTACATATATAGTTAGAAATTTACTTACTTTTATTTTAAAGATTAAAATAATTGTTGTTGGGAAAATTGGTAAAAAAAAAACCTGATTATATTGAAGATATTATTTACCAAAAAAGAATTCATATGTTTTGATATAAAAAAAATATCAATGCTCTAAAAAAAAATTCAACAAGCTAAGAAAGAACCCGTATTCAAGTCTTTCTGTCAAATAAAATTTTCAAATTTCCATGGTGCTAAAATTAAAATTGTCTTTCAACATGGTTAGATTCAAAAGATCCCTTCTGTTAGTAGCGAAAAGATTTAAATATACAAGTTCCTGCTATAATACATGGTGCTAAAATTAGAAAAAAAGAGTCATCTTTAATATTGTCATCCAAATTTCCGAAGATTTCCATGATGCACTAAGTTTCTTTTCTACTATATCTTGTTTAATAGAACAAATATGGCCTTTACTTGGCGCAAGTTACCATCTTTTAATATAGAGGAAATAGTACAATGTTAATTTCTTGAAATATAAATGTTTTGATAAAATTAACAGTAAGGGGTATTACGTCTAAACTATTTAACCCCAAAAATACCCACTGAAAAATAAATTTTGACTGATAATTATATTAAGATTACAAGCATAAAGCAGCTTAGAGATTGATAATGATCAAGAGATCAGAAATTAATCTCACTACGAGTACACAGTCAAACTAATCAAACACTTGAGAACTATGGTCAACGGCATACGATGGAATACCACAAATTCATACCAACTGCTGTGTATAAATTTTAATCAATAGAATTCTGAACTGACGAAATCCCATGAAAGAATATTGTGAAACTCAACCACCTCTCCAGTGGCGCCAGAGAAGCCAACTCTAACCCATTCAGGAAGAACAGTCCTAAGATCAACCACAAATGAGAGACGGCTATCACTGCTAGTCCCACTAGGATACCTCACATAAACACTTAAACTTTTCACTTCTGGATCATAGCTTATAGTAGCAATTCCTGTTAGCCTATTCTCAACATTCCAAGATGAAGTTTTCACTGAAGCAATGGAGTTCACATTTATCCCTATATGAGCAGATTTTGGGTCCCAAGGATTACTGAAAGTGTCAAACTCCACAGCAACAATTTGATTAGCATAGGAATTCAAAGCAGTGGAACCACTGAAAAGTCCTAGGAATCCACCACTTGAATTAGAAGGGATGGAAGAATTGAAGGGGGAAATGAAGAAGGAGATTCCATCTCCAAATAGGCCAAAAGAAGAAGGTGAAATAATGAAGGAGAAGGACGTGGTAAAGGCGGCGAGCTTGCCAGTTTCGGCGTCCCAGAGGCGAATCGGTTTCGAATAAGAGGCTCTTCCGGCATTGTAGGGTTGAGGGATGCCGGCCTTGGTGGTTTTTGTGAGCTGGAGAAAGCCATGAGAGGCAAAGGCATCGCCTTCAAAGGTTATAGGATTATTAATATAATTAGAGTCGAAAGTGGGGAATTTGAAGGAAAGTGAGTTCACTTTGTGAAACACAAAAAGGAGGGCAATGAGGATGTTGAGAGAGATTGAGTTGCAGATAATTGCCATGATTGTGACTGAGAGGTGGTGGAGAAGGGATATGAGTGGAGCTACACACAATGTACACCCTGACACTCACATATATGTATAGAATTTTAGGCCTGCTAAGAGAAGATAAAATAAGGTCTATATCATACAGAGAAGCCAAATGGAAATGGCACAGTACAAAGGGAGGTTTGAACTAGGGAATGGTGATCAAAACAATGAAGCTCTGATTTTATATTATTTTTTTCCCATGCAGAAACGTTCTTTAGTCAATAGGCGGCAGAGTTAATTAAATGCTACTTATTATCTCCAAGTTGCTTTGGACGATACAATAATCAAACAAACACAAAGCCAAAAGGATTCCGGGAAAATTAAAGTCCTTTTCAAATTGGCTAATGTTAAGTGTTCAAATAAGGAGTTGGCTTCTCTCCTCTTCCCTCCTCTACCCCAAAATTATATTGTGCTGGGGTCAAAATTTTTTTGTTTGATTTCATCATTAGATTCTACATAAAATTAGTGGCATTTTGATATCTTATGGACAAAAAATTGTTTAGTTTTCAATTTTATATGATTTTTCAAAGATTTGATGTTTAAAATTCTGTATTTTTTTCAAGTTAAAGCATCGAATCTTTAAAAAATCATATAAAATTGAAAATTAAATCATTTTTTGTCCATAAGATATCAAAATGTCACTAATTTTATATAGAATCTAATGATAAAATCAAACAAAAAAATTTGACCCCAACACTATATAATTTTGGGGTAGAGAAGGGAAGAGGAAGAGGAAGAGGAAGAGGAAGAGGAAGAGGAGGGAAGCCACTCCCCTCAAATAATTAAGATAGCTATAGCACGTAATTATTATACCTCACATTTCCAAGGCCAATCATATATCCTTTAAATGTCGTAGAGACGACGTTTAGAGGAATATAGATTCCGTTAACAAATGCTTTGGATGACGTTAAGTTTTTTTTAAAATATGTTAACTGTTAATCCCCGTAAAATTAATGCGGACCAAAATTAATGCTAATATTTTGGAGAATATGTTATTAATCATATATTTGTTTCCATTCCAGCCGTTACTTTTTAAAATTAAATAACGTTATTAATCCCACATTTATTTGATTCGGTGGAATAGGAGAGATTGCTAATGTTAATAATGTTATTAAATAAGGTTAATAATGGTCTTAATTTGCTTTATTGCCTTTCATTTTATTAGTTTATGGTGAGGTAGCTAACATTCATGTGAGATTGCTAATGTTAATTTTTGATGAAGAATTAAAATTAATAAATAAAATTAATAATTAGTGTATGTAATCAAGCCAGCCATAATGATTATCATTTAACCTCTTCTAATTCCTCTTTCCGTTTTCCCTTTCTCTTCTGAACGTTCCAGCCAACCCTTTCCAATTCTTCTTGCAGATAAATGATTCCCCTTCCTAATGGCAGGATCCATTCCCCTTCCCTTGGCTACTTCCTTCATGGTGTTGGTTATAAATATTTGTGCACGCAAAAGCTATCAAAATCCCATTCCCTTGGCTTCTTCCTTGCTAATTTCTGATTCTAATTCTCAATTCTCAATCTCCATTCTTGATTCTTGATTTGAAGTCAAAATGTCTAACACTCGTCATGATATGATTGGGGATTGATGTCAATGATGACAAAAATACATGGGTGATTGTTGCCTGTATGCTTAGAAAGTGGGTGATAACTCCTAGAAATTCATGATATTTGAGTATATTTTACTTGAGTTTTTGTCTATTATTTATACATTTTGGATACTCAAGAGGGAAAATGCTCATTTGATTTTCGGTTTCACATTATTGTTAATTATGTAGATTTTGGTTATTTTTGTAGTTAATTTCTTATGTTGTTTTATGTAATTTTTGTAGGAATAATTTGATGCAATAACCAAGGGATCCGGATTAAGAAGAACACTTATACAGAGGAGAAATTGGGGCTAGAAGTTGAAATTTCAAGAAAAAAGGGAAAATACAAGTTTCTGGACGAATTGTAAAAATTACAGAAAAGGACCTCGAATTTCCCAAATTACAGATAAGTCCCCGAATTTCCAAAATTACCGACAGGTCCCAGTTCGCCGTGAGCTCGCCGCGGCGAACTCACGGCGAGCCAAAACCCCCAAAAAGAGGCAGAAACGATCATAGCTCGCCGTGGACTTCGCCGCGGCGAACCCAAGGCGAACTGCGTGCTCTGCTGCGCGTTTTTTGACAGATTTAAGTGATATAAAAGCTAGGGTTTCGATCTAGCTCGGCATTCTTCGACTTTTGGGCATTCTTGGGGGTGTTTTGCTCTGCTAGGGCTTGGAGTTTGGAGGGGATTTGGCTTGGGCTCGGAGCTTCAAAGAGATTTGGGCTTCCTCTCTTGGTTTATCTCTTCCTTCTTCATTCTCTTCTCTTGTTCTGATTCGTAATGTTGTATATATATGCTCCCTTGGAGTTGTAGAACATGAGTAGCTAAATACTTTGATTCTAGGATTATTTTGAACCCTTGTATGTATTGATTCTTGATTCCTCCTCTTAATTTGTGATTAATGATATCTATGTGCTTATTTTACCCCGTTCTTAATGCTTCTAAGTGCTTGATCACCATTTAGATGTTGTGTTCGCTTGATTTATGACTCGAGAGAGCTAGGTTGAGTGTAGAACTTGGGTAAAGTAGTGCAAGAACCGGAAGTTTGCATGACGAACCGATGGTTTTGTTGGTAAGATAGAGATATACTTGCTAGCCTTGCATAGTCACATTAGGGTTGGAGTGTGATAATTGGGTTCTATCAAATTGTGGCAAGAGATTGTGCAAAGAATAGGACTAAACACTTGTTCTTGACTCGAGAGAGCATTACAAGTACTCTTTGAACCCTAGATTAGCACGTGGTGTCGTTGAGAGCTTCTTGAGAGGAGGTTAATTGAGTTTTGAGAAGTATAAGGGGGAGAGATAATCTTAGGACCCATTTTAGCCTTGAGGTTGGAGAATCACCTATTTATAATTTTATCTTCATTTTATTTTCTTATTTCATTTTCAAACTCTACATTTGTATCACTCAAATTGGGCGAGAGTGTGATAATCATTGTTTGACCGGGTTTTGGACAAATCCTCGTGGGAACGATACTCTACTCATCATTTTATTACTTGGCGCGACCCGTGCACTTGCGGCGCGTGGCGAACAGTGGGTTGTTCAGAGAAAAGCTCCCCGCATTTGATATGGAAGATATGCATGATTTTGGTTGATGAAAAGGTTTATAATTATTTTAGAGCAATCAATATAGTTATATTTCTTTGAAAAAATTTAGTTATTTCGCAAACTAAGTTGTAGTTCACCTCTCAAATATAATTTACTAATTATAGTTTAATTTCCCTTTTTCAGTGATCTAAAATTGAGGCATTTGTGATTCAAAAGAATTCGATTAATCACTATATGTCCTTTCCAGAAGAGGGCAAAGTTTGACGTTTTGTAAACTTTGAGGTCTTATCAAATTCAGGAGAATTACTACCTTCGGGGAGGAAATGGGGTTGTGTAAGAAGGAAAGGAAGAAGACGATGTAGACGGATATGAAGATTTGTGTGGCTAAGGATTTATTATTCTTTTTCTATAATCCTTCTTTTTTCTTTTCTATTTTTTTTCGCAGTAATGCAAATTAATGTCATCAATGTTTATATTTTATAGGCTAAATTATAGAAAACCCCCCTGAACTTTGAGTCAGATGCAGATAACCTCCCTAATATTTGAAAGTTCAAATTGAGCACCCCTAACATTTCATGTTTTGACTCTCAACCCCCTACCGTTAAAATTGCCGTTAAAGTTAACGGTTTTTTTGTCATTAACAATTTTTATCATTTTTAATTATATACCATAACATTTTACAAAAAAAACCCCTCAATAACTGACTTATAATTCTAAGTATTTTTTAATACTGAAAAATATAAAAATATTTAAAAAAGGATTTAAAGTGTTTTCTTGACTATACACTTTATAAATAAAATGTTTTAAAAATAAAAATACTTAAAATGCATATAAAATATTTGTTTGATCATTTATTTTTTAAATAAAAAATTATAATATACTTACAATTATATATTAAATGAAAATGGTTAATTTTTAAATGACATATTACACAATACAAAATATTAAAAAAATTGAATAAAATAAAAGCCATTAACTTTAACGGAAATTTTAACGGCAGGGGGTTGAGAGTCAAAACATGAAATGTCAGGGGTGCTCAATTTAAATTTTCAAAGGTTAGGGAGGTCATCTGCAATTGACCCAAAGTTCAGGGGGTTTTTCTATAATTTAGCCTATTTTATATAAATAAATCTCTTTTTATTCCTTCTTTTGTTTTCTTTCGTGAAATCTTCTTTCGATATCCTTCTCTTAGTTTGAGTTTGTTCTTTTTGAATTCTTTGGATTATGTTTTTTATTGATTTCAAAAAGAAATTCAGTAACCATACAAATATGAATAACCCTATTGTCTATTGAGCCTTAATTTATTCGGTGATATAAATTTCTCTTAGGCTAATATTTGTGAAATCAAAACTTATTGGTTCCTTTGCACAATATAAGATGTAATGATGCATATCCTTTCTTTTATTACTATTGCTAATTTCGCGTTGGAATAGAATTAATGTTTGATGGATTCGTGATTAGTGATAGTGATTTTAGTATTTTTATATTTAGATTTTGAAAAGTATCGAATATTGGGAAATAATATTAAAATTTAATTATCGCTATTTTATTATAAGCAAAACAAAATAGTAATAACGTATTCTTAGAAGATTATAAAGATAATAATATAATATCATAAGAAAATAAAACTATTATAGTCTATTCTATTCATTCAAATCAACATATACAAAAAATTAATATTTATAAATTTAACTTCTTCTTTTTTATCTGTAAATTTAACTTCTCAATAACACAATTCAATTTTAAATATAAATTTTAATTGATAATAGTGACCTTATTGGTATCGAATAAAATCTGGAGACCTGTATATAATTAATGGTCTTATCAAGGTCAATAAACAAATTTTTAATTATAAATGTAAATGTATCATATGGATTGATGATTAATAATATGATTGTAATTATCTAATGATTTTTATATATTTATAATTTATAAAAATTTATTCATTACTCAAATTTTTATTGATATAAAATGGAAATGGTCAACATCTTCAAATTGAAAAAAAATTATTATTTATAAATTTAACTACTCAATAGCACAATTCAATTTTAAATATCATGTTATTGAATATTTATTAACAAGAAACTCCTTATTAGAAGAGGATCTTCTATCCATTCAATATATCTTTCAAAATATTGTGATTACGATGTAATTCTTTTAAAATTAATTAATTTCCAATTAAAAAATGTAATCAATCCGGCCTTTTAAATTATTGTGGTAAAGGCTCCTAAAAAGACCAATCAACTCCTATAATTTCGTTATATTATAATTATAATGAAAGATTAATGACATAATAAAGGTATAATATGCCCTTTCAAGCTCTTCCAATTTATCTTGGCTACTTCCCCTTCGCCTTCGCCTTCGCCTCCAAACGCTTTATTCAACCTCTTCAAATTCCCCTTTTACTTAAATATTGAAAACTATAGTTTTCAAAATGATAATTATTTAGGCAACAAATAAGTGACTTAAATCATGTTGGAAATATTTCATGAACAATTAAAACTAATAATATTATTTCAATGAGATTGGTTAGGGAAAAATATTTATATGATTCTATAGGTAAATGATAAAAATTGAACAAATTCCTTAACTATTGGAATTATATATCCCTCTACCAATCAAATTAATGTTACCATAAAATTAATTTATTTTCATAATTATCTTTATTTCAGGCATTCATAAATGATTTTTATTTTCTAAATATTACATCATGAGCAATTATCAATATCACCAATATTACATAAGTAAATGAAAAACAATTAAAACAATATCACTAATAACAAAGGGGTAAATGAAAAAATATTCCTTATATTAAATATTACTACTTTGCATGACCAATTTTCCTTTCGTTGCATCAAAGTTTTTACTATTAACATATTGTAGGATACATTTGGTTTACAAATTATAATGATCACTTAAAGATTCACTCCAACTATGCAGATATAGGGGGTATTATTATTCCAAGAAAAAACTAAAATGACATCGTCTTACTAGCCAAGAATAAACAACTTGATCTATGTCATCAAAAGCGTGCTATCGGAATAAGTGCACACATCCAAATATGTCACTCTAAGATAATCACCAAACACAATCCATATAGTTGTCATGCATTCATTACATTCAACAAGTTTTATTCGCAATATGTATTCACACAATTGAAGGCGGAACAATATTGCTATGTAAAAACAAGAATCCCGTGCAACGCACAGGGATATACGTCTTGTTCAGAATAAAAAGTCGTAAATGAAAAATTACTAGCCTGGAGAGGAAGGGTTCATGTTGTATTTATTATATATCCACATAAGAGTTATATCAATCAATTACATTAATTGAGTCACTATTTTCTGTTAAGGGAAACTAAAAGTGTTAAAAAAAATATTAAAAAGTTTACTTTTCAAAATTAAGAAACCAAAATGATAATCATGCTAAACATAAAAAACTAATTAAGACTATACTTTAACCTATTAATAATTTTCTGGATCGGATGTAAAATATTTATCATTTTTTTGTAAAAAAACGTATTTATGATTTGTTTGGTAGAAGATTTCTTTGATTCTATTTTTATTTGTTTCATTTATGTTCACTAGCTAGTCACTGATGTTGGAAAATCTCACCAATCAACCATTCAATAAAATACAAGTACTATGGATTAACAATTTTCAAGGACAGAAAATAAAAAAAAAAATAAACGATTGAGTTATAGGTTTGATTGAAATTGAGAAATCATTTTAAAAGTAATATATATATAATCACATATCAACCAATATGATATAATCTCAACTAATATAGTCAAATCTAATCAAATCTCAAATATTGTAGCTATTGTTAATGCATTTGTTATTGTTACAATTAGACTTTTATTATATATATTTTCTTATACTTTAGTACCAGTAACGATGAATGTTGCTATATTTTGGGAAGTGTGATCCAAATCTAGGAAAACGAAGATGTCGCTTGAAAAATACTAACATTCTTTTAGAGTATCACGTTATTTGTGGTCTAATCAAAATGTAACATCTACCCTAATTTTTATAGTAACTCTCATCCTTTATTTTTGCTAAAAAAAGAAAATCAAATGATGAAAAAAATGATGACAGTTACTATAAAAATTAGAATAGATGTTACATAATTTTATTGGTTAGACTACAAATAACTTAATACTCTAAGAGTATGTAAGTATTTCTCGATCTCCCTTTTCCTTCATATAAAAGTTGGGCGAAATAGGTGTCAAACTGGCTCATAAAAAAACAAAATCAACGAAATAATAATAATAATAATAATAATAATAATAATAATAATAAAAGAATGCACAAAGGCATTAGACCAGTCATTACAAGATAGCATAAACTAATACGACAGCACAATCTACTTTAAACTAAGCAACCCCCAAAACACTTAAACACGACTTAATTTATTTTATTATAAGTTCCCAACTATAACTCTCTCTATTATATCCTCATGCTTGGAGCCAATGACTACATATAAGAATCAATAAAGATCGGAACTGAAAAAATCCCAAGAAAGAATATTATGAAGCTCAACTACTTCTCCAGTGGCACCAGAGAACCCAACCCTAACCCATTCAGGAAGAACACTCCTCAGATCAACATAAGCAGAGAGTCTACTGCTACTTATTTTCCCTTCACTTTCAGGGTACCAAACATAAACACTTAACCTTTTCTTCGATGGGTCATAGTTAATAGTTGCAACACCTGAGAACGCTTTATCAAAATTCCAAGAAGATGTTTTCACTGATTCAATAGAGTTTACATCAATCCCTATATGAGGAGCACTTGTCGGGTCCCAAGGGTTCCCAAAAGTGTCAAACTCAACCGCAACAATTCGATTATTAGCATTGTAATCCAAACCAGTATCAGCACTAAAGAGTCCAAGGAATCCACCACTTGAATTAGAAGGCATGTGAGAGTTAAAAGGGGCGATAAAGAAGGAGATTCCATCTCCAAAGAGACTGGAATAAGAATATGAAGAAGGTGACACTGTGAAGGAAAAGGAGGTGGTGAAGGCGGCGACCTTGCCGGTTTTCGCATCCCAGAGGCGGACCGGTGTGGAATATGAGGCTTGGCCCGCGCTGTAGGGTTGAGGGACGCCATGGATGGTCTTGGTGAGGTGGAGGCAACCTTGAGATGCGAAGGCGTCACCTTGGAAGGTTAAGGATTTGTCATAAGATTTAAAGGAATGGAATTTGAAGGAAAATGAGTTGGCATTGTGAGAGAGAAAGAGGAGGCAGATGATGATGATGAGGTGTGTGAGAGAAGAGATGGAGGTTTGGATTATTGCCATTGTTGTGTGATTATAGAGTTTGTGGAAGAATGGTGAGTTATAGATGTTCATATATAGATAGTGTTTTTGAGTTATTGGGATATGCCATGATGATTAAATAAGAATATCAGTTCATAAGTATGGAATCCAAATGGGTGGGGGGTTTGGATTTGGTAAGGGTGATCAAAACAATGAAAATCTGACTCTTCGTTCGGCAAAGTTTAAGGTTTGTTTCTTTCATTTTTGTCAATATACATACTCTAAGTTGAATGCTTATTATTCTGAAGCTGCTTGTACAATACAGTAAGAACAAGTCAAAAGTTAGTCCCTTGGCCGGAGCTTCACATAGAGACATGGCACTGTCCACTGGCTACTTAAGTTGATTGAGATATCTGATATTATAATTGTATGATCATCCTCATATATCGGTTTAAGGATTTCCAATAATAAAAGTGAAATTCTTACATGAATCCAATTTATCACATCATTTGTTATCTAACCAATTATAAATAAATACCTATTAGGCCTGACATTTAGATTTTAATTTGATCAGCCACCCTGAATAAATATTTCAACTTGCAAAATTAAGAAAAAGGTACAAAACATTAAATTAATTTTTTTATTTCCCAGTTGAATATTTTAGGGGGAACGATCAGATGAAAATCTTCACATCAGATTTAAAGTATTTGTTTGTTATTGATCAAACTATAATTGACACGGCAATTCGGTTCATCTAAAATTTCTCTAAGAAAAGAAGTTTAATTAGATCTAACCCCTTTCCAAATTATAATCCACTTTTAATTATGGAACCACGTAGATGCCCATCAAAATTTTGGGCAGCTTGAACTTGACATATCTGAACAATCCATATTTAATATTTTTTAATTAATAACTTTTAAATAAATTTTTTTTAAAAAAATGATGGTTGAAAATTGTCTTTATCTTAAATTATGTACCATTTAAAATAGTTTAAAAAAAACCTTAAATTTCTACCTTCTAAATTAAATCTAGATAGTCTTGATTTTCCTAGTTTAAGGTTCCATAAGTAATTCCTTAATTATCCAAATGTCTGAAGTAATAAATTTTTTGTTCTAACCAAGTGTGGTTGGTCGAGTGGTCAGCTCACTCGTCAGCTTAAGCAAGTGTCGAGGGTTTGAATCCTGCCTTATGTATGCAGCAACCTATTGGCCAGCAACAGACCCTTAAATGGAGCTCAGATCCACGGAGGATTAGTCATTGGCCTGTCGGGCTGAGGGATACCTTGGGCAACCAAAAAAAAAATTGTTCCGCTAATGCCAATAACTACTATGCTATTGGTTTGGGAAAAAGACAAATAAATACCCTCCAATTTGCAAAATCCCATTAACAACTTCATGATAGGTACACAACAACCTATCATGAAGTTGTTAATGGGATTTTGCAAATTGGAGGGTATTTATTTGTCTTTTTCCCTATTGGTTTCATATTTTAATATGAAAGAGATTGATTGTTCAACTATAAGAGATTGATTGTTCAACTATATATTAAGGGAAATTAATTTAATGGTAGCATTTTTCATCATTGAATGATGGGGGTATTTCTTAAATATATTAATTTTTGACAAATAATGGAATGGTGTAATTAATGGTGACTTGAGATTGGAGGAAGTATTAGGTTAAAATAATTTTTTTGTTTACTAAGTATGAATAAAAATATTAAATTCTTAGAATTAAGATAATTATAAATTAAATTTATTGCCTATGATATATCAAGAAAAACAATATGTTATTCAATCAATTAATAATTGTAAAAATAAAGAATAATACATATTTATATAGATACACATCCCTGGTCATGCAAAGGTGAAGGGACTCATACAATTAGGGATTCAGGCCGATTAGTCTATGCAATGTAAGTTATAAGACTATTTCCAAAGTGATGTGCAATAGGATTAAGGAGATTATTGGGGAATATACAGCTCCAAACCAGTGTGCTTTCTTTAAGGGGCGATTGATCTATTATGATAATATTTTAGTTGCTTCTCAAATTTTGTATAAGATGGGTGTTATGAGAAGGGTAACAGAGGGTATGCTGCTTTGAAGGTTGGCTTTGCTATAGCATATGATACTTTGTCATGAAATTTCCTCAAAGGTGTACTGCTGCGAATGAGGTTTCCACAAAGATGGTTTCAAATGATCTTAGAATGTGTATCATCTGTAACATATCAGGTTTAGATTAATGGGGAATATACAAGACCCATAATCCCGCAACAGGGAATTAGACAAGGAGATCCACTTTCTGTATATCTCTTTATCCTTTGTGAAAATGTGCTGTCGTGTTGGTTGAATGATTTAAAAGATCAGGGAATCTGGAAGGGCATTAAAATTGGAAGAGATTCAATGGAGATTTCTCATTTAATGTATGCAGATGATATTCTTTTGTTTTTTAGGGCGAATGAAGACCAAGCAAAACTAGTTGAACATGTGATGAGATCATATGGCATACACTTTGGCCTCAGAATTAATAACAATAAATCGCCACTTTTGTTTATCTCTAACATACCTGCAGCTATAAAACATAAAGTGTCATCAATTCTTAGTGTCAAATATAGGGAAAAATTAGGGAAATATCTCCGTATTGAGGTGGATTATAAGGTGAGTCATAAGAGTTATACTAATGATATGGTTGCTAAGCTTCAGAATAGGGTGGAGTCTTGGTATAAAATGGCTTTATCCCAAGCTGGAAGAGTGGTTTTGTTGAAATCAGTGGGTGCCTCTCTCTTGAACTATCAATTGTCATGCATTAGGATTTCTAATCAGGCTGCGGAAAGGCTAGACTCGATTTGTAGCAATTTCTTTTGGGGTTCAGATAGGAAGGTCAATAAGATGTATTTAATGCAATGGGATAAGATATGCAGATTGAAGAAGCATGGGGGGTTGGGTATGAGAAGGTTTGCTGAAATTAATAATGTTTTATTAGCAAGAAATTTGTGGCATCTTATTGGTTCAAAAAATAATACCTTTTTGAAGTCAGCAATGGAAACCAAAGTAATGTCAAAGCAAGAGAGGGGCATGTTTGGGATAGGTCCTGGTCTATCTTTCTTGTGGAGGGGTATTTTACAAGCAAGGTATCTCATTGAAGATTTTCTCAAGCGGCAAGTTGGTTCAGGAAGTTCTAGTCCAATCAACCACAATTTATGGTGGCCTCTGCTCCACCATTCAATATAAGAGTGGTGTCTGATCTTATGAAGCATACGGATGAGGAATGGAATGAGATTACTCTGCAAAGTATATATTCTCCTTCCACATGTAAGGAGATTCTGGCTACACCTTACTCTGTTTTCAATATGCCTGATAGACTGATTTGAAGCCCTGCTTCGGATGGTAATTATTCTGTTAACAAGGCATATAAATTGCTACATCTAAATGATTATACGGTGGACCCACCTCATATATGGAAGGTTCTTTGGAGTGCTCCTGTGGCATATAAGTTTCAGTAGAGGTTATGGCAAATTCTCAATCGGGCAATTCCAATGGGTGAAATTTTACGGTTACATCATATTAGTGTGTTCGGTTTGCAATAATTATGAGGAAACAATAGGTCATCTTTTTCTGAAATGTGACTGGGCAAGAGCTTTATGGTTTGTTTCTCCTTGGGGGATAAGAGTGATGAACTTTTACATCAAGGGTGTTTTATAACGGCGGTCAAGAGAGACTGTTGGCTTGCAGTAATAGGATAAATAAGAAGAAATGCAGCTCATAAGGGGTGTTTGTTTGATAACCTATATTATTTGGGACAAAATGAATGATGCACTTCATGGAGGGATTAACAGGACAATAGAATCGGCCATAGCACTTTTGAAACATCATAGATTTTGGAATTTTTTTTAATTCACAGGAAAATAGGATCAATATAAGAGGGCAATCATATCATGAAGAGGTCGCATGGTTTAATAGATCTCTGACTGCAGATGACCCAAATCGCCTTTTTTCCTGGATGTTATCGTGGAAGCATAAAGTTGAGATAAATAATGATATCAAATTTATGCAGGTGCAGGTACGTATATATGTTTTGTGCAGGAACTTTCACCTGGAAGCGGCATTTTCGTGAGAGGATATATGGATCAAAGGCAGGGACGGCATTGCAAATCTTAAGGAGAATTCTTCTGAGGATGATAAAGGATACGAATGGAGATATCAGGCTAACCATTGTCACATCATCAAAGAGACAGACAAAACCATTGCGCACATTGCCGAATAATTCACCTTTAACAAAGGATATGTGGAAAATAAGGGAACTCTTTTCTATTTTTAACTTAGTTGTTAGTTGGAGGATATCCAGTTTGTTATTCTCTCCTGTTGCTCTGTCCTATACTTTCAGGTTGTAACTATGTTTGACATTTTCATCAAAAAACATCCCTGGTCGGGAAAGACTGTACAGAAGCAACCCAATTTCTCGACGGGCCTAGTCTCCGGGACTAACCCAGTAGTACTGAATCTGCCAAGTTGATTAAACAGGGAGGGGGGGTGTCGGCTGCCCCCCTCAGCTGCCCCAATGATTTGGGGGCAGTAACCTTATATATTTTTTTTATACCAATAAATTCTACATTAAAAGAGTGATATTTTGATATATTATGGGCACAAAACGGATATGTTTTCAATTTGTTATAATTTTTCAAAGATTAGGCATTCCAAAATAAGGCTGTATTTTTTCATTAAGAGTGCCTAATCTTTAAAAAATCATAACAAATTGAAAACATGTCCCTTTTTTGCCCATAATATATCAAAATGTCACTCTTTTAATGTAGAATTTAATTATATTAAAAAATTTAAAAAAAATATAAGGTTACTGCCCCAAAATTTTGGGGCAACCGAGGGGCAGCTGAGAGGGGGGCAGCCGAGACCCCCCTCCCGATTAAACACACATAAATTAAAGGGGTCACGCACATATATTTAATGTACCAGAGGAGAGAGTCTTTGATTGAGTCAATTGCATGGAGGTCCATGTAAGAAAGTTAATATCAGACAAGTTCTTTTGAGTTGTTAATGGCCACATTAACAAGTGAAAATGTCATTATTAACAATTGAAAAATATCGTTGACATCTCATTGGATTTGGAAGGTTTCTCAGTGGAGAAGCGCCCCTTACTCATCTTTCTGGTTAGCTCTAAAAGTGATTCCCTAATTGATCTTCGGAGCCAACTCATATTTAAAAAAACATACATATCAATAAGCGCGTATATCTTCAAAAATATAAATACTAGTTAGATGGAGTGTGGGCATATGATAAAAGAGTTGACAGATTAAAGCCTTAATTATTGATGTAAGCAACTCATTATACACATCTTTTTGTCGTCTTGCATATTGGATTGAACTGAACAACTCTTAAATTGATACAACATGATCTAACGTATTCTCCTGCAGTTTCAAATTAGTATAGTATCGTTGATGAGCAAGGACGATTTAAAGGACCAAAAAAGAATGTCGTTAGCTTCAACCAAATCACCAGTTGAACCCGAGAAACCAATCACCACCCATTCAGGCAATACACTCCTCAAATCAATTTTATGCGTGAGACAATCAACATTATCATCATTATCACTATCAGGATGACTCAACATCACCATTAATTCTTTTTCCCCGCTATCATATCTCACTCTAGCCTTCACTATCGCTCCATCTGCCTCAAAATAACTACTTCCCCACCCCATTGTTCTAACCGACCTCACAGAATTCACATTTATCCCCACATGAGGATACTCATAAAATGGATTAGGATCCCATTCGTTCGCAAAACTATCAAACTCCACGGCCACAAATTCAATTTTAGAAGAAGAATGAGACGAACAATTATTATTATTATTATTATTATTATTATTATTATTATTATTATTATTATTATTATTATTATTATTATTATTATTATTATTATGTTCCATGGTGGTTTCTGGGGTATAAAGCCCTAGGAGTCCACCAGTGGAGTTGTTGGGGGTGGTGGCTGAGTCAGGTGGGGCCATGAAGAATGTGAAGCCGTCGCCGTGAAGAGTTGAACCGCTCCGGTTGACGGAGAAGTAGAAGACGGTGGTGAAGTCGGCGAGATTGCCGGTGGCGGCGTCCCAGATGTGGACCGGTCGGGAATAGGCGGCGCGGCCTGCGCTATGGGGGAGGGGGTTGCCGTGTTTGTCTCTTGTAGTGAGGTGGATAGTGTCGCCGGAGGAGGTGGCGTCGCCGGAGAAAACTAGGGCTTGGAGGTTGAGAGTATTGGAGGAGTATATGAAGGAAACTGAGTCTGACTGTGCGTTGGTGATGATGATCAATTGTGAGAAATAATGGAAGTTGATGATGATGATGATAGTGAGTAGAGAAAATATGGGATTTAGGGTTGGAAAGAAGGTCATGGTCACTAAATTGGTTTGACGAAGAGAATATGAGGACATTGGGAGTTATATAATAGAAGTTTAAGTTCTCAGCAGGCCTCAAAAACAGACAAGATAAAGAATAAATTGATGAAATATAAGGCCAAGATGGCATATTACAAGGGTGAATACATCAAGGAGAATATCTTTTTCACCTCCTCTCCAAACATCTTTTTTGTCTTTATAACAATAGACTATACATTGAAATAGTGTCATTTCAATAAAATTATAGGTGAAAATCGCTGATGTTTTCAATTTTTACTTAACAAGAGTTTAAAAGTTGTGATTGTCAGGCTTTAAATTATTATTATTTGACCAAAAGTTATAATCGTCAAAGCAAATAGTTGTTATCGATCGCCTGGTCAAAGTCAATAACAACTTTTGACCAGATGATAACAAATTTGGCCTACCGATAACAACTTAATGAGCATGCTATAACAATTTCCTGGTAGAGACCTCAGATTAATTTCTTGATTTCATGATACCTCATTTTAATTAAGTTCCTTACATAAGACATATAGTTAATTACCCCTTATAACTATCATTCTTAAAAAATAATGTTTTATATAATATTCACCGATTGAAAAAAAAAATACAGATTGCATATCATATTTGAATGTTTCAAATTGATGGGTCCTCATTTGAATTTGATGAGCACCTAACGGATACTTGCAGCATACGAGTACATAAGTCGATATATTTTTAGATGAACCTGGTTAACTGGTTTGCATAATATTTGTGGTCTGATCAATCGCAAGAAAATAAATAATATATGACATTGAGATTTTAATATGATCTGACGCCTTAAAATAATTATCTGGCAGATAAAAAAATTTAGTATCCTATTTTTTTTTATTTGATTTTACAAGTTGAAAAAAATAAATTTACTTATCAACTAATTTTTTTAAATGTTCATTCAGATTAAAATCTCGATGTCAGATATTATATGTTTGCTTGTAATTGTTCAAACCACGAAAGACATGATGAATCAGTTTCACCTAAGAATTTATCTTATAACTCTATGACTATTTTCTATGTTTGTTACTCTTTTATCTTATATTATACATTACTTATAACATCATAACCCTACTTCTTCCATTTTTTGAAAATCAACTCACAAAAATTTATCCCCCCCAAATCCCTCATACCAAACAACAGACCCTTAGTGATGAGGAAATATACGCACATGGGGTTGGTTACATGAGAGTCCTAGCTTGTTCAAGCCTCTATTTCGTTAATCGTTATGCACTCAAGAAAAATAAATATATCCTGACATCAAAATAAACTCAACACATCACCAAAAAAAGGTCAATACAAGTATTATTTCTCCATATTGGGACGAGGCATTTCTTTTGGGGTTTAAACTTCCCAATCATCTAAATGACACCATCACTACATCACAATTATTGGAATAAATGATATATCTTCAAACGCTAGCAAAAAAAGAGACAGAATTGGACTTCGAAATAGCATACAACGTTAACGTGCATGCCTTTTATTCTCAACGATTCTCTGCTGCATGCTTAATAATCAGCCAGCTAAGTTGTTGAACGGTAATTCCAATCAAGAAGTTGGTGTGTTTCTAACAAGTCCCCGGTGGCGGCGGAGAAACCCACGACAACGTTCGCCGGCAGAACCTCCGTCAAATCAAGCTTAGACGTCAAAGTGGTCACAGAAAGCGGATAGCGAACAACAGCGCTAAACTCTAAGCTCTCCGAATCATAACTAACAGTTGCACTCGCAATCACTCCATTAGGTTGGTCATCACTAGGCCAACTTATAGTCTCCTTCGACTTTATGGAGCCAAGGTTTATTCCTATATGCGGCGACTGGGACACCGGATTGGGGTCCCACTCGTTGGCATAGCTGTCGAACTCCACGGCGACGATCTTGTTCGTCCCCGGCGGCGAGAAGGCGGTCCGGGCGGTGAAGAGGCCGAGGAAGCCGCCGGAGGAGTTTTTCAAGGGGAAGTCATAGTCGGTGGAGGCTATGAAGAAGGTCATGCCGTCGCCGTGGAGGCCGCCGGAGGATGTCGGTCGCCGGACGATGAAGGAGAAGTCGGTGGTGAAGTTGAAAGAGGCGGTGGCGCCGGTGGGTGTGACGGCGTAGAGGGGGACTTCATGGGAGAATGCTGCAAGGCCCATGCTGTTTTGGAAGGGGCTTCCTGTGCTGTCAATCTTAGTGAGATGTAATGCGCCACGGGAAAAGGTGGCATCGCCGGCGAGTTCAATTTCTGAAGCTGGTTGGTTGAATGTGGGGAAAGAGAAAGAGAATGGTTCTGATTTGACGTGGGTGATGATGTTGTTGATAAGAAAGAGGGTGATGAAAAGCATTATGGCTTTTTTGAAGATAGCCATGGCTTGTGGACGTTTTTTTTTTTTTTTTATGTTGCGTGGTGAGTGATAGTGGGGGAGGACTGAAGATTTATATGTATAGGGTGGTGGAGATTACAAGACAAGTAACTTTCATAGTACCATGGTCTTACTATGTAAAAAAGGTTGAAAGGTCAAAGGATTTCGAGTAGGAATATCCATTAATTCACAGCATGTATATATATATAATACTCCCTCCCTTCCTCCCTCCGGTCCTAATTATAAGACTATTTTAACTTTTTTTACTTTTTTTCAGTACAAAAAAAAATAGTTTCAGTCCAAAAAAAATATTTTTTCCTCAAAATTAATATATTCTACTTATAAACTAACTTATAATCTAATTTCATATGACATATGTTATAATTTAGTGGTCTAATTTACTTCTTTAACTTCCACACAAAAAAAAGTCAAAGTGGTCTTATATTTAAAACCGGATGGAGTATAAATGCCCCCATCCAGTTTTTTTGTTTTTCGATGTTATTTTAAAAGTTTTCTTTTATTGCTTTATCAATAAAGCTATTCATAGTCATCAATAGTGTGAAAAGTTAGAAAATGAATTGCTAGGGATCCATACAATTGATACCATAAGGTTTACTTGATTGCAAACATACGTATAATCATCTTTTTGTACTCAAGTAAAATTTATAGTGTAAATTGTGTATTGACAAATACTTCATGGAATCCCAAAATTTGAACATATTAATAACATTTCTTAGTTGATAGCATATAGAAATGCATTAAATAATCAATAAAAAGAAATGGTGGGATCCCTGAGTAGTGAAAGAGTAATGTTAGCTGGGATATATATATATATATACACACACACACATACATATGCCGGCCCCTTCAATTTGGAAGAAACTATTACGTTCCCTCCAAGTACTAGTTCATTGTGCTCCGTCCATTGATTTTATCTATCTATCTATTTCTCAGCCTCGTAATTTTATATTAATTTTAAAAAAATGGATTAAAAACTTTGACTCAGTGAGGTGTATAATGGTAGGTTGCTGGAAAATAAACTGCCTTACACGGCATAAGTCCGGACTATGGAGGAGTATATATGTAGAAGACAAATCCTTAGATTTGTCTTTTTTTTATGATAATTTGAGGCTTTAACATGCTTATGATGTAATTTGAGTCTAATAAGTGCCTATTAAAAATCATATGTCTAATGGT
This sequence comes from Mimosa bimucronata, assembly GCA_037074515.1. Classification (NCBI taxonomy): domain Eukaryota; kingdom Viridiplantae; phylum Streptophyta; class Magnoliopsida; order Fabales; family Fabaceae; genus Mimosa; species Mimosa bimucronata. Next base: position 25,103,711 of record CM073447.1, read on the forward strand.
AAAGATAGCATGAAATTAGTATTAAATGGTGCATAATTGTATAACAATTGAGTTATAGGACAATTTGATGCTTGTTTCAATATATTTTTATTTGTAGGACAATGAGTGAAATACTTTATTTGTAATAGAAGAACCCAATTTTTCAAAAGAGAATTGAGCCGCAGCCTACTCTGTTTTCGGCCGCAACTCACACTACAAAAAAAGACGCATTTGTAACGGTTAAAACTGTCGATTTGTAATGGTTACACAAACCGTTACAAAATCACATGTTACAAACCGTTTTGTAACGGTCCAAGCCAACCGTTACACACACAAATCAACCGTTACAAGTGCTTGAACATTTGTCACGGTTATAAACAAACAAACCGTTACTAAAACCGGTTCATCCGGTTCACTTTTTTTGCATTTGTAACATTTGAACCATTACAAACTGCAATTTTTTAAACAAAAATGGTTGCATTTGTAACGGTCGACCGTTACAAATGCACGCACGTTTATAACGGTCGACCGTTACAAACTCAATTAATGGGCAAAAAAAATCTAAAAAAATAGTTTGCACTGGTTTTTTTTTATTTCGAATCATTTAATTAATCAATATAATATTTAAAATCATATACTTTTGGTGATGTTCATAATTTTTAAATTAATTTTTTAGTTAAAATTATACATATTTGTAATTTCACATTTATTATGTGGAAGAATCCTCATTACATTGTTTCAAATGCAACCTGCAAGCATAATTAAATGCCAAATTATAAATTAACTAAAGTAAAATTAAATCACATAATAAATAACATATGATAGTGTTTGAACCTTAACCAGCTAAAGAAAATGAGAGGAAGATGGGAAGAGAGAGTGTGAGGATGGAGAGATGAAAGGTAGATGATTGTGTTAGATGAAAAGGGGTTTATATAGGAGTTAGCGTGATGGTTGTAACAGTTTTTTTAAAAAAACTGGTACAAATTGTGCTTGTAAACCGAGATTGTGTACATTTGTAACTGTTAAGTAACAGTTAACCGTTACAAAGCTACGAATAAGTGTTTTGTAACGGTTAACCATTACAAATTGTACAACATTTGTAACGGTTATTTGTGCTTAACCGTTACAAATTGACATTTCTCTAACGGTTGTGATTTTGTCGGTGGAAACAGGTTTTGTAGATTTTATGACGGTTAATCACAACAAAAACGTGACAGATGAGAGATTTTTATAGAAAGAGTGGACATGAGTGACCATTTGTAATGGTCGACCGTTACAAACCGTTGTAATGGTTGACCGTTACAAACACCATTTGTAACGCTCGAGCGTTACAAATGGTGTTTGTAACGGCTCGTGTAAAATCCTTCACACTAATCGATAATTAACTGCTAATAACCAATCACTATCAACCATAATCGCAATTAATAATACTAACTATGATAGGAAAAAGATTCTTCATACAACCCGACAACCCTATCATAGTTAGAAAAAGGTCTACCTAGAAATTTAAAACGATTATCCATGATAGAATAAGCAAATACATATCCCAATAATCATACTATCATGGATAATTTACCCTAACTATGTTAGAAAAGGATTCCTCTAACATAGTTAGTAAAATTCACCTAACTAACAGTTAACAATTGATTTAACCATGTTAGATAAGGAGCCTTCTAACATGGTTAATAAAAATCAACCTGTAATCCTAACTTCACATCAATCAAGTATTAATTCAATTAAGTACTAGATACAGTCATCCAGAGTATAAAGGTAAGCAAAACATAAATGTACGAAAGCGTATGCAAGCCTAGAAATGTGGCAATATACAATCCAAAGTGAACCTCCGACCCACTCGCTGAATCAGTGCGGCCGGACAGCCCCGCCCCCTTCCTCAACGACCTATTCAGTGCATGATCACCTGCAAAAATAACAACGATAATAGGGTGAGACAAATATGTCTCAGTAACCACAACTCAACTCAATACAAGAGTGAGAGTGGGTTAGCAGAGTGTCTAAAAGGGTACCAGAAAAATAAGTTTAACATTTCATATATCACAGTCTTTTACAAAATAATTTCAAAATGCATCCTTCACAATATCACTAACAATCGTACTGCGAATCGTTAAGTTGTCCCTTACCACTAAGTGGACCAGAAGGGAACTCGACGGGGATCTCAACCCGTACCCAGAACCAAGGAGAAGTGGAACTCGATGGGGATTTCAACCCAAACCCAGCACCACAACGGAGGTAATGCTCGATGGGGGCTACCCATACCCAGCACACCGAAAGGTAGTACTCGATGGGGGCTACCCATACCCAGTATACCACAATAGAGGTAATGCTCGATGGGGGTTACCCATACCCAGCACAACGAAAGGTAGTACTCGATGGGGGCTATCCATACCCAGTACCACAGCAATACCAATTTCACCAACATAAGCAACCAGGATAATACATACATTATAACAAATCACTTGATATTATTATATTAAAATAGCTATGATATCAAAGTACCCAATAGACTGATTTAATATAAAATTAACATTTGAAATCTAGTTCTCATTATAAGCATATATACATATATAAAAGGGATTTGGAAAATGCCCGACTAACATCACACACAACCAAGTAATGAGGTGAGAGTGGTTACCTGGAATAGTCCAAAAACAAAAAGAAAATACCAGAATGCAGAGTCTTCGAGCTCAGCTCGATCCAACAGTGTCTACAACCACTAGAGAACATAATACACAAAGTAAATACATAATTCACATCCATTTGGCTTGATTAAGTTAAATTAAACTCCTATCAAGCCTAGGACACTATATATTCTCAATTACTTTCATGACAAATACCAAATTCTCAACAATCCAATACCTTGGAATTCAATTAATAACTCACTAATTATCAAGACAAGCATTACCTCATCCCAATCCTCATTACTCAATCTCCCCAAATATCTCAAACCTTTCTAAACGTTAAATATCCAAATCCAATTTAATACGTCTCCCCACAAACCAAATCGTTCACATTCTAATTAAACATCGTAAAGTATTAATAACCTCATGAAGACATTTAAATCCCCATATTTGTCATAATTAGACCGTATATTATCCTAAACCACCCAAATTCATTTCTACTTTAGTCCTTTCCCATTCCATCATTCTACGATTATTTATTAACCTTAGTTATCATATTATAACCACCAAATTAAGTTATGGTTAACATAACCCCCAAAGAAACATAAACCCCTTCTTCCTCTCTTGCCTTTCAACTCCCTATAATGATCCAGATGCTCCCACAATTATTTTAAGTCAAAGTTCACCATTAATCCACTTAAACATAACCCTATATCCAAACATATCCATACCCAACATCAATAAAAATTATCATATCACTTCTAAAACAACCCTCAAGTCACTTCCCAGGCCTACCATGCAAATTTTTCCCTATCTTCAAACAACCAAAGTTTAACCAAGTCAATTCTCTCACAATTCATTGTTTCCACAATCGTAGTTAAGCTTAGAAGATTCAAATGGAATACCCAAAATCACCAAAGAGCTCATAATCTTAGAAATTAATCAAACCCTAACAAAATTCACTTTCAAATTCAAGAACCAAAGGAGGCAATGTAAGGAATTTACCCAACTTAACAAGCTCTATCCTATTCCCAATTTAATCTGTTGAATTACTCAAATTCCTTCCATAATTTTTTTTCTACAACAAAATTATTCATCAACCCTACTCAAACATAGTCAAATATTCTCATTTAATTCATCTAACTCATCTTTCATGTTTAATATTCCCAATAGCAACACTCTACTTCTCTAAAACACCTACAAATCCCAATTTTCAACAAAATTCTAAATCAACTCAATAACCCCAACCAACATTATCGTTGAACTCCAATAACCCTCTAGAATTCATAAATCAAGTTCAAAAGCCCAAATTCAAAGGATTTCTTGTCGTAAACTTAGCTTAATTCAACTTTAAGCAAGCAAAATCTCACATAGGGCCAAATTAAACCAAATTAACCACATTACCATCATCAAGTAGTCTAAATAAACATGTAGCACTAGGCAATTGCCCCAATAAAGCCAGAAATTCGAAAATCAAACAAACCCTAGAAGGTTTCAATTGAAAAATCAAGAACAAAAGAGGAAGGAATCAAAGGGAAATTTACCCAATGTTATCAAGCTTCCCAGGGCCACCGGAACCGCCATGAACTACCCCCAAGATCGCTGGCCAAAATGACACACCCCTATCCTCTCTTAACCTCCCTTATTCACGGCGGACGAGGAAGGAAGAAAAAGGGAAAATGGAGGAGGAAGCCCGGCGGCTTCCTGACCAGCGTCGCACGCCAGCCAGCCGGCAAGGACGAAGAAGGAATGAGGAGAGATGAGGATGAGAGCACGAGAGAGAGAGAGAGAGAGAGAGAGCCGCGGGGAAGGCAGGAGGAAAGGAAAGAAAGAAAAGAAAAAGAAAAGGAAAGAAAAAGGAAAAAGAAAAAGAAAATAGAGTGGGGGAAAAATTAAACCACTAGGCCCCCAAAACTCTCAAATAAGATATTTTCTTCCGCTCTAAAATTTCATTTTCCTCACCAAAAATTTTCCATAATAATCTTGAACTATTCTTCTTTCCTAATATCTTCATTTCAATCAAAAATATAACTTCCCCAATTTATTTTCCTTAAAATAAGGGATAAACCAGACTTCAAAAATCCTCAGAAGTACCTTAGAATTCATTAAATATTCCGATTATCCAAAATTTCCCCATAATTAATTTCCTAATCACCCGACTAATCCTCAATAATTTTCTAGGATGTTACAGCTCGACCGTTACAAACCGTTGTAATGGTCGGATCGTTACAAAACATTTGTAACGGTCCAACCGTTACAAGGGTTCGACCGTTACAAGATTTGTTAACCATTACAAACCCATTTGTAACGGCTCAACCATTACAAAAGGGTGCACTCGTCTTTTTTAAAAAAAAAATACGTTTTGTCACAGTTGGCTTATTGGAACAGTGACAAATTTCTCCCCGCGGACTGGCGCGAAGCTTCCCACGCTATTTGTCACGATTTTTGTCTTACTTTGTCACGGTTGACTAAAGCTGTTACAAAAGTGTAATGTTTGTCACGGTTTTTGTCTAAAACCGTGACAAACATTACACTTTTGTAACGGTTTTAGTCAACTGTGACAAAGTAACCGTTATAAAATGGGTGTTTTTTTGTAAACTCAATTTGTCTCTGTTTCAAACTAAAGCTACAGAAGCGAACTAGGCCATAGCTCAAAAATCTCAATCGCAGCTCATTCTGCATCAGATTCAAAGAAAAGTCACAAAAGCAAACTCGACCGCAGCTCAAATTTTTGGGCCGCAGCACAATTGCGATGACAACAAAACGAACAGTAGAAATTAGACGAGGAATTAAAGTTCTAAAGGTGCACTCTTCCATTCTCTTAATCTCAACCTCCATTTCTTCAACTCAATCTCCATTTCACTTCATCTCTTTCCACTTTTAACTACTATGACCGATATTTGCATCCTCTTTGGAGTTGTTCTTCATGCTTTGGGAGGCTAGGAGTTCATCCTCTTGAAGATGGAATTTAGGGTTTGAGTTCCCAAACTCAATAGGGGAGTTTTGCTCTTTAACTCTCTTCCTTTCATTGTATTTATGCTTTTAAGGTCCTAGAAGTATTTGTATGATGTTTGGATGTAGTTAATGGTTGTATATGTTTATTGAGGGTTGATTATAGCTTATTATCACTTTACTCTTTGCTGATGCTTAACATTGTACCTAATTAACTTTGGCTTCATTTAAATGTATGAGTTCATGTTTTAATTGAAAATAAGCATTGTTGTCAAACTCGCAAGTTGACTATCCGATTTTAATGTTTTTACGGCTCTACCTAACCAAAATATGTTACAAGTCACTTAAATTATTATTAGGTGTAAACTCTGTTAAACTCATGAGTTTACACATCGAGTTTACCTTTTTTACGCTTGTACCTCACAAAATAATCGTGTCAATTTGCTCTAAATCTCATGTTAATTGTTTTTATTTGACCATGTTCAATAAATTCATAAGTAAATTTTATAGAAATTTCTTTATTGAGCTTGATAAAGTATGAATGTTTATATATTAAATATACTATTCAAATTTAAAATATATTAAAGTCAAATTATTGTTAGATTTTGTATTTCTTGTTTAATTATATACCTTAAACATGTATTTATGAATAAAAGTAAACTTTTACGAGTTTACGATTCGAGTTTGCGATCCAATTCTACATCCATGTCACGAGTTTACTTGAACTCACGAGTTTCACAACCTTGATGATAAGTAGAAAAATAGATATGTATGTTTTATTTGAAATGAATTGTGATATATAAGCAGATCTTTTCTTGATTCCATTAAGTAAAACTTGAGCACAAATGGAGTTAGAGTTTATTTGATTGGTTTTATGAAGGAAATTTGTAGTAAACTGATTTATGTGTTTGTTTTCACTTGATAATTTCATAAAATCCTTTTTGGAAAAGCTTCAACATTCATGCATGGCAAATTTCATATGATTTTGAAAAATGATAGTGTTCACCGTCAAACATTATCCACAAGTGCACGGATCGCAAATAGTATGAAATATCGTTCCCACGGAAATTTGGATTAAAATCTTTGACCAAGCAAAAGACTAAGTGATTTCAATCAAATTGAACTAAGAAAATATTTTTCGCTGTGTAAAGGATGTTGAAATCTATTTCTAAAACTAGAAAGTGATAAAAACAATTGTTCTTTTGACTTAAAGGATTAAATGGGGTCTAGGATTATTTATCCCCTTTGCACATAAGACATGAAGAACTCCCTCTCAAATGGTATTTTCCATGAATATATATGTTTGTCTAAGGTTCACATGCACTTGACTAAGATCTCTCAAGTCAAAATCAAGTTTATCTTTTCATTAATATGCACAATCTCTTGCTATAAATAATGAAAATCCCCTTTGAAAACCAACCATAATGTGACAATTCAAGGTTAGTAAAGATATGTCTATTTTACCAACAAACTTTCCATTTATTATTTAAATTTCAAGCCAGTCATGATTTTAACTAAGTTCTACATATGGATTAGCTCTTTCAAGTCAAACCCACATGAACAAATCAAACTAAATGGTGACCAAACACTTAGAAGCATGAAAAGAAGGATAAAATCAACACATATATATCATTTACTACCAAAAGAGAGGAAGAATCAAGTCTTAATCCATACAAAGGTCCAAAATAAACCTAGAATGGAAGTTTAGCCACTCACGGAGAGAAAAATACAAATCTGGAAATTATGAACAACCATGAAAGAAATTTCAGAGAATAAAGAAAGAAGAACAAGAAAAATCAAGGGAAATAAGATTGAATCTCTTCAAATCTTCAATCCCCACTTGAATCTCCTTGAAAATCTTCAAACCTAGCTTAGAAATGCTCCCAAGTAGCCCCCAAAGAAAGCCCAAGTCGAAAGAATGTGTTTTAGTGTGAGTTGGGGGTGTTTTAAAACCTAATTTTCAAGTTGAAGTTAATACTGTTCGCACTCTGTCAGCATTTTGGTTACGGCCAAAATTCTTGCCTGTATTGGTTGACTACGGCCAATAACTCTCTGCCTAGAATTTTTCTGGATTTGGATGTGGCCAAGAATTTTGCATGTGTTTTTGGCTGCTTCCAATAACTTTTTGCAGACTCTTTTTTTCAGGTTTCTTGATTGCTTTAAATCTTCTTTTCCACTTCTTGCTCCTTCACTTTAGCTTCAAATGCAACTCAAATGTGGCTTAATGGATCGGCTACAACCACCTAACAAACAATGAAATCTACAAAAGCCAAAGTTGATAAAAAAAAGAGGGTAAAATATTCACATTTAAATCAAGAATTCAATGACTTTAACCGAAATATCAATTTGGCACATTTTCCTATCATGCGTACATCAAAATATGTATAAATCCACCCAAAAAGTGTAAGAACTATAGGAAAATATGCTAAAATGACATGAATTTCAAGAGGTTAATAGATAGAGCAGTTCTTAAAATGCATTTGAGCCTTTCAAGCTAACCTTGATAATTTGAAAAGTGAGAACTTAAACATGAGTTAGAGTATTACAAGTAACTAGAACAATATCTGGAAAAATTTTCTCTTGGTTCCAACACACAAACATACACTATTTCAAGGAATCTTTGAAAAACTTGTTTTAATGTTATGAAATATTCATCTTTGATACATTCTATATTTTCTATCAATCAGATAGAAAAGAGCAACATATGAGAACAGGCATTTCAACCAAAGTAAAGTGAGAATATGGTCAATTCCATGGATTTCTTGAAAATTTCTTGAGAATAAGTGATGACTCCCCATATTTAATAGACTTTTAAAAATATTTTATTGTATCTGGGGAGTCATCAATTCAAAAATTGAGAGATTTTGTTGTAATTTGAAAAGATACCAAATTGATACATTATTTGGGAATTCTTTTGAATTAAAATAGGAAAGTTACCAAAAATAAAATAAAAAAGTTTTAGTTTATTATAATTGTTGTTATTTGATTTGATTTAAGTTTCCTTATTTTTGTTTCTTTTCTTAGCAGCCACTACACGCATGTGCATGATGGAATTGGAAATAAAAGAGACATAAATTATAATCAATCATCATCACGTGAGGGAGAGCATATGAGGCCACTCTTTATATACTAATTCATTCATCACAGGAGGGGCTAATTCTTTCAATCATTCAACACACACGCTGAACACACCACGGAAGGAAGAGACACAAGAGGCTAGAGGCGACACAATTTTGTTTCATTGGGAATCAACTATTCACACTGAAGGGAAGGAAGCAAGTAGCGGTGCTGCTGTTCATCTTTAAGGAGAGATAGCTGCATCGAGTTTGAATAAGAGCGTAGGAAGGGGCTATGAGAAATTTCAGCTTGGGTAGTTATTGTTGAAATTTATTTTTCTTCCTTGTCACCGTGATTTCTTATACAGTATTGACTATTGTTGAGATTCATTTGAAACCCATGTGTGGCTAAATTTCCTTTTACAACTTAGAGCACTATGAACTTGTTTGAGACTTAGAGATTTTTCCCACTTATTGGTTATACTTAATTTTAATTCGATTTATTTAATCTTGCTTTTAATTATTATTGTTTAGTAACTGGCCGGCCACCATTGAACATGTTTAGGGAATTTAGGATTGAACTCGACGGAGGGAATTCTAAATAGACCATGGGATTAAATAATGTGGAATTAGATTTTTAATCTAAGGTAGATTTAAATCTAATTTGCGTCTAGGATAGACATATACCTAGAAGCTCCGCATAGTCAAATTAGAGTATTATCAATATAAACTGTATCTAGTTAATTACATAATTAATCTAGGTAAGGATATAAGTGGACCGACATGCATTTATATACACTAAGACTCTAGATTAGCTAATTAAGTTAAAGCATAATTAATTAAGTGGGAATAAAATCTAAGAAACAAATAAGGGATTAGTGGCTCTAGGTTGTTTGTTTAATTCTTGAATTTAATCCGTATGAATGTTTTTGTTTTTATTAGATCTTAGTTAATTTGAATTTATTTTTTGTTTCGCTCAACTTAAACAAAAATATGAGATTTAATGCCTAATAATCAATTGTTTCGAGTCTCTGTGAGATCAACCTTGATTTGCCATTTTACTATTTCTACGGCCCGTACACTTGCGGAGCTTTATTTAAATTTTGGTAGCATCAATAAGCATAAACTTAAGTTTACGGGAGTGATAAACTCCATAATTTCATACATTTGATCACATTTTTCCCATACTTGTACATGATTTCGGGGGTATAGTTGTGAAAAGCATACAATAACTCATAGAAAAAGATTAGCAAAGAAAAACTTACATATGTGTGAAATTTAGGGCTTAATGATTATATATTTGAGTGATTTTTAGAACTCATCAATCCTCGATATCTCTCTTGTATAGGAAGAGATCGACAAGTGCAAAGAGCTGGGAAGACCTAAACTAACAAAGGAAAGGTAGAGGACTAGGAGGCAAGCAACAAAATACCAAGAGGAGCTGAAAACTTGACTTTGTCGTGGCTTTGCCACGGAAAAGCTACTACGATCTAATTTTTCACGGTGGAGCCCCGATACTACTGTGCGTTTTGACTTAACTGAGCAAAATTCTCATACATATAGTTAGGATTTCGAGCCAAAACGACCAGAACACACTTGAGGGCAACTTTCTGGGGTTATATGCCTTCATGAGAGTGCTTGAAGTGCTTGAAGATTGAAGGATTGATTGGGAGGAGCTTGGAGAGATTTGAGCTTCATTAATCTTGGTTGTCATTCTTCTTTCGTCTTCTCCTCATTTTTCTGTCATGAACTCTTGTTTAGCTGTAGTTTATGTTTTAGTTCCATTTATGTGTAACTAAATCCCTTCTCTATGATTACTTTGAACTATTTTATGGATTGAACCATGTATTTCCCACTTTTGATGCTATGAATAAAATTTATGTGTGGATTTTCATCTTGCTCCTTCTTCTACAAGTGCTTGATCACCACTTGCTTTGTTAAATGAAATATAGCTGAGAAAGTGTATTTTGTTTTAGAACTTGGATGAAGTCATGTTGGGCTTGAAATTTAGGGTTTTGAATGGATGGTTAGTTGGTACCGTAGAGATATAGTTACTAACATAATATTGTCAGAGGTTGGTTTGGAATCATAACTTGCATTGATTGTGACAATAGATTGTACAATTAATGCAAGTATAAATTTGATTTTGACTTGAAAAAGCTTCTTCAAATGCACAAGAACCTTGGACTCACACATGGTTTCATTAGGATGCTAATGAAGAGGGAATTAAAGTAGTTTATGAAGTAAAATGGAGATAAGTAGCCTTAAACTTTTATTCTATTGAACAAGTGCGTTTTCAACCATTTTTCTATTTTAGTCCCATTTGCAATTTAATTTTTGTTTCAAACTTAATTTCTGAAATTTTTCTTACTCATTTCTAATTAAAAGCTCAATTAGTACTAATTAACTTGCTTAAACTATAATACTTGCAGAACGACACTTTCAAACTATATTACATTTTGACGACCCGTATGTTTATAGGTGAGACCCGAAAACGGCCTATAAATCAATAATCAATTGAGTAAGAAATAAAATTGTCTGTCTACCCAAAGTCTTAGGGCTTGTTTTGTTGGACTTATTCCAGCCAAATAAGTCCTTATTTTCATAAATAAGGACTTATTTTCATAAAAGTTGTTTTGAGTATGTTTGTCTGGACTTATAAAAATAAGTAACTTATAACTTATAAGTCAAAATAAGTATAAGTTCTTTTTTTCAACTTATGACTTATGACTTATAAGTCACTTACGGAGGTGGACCCCACAATTCTTACTTATTTTACACATCCAATCACAACTAACCCAAACATAAATCACTTTTCCAAAAGTCCATCCAAACATACATCTCATTACACAATATGACTTATGACTTATAAGTCATATTTTTAACAGCCAATCCAAACATAAATCTCATTACACAATCTGATTTATTTTCAGTGTAACTTATATATAAGTCACTTTTCCAGAAGTCCATCTAAACACACCCTTAAACAGTTGTTTTAGGGAGTGTGGGTTTCTTTATTTTTTCCGAGATGAGGTTGGGTTACAAGTACAACTTAAGTCAAAGGGTGTGGGCAATTTTAATAGAAAAAATTATTATAGAACGTTCAAGGTGGAGAGATCAAGGGAATCATAACATGCTAAGTTGCTAACACACCGACAAGGAAGTACGGATCCAGAATGAGATTTTGAGGGAACTTTTAAATATTAATCGTGTTTAATATAGATAGGCTTCATATTCAACCATAGAAATAAAATGGGCCTTAGATTTTGTTGGGTTTAACGAACATGGGCTTGTGACTTTAATAATGGGCAAATTTCAAAAATATTTTATAGATAAAAGGGTTTTAGGTGAAAAATAAACATGTGATTTTATCAAAATTTTGTCTAGCACTAAGTGTTTTTTTTTACTAAAAGCAACTCTGAGCTTCTAAATTATGATCAAAAGACACACTAACCGTTAAATTAGGGTAAAAAATACACATGTAATTTTGTTAAAAAGTTCGTCCAGCACCAAGCAATTTCTTTTGGACCATAACTGTAAGTATGACTTTTGATCCTAATTTGGAAACTCAGAGTTACTTTTGGTTCAAAAAAAAGCACTTGCTATTGGTTGAATTTTTTATAAAATCACATGTGTATTTTTTAACCTTAACCCTAGAGAAAATGCTTACTTTTTCTGCCACAAGATAAAATACTAAATTAACCCTTCAGTCCTAAATATATGACATGCGAGTAATTTATAGTTGATTTCATCATTAGTGTATATAAGACAATTTTTCATTTTGCTCTCATATTTTTCTTCAAGCTAATTTGTATATACTTATAAACTAATATATATTAATATATATATATATATAATCTAATATTACAAACTGTTATAGAGATCATATCATATGTATTATGATTAAGTGATTTATCTTTTAATATTTAAGTCAAATTGAGATATGTACACTGTATCTTGTGTGTTTTTGTACAACTTTTTTAAAAGGGTCAATTAGTAATATCTCATCATCAATCAAAGGCCCGTCGTGAGTCGCCAATATCTTTATAAGCTAAGGGCATAAAATTAAATTTTTATACAAGTAGATTGTTATTAGTCCAATCCTACTTTTAAACTTAGATGGGTAGTGTATGTCTCTCTAATTCAACAAACAAATAAATAAAAATTCCATGTACACTCCTCCATGATTATAAGCCTATCGTCATAACTCAACATTTAGCAGTTCCTAACCCATTACCCCAAGTTTGAAATTTAACAAATTGAGGTTAGGAGAAAGTGGGAGACATATACTGAACTGAATATTAATAATGGGGAAATGGATTAATATAATGGAATATGCAGGTTCGAATACATATAATGATTGAAAATTGAAGAAGAATTTTCCATCTTGTCATTCACAGGTGAAGGTGTGATATTATGCACTCAAATTATTCTGGCTTTTTTTCCATGTTTAATTTGAGAATCCCTTCATTTGGAAGCTGTCTAATTTCATGGTCTTTCTTTCAACTAGCAAACATTAGCAAGGATTTTAGTTCCTGTGGGCTCGAATGATGACACTCTGCTTTTTCTAGTCCACTTGCTTTAATTTGCATTAATTGATTAAAATATTGCTTTAAAAAGAAAGATAGCTTAATTAAAATTAAAACAAACAACTATATCAATTCCGTAAATATTTATATTGCCATTAGGTATTCGGCATCTTTATAATTTAGTCTATTCGTTCATACATGTCGATCAAATTCTTAGTTAAACTTCAAATTAAAAGGGAAAACTAGCTTCGTAGTTCCTAGTCGCTCCTTATATAGTTTGCTTTAGTATTGAAACAAGTCCCTCAATTTATTTTATTTTTTTTTTTTTTTGCTTTTAATTTTTAATTAGATAGTTGAAGTTTTCACGGTTAAACTCATTGCTCCATCCGTTAAAAATTCCATCATGTAAATGAGGTGTCATTTTTTTTTTTTTTTTTGCAAGGTTATAACTTGAAATATTTTGCCAAAATACACTTTAATTAAGCATCATCTTGTCCTGTCATGAGTAGCCCTCTTTTCTGCAATTGTTAAACTTTTTATAAACCACCATTACGGTGAGAGGACAAGATGATGCCTTGTCATCAGTGTATTTTGACAAATACATTTAGTGATATGTCACCTCATAACTACATGACAGAATTTTTTATTGGAAGGAGTAATGAATTTAAATGTGAAAACTTAAAGGATCTAAAAGAAAGCCAAAAAAAAAAACGAGGGGCATGCTTAACTAAAGCAAATTATGCATGTTTTACTAAAATAGTATGATTTTTTTTTTTGGGGGGGGGGGGGGGGGGGGGTCCCAGAAAAAACTAAAGGGTGATTGACACTCTAGATCTGATAAATCATACATGCATCAACTTAGTTAATTACAGTTGAGAACAAAACAAATCAATATTTTAATGAATAAAATATAATTACTCATTATATTTTTAAAAAAATATTAAAGTTAAAATTTGGAAAATCAGTTGAAAATTTTACATAGTAGTTTAATTTGTAGAAGATGAGTGCTAAGTTCCTGCAAACATGCATTAGCTACACAAGTTTTTTTTAAGAAAAAAGGAAATCAATTGACAAATCCCTAGATTTGTATGAGTTTTCTATGTTTAATTGGAAATATCAATATGTTCAGAATGCATTTTTTTGTCTAATATAAGATTAAATAATGCCACAAGTCCTTAAATAAAATAATATAAAATAATGGTAAACGTGTCAAAATTGGTGATTAATTGGGAACATTTAAATTGTTAAGACATTTGATACTTGTTTTATTATATTTTTATTTACAAGATATCTAGAAGATCAAAAAAGGAACCCACGTCAAACTACCGATATCTAACAAATCATTGGATTTGTATGGTTTTGTTATTCAAAAATTGAGGCTTTTGAACATAATTGAGATACAATTTTTGTCCATATATACTTATCGAATAACTTAGACTCTTTAAATAGAATTAGCATGAAAATGAGGTTAATTAGCCATAATTAGATTTTAGTTTGTATTAATTAATTTCTAGGGCTTTTTTATCCTTGTTTATTGCAACTTTGGTTGTAGGGTCACCCAAGGACCAAAAGAGAAAGATTCAAAGTGAAAGAAAGAATTTTTCATGAAGAAATTGGCCGAGTCGAAGAGCAAGTTGCAAAGAAAGAGGCTAGAGAAAGCACAGAAATTCAGCCCCAATTGCTTGCAGCGAGCAAAAGTGTTCGCTGTAGCGAGAAAGTTGTAAAAAGTTGTAGAAAGTTTGGCTGCAGCGAGCATGACAAATCTCTGATTTGTATGGTTTTTATATGCCTAATTTGAGGAAATTAACATGATTGAGATGCAAGTTTGGTCAAATAATGCTTAATTGAATGTCTCAAACTCTCAAGTGAAATGAGTGTAGAATTAGGATTAATTAGCCATAATTGTAAATTAATTGCGTTGATTAATTCATAGGGCTATTTGATCTTGGTTTTGTCTTATTTTTACTTACAGGGTCGTACAAGGACCAAATATCGGATTCCGGGCGAAGAAGAAAGGCTTTTCAAATGGGCAAAATCACCTTAAGTTCGCCGTGGCGAGGCCACGGCGAGCTCACTGCGAAGAACACCCTGAAGAGGCAAAAAGGAATGGTCCTCGCCGCAGCGAACAGACGGCGAGAAGGCCCTAAATATTCCAGAGGCCACGGCGAGATGACGGCGAGCTTGCGACTCTGCAGAATTTCAGCTGCGAAAAATTGGGCCCAATCCGGATCCAACCCAATACCCACTCACTTGACCCGACTTAGGGGACATAAAACACGAAAGTTAGACCCCATTAGGGCATATTTGGTTCACATTTACACCCCCAAGCCCTAGCTCTCTCTTCTCCATCTCCATCTCCATCTTCTTCTTCTCATTTCCTTCATCCATGGCTCCATTGCCCTCCTTCCTTGTTGTTTGTTCTTCCATGGAGAGTAGCAGCTAGGCTCCACCATTCTTGGTGGTGGGAGCCAAGGAATGAGCTTGAAGCTTGAATAGGGGAGTTTTTCTAGTTCTATCCCTTCCTCCATTTGTTGTATTTATGCTTTTCTAGGGTTCTAGGGGTGCATTTATGGCATTTGGTGGAATGTATTAATTGCATTTGGTTGAAGTGCATTTATGGCATTTGGTTGAGTGCATTTATGTCATTAGGGTTAGAAACTATGTTTATGTTATTTCCTTCTTATATAATGCTTGACATTGCTACTTATTAACTTTGAGTTTAATGAAATTTATGGGTTCATAGTTTTGTTATTCTTTTTGTGAAAATTATGTGCTAATGCAAGGTGGCTTGGTTAGTGGATTAAGAGTTTTAAGTTATTTTCTTGAGGGAGACGGCATAAGAATTAATTGGTTGTGTTGAGACATTGGGCAAACACTCTTTAGGTCCTAATTTATTGTATGGGTGGCCATCAATGGATTAGGGTTTAGAGAGAAATTTAGAGCAATTATGGGGTGGCCCAAATTGTGGATTTAAAAGTCTTGCATAATCAATTATTTCTTGATTTTGAACTTAATCAACTTGGGTTAAATTAAGTAATGTGCGGGGTTCCGGCATTAATTAAGTTAACCTAAGCCTAGCCTAGAGGGGTTCCTCTAGGGTTCTTTAGAAATCAATTAAACTCCCTAAAAATCTTTAGAAGCAATGATTCCCGAATCTCTCATTCATCAAGAATGATCTTTATCCCATTCTCATCCAAATCTCACTTTTAATTCTCACCTTTTACTTTACATTTTGCACATACCAAACTTCATATTAAAACCAAACAAAAATGATTTTTACCCGCTTTTTCAAGTTTACATATTAGCTATTAGGGATCATATTACACTAGGCTCCTTGAGATCGACACCCAGGGTTAGCTTCCACTATCCCCTCGGGTTTAATTTCTTGGAGAGCGGACTCGAGGCGACACTGCTCCGATACAAACCCCAATCGGTGAGCTCTTCAGAGCACGCACTGACAAATGCGCAATTTTGCTAGTTTTTTCGGGTTTTAACGGTACCCAATGACTCAACCCGACCTAAAATGACTTAAACTCGGTTTCCTAACATATATTTCGACCTAATACCTTAATCCTCTCATTCTATCCATCCCAACTCCATCTCCTACTCCATTTTTCTTAACCCTACCACCATCTCTTCTATTTTTCACTCCAAATCACCCCTGGCTTCAGCTTCAATTCCTTTTGTTGGGATTTCTCTATGAAAAGCAACAACTAAGGAGCTCTATTCTTGGTGATAGAGATCGCAACATGAGCTTGGAGTTTCATTAGGGGAGTTTTTGTTCTCTCACTCTTTCTTCCTCTTGTATTTACATATATCTAGGATTTTACGATTTGTTTATGCAATTGGATGTATTGTTTATGATTATCCCATGTTAGAGAGTGGTAGAAAATTTTTTAGCTATATTTCCATTTGTGTATACTTGATATTTTTCTTCATTGACTTGAATATTGTTCAAACATATTGATTCATTATTTTGAATGAATGTTTTAATTAAGATTTTGTGCTATCTGAGGATTCTCACTTGGTGGATCATGGTATCAAATAATTGCATTTGGAAAATGGCTCTTGAACTTGTTAATTGCATGAATGGCTTTGGGCTTCAATCCTAGAGTATTGGTTCATTATTATGTGGGATTCTAATAATGAATTAAAACCCTAGAACTAATTAAGTGGCAATTAGGAATTTCGGTTGTTAGATTATGAGCCCCTTGTAATTGACAAATTCAACTTGGTTATTGAGTTTAATTAACTTGGAGTTGGAGGGATTAGTAAGAGGGATTCCTGTACTAATCCATCCAACCCAACCCTAGCCTAGAGGGATTCCTCTAGGGATCATTTTAATTAACCAAAGAACCTCTCCAAAAATGTTTTGAAGCAATAATTGTTAAATTCTCCATTTGCCAAAAATATTCATTCCCATTTAATCCAAACTTCCCATTTTAGTCCAATCTATCTTCAATTGTTTTTTAACATACACACTTTTTACACCAATTTCTATATGGAAAATCCAAATACAATGATTTTACCTGTAACATCCTAAAAATTTAATTGAGGTTTAGTGAGAGTAAATAAGAATGTATTAATGAGAAATGATGTGTTATGAGAATATTTGAAAGATTTTGAGGTATTTTTGAGGATATTAAAGGCCTAGTTTCTCCCTGATTTGGAGTATAATAATTTTGAGGAAAATATTTTTAGGCTCAAAATAGGTTATTATGGTAGGAAATAAATAAAAGATAATATAGGAAAATTTTGAGAGTGAAAAGAAAATTTTTTGTTCAAAAGAAATATCTTATTCGAGAATTTTGGGGTCTAACAGTGTATTTTTCCCTAATCTTTTTCTTTTTCTTTTTACTATTCACCCGTGAATTCATTTTTCTTCGCCCGTGAACTTTGCCTTGCTGCCCGTGACTCTTTATGTTTTTTTTATTATTATTATATTATTAATTTATTATATTATTATTATATTATTATTATTACTATTGAGTTACTATTTCACAATATATATATAAACACACTCTCCGTCCGTTCCCCTCACTTTCACTTTCTCTTTCTCTCTCTCACTCTCACGTTTCTCTCTCTTGCTCTCTCTCTTTCCACCATATATTTATTCCTATAACTGGACTTATCAGAGTCCGTCGGCATAGGAATAGTACGTTTTTCGGCCAAATAAGCACGTTTTTAGAACCCTGTAAGTCTCCTCTACATTTCTATGTCATTAGTTTTTCGATTTGATATACTTGAAAAATTAGACCTTGTCTAAGTTGATAATTTTTTGGAGTCCTAAAATTAATAAATTGAAGCTTAGGCCTCGATTATAAGTTTCTCTAAGTAGATTTTTCATTGTGGGAGGTTTTTCTTAATTATTGAAATTTTTGGATTTTTAGATATATTGAAAATTAGGACTTTTGATGATCTGCGGTGCTAATAATTAAATTAATAATTTTTAGATATTTATTAAGGTTATATGAGGAGATTTAACTAATGGATTCGACTGAAGTTTGGACCTAAGAAAATATTGATGGATAAAAGTTTGAAATTAGTGGGATTTTATGTAGGTAATTCTGTAAATTCCGGATGTTGGATATGGGTTTATGGATTTATGAGATTAGTTTATACTCAACAAAAATAATATTTAATTAATAATATTTATCATTTAGTAATATTTTATCCGGAATAAAAAAATAAAGGTATGTATATATTTAGGGGTAGTTTAAGGAAAAATTGTGTTAGAATACTTTTAGGAAGTGTTGAACTATATTAATAGATATTTGTATTGATATTGTAGAGTCTCATTAAGAATTACGGAGTGACTGTGTGTGATTATCTGTAAGCTAAGGAGCAACAGGTAACTCTGGAAATTTCTTTCGTATGCTTGTGAATTATGTGTAGTTTTATTTTAATTAATTATCACAATAATAAGTTTGTCACTTTTTCAAGCATGCTTGCTTATTACCTATTTGCTATGGAAAATAAATTACGCTTGTTTTATTTTAAGCATGCTTGAGTATATTGAGTATATCTGGGCTGATAATTACTTATGAATTATTTATGGTGTAATGATGATTGCATTTGCATCCATGAGGGGTTAAGATTTGAAGAGGAGATATATGATATTCGTACTACCACGTGGTAAGCCATCACTCGGTGCACAGTGGATGGCACTTGTCAGGGCCCCTCCTTCCATGTTTTCCTTTGGCCGGGATTGCATTGGAGTTGTGGGACATGTGACACCTCCTTAGTGTGATTCTTTAAGGAGGGGAGCCATAGTCCATACTTGAGCTCTGTATCTTTGGCCGGATACATCTTAAGTACTGGTGAGCTTGAGATAATTCAGTTGTATGAATTAGTTCTCTATTGGACAATATGTGTTAGCCTATGGCTCCAGTCAGCGGAATAAGGATGGACGGTGAAATAAGGAGTTGCATATTGCACATATAAATATTTATTTATGAGTACAATTCATTGAGAATTTAAAAGAAAGTTTTCCCTATGTGGGGTATATATATTTGAAAGCCATGAGTTGTATGAAGAACTACATGTGTATAATTGGTTAAATTAGAATTATACGTGATTTGCTTGTGTATGTTAGGATTTTTCGGTAGTTACTGAGATGTCGATCTCATCCTATTATTAACATTTTCCAGGTGATTGACCTAATAGGAAGCAAGGGAAGACACTTGAGAAGTGAGCTTTAAAGGCTCTTTGTGCCACTTAAGTTTATGTTATGTTGTATTTATTTTGCCATGGACTTAAGACTTTATGTTTTATTATGTTGTATAAATTATCGTGAAGTTTTAAGATTTTCACTATGACATGGGACGTATTTGAACTAAATAATTATCTATGCTGGATATTGGATAATTTTAATGCTATAATAGCATTTTGGTCAAGTGCTTGAACTAGAATTTTGGGGGGGTGTTACACTTTTGGTATCAGAGCTACAACGTTTCTTGGCTATTTGTTTGACTTTGTTGAAAAGTTTTTTTTTTAAAATAAAAAAAAAATTTTTTTTGATCATATTAAATGTCATGGCAAACTAAATACCATAGCATATGTCTTCCCTTTATTTTAGATATAGAATTTGTTTTGGTTATGTTGTTTAGCTTACCTAGACTCCTCTTGATATTATCTATAGGAAGGAAGAATGGTAAACACTCGTAGGACTAAGTCAGCCCCAGTTATGCGTCCTCCCCAAAATAATAATGAAATCTTACGGGATTTACGTGATTTGGTCCTAAGTATTGACCAAAAGGTAAAGAGGCATGACGATATTTTGGCTGCAAAGAACGGTCAAGATGAGCACGTGGTAGTGGAGGATGGACCTGTTAATGAAAAAGAACCTAGTGATCAACAATCTGAAGGTGATCACTATAGAGGTTTTGAGTCAAAAGGCAGCAGTGGCTCACAATCTCAACGTTCCTCCGTATCCATTACCCAAGTTTGGGTTAATTTTAGGAAGTTTAATCCTCCTAAATTTGAAGGAAAGCCCGATCCAGTTGAAGCAGTGGAATGGTTGAAGCAACTAGAAAAGATCTTCAAGATTGTGGTATGCACCTCTCAACAAAAGGTGCTAATTGCGGAGCAGCTGATGCAGAAGGCAGCCCAGGAATGGTGGGACAGCACCAAACTTGATGATGTGTACTGTGATTGGGAGGAGTTTAAAGAAAAGTTCTTGCAATATTATTTTCCTGTTTCTCTTAGAGTTGAGAAGGAAACAGAGTTTCTTACTTTCCAACAAGGGAATCTCCATGAAGATGAATTCATTGCTCGTTTCAGAGAATTGTCAAAGTACTGCTCGTACACTCAGAAATATAAAGACCCTAAATGGATGTGTGACCGCCTGGTGGAAAAAGCTAAGCCTGAATTGAAGACAGCTTTAGCGCCATTTCTGGATGAAATAACAAGTTTTGATAGGATGTGTAACAAGCTGCGTACCACAGCTAGAAGGATGAGGGAGGAAGAAGTTGAGAAGAGGAAGGAATTCCAGGCTCGATCTGCATCTTTCATGAGACCAGTAGGAGGGATAAGTAAGACTAATAGCCATAGCTTTAGTGGTGTGAAGAAGCGGTTTAACCAGCCTTTAAGGAATTATTCTGGTGGGCCTTCTAGGAGTCATTTCAGTGGACCACCAAGGAGTCAGTTTAGTAGAGGACAAAACTCTTTCAAGAGCTCTACAGCACCTACCATAAGTACTGCTAACAGCCAGAAGTGTGACAAATGTGGGAGGGTACACCAAGGGAACTGTCTGATCTGTTTCAAGTGTGGAAAGCCGGGCCACATCTCCAGGTACTGTGAGGATGGCTCTCGAGGAGCCAGTGATGCTAGAACTGCAATCCCAGGCAGAGTGTTTGCATTATCACAACAGGAGGCTAGTGCTGCGCCAAATCTAATTAAAGGTATTCTCAAACTCCAAGGCCTTGAAATTGAAGCTTTATTTGATTCTGGTGCAACGCACTCGTTTATATCTGTTGCTTCTGTACCCCGTTTGAAATTGTGTGCATATGAGTTGCCTTTTGATATGATTATTTCCACACCGGCTGGAGCCTCGGTGAAAACTTCTAAAGCTTGTTTGAATTGTTTAATTGAGTTTGATGGTAGGACCTCCACAATAGATCTTGTATGTATACCCATGAAGGGTATTGATGTGATAGTAGGGATGGATTGGTTGTCAGCAAATGGCGCCATCCTTGACTGTAAAAAGAAGACCGTAGCTCTAGCGGTCTCTTTTACGCGTACAAATAGGCCACAACTAATGTCATCAGTACG
Source organism: Mimosa bimucronata (assembly GCA_037074515.1). Taxonomy (NCBI): domain Eukaryota; kingdom Viridiplantae; phylum Streptophyta; class Magnoliopsida; order Fabales; family Fabaceae; genus Mimosa; species Mimosa bimucronata. The sequence continues at coordinate 25,125,635 of CM073447.1, forward strand.
TGCTGAGAAGAATATTCGTAAAGGTTGTCACGCCTACATAGTATTCTTCTCTATTCAGGCAGAAGTGGAGGAAGGGGTGGATGAGATCACGGTGGTGAATGAATTTCCCGAGGTATTCCCGAAGGAAATGATTGGTTTGCCTCCAAAAAGAGAAGTGGAGTTTTCTATTGACCTTGCACCCGGGACAGAGCCTATATCTAAAGCCCCTTACCGGATGTCCCCATCAGAATTAGCAGAATTAAAGAAGCAGATTGAGGATTTAATGGAACAAGGTTTCATTAGACCTAGTGTGTCCCCTTGGGGTTCCCCCGTACTCTTTGTAAAGAAGAAGGACGGGAGTTTAAGGTTATGCATTGACTATCGTCAATTGAATAAAGCAACGATAAAGAACAAATACCCTTTGCCTAGAATCGATGACCTTCTGGACCAGTTGACCGGAGCATCCATATTCTCCAAGATTGACTTAAGATCCGGCTACCACCAATTGAGGGTCAAAGCTGAAGACATCCCAAAAACTGCCTTTAGAACTAGATATGGCCACTATGAATTTCTGGTTATGCCCTTTGGGCTAACTAATGCCCCAGCTGTTTTTATGGACTACATGAACCGAATCTTTAGGCCTTACTTGGATAAATTCGTAGTTGTCTTTATCGATGATATCCTTATTTACTCTAAGGATGAGGAAGAGCATAAGAAGCATCTTCGAATTATTCTGCAAGTGCTGAAAGAACATAAGCTTTATGCCAAATTGTCTAAATGTGAGTTTTGGCTCAAAGAAGTAAAATTCTTGGGTCATGTTGTATCAGCTGAAGGAGTGGCAGTGGACCCTAATAAGATTGATGCAGTGTTGAAATGGGAGAGGCCACAAAGTGTCACAGAAATTAGAAGTTTTCTGGGATTGGCAGGCTACTACAGGAGGTTTATTAAAGGGTTTTCACAGATAGCCATGCCTTTAACCAAATTGACTAAAAAGAACCAACCGTATGTTTGGGACGATAAATGTGAAGCAGCCTTTCAAGATTTGAAGACTAAGTTGACTACTGCACCGGTTCTAGTGATTCCAAATCCTACTCAGACTTTTACCCTTTACACAGATGCTTCCAAGAAAGGTCTTGGTTGTGTGTTGATGCAAAATGGTAAGGTTGTCGCTTATGCTTCACGGCAGTTGAAGCCACATGAAGAAAATTACCCTACCCATGACCTAGAGTTGGCAGCCGTAGTGTTTGCATTGAAGATTTGGAGGCACCATCTTTATGGTTCGCAATTCGAGGTCTTTAGTGATCATAAAAGTTTGAAGTATTTGTTTGACCAAAAGGAGCTTAACATGCGGCAACGAAGATGGATGGAGTTTTTGAAAGATTATGATTATGAGTTAAAGTATCATCCAGGGAAGGCAAACGTTGTAGCAGATGCATTGAGTAGAAAGTCGATCCACGCAGCCCAGTTGATGGTCAAAGAACATAAACTGTTAGAGGATATGCAGAATGTGCCTATGGATGTAATGACAGGTTTGATTGCCACTATGGAAGCACTAACCATTGAAAGTACAACTTGGAAGGAAATTAAATTTGCTCAATTTGAAGATGAATATCTATTGAGCATTAGAGAGGAGGTTGAAGAAGGTAGGCAGTCAAAATTTGAAATTGGTGGAGATGGAATACTGAGGTATAAAGGAAGAGTTTGTCTCCCTAATGATGGAGAATTAAGGAAGCTCATACTTGATGAAGCTCATAGGAGCAAATATACTATTCACCCTGGAGCAACCAAGATGTATCATGATCTAAAGCGGAATTGGTGGTGGCAAGGTATGAAGAAAGATGTGACACAATTTGTTACTCGTTGCTTGACTTGTCAGAAAGTCAAAATTGAGCACCAGAAGCCCTCAGGGTTGATGCAAAACTTACAGATTCCAGAATGGAAATGGGATAGCATCTCAATGGATTTCCTTATGGGTCTACCTACAACTGCATCTGGAAACAATGCAATTTGGGTAATTGTCGATAGATTGACCAAGTCAGCACACTTTCTAGCTATCAGGGCAGACTACTCTCTTGAGAAGTTAGCGCGTATCTATATGAAAGAGATCGTAAGATTGCATGGCATTCCAGCGAGTATTATATCAGATCGAGATCCACGTTTCACTTCAAGATTTTGGAGATCATTGCAGGAGGCCATGGGTACTCGGCTAAGATTCAGTACTGCTTATCATCCCCAGACAGATGGACAAACAGAGAGGACTATTCAGACTCTAGAAGACATGTTGAGAGCCTGTGCAATTGAATTGAAGGGAAGTTGGGATAGTCACCTTCCTCTAGCAGAGTTTGCATACAACAACAGTTATCACTCAAGTATTGAGATGGCACCTTATGAGGCATTGTACGGAAGGAAGTGCAGATCTCCTCTTTGTTGGACAGAGTTGAGTGAGAGAAGTTTGTTAGGTCCAGATTTAGTGGATCAAACTACTGAAAAGGTTAAGATGATACAACAAAAATTGCTTACCGCCCAAAGTAGACAGAAGAGTTATGCTGATAGGAGAAGGCGACCATTGGAATTCATGGTAGGAGAGCATGTATTCCTGAGAGTCACCCCGATGACTGGAATTGGAAGATCGATTCAAGCAAAGAAGCTCACCCCTCGTTTCATGGGTCCTTATGAAATTTTAGAGAGAGTAGGACCAGTGGCTTACAGAATTGCATTGCCTCCGCAGTTATCAAATCTCCATGATGTTTTCCATGTTTCTCAGTTGAAGAAATATCATGCAGATCCTTCTCATGTGATTGAGCCTGAGGAGGTCGAGTTGAGAGAAAACTTGACGTATAAAGCTGAGCCGGAGAAGATTTTAGACGTTAAGGATAAGCAATTGAGGAACAAGACGATTAGACTAGTTAAGGTATTTTGGAGAGGTATGACTCCAGGGGATGCGACCTGGGAAACCGAAGAGCGCATGCGACGAGAGTACCCTTACTTATTCCCTGGGTAAGCTAGGTTTATTGAGTGATTTTTAAACGTTGTATGTGTTGTGTGCGCTTGTTTTAAAGTTATGTTAGCAGAATTTTGGGGACAAAATTCTTAAAAAGGTGGGGAGAATTGTAACATCCTAAAAATTTAATTGAGGTTTAGTGAGAGTAAATAAGAATGTATTAATGAGAAATGATGTGTTATGAGAATATTTGAAAGATTTTGAGGTATTTTTGAGGATATTAAAGGCCTAGTTTCTCCCTGATTTGGAGTATAATAATTTTGAGGAAAATATTTTTAGGCTCAAAATAGGTTATTATGGTAGGAAATAAATAAAAGATAATATAGGAAAATTTTGAGAGTGAAAAGAAAATTTTTTGTTCAAAAGAAATATCTTATTCGAGAATTTTGGGGTCTAACAGTGTATTTTTCCCTAATCTTTTTCTTTTTCTTTTTACTATTCACCCGTGAATTCATTTTTCTTCGCCCGTGAACTTTGCCTTGCTGCCCGTGACTCTTTATGTTTTTTTTATTATTATTATATTATTAATTTATTATATTATTATTATATTATTATTATTACTATTGAGTTACTATTTCACAATATATATATAAACACACTCTCCGTCCGTTCCCCTCACTTTCACTTTCTCTTTCTCTCTCTCACTCTCACGTTTCTCTCTCTTGCTCTCTCTCTTTCCACCATATATTTATTCCTATAACTGGACTTATCAGAGTCCGTCGGCATAGGAATAGTACGTTTTTCGGCCAAATAAGCACGTTTTTAGAACCCTGTAAGTCTCCTCTACATTTCTATGTCATTAGTTTTTCGATTTGATATACTTGAAAAATTAGACCTTGTCTAAGTTGATAATTTTTTGGAGTCCTAAAATTAATAAATTGAAGCTTAGGCCTCGATTATAAGTTTCTCTAAGTAGATTTTTCATTGTGGGAGGTTTTTCTTAATTATTGAAATTTTTGGATTTTTAGATATATTGAAAATTAGGACTTTTGATGATCTGCGGTGCTAATAATTAAATTAATAATTTTTAGATATTTATTAAGGTTATATGAGGAGATTTAACTAATGGATTCGACTGAAGTTTGGACCTAAGAAAATATTGATGGATAAAAGTTTGAAATTAGTGGGATTTTATGTAGGTAATTCTGTAAATTCCGGATGTTGGATATGGGTTTATGGATTTATGAGATTAGTTTATACTCAACAAAAATAATATTTAATTAATAATATTTATCATTTAGTAATATTTTATCCGGAATAAAAAAATAAAGGTATGTATATATTTAGGGGTAGTTTAAGGAAAAATTGTGTTAGAATACTTTTAGGAAGTGTTGAACTATATTAATAGATATTTGTATTGATATTGTAGAGTCTCATTAAGAATTACGGAGTGACTGTGTGTGATTATCTGTAAGCTAAGGAGCAACAGGTAACTCTGGAAATTTCTTTCGTATGCTTGTGAATTATGTGTAGTTTTATTTTAATTAATTATCACAATAATAAGTTTGTCACTTTTTCAAGCATGCTTGCTTATTACCTATTTGCTATGGAAAATAAATTACGCTTGTTTTATTTTAAGCATGCTTGAGTATATTGAGTATATCTGGGCTGATAATTACTTATGAATTATTTATGGTGTAATGATGATTGCATTTGCATCCATGAGGGGTTAAGATTTGAAGAGGAGATATATGATATTCGTACTACCACGTGGTAAGCCATCACTCGGTGCACAGTGGATGGCACTTGTCAGGGCCCCTCCTTCCATGTTTTCCTTTGGCCGGGATTGCATTGGAGTTGTGGGACATGTGACACCTCCTTAGTGTGATTCTTTAAGGAGGGGAGCCATAGTCCATACTTGAGCTCTGTATCTTTGGCCGGATACATCTTAAGTACTGGTGAGCTTGAGATAATTCAGTTGTATGAATTAGTTCTCTATTGGACAATATGTGTTAGCCTATGGCTCCAGTCAGCGGAATAAGGATGGACGGTGAAATAAGGAGTTGCATATTGCACATATAAATATTTATTTATGAGTACAATTCATTGAGAATTTAAAAGAAAGTTTTCCCTATGTGGGGTATATATATTTGAAAGCCATGAGTTGTATGAAGAACTACATGTGTATAATTGGTTAAATTAGAATTATACGTGATTTGCTTGTGTATGTTAGGATTTTTCGGTAGTTACTGAGATGTCGATCTCATCCTATTATTAACATTTTCCAGGTGATTGACCTAATAGGAAGCAAGGGAAGACACTTGAGAAGTGAGCTTTAAAGGCTCTTTGTGCCACTTAAGTTTATGTTATGTTGTATTTATTTTGCCATGGACTTAAGACTTTATGTTTTATTATGTTGTATAAATTATCGTGAAGTTTTAAGATTTTCACTATGACATGGGACGTATTTGAACTAAATAATTATCTATGCTGGATATTGGATAATTTTAATGCTATAATAGCATTTTGGTCAAGTGCTTGAACTAGAATTTTGGGGGGGTGTTACATTACCCATTTTAATTAGTTTGCATTAATTACTAGGAATTAGTTACATATAGGCTCCTTGGGACCGACACTCGGGAATAGTTTCCAATACCCTTTTGGTCTAAATTTCTTGGAGAGTAGACCCGAGGCGGCACTACACCGATTTACCCTATTTCGGTGCTCTTCAATATCTGCTGAAGATATTTTGGATATCATTCTATCTCCAGATAAGATATTTTGGATATTTGAATAAGATTATTCTTCCGAATATTCTAGTTCAAGTGGGTCTCTCCTAAGCATATAAATACATCCCCTAGGACAAAAGTAATCAAATGTTGGTAGCCACAAACCCTAATTTCTCATCAACTTCTTTCTCCCTATCTCCTGTTGGTGTTTCTTTAAAGCGATAGAAGAAGCTTGAGCTCTGCACATAAAAGGGGAGTTAGTTTTTAATCTATAAATTCTTTGTATGTAATATGCTAGATGCTAGGTCTAGATCTAGATCTAGTTTATTGAATACTTAGATTAGTCGGTAGAGGTATTTCTGATGAAGAGATTAGATATTTGTAATTTATTTTATTCAATTGAATTCGGTTATTCGTACATAACTTTTAATTTGTATAAATGGACCGATTGGCAGATATTTTGATTTATGTTGTGATATTTATTTAGTAATTGAGGTCTCGATTACTCCTTTGAATTTATTCGAATTAGAATAAGATGGTGCTTATCAAGTTAGGAATTAAAGGAACTAATATTCGACCGGTCAGGGATACTAATTCATATAACCCTAAATAGCTTGCAGAGGTCTCTCGAACAATGTTTTTGAACTATAGCAACTCTCCATATTAACAAGAAGCAATGATAGCAATTCAATTGATTTAGGGAAGCTCTTTGAAATTGATTTCATCCATTCAGTAAATAAGCAACAAATTCATAACCAATCCATTTAGCTCTTTAAACTAGGGACAATTGCACATAGGTCCCAAGGAAAAGAATTAATTTTAGAGAGGTCTCAAGGAGTTGTTAATAACAAGTATTGACAACTGTAATAACCTTGGTTAACAAGTAAAAAAGTTGTTAATGGACATGTCTGATATTAAATTTCTTACTTGGGATCATAGTGCAATTCTCCTTTTAAACTAAATCATTTGCATATAGGTTATTAGGTAACTGCATTACAACTAGTTTCTTGTGAGACAATATCCGTGATTGTACTTATTACGTTCATTGGATTTAGATAATTTTTTTACGAGTAAGATCCAATGTTTAAACTATTTTGAAATAAAATAATATTACTTGATAGATTAGATCTAGAGCTCCTCATTAATAATCAAAAACGTGTGATCTAACATTATCTATACTTTTTTGTAAATATGCAAGAAAATAAAAATGTACTTTAACTTTTTTATCAGAAAAATGTACTTTAACTAATGTTATTTATTCTTTTCGAAAAATTCATTATTGATAAATGTTAAATTTTTTGAAAAGAATAAAATAGCATTTAATATTTTTTGTTAGGCTTACTAATAAACCATTCAATTTTGTACAATTAAGCAACAACCAAATTCATTATTAGCATCCTAATTAATAATTTTAACCTGCTCACACATAGAATCTTGAACCCGAGTCAGTTCAACGGGTAAGAAAAATGATAGCGTGGGACTGATCATAGGAAGAGATAAGCATCATGGCTATCTATATATATATAAATATATATATCTACTTTTCCATTATCATCTGAACAATTTGTGAAAATCAAAAAATATGCTGAATCTGATCACTGAGTGTATGTTTATTTGCATCCCAGAAGTGATAATAAAAGCATTATTAAGTAAGCCTAGCAATCTAGAGGCGTGGATGATGTAAAGATAAAGAGCTTTAATTTGTCTTGTAAGAGAATAAACTTTTTATAAGCATGCATATGTATGTGTATATATATATATGCACACTATATAGGGTGAGAGAATCATAGTATGCACAAGAGGGACGACACATGTATACTTCTTCCAAGAAAAAGCCACGCCTTCTTTTGCTAACTGCAGGATGAGGCCATGGGGAAATCATCATGATAAGAGAGCTCATGTGCTTCGCGCCTTCATTACTTTTTGTAAGAAAGACATGTATATATATAAGGACCACCAAAATCAAATTAATGGATTCCAAAATACTCCCACGAAATGACTTAAATCTGATAAATCTTTAAAGACTATTTTGAAATAAATATTTTCCGTGAAATAACCTACTCTTGGTGAAATTACTTATAACTGTCTTATAACTTGATGAAGTTGTTATTTGTTAAGTCGTTATCATGATTTTGTTTTTCATATTTTAAATTAAAGAGATTTAGATAATTTTACTATAACATAAGATTTCAGACTACTTATTTGACAATTTCACACGGACGAAAAAAAAAATTAAACTTCATTAATTCTTTTTTAAAATTCAATAACTTTTTTATTTTATCCTTATTTAATATACATTATACCCATGATAACAAAATCAAAGATAAATGAAAAGTAAAATAACGTATACATTTATATAAAAAAAAAATTTATAATGTGACTAGGGGAAAAATCTCTCTCTACCTATATATATATACGACTAAAAGAGTAGTTCTTAGAGAATTTTACAGTGATCGATCTGATTTCTTAGGTCATTTTGCAGTCTTAAATTACAATTTTGTAGAATGGAGAACCACTATTGGTGCTCTTTAGAAAGATTAATACGAGAAGCTCCTCCACTCTGGACCATCCAGATCCAATCTGGACGGTCAAAATTTAATAATTTTAAGTTTATAATTTTTAAAATACAATTATTTTTATGTATACAAAATATAAAATAAATATAAACTTTTAATTACCTTGTCAAAAATAAACATATTTTTTATTTAAAAATTATGAACTTACAATTATTAAATTTGAAACATTCACATTAGATCTAGATGATACAAAGTATAAAAACTCTCCCTGCTCATGTTCCTGAGTACATTGAAAGTGGTTCCATGGATTGGCGGGTACTTTGCGTTTCCTATCTTACTTATTAATTTGGCCAACTTTGACATAATGGCCCGTAAAAGCAGCATCATTTTCCATAGTTGGCATTAATAAATAAGAAAACACAAAGGATAAAGTAAACTAATATGGAATCGTACGCAAAGTTGAAAACTTTGGTTGGTTTCTGAACACACATGATTTACTGATCATTGACACCTGGCCTATCTCCTTGATGGAACCCCCACCAAAAGTACACTAAATGATCAAGTAGTAACACTAATAGTATTAATATTGAATATTATATATCAGGTCAAAAAAAAAATTATTGAATATTATATACAAAAGCTCCTAGTTCCATCAACTCGTATATTGGTGTAAGCAATCTTGTTCACGTGGGTTTAGCCAATAGAAATCCCAGTGTAGAGACAATACCCTCAAACTTTATGACCAATCCACTCGTCCATGTCATACTTTAAAGCCATATATGTATGGATTCAGGTAAAAAAAAAAAAAGCCATAAGCATGGATCACTTCGCATGTGCCTAGTCTCACATGTGTGCCTGCTCCCTTATTTATGTGTTATTTATTGGATATAATTTTGAAATATACTCCTACAATCCTATTTATAGCAAAGAGAGAGATCATAATAATGTGTATCATCAATATAAGTCCCCTCTTTAAATTTATTATATAAATGATTTATTTTATGTACCCTACCTGATTTTTTTGTTCCATAAAGTGTTCTAACAAAAGTTATTACATTTTTAAAACCATTGATGAGATTTAATATTTTTTTATTTCAATAAAATGTTTTAAAAATATCTTATAAATAGGATCAAAGAAGTATAGCATATGTTATACTCAGCCACCATCAAACCCATCCCTCTTCTTTTAATCAAAGAAACCCATCCCCTCTTGATCACTTTCAGACTCATTCAACCAATATTATGTGATGAGACTAGTTATTTCCGCTTGTGCAAGTGCTTCTTGTGGGGGAAGACTAATCGCCTCATGAATATGATCCACAGATCAGAGGAATTAAGTAGATAAATATAAGTAGATAAAACCTACGTACAAGGTAAAATTAGAAGAATATGGAGGAAGAAGGTGATAACGGGAAATAGTAAGTCTTCTGTTTCTTTAATTTTCTAATTATATTCTTTTATTTTTCAATTCTTATATGCAGTAGCCAGTAAAGTGGATCTCGACGTATTGTACTTTTATTATTTCATAAAAGGAAATTATTTGGGAGCTGCTGGTGGAAGATGATATTTATAATTCCCTGATTTGGAAACTCTTAGGAAACCGAATACACAAATGTCTGTTGGACACGTGGAGATACTTTGAATTCTTTGAGGTTGTTCTGACCATCTGCTAGCTGCTTTACAACTCCAAGATAACAGTATTAAACTCCAAGTTGTTGTGAAGACTCCCAAACCTAGCTAATTAAGAAAACTTGCAAACATTAATTAATTAGCGTGATAATTCATATTATAATATCAAACATGCCTTGAGCGATCATCAGCTTCTGGGAACTTTAGAGAATCCACATTCACTTTAAATATTTTCACCAAAAGCTAGCCTCCCATGGAAAATTTCATAATGTCAGTAAATATTGTTAGCAAAAGCAGTAAAAGATCACACTCATGCATCAACTTATAGCTTGTTAAAAGATGTACAGAAGATTACTCTTTTCTTTATTTAAATGTTAAGATTAAAAGTTTGAGGGTTTATAATTGACGTTTAGAGTTGAAGACGGCCTTTTCATTTTTCAGAGAATATTATTTATATATATAAATGATAATAATTAAGATATAGATTGAACTCTTATTTATTTCATCAGCTTGTGAAATTTACCAATAAATACATAAATTAACATGGAGCTATTTTATTTTACAAAAAAATGGAGTTGTATAAGAATAATCAATATATTTTTATATTATTAAAAAAATTAATTGGAACTTGATAAATTTTCCTGTCCAATAATAACTGTATTATTGTTCAAACTATGATACTTGATAATTTTATAGGCCTGGGTGTGTGATATAAATTATTAATAGGATTCTCTGGCACTAATACAGAAATATTCCATAATGAGAGACATCTGCATTTTGAAACAGAAGTCGTAATTAAAAATACAATTCCAATATATAAAAATTATATATGCCTACTTTGTAACGTGTCAGAGAGTCATACGGCTGACGGCGCCATTAAAATACTTGAAATTTATTAAAGTGGTATTCTTTTCCCCCATTAACAATTTAATTTCTAATTCTAATTTTAATGTATAAAAGTACATAGATCATGGTAATTACCCATTTTTTCATCAGGCTGGCCCCTCTCTCTCTCTTTCTTCACCTTCTTCAATCAACCACTTTCTTCTTATAAAAAAAGCTCTCTCCCTGCGAAAAGGGAAAATAATGGAAAGGCGCCTCCATCACCACCATCATCAATCTCTTGCTTTGGCTCCATAAAACAACACAAGTAAGAATCTCTTGTTTTGCACCAAGAATTTTATCTCTGTAATTAACTTTTTGTCTGCTTGCCTTGTATGTGAATGTAATATAGAGTTCATATAAGAGAGAATCTTGCAGAAACCCTAGAAGGTGAAAATTAATAGATAGAGAAGGAATATTATGGGAAGAGGGAAGATTGAGATCCGAAGGATCGATAATTCAACAAGCAGGCAAGTGACTTTCTCAAAGAGAAGAAAGGGATTGATCAAGAAGGCCAAAGAGCTAACAATCCTGTGTGATGCACAAGTTGGACTTGTCATATTCTCCAGCACTGGAAAGCTTTATGAATATGCTAACACCAGGTTTGATCCATGATCTTCAAATAGTTTTATTGTCATGATAAATGGTTTAGTTTATATATTCATCTATATATAAATGTGCAAATAGATTACTTGATATCTATTAATTAAACAAGTTTCTATCTAAGTATATATGTTTTTGCTGGCCTATATATGTCGCCATAGATTTAGACTGTAATTTAACAAATACGCTTAAAATTTATGCATACACTTAGAGCACGAAGAAGCTTTAATTTTAGGAGCGCCAACAGTAGAATCAGGGATAATCTTATAGAGAGAAAATACAAATTAAGTGCTCCTTTATACTAAGGTAGAGGCCCTTGATATGGCTGAATTGATACTACCTCTAATAATTAATATAAGATCTATTTCAATCAAAATTTGAGCTGCAAACTAGATTTTATATTAAGAATCAGAAATAGTAACAAACTTATGGATTTTGTTTGTCAAAGTTAGCACAATCAATTAGCCAGATATATACCATTAATATAATTAAGTGAATGTAAAAAGATATATGGGGTTTGCGTACCCAAAAAAAGTAATCACAAGTTAAAGACAGTAGTGTGTTGTGAGGCTGTAGCGACTGCAGCAATATATATATATAGCCGTGCCGCAATTACAGCAAAACTACTTATGCTCTCAGCGCCGTTAAATATATGACTTATTTATTTAATTTGATTGAATTAAAGATGTTAATTAAGTTGGTTAATTTAACATACATTTTCTAAAATACTCAAACTATCTTCCTTAATCCTCTGTACTTTCTCTTACTTGATTATTGATGAGAGAGTATCAATTGGCGCAATTTAAGAAAATATTGACAAAAATTAGAAATATATTTCATATTTATGACTAAGAGCCACTCTTCAAATAGATCATATATTAAGGAAAAGATGGGCTAGTAAATTGTTGAGATTTTTTTATAACACAGCAGTCATTTGGGTGGTAGGTTTTTTATATACAGCAAACATGGCTACAGCTTTTATTAATTAACTGCAATTATTTGGCTGTGGCTAAGCTCAAATTATAGCTGCAGTCAAATCACATACTATATGGTTGTTGTTTGTTGTAATCCTATTGTTATAAAGTAAAATGACCACTTTCTACACCAAAAAGAAAAGTAACGACCACTTATGAGGATTTCTCCAATTAATTATCGCTTTAAACTTTACTGTAATCACTAATAGTCTTCTTACTGTATCTACTCCTATAGGGAATTTTAAAAATTACTTATACTAAGGGTATATTAGTAAAGTACAATAAGTCTAGGTAAAATTTAAGTATTTTCTTGAAATGTGTGAGAAATCCCTCAAGCGACAATATTTTGAAATACAGGAAGCATACATATGATCTCTACTAAAGCTTGCATTATCTTTATATGTTATCCCCATGCATTTGATGATATACACTCTCAAAAGTCTCATCAGCTCTTCTCTACACGGACTCAATATAATAAGGTTTAAAATAGGCAATTAATCCAAATAAGGTTCAAAATAAGTCATAATTAAGTTGATTTACTCTTTTGAAGCAGTTGAGTTGAGAAAGATGGTGTTTTGATCTTTTGTTCTTTTAATTTCATCGTCATATGGGTTCTCAAAGAAATGGTTGTAATCACTGTTTTTAAAAATCAATAACATGTCATTGTGACAGAAAGTTTTCGATTCCAGATCAGACCTCTAAGTTTTTGCACCGAGTTTTATGACACAAATTCCACAAATACGTAGTATGCGTGCCCTAATTTCGTTGATTTTTTTTTTTTTTTTTGGTTAAAAATTGGAATTTTCCTTAGCAAGTTTTTTTCGGTAGTGCATTTCGTGTGATCAACATAATAGGTATTATTGAAGAGGATAACCCCTTTTTCCAACTTAATTTTCAAAATTAAAATCTTGATTTTGAAATCTTAATTTTTTATGTATATTTTTGTACAGCTCTATATTATGATTATGTTATCTTTTGTTGACCTTTATAATCTCTAGTTTAATTTACACACACACAAAAGAAAATAAGAAAAGAATTCAATATTAAAATAGGAAAAATTATATATAATAGGTAAAGCTGGAGAGAGGTCAATGCTCAACAAAAATAAATAAATAAATAAAGGCAAAGATGCAATACACACATACACATTATATACATAAATGTGCAAAATATTGAGAGAGAAAACGATGTAAACTAGCTAGAGCTGAACTTTTCAAAAGAGACTTGGCTCTTTTATTGTTTACTTTTCTTGAATTATTGGGATAAAAAAATAAAATTTATATTACATCAAGGTGATCTAATGTATAAAAGAAAAACATGATCAAGATAAATTTTTTTTTCTCTTCCCCCTTACTCACACACACATACTTGAGTGGGTGAGAAATCATAAGCAGTCTATCTTCAAAGGAAGAAGACAATGCTTGTAGGTGGATTTATGTCAAACAGTTTTCAACTGATTGTCCTCCAAATTAAACATATTTGTTTGTGTGTGCGTGTGTAGCTGGATTCACTGAGTTTAATATCTACTCCCACTGATTCATGCAAAACACTAAAGATGCTCGTGCTCTCTGAAAACTTCACAACTTACATTTATATAAATATATATATATATATATATATATTCTCCGGTTAGTCTTTTGTTCCTCAATTAATGTTAAATATTCTATATCATATGAGCTTTCAATCAAATTCCTTTCACAATCTCTGACGGTACACTTGCCCATTTTAGAAAGTAACCTAGGTTAAATAAAGCATAAAGCATTCTTAATGTCTGTCAAGTCTGAACTCATTGAGGATATCATGCATGTCTCATGTATTAGGTAGCATACACACACCACCAGTAAGAGCCTGTCCCAGAAGCTAAAATATTTTCTGGTATTATTAATATATATATATATATATATTTAGGACAATGCACATGCACCATAAATAGATAAAGTATGCCACTAGTTAGTTTTGGCTCACAGATAATGACTGCCATATATTAATATTATAGAGCCTAAACTCAATCCTAAAAGAAGATATAGGCTATTAGCTAAGAAATTTAGATTCCTCTCCTAAGCTTAGGATTTCAAATTGATCAATATTGTATTGGATATTATAGATTGCACTTGGGCTTCTATACTCAATAGCCTGCAAACTTTATGTCAAAATAACTTTATATAGTGCATTATATTGTACTATAAGGTATAGGGTTCTTTTAAGTGACCTGCTCACGTACGTCACGTGTTTTTCGGCTCTCTTTCACTAGAGAACTTGGAAAGTTTCATAGAACATTTAAATCCAAGAATTAGTTTGGAAGAGCTGATAAATATATGTTAAACGTCATCTTAAGAAAAGGCATTAACTTCTGTTTCTCCTATATATAAAGTGTGAGACCAGAAATAAAGCCTTGGACTTAGAAGTTATAGAAGTTAGAACAAACATATTGGTGTTCATAATCTCTTATGACCCCCACCATTGGATCCATTTAGCTTAGCTTGCTTCCAAGTGGGTAAAAAACACAAAGGAAGAGGAAAGAAAGAAGGTTCAATTTGCAAATTTTCCTCTAAAGTTTTTGTTCAAAAACTATTTTGTCCTGGAAGTTTTTTTATGTTCAAAATTACCCCCGAAAATTTTAAAAATGTAGCAATTTTGTCTTTTTCTATTAAAATATCAATATTGACCATTAAAAAATAACATTAGCCATTACTGTTTTAACGGTAAAGAGTAAATTTGTTACGTTTTAAAACTTTTGGGGAATTTTGAATAAAACAAAAACTTTCAAAGCGAAATAGCTCCTGAACGAAAATATACAGAGCAAATTTGTACATTAAAGAGAAATAAAAAGCTCCTAACCTCAGCACTTGTTGGTTTATATTATATGTAAAACAAAAATGGAAGAATTAAATATTCACAGATAGAAAGGAA
This sequence comes from Mimosa bimucronata, assembly GCA_037074515.1. Taxonomy (NCBI): domain Eukaryota; kingdom Viridiplantae; phylum Streptophyta; class Magnoliopsida; order Fabales; family Fabaceae; genus Mimosa; species Mimosa bimucronata. The sequence goes on from CM073447.1 coordinate 25,140,798, forward strand.
GATAGATAAATAATTAATGGTAAACGAATATCATGATGAGAGGGATTAAGGGGTGTGAGATAGCCAAAGACAGATGCTATATCAGTCATTCCTCTTTAAGTAGTAATGTCATAATAAATCCTACAAATTGATATTAATTTTAGTTATAATAATAAGCAGTCAACTATTTAATATAGATGTGACATTTTATATAGAATCGCTTTTTTAATTGGGTGGGGGCGTCAATTGGTCAGACTTAAAATGGAGAGATTAGATTGAGATGGAAAAGCGAGCAAGAGTTGTAAGCAATGGACGAAACAGTAGGGCAAGCCGGTGGTCATGCATAGCATCGCAACCGTATAGTATTAGTTTGATCCCTCATGATGAAAATAATAGTGCTTTATGAAATTAACTTTTTTTTAACAATTTAACCCTCATCTCCCTACAAGCAAGGAGATCTACCCTCACATCTATCTCCCAACTATTTTGGGCATTTGAAGTATATAACTCACAATCTCCTATACAAGAGGAGGTGTGAGGTACCCAATATTATTAATTTAATGTGAACTTTTATAAATTGAGATGATATTAAATTTCATGTTTATCGTTAATTTTATGTTTTTCTTCCATTTTTAATTCCTAACATACGGGAGTTTTCTATTAATTAGTCCCTGTTAACTAGTTTTTTAAGGGAATAAACAATGCTTTGAGCTAGACCTCAAAAAATTGTTATAATTAAATGATAGTTGAGGATGTTGGTTTGAAAAATGACTAAATATCAATTAGCAATAGTGCGATAATTGAGTTAATATATCAAGAGTTCAACTGAAAATGGTCTTTAATTTAGTGCCTATTGTCTTCACTTTTGCATGTTATGACACAAAACTCTCTACAGTTATAACAAAAAATCGTTAAAATAAGTTAACCCAAATACCCCATTAATTATATTTAGTGTTTTAGATTAACTTCTTTTAAATAAAATAAATGAACTGAACCGACAATAAGTAAGTTGTATGCAAACAAGTTTAGATGTAAGAAATGACATATCCATACTACTCATTTGTAAGAAATTTTAGTGATTGAATTCCTTCTCTTAAAAATTATAGTGATATTTCCTTGTGTTTTCTGTTCCTTTTTATATTATTGGTTATTACATTCTCTTGGTCCAAAGTTTATGCCTTTAGATAATTTTCCTCTGCACCAGTTACTGAATATGAAATTCAATCTTCCCTTTAATTACTATTCAAAGAATTAAACGTAAATATTGAGCTCAAGACTTCAATTCTCTAAAAGCCGTCTAGTAAGTACCCACTGAACTTTTATAATGTGTCAAGCTAAGCCTGCTTGTTGAATGCTATTGCTGAAGGACTTGCTTATCTGACTACCAGCAGAAGCCTTTCAAAGGTGGCAATGCTTTATTTTATTTTGCCCGCAAGTAATTTCACATAGCTTTTGTGGAGCTAATATTTTGGCGATCGAGAATTAATATTTAAAATAAAAACACCCAATGTTTCTGTTGGTTTGGAGCTTCCTCCAAATTGAACTACTATGGCATGGTTCACTGTTTATGGCGCCTCCTCTGGAACCACAAAGTTCACCCACAAAAGATGACATTTCCATCAATAGATGTGGCTTAATGAAAAAGGTTTTGGTAGTATGAGGTCTCGAGTTCGAGTCAGTATAAAATAAAAATAATATTAGGATAGTTACCTTCAAATTGGCTCAACAATACTCAAATCTAACCCAATCAAATAATCATATTAAAAGGATGTGCATTTCCATGATCAAAATTATAATCTTCTCGCCACTTTGACTTATAGGAAGTCTGATAGATGGTGCAACTAATTGCAATATAGCTTTGGGAGCATGTTTAGAAAAATAACAGTGACACCAAACATAGCTAGGTTTGCTTCCTAAAGTGTAAGGATGAATGGGGTGAGTTTTTCGGCTACAAATACGTTAGATAAGTAAACTGTACGCAATCAAAACTTTGACCAAGTTTTTGGCACAAGACAAGTACAGGGTAGCAGAATAGAAGTACAGAACTAGTGCCAGTAGTAAGACTTCAGTAATTCAAGGAATATACTTTTGTAGTAGTGATCTCTTTATATTTAATGAAACATCTTTTATCTAATCTTCTGTCGAGTCCTTTCATAAGAGAATCTTGTAATATGGAAATTTCTCTTCCTCTGGTTCAGATCATACATAACCTTCATGGATAGCTGATTATTTTCTGATGGAAACAAAAAAAAAAATAGAAATATCCTTTCTTTAGATTCAAATTTCCATGATCCCTCGTAATTCTGACCAATTTTTTATAGCAAACTAAAAAGTGTGATTCCATTTACCTATCCAGCATGAAATCAGTGATAGAGAGATATAACACAAGCAAGGAGGAACACCAGCAACTGATGAATCCAAATTCAGAAGCCAAGGTATGCTCAGCCAACTACATTTTAGAACTGCTCAATACTTTTGCTATTTATTCATAAGTACAAATAGGCTCCTGCAAAGTATATAATGTTCCCATTGAACACAATTTGTAAGTTATCCCTGAATTTGCCAAATATGCATTTGGAAGTTATTCCTTTATGTCTTCATAAAAGATCACAAATAATCATCACAAATATTCTCTAAGACCTCCATAGAATTTGTTACAAGATTTTTTGCCAACCTGACAGCACTTTTTAGACATTTCCTTCACAACTGGTTTCTTTGTGATTCTTTGAAGAAACTATACATTACACGCCTAATAAAATCAGAACAATGGCTTTCCCACAGAAACACACTTTCAATAATTTTCATTATCAGTTTTTCTTTGTAGTTCATCACAATCATTTCATAGAGAATCGTAGGACATATTGCAGTCTATTGTAAGAATCCCAACAGAAAGAAGAAGAAAAAACAGAGGCCATCTAGTTCTTACTTTGTTTTTCGTGCTCATGACACTGCATAATTTCACTTGATCCTTGACAGCTTTGGCAAAGGGAAGCAGAAGTATTAAGGCAACAACTACACACTCTACAAGAAAACCATCGGTACAAGCCTTTTCCATTATTTATCCACCTAAATATTTGAAATTTTTGTTGGGCAATTAGAATACATGTGATACTGGAAACTCTATATTTCATTATCATATATGAAAGTACTCCCTCCGGTCCTAAATATAAGATCACTTTGACTTTTTTTTGTGGAAGTTAAGGAAGCAAATTAAACCACTAAATTATAACATATGTCACATGAAATTAGATTATATGTTAGTTTATAAGTAGAATAACTTAGTTTTGAGGAAAAAAGATTTTTTTTTATTGAAACTACTTTTTTTTATTAGAAAAAAAAGTTAAAAAAGTCAAAGTGGTCTTATAATTAGGACCGGAGGGAGTAATATATATTGTCATTTACATCATGATTAGTCCTAGTATCAGTTGCTTTGGCAGTTCCAAGAACTGCGGGAAGGGATACAGATGGTTGTATCAGACATTACTATCTTTTGGGGTGAAAAGACACTAGTGAGAAATACATACTAGGGTGTAAAATGCAAAAAAAAAATAAATAAGCCTATTATCTACTCCCTCCAATCCTAAATATAAGATCACTTTAATTTTTTTGTGGAAATTAAGGAAGCAAATTATACTACTAAATTATAACATATGTGACATGTAATTAGATTATAGGTCAGTTTATAAGTAGAATAAATTAGTTTTAAGGAAAAAAGATAATTATAGACAATTTAAAGTGATTAATTTTGCATCCTTAATTTATCTAAAAAAGTCAAATCGATCTTATAATTAGGACCGGATGGAGTATTTCTAATTTGAATCCATATAAGCCTCTCACCCAAAAATTAGAATACCTGACAGATATTGTTTAATGATAAAAAATATTTTTTTAAAAATAATAAGATGAAAAGAAAGACATTCCTTCTGCAACATAGTATTCTGATCTGGACAAGCAAAAAAATCCAGTGTGTTAGCTTTGTTGCACTAGAGATTTTGGCTGAGGCAACAATTTTAAACCCAAGTGCAGCTTACCATATTAAATAAAAGATATCTCCTCAAGATGCCTTCACTAAATTTAAAGTCGACCATCTTTATATATGTATGATTTACAATTCCAGAACACAGTGATCACCACCTGAATGCCTAATGCCAGATTTACGGGTTGAACAGTAGTCAAGATCTTACTTTTCTTACTTCTTTTCTTTTATGTTCATACCTCAAACCAAATCTTCTCAAAGTGGATATTGGAACTTACGGAGCACATATATATACCACACCCATATCCAGCCCTGAATTACCATATTTCACAGTTAAACCATGGAATTTCAAATAAAGATACTGTAGTACTGTAACATGAAGCTTAGGCAAACCCTGATAAACCCCAAGTTTGACATAAACACTTCAACCCAAAAATAAACATCGTCCGATAGAATTGTATGGTCAACATGCAACAAATGCAGGCCTAAGTATTTGAATTTGAAATTGAAATTCACCATGCTTTGAACTGGTCAAGCAAGCATTTTTTTTTTTCATAGTAACATTAAATACATTGCTTCACCCATAGAAGCCATCAATAAAATAAACAGAATGAATATAGATATGGCATAAAGCTTCATGTATGAATAACATTCTGAAGGTGCAGGCAAATGATGGGAGAACAGCTTTATGGTTTAAGTGTGAAAAACCTACAAGATCTTGAGAACCAGCTGGAAATGAGTCTCAAATGTATTCGCATGAAAAAGGTCAACTAAATTTAACATTGAAATAAAACACCAATGCTCCTTCACTTTGGCACTGTTAATAAATGTGTTTGAAATCTACTAACACACATAATTGAACTCTGCAGGAACAAATTCTAACAGAAGAAATCCGAGAGCTGAATCGAAAGGTCTACTTCATGAGCAATAACATTACACCAATGTTTCTTTCAAAATCATTTGTAATAGTGAACTGATGACTCATTTTTCTTATTTTCCTTGCAGGGAAGCACAATACATCAGGAAAACTTGGAACTCTATAAGAAGGTAAACCTACTTCGACAAGAAAACACACAACTATACAAGAAGGTAGCCATCTTAGTTATCCACTAATAGGCCATCATAAAAAGTTACAAGAGAATTTAATAATGTTCACTCAGGTTTTAAAATATGACAAACAGAAGTCTCACCTTGCTTAACTATGAGGCTTGATGTCTCAGGTTTATGGCACATCAGAGATGGCAGCTACGAGCAGAGATGTGTTCAATCCGTTCGGATTTCATACCAGCGAGGATCCACAAGAACTGATCCAACTGCAGCTAAGCCAGCCAGAGCAAGACACATATGAGACATCAGGAAGCGCCTCAAAATAACGGTCAAAAGTTCTTCAGTTAGATATTTTAGACACACTATTGACAATATTATAAAATTGCGGTATATAAAGGCGTATGAAGTGATGATGAAGATATATTCTACATGAATCTTACCTGATTACTCAAAACAAGAATCAGTTGCAGCGCATCTATAATTCTTGAACTGGAAGGAGTTAGATAAAAGCTTATCAGCAAGCGACTGCATTCATATCAGAAATGCATATGTAAATTGAATTATGTGAAATTTTCAATAACAAAGCATGAACATAAGATTTTCTGACTTGTCTATCCAATTATTCTTTAGATATAATGAACAAAAAAATGTGAGCTCCCAGAAGAGAAAGAAACAAGTGCAGTTGCTCTAGTCAAAATTTTAATTTGTCTACTCCCTCCTCTAGTCCTAAATATAGGATTTATTTATCTAATTTGATTAAATTAAGAATGTTAGTTTAGTTAGTTGATATTGTATGTTTTTTCTAAATACCCTAATTATCTTCCTTAATTCCCTCTCTTTCTTTAAAACTTGATTTGTTGAGGAAGCATCAATAGAGATAAAATGGGATATAACTAACTAAAATTAGAAATAGTTCCGACATTTAAGAGCAATATCAACTCCATAATTAGATCATACATTAAGGACCAGAGCGAGTACTTAACAAGGACATGACTACCATTCCACAGCTCCTGGAGTTATTAAATTGACATAGAATTTATTGCGTTGACATACATCACACAATGCCATTGTTTTGAGCAAGTAAAGTCACCTGTTATCAGCAAGTGACTGCATTCATATCAGAAATCTTTTTAACATACGAGAGGGAAGAAAAGGGAGAGAGGAACAGATACAATCCAACATTGCAGGTGAAGTCAGCTGTTTTTGAATCATGACTGGGAGGAAAATCTTCAAGAAACCAGAACAATTAAATGTTACTTTCTCCGTTACTAAATATATGACCTATTTGGGGAGGTGGGTTGATTCCTAAATATAAGACCTCTTTCTATTTTTTTACAATTTTCCTTAAAATATTCCTATTGATTCTCCTCAACAAGAAACAAGCAAGAGAGGGTGGGTGGGAATAAAGATTAGTAATTAGGGTATTTTGGTAATGTAATATGATTTTAATTAATTTAATTAACATCTTTAATCTAATCAAATTGAGTAGTTAGATCTTATATTTACGAATGCAATGGAAATAATAAACCCCGCCTGTACTTCTCTTCTGCTGTTGATTTTCTTTACTGTCATATCATTCCAATTCATATTATTTAACAAATTAAAATGTGTCGTGATTTATGTTGTTTCTAAAAAATATCGTACAAGTTGCAGGTGCCCAGTTCACTAAGCTCTCACAATGTGAGATTTCAGAAGAGATAGAGGTAAGCCATCTTGTCCCTACAAAAGTAGAGGCTATTTCTAGGATTTAAATCTATCATCAGGTTCAGTCAAAAAAAAAAATCTATCATCAGGTCACATGGCAAGAATTATTAATTTATGATAGAACCCCAAACTTTAAAAATATAAAAGATAGGAAATGAAGCAGACAGATAAATCTAATAAGGGTGAGGTCAATATCTATTTCTCACTCTATTAGCTTAGGACAAATCTCTGTAAGAGAGAGCAAAGCATGAATCTCCCCTTGCTAATCTTAAAAGCTAACAAAAGAAGAATCTCCAATTGAATATAGTGAAAATTGTATTCAAGTCTCAGGGAAAATAAATAATATCAAACAAATCCCAATAAATTGTTAATGACACTTTTTCACTTGTTAACAATGCCACTTTGAGTTGTTATTATAAGTTATGGGACTTATTTGATATTAATTCTCTTCTTTAGGACCTGGAAGCAATTCTCCCTAAAATAGTATATCTTTATTTCTCAAATAATGGGAGTAACTACCTAAATAAATAAATAAATAAAATTATTAATTTAATCTGCAAGTATCCTGACAACTCAGAAAAATATCCTAATATAAATTATGTAAAATAAATAAATATTCCTAATAATTCTTTCATGGGAAAATTTCAGTTTACCCCCCTAATAAAGAATTAATCTCAGATTCCCCCCTAAACATTCTGAAATTTCACTGCACCCCCAAGGGACTAAAGTGAAATTAAATGTTTCAGCTAAAAGACCAAAATGTCCTTATTGAATTTTGTACTGATTTCCAAGACACATATGAAGAATTTCCAATACATTTATGGGAAATTTCCAAGACGTATATGAGGGAACTTTTCAAAACATTTGTACTTATTTTCAACATCAATGTGAGTATTTTTAAGTCTAAAAAAATCATGGAATCCAAAACTAAAACATCCAAAATTTCACAACTATATTTCTAAGACACATATGAAAAATTTCCAAGACACATATGGAGAATTTCCAAGACACATATGAGAAATTTCCAAAACGTTTGTACTTCTTTCAATAAGGACATTTTGGTCTTTTAGCTGAAACATTTAATTTCACTTTAGTCCCTTGGGGGTGCAGTGAAATTTCAGAATGTTTTGGGGGGAATCTGAGATTAATTCCTTATTATAGGGGTAAAATGAAATTTTCCCTTCTTTCATTCCCCTAATCACCCATTACTATCCCACAGTAAATGGTATTTATCTCTCTGAGGCCCACCTATTTTAACTTAGTACCTGTGGCTTTGCAAAAATGTACCCTGTCAACTGCAAATGCTTATTTAGTTGTAACCAAATCATATGGCAAGAACATTTAACGTTCCTCTCAGAGCACCTCTTTAAACTTACTATTAAAATAGCTTTACAGAAATGTACCGTCAAATGTACATGATAAATTTTCCCATAAATTGAATCAGAAAATTAAACAGATTCTGAATGCACTCAGGTTCATTAACAATATAACTAAAAGAATGAAATGTCAAAGGATCAGCTACCGGTTACCAAAAATCTGTTTTATAAGGAAAAGCGATTTATATAACAACACTAAAGACAAAATATCTAAGTAAACGATCACATGCTAATAACACTTCGGTACATATTGATTGGACCTAACCCTTGTGGAATTTGCGCTAATGCCCGACTTCGCATCAACGCAGATTTATTTTGAGACACATGGTTTTTAAAAAAAATCATGCATGGGAGTAGAATCACATCATCAGTCATCCAATAATGAATTGACATCATTGGAAGATAATTAATATCACATCATAAGTCATCCAATTATGACTTAACATCATTGGAGGATAATTAATAATACTCGTCTATTCCTAAATACTCCCTCCGGCCCTAAATATACCACTCTGTTCTTATTTCAAATAACTAATTTCTTTCATTCGAAAAAATTACTTAAGTTAGTTAAAACATTAATTATGTGAGGAATTTAATTTATTTTTCAACTTTACCCTTACTATTAAAGATGAAAGAGAATGACAAATAAAAGATAATAAAGATAAAAGAGAGTGTATGGGAAAAAGATAAACAATGGGTAAAATTAGAAAAAATACAATAAATGCTTAGGCAACTATAAAATAAAGCTTATATTTTAGGACAAGCTTATTCACAAATATGAAGTTTATAATTAGGGACAGAGCTAGGGAGTACCACTCTGTTCCTTATTATAAGTCCAACTACCACAAATTTTTTGTTCCTAAATATAAGTCCAGTTCGGGATCAATTAATGTTATTGCGACTAATTTATCCCTGTGTTGGAAATAGGGAAGATGAGAGAGAAATGTTATAATATATAAAATATTATTTTAACACATATTCTAAGATAAGGGCAAAGTGGGAAAAATATGATATATTTAATGATATAACTTTCATTCCTTGGTATGTGAGAAGTAGTTAGGGTGGACTTATAATAAGAAACGAAGTGGTATAAGATTTAATTGACTTTTTTAAAAAATCCTTAGTAAGTTAAATAAGTTATTTACAAGTTGACTTGTTTAAAGTTTTTCTTTAAACTAGTTTATTTATCTTATAAGATTGCACATAAAATAATAATACATAAAATATGTTAATATTAAATAACTTATTTAACTTACTTGATTTCTCTAAAAAAAATAAATTAAATCTTATATTAAGTGACAGAAGTAATTAGAAAGCATCAAAGTTTTGAAGTTGATGAAACCACGATAAATTGATGAAAGGAAGGGGCCAAATTAAATGAGAAGGAGATGCAGGGGATAAGGACATCTACAGGTGAAGGAGATCACATTCATATATACTGACCCGAACATTGATATTGATTCTAGAGGTCTTGGAGATGTGATCACATAGCTAGGGATTAGACTGAGAACCTATCCTGATCCTTTATTTGGCCCATGTTAAATATGTTCCCTTAAATTTAAAAACGTGGTCAACCAATTAAAAAAATATCATCTCAAATTTAAGGTACCAGCCAATATATTAATTAATTTTTCCCATTTTACCCATATTATTTATTGAGAATTAAAGTTGAAAAAATCACGAGAGGCCTCTAGCCCAGTGGTACGGTATCTTCCAGTTAGGTGGAAGGTTGTGGGTTCGATCCCGCTTGTAACTTTAAGTCATTAGTGCTTACCCCTCTGATTCAAAAAAAAGTTGAAAAATTCAAGTCAGATCATTTAAAGAGGGGGTAAATTTGGAAAAAAATTTAATCTTTCAACTTCCATTTTTAGTATGTAAGAATTATTTAGGATAAGAAAACTACGTGAGAATTGGTAGTTCGCCCTTTATAATAAGCCCATGATGAAGTATAACCAAACAGAGAGGTATGAGAGACTAGTAATTCCATGCTGCGGCCATAAAGGCTGCACGCTCAACCCGGTGGCCCACCCAGACCTGGTCCTGCCAAAAGCAAATACGATCCTAAAAAAATTAACTCGAAACCATAATAAACAGAACCACATATAAAACCCGGCCCATAAACATTATTATTATTTTATAAAAAATAGTTTCTTTTTAATACTCCATATAAAAAATATTAATAGTTTTTATGTTTTAATTAGTCGATTTATTTGTTTATTTAAATATTAATAGTTTTTATGCTTTAATTAGTCGATTTATTTATTTAGTTATTTTTTATTTCCCAATTTTTTTTAAATATGGCCTTTTTTCTTTGCCAAAGAAAGTTCAATGACCAATACGACCAAACATATGTGCCGGAGGACATAATGACAAATCTCTGATTTGTAATGCTTTTACATGCCTAATTTGAGGCAATTAACATGATTAAGATGCAAGTTTGGTCCAATAATGCTTAATTGAATATCTTAAACTCTCAAGTGAAATGAGTATAAAATTAGGATTAATTAGCCATAATTGTAGATTAATTACATTGATTAATTTATAGGGCTATTTGATTCTTGTTTAGTCTTGTTTCCACTTGTAGGGTCGTTCAGGACCAAAAGATCGGACCCGGGATGAAGAAAAAGGCCAAACAAAGAGGCAGAACTAAAGGCACCTCACAGAGGCTTCGCCCCCTGCGAGACAGACGGCGAGAACGTCCCAATTTCGGCAGAGAAGACATGAGCTCGCCGCGGCGAGCCCACGGCGAGAAGGCCCAGAAGTCTAGAAGCATTGTCACCTCGCCGCGGCGAGATGACGACGAGCCTGCGTTCTGCAAAAATTTCAGTTCGCGAATTTCGGGCCCAAACCGGATCTAACTCATTACCCACTCACTTGACCCGACTTGAGGGACTTAAAACACGAAATACACACCCCATTAGGGAGATTTGGTTCACATTTCACACCCCCAAGCCCTAGCTCTCTCTTCTCCTTCTCCATCTTCATCTTCATCTTCTTCATTCTTCTTCCATCCTTCCATGGCTTCCTTTCCTTCCTTCCTTCTTGTTGGTTTCTCCATGGAGAGTAGCAGCTAGGCTCCACCATTCTTGGTGGTGAGAGCCAAGGGATGAACTTGAAGCTTCAATAGGGCAGTTTTCCTAGTTCTAATCCCTTCCCCATTTGTTGTATTTATGCTTTTCTAGGTTTCTAGGGTTGCATTTATGACATTTTGGTGGGTTGTATTAATTGCTATTGCATTTGGTTGAGGTGCATTTATGGCACTTGGTTGAATGGATTTATGTCATTAGGGTTAGACACTATGTTTATGTTTATGTTGTTTCCTTCTTGTATAATGCTTGACATTGCTACTTATTAGCTTTGAGTTTAATGAAATTTATGGGTTCATAGTTTTGTTATTCTCTTGGTGAAAATTATGTGCTAATGCAAGGTGGCTTGGTTAATGGATTAAGAATGTTAAGTTGTTTGCTTGAGGGAGATGGCATAAGAATTAATTGGTTGTGTTGAGACATTAGGCAAACACTCTTTAGATCCTAATTTATTGTATGGGTGGCCATCAATGGATTAGGGTTTAAAGAGACATTTAGAGCAATTATGGGGTGGCCCAAATTGTGGATTTAAAAGTATCACGTAATTAATTATTTCTTGATTTTGAACTTAATCAACTTGGGTTAAATTAAGTAATGTGCGGGGTTCCGGCATTAATTAAGTTAACCCAAGCCTAGCCTAGAGGGGTTCCTCTAGGGTTCTTTAGAAATCAAACAAACTCCTCGAAAACCTTTTGAAGCAATGATTCCCAAAGCTTTCATTCATCAAGAATGACCTTTATCCCATTTTCATCCAAATCTCACTTTTAACTCTAATCTTTTGCACATACCAAACTTCCTATCAAAACCAAACAAAAATGCTTTTTACCCACCTTTTCAAGTTTACATACTAGCTATTAGGGATCATATTACACTAGGCTCCTTGAGATCGACACCCCGGGTTAGCTTCCACTAACCCCTCGGATTTAATTTCTTGGAGACCGGACTCGAGGTGGCACTACTCCGAACCTAAACCCTTAATCAATTTCCGAGCTCTTCACATAACCTACCCAATCTTAGTCCCAGGTCAAACAATATTGGGCCAGATATTGGGCAAAAAATGCTAGTCCGAAGATTTTTAAGACAAGACTCCGGGCAAGTGTCTAGCCCTGTCTTGCCCATTTTTTGTGCAGCCCTAGCGGCCATGTATGGGAAACTAGCTCTTTTGTTATTTATAAGATTTTTTCCCAGTTCATTATTTATGTGATTAAAAATGAGAATTGGATCCTAAAAAGTCCATTCAAAACAAAATACTTATTTCATTATTATTATATTTGAAAATTTCTTTAATAAATTTGGCTAAAGTATACGTTAAAAAATTATATATCATCATTGCCGCATCTCAAATGCTCTATAATTATAGAAAAAACTTGCAAGTAACTGGCTGCATTCATGATTAATAAAAAAGTTCAAATTAATGTTTGATGGGGTAAGAACTAGTTTGAGTCCAAAATGAGTTACTCACAGACTGGGTACCTGCTAGACCACCTAAATTGATCGCTCGCAGCACCAGTGAATGAGTCGCAGCACCAGAGATCACCTAAATTGATATAGGTTTGATTTTAGGGAGAATGACAACTACGGCTCATGGAAAAGAATTAGTCACAGTTAGGTCTCTAAAAATCATTAAATTATATTGAACTCTCTAGGAACCTAAGTGATATTAAATCAAATGTGTCGGAAGTTGTTAATGCAGCTCATTGAGTTGTCAATGACAACTAAGTCCTTAAACAGTTGTCAATAACAACTCAATGAATTACATTAACAACTTCTGACACATTCGATTATCAGCTAGATTCCTATTGAGTTCAATATAATTTAATGATTTCTAAAGACTTAGTCGTAATTAATTTTTCTATATAGGATCTAATTATAATTCTCCCTTGATTTTATTTTAGAATAAAGTAGCATAGATGTTCTAACATTATTTATTAATAATAGCATCCGACACTTTGATTTATCATGCATATGCATTCAACACACTTTTAATGTTATTTTTTAGTGTACCCAACCTCCTCATGATACTAATGTCCAATTACATCTAACATTGATTTAGGGTGTTGGATACATTATAAATAAGATTATTGTGTTAAAAATACCACAAAGATAGAATCAATCTATTAGATGCATCAAAAATAAGATTATAGTACCAGATACGAATATACCATTGTAAAATAACATCAACATACTGTGCGATACATTACCAATATTATATTTTTAAAATTTTATTCAAACTTAAAATAAAATTATTTTTAGTTATACATTTTTTAAGGAAAATGCAAATTTATTGTTTAGAAATTTTTATAAACGGTGTAAATTAAGTTTTAAGTTGAGAAGCAGAACATCGAATCAAATTAGATGTGTGTGAATGAAGTTAAAGTGTTAAACTGGGTCAAGCATGGCATCATGTTACTGAATATTCGAATTGGTTGGGAACATGTATTCATCGTCTAAATACCCTACAATGTGCTGACAAATATTCCCTCATGCCCTGCTTTGACCTCCGAAGACTAAAAGTTAATGCCTAATCTCTATAGATAGAATGGACCTGCTCACATGGACTTCAAAGCCACCCTCTACATTTAACATTGGGAAAATGCCAAAAAAATCCCCCAATGTGTAAAATCCCAGTAACAACTGCCCTATAGCCATTAACAACTTCACTATAAGGCATTAACAACTGGTAACAACTCAAAATTTCTTATTTGAGATTTTACAAATTGGAAGGGATTTTTTTGACATTTTCCCTTTAACATTTTAGACCCCTACATCAACCTTTTTTTAATTACTAATCACTTTCCAATATTATTTACTTAGATTTAAGCATTATTCAGTGAACTTAAAAAAATATTATCTATCTGGTCCTAAATTTTTGACATATTTATCATATTTATTAGATTAAGGATATTAGTTAAATTAGTTAATATGTATTTTTTTTATATTTTTTTTTTCTAAAACAATATTCATTTTATTTAATTTTCTCTCTCCTTTTTATTGATTATTTTTGAAGAAATATCAATAGAATACTAAGAAAAAACTTGACAAAAATTAGGCATGAGTCATACATTTTAAGAAAAAAATGAAGGTAAGCTATAGAATTTGGCATTTTTATGGAAAATTACAATAAAGTCGATAGCAGAGAATAAATAGCAGTTATGTCCCTAGAAATTATCAAATTACATTGAAACTGCTAGGAACTTAAATGAAATTAAATCAAATTGTATTGGTAAACATTAATGTTATTTATTGAGTTGTTACTGACAATTTTTCATGGAATTATTTGTCATTGACAATTCAATTAGCAGTATTGATAACTTTGGATATAATTTAAGGAGTTGATCACAATTAATTCTCTCCATCGGACTTGAATATAATTCTCCCATTTGTATTTGCTATAAGTTACTCTCTCCGCCCCATAATATAAGGCCCTTTTTCTAATGACATTATCCCAAAATATAAGATCTTATTTAATTATCTTGGTGTTAATAATAAATATGTTTTTTCCAATATTGCCCAAAATCAATGCATTATTTGAAAAGTTGAATCAAAATTATAGTGAATGTGTTTTTATTCTCTCTCGTTACTTTTCTCTCTCACATCATATATCATTTACATTATCTTTCCTCTTTTTTATTATTACTCTCTTTTTTATTCTTTCATAAAGGACATTTTTTGAAACGAAACTATTTATTGTTTTTTTAACTAATTAACTTTAACTGTTTTTTTTAGTAAGTCATACTTTGATTAAAATGATCTTATATTATAAGACGGTAGGAGTAAAACTTTTTAATTTGTCAACAAATCAGCAATCAGACCAGGATCACCGAATCAGACACAATAATAATCAGTTAATCACCGACCATCTTGGGAAAAATACTTTACCATTGAGGCCATTACCAAATACCAAGTGTTGAACATGGACTGGAGCAATTGTTCTTGTGAGTGGTGAATTGCGACCGTTTAGAATTTGTTTATGTTTCTCGGATGACGAGATTTTCAGTTTTTCACTCTCGCTCGGGACTCGTTATCGTTCATTCATTCTTCTGTACCGTATTTACCCCCGTTTTTGTTTTTTCTTATTCTCACGATATATCGAAAAGAGAAAATACGGTCGTCAAATTTAAGAGTTATTTCAAGATTCAAATAAATCGTTACACACAAATATTTTAAAAAGAAAAGCTTTCTCTATAAAAGGTTCTACGAGTATTTTATTTTATTTATTCTTTTCACAACCATTTTTCTCAATAAACATCCATATGTCCATATTTTGAGAAAAGTATCTCTTGATTCCACGCTATTCTAATTTTTTTTGTAAAATATAGAATCCTACCAACAGCTGGTTGATGGTAGGAATATAGGCATACAACAGGGGAAACATATTCTACCTTTTTCATCAAGCATGTTCTATATATGTATATTTATATATCTATATATATTATACTATAAAAAAAGAATTTATTCTAATATAAATTTGTTCAGAGACATTTTGGTCATTTCATTTAAATTTGTAAAAGACTGTTAGTTTAAATTCGTTATATCTAACTGTCATTTACATA
The DNA here is from genome assembly GCA_037074515.1 of Mimosa bimucronata. Taxonomy (NCBI): domain Eukaryota; kingdom Viridiplantae; phylum Streptophyta; class Magnoliopsida; order Fabales; family Fabaceae; genus Mimosa; species Mimosa bimucronata. The sequence goes on from CM073447.1 coordinate 25,156,519, forward strand.
TTTTAAGGGTAGTTTTCTGAAATTTTCCTATATATGAATTTGGGAAAAAAAGTGTTTGGTTTTAAATATAAAACTTGTCCATTTTATCTCCTAAATTCTTATCTTTTTTTAAATATTCTAATTGATTATACATAATAAAAAGAGATATTTTAGATAAACTAACTTAGATAATTTTTTTAAAATTTTATAGTTTAGTCATCTAGTTTATGAATTTGGAGAGAGCAACAAACTTTTTAAAAAAGAAACAGCGATCCCTTTTTGCTCAACCGAAAAAGGGGCGAGGCCTTAGAAAGTGCGCTTTTACTGTTTGAAATATGCATCTCCACTTGCTTTCAGTGAAAGGCTTGCTGCTTTATCGGTTTATCCGCACAAAAAAAATAAAAACCTAACTGTTAAATCAATTAACAGAGTGTACAAAACTAAAGGCAAAATAATAATAATAATAATAATAATAATAATAATAAATAAATAAATAAATAGAGAGAGAGTGTGTACAAAACTTGCTTAAGAAAATTTATAGCCGAAATTGAAACACCAAAAAGATCCTTTCACAACTAAAAAAAATAAAACAAAAAATGTGTACTATAATCTAGTAAAAAAAAAGTAATGATAACAATGATAAGAAGAAGAAGAATAATAAAAGGCATATATATATCAACTATGAAGTACTCAACCACTATAATAGCACGTTGGTTGGAATCAGAAACATGTTAATGATACCCCCACAACACAAGCAGATGCCACATCTGTTACTCAATACTCTAACCATGCTTCATCAGTTTGGGAAAATCATTTATTTCAATAATCTCACAATAATATTCACACTTGCGCAGAAAAATCATTCAACACATACACATGATCATCATCATCAACTATTATTCTCCATAAAATTGCTCAGACTGAGACCTTCCTTCACTCTGTGTCTGTGCGAATTTAGAGAGAGAGAGAGAGAGAGAGAGAGAGAGAGGTGATTGATGGATTAATTAATTAATTATTATAATGACAATAATAATAAGCCCTAATCCCTTTCATATGAGAAACTTCTTTTCAAACTGAGGATAATGTAGGCCTGATCTGCATTTAGGTAAGAGAGATTAAGGAAACTTCCATGTGATGTGATTTTTCGATAGACAAACAAACAAACACCTATTCACGCTTTTCTGAAGGTTCCAACCGATTCAGCACAGGACCAGAACTGCACAGAACGAAAAAAACAGAGGAACAAAGCTCAAAAACAGAGTCGCCATTAAAAACTAATCAAATCACAGATCAGAGAACAAAAAAAAAAAAACTCCAATCAATCAAAATTAATGAATCTCAGAGAAAAACCTAACCTAAGATCATTGAAGAACATTGGAATTCCTCGTGGTGGCTCGTGAAGGTGAGAACCACCGTCGTCGAAATTCTGAGAATAACTAACAGGATCGTATTTAAACGACAAAGGCTTAGATCCACAGGAGATTTTCCCTTCCTTAATGAATCTTCTGAGTAAATTCCTCCATCTTCTTCCGACTCCTCTTTTTCTGTGATTATCGGAGTGGTGATTGTTGGCGGCGGCGCCGCCGTCGTGTTCGCCGGAGCAGTGAATGCGAGAGTAGTGAAACTCGTCGTGGACGGCGAAGCAGGAGGAAGAAGAAGATGACGTCATGGTGATGCAGGCGCCGGAGGATGGGTGGTGAAGAGTGAGATCGTTTTCGTTTTCCATGAATCGGAGAAGATGAAAGAAACTGTGAGATTACAGATTAGTGATTTTTTTTTTTTTAAGTGGGAAGGAAGAAGGATTTAAATCGACGATTTAGTGATTTATTTGTTTATGTGTTAGTCCCATTTATAGCGGCATATAGTGAACTGTAAATTTCGTAAATTTGTTTCACTCTCCGAGATACATGCTACTTTTGAGTGACGTTGCTACTTGTTAGTAGCTTTTATTGTTTTGTTTAGGTAATCTGAAATCTGAATCTCAAAGTCGAAATATATATAAAATATAAGTATTATATATTTATATTTGGATGATAGATTTTGTTATAATACTACTATTTTATATGATAGATTTTATTTATATACTTGGGGATATTTAAGTCAAGATTTTTCTACTTTCATTTATATCCATTGTGTATCGATCAGATTTCAGATGCTCGTGCAGTTGTGCTAGAGAGTTTAAGTGATATTTTGCTTGTTTGGATTGAAGTCGGTAAAAATATTATTGTGGGGTTGACTTTTTGTAAATTGAAATTGTGCTCAAAATGAATTAGTGGATATACTTGTATCAAAGAAAATAAATTCAACATAAACTTAGGGAAAATTCCAGAAAAAAAAAAAGACTCCCCAAACAGAAAATGGACATTTTGATAATTTAACAAATGACCAATCAGTGCAAATAAGCTATCTGTCCAAATAAAATTAAGAGGAAAAAATGGAAAATGTCCCTAAAAGAAAGAGACATATTGGTAATCTGTTCTAAGAATTTGGTAATTCATTATATGATGTTAGTAATAAACAACAAAATTTCGGTAAAGTTAGGAAGTTAATAAATTAAAAACATGTTAGTAATCTCTTATACAAAATTGGTAATCCATTATACGAATTTGGTAATTCTTTATACGATGGTGGTAACAATCAACAAGGTTTTGGTAAAGTTAAGAAGTTGGATAGATAGCTCATTTGCACTGATTGGTCTCTTGTTAAATTGGGTGTATCAAAGTGTCCTTTTGCTATTTAGAGAGTTTTTTCCTGGAATTTTCCCATAAATTTATTTAGGTGATATATTTATGAGTAAAATCCACTCATCTCCTCTCCATTATTCTCTCTCTCTCTCTCTCTATCTCTCTCTCTATATATATATATATTTCTTTAATTTCAGAAATCTTCCCTCTATTTTCAAAATGTATATAAATCTCTCTCAAAATTTAAAAAATATGTTACACGAACCTCTTTTATATAATTGAGATTTTAATTTCATCCACCAAACCTGTTGGTTAACCGTCAAGTTTGACTTTTAAACTTTGTTTGAATCAATATACCCTTTTTAACATAGTAATAATAGCTATATCTGACAAAAACTATTTTTGTAAAATAAAAAATAACTCTCTCTCTCTCTCTCTGTTTTTTTTTTTTGGAATGGCTGAAATATATTTTTTTAAAATTTTTAATATGTATAATAAATCTATCAATTTTTATTTCAATCATAAACTTTTATAATTTAAATTTTTCAGTATATTCATTAAAATATATTTATTTTTATTTATTTTAAATTTCTAAAACATATTTCAGTTACATATTTTTCATATTATAATAAAAAATTAAAAAAATATTTGAGGTTATATAATTAATTTAAATTTATAATTCAAAATTTTTAAATACATTTTTTACCCCGATATAAAATATATTTTTGTTACAAATTACAAATATACTTAACCGAGGAAACATTTATTAAAAGAACAAAAATTGAATTTGTAATCAAGTTTTAATTGCTTAATTTTACATTATCTACTAAGAATGAAATTTATGAAACCAAAGGAACTTTAACACTCCAATAATTTAGGGATATATTAGAATGAAGTCTAAAACAGTTAATAAAATATAAAAATAAAGTTAAAAATTATGTTTTTAAAATCTTTTTACAATATTATTGACGGTGCTAAAAGATTGGACTAAACTGTATGTTTTAAAAATGGAGAGGGTTTGTGTAACTAAGATAAAACAGAAGTGAAGTCAGTGTATTTTACTTTATATTTATATATATAAATTGAAAAATCAACTATCGGTTGACTGTGTGTCCTTCTGTCTTAATAAGTGGTATCTTATTCTAGGTTTTTTTTTTTTGCCAACGTATCTTATTCTAGGTTTAAGTATGTAACTGTGATAATTATACTATTTAAAATGGTGAGGTATTGAAGTTCTTCCATTATGGGTCCACATTATGGCGAACAATATTAATTGATTGCCACTAACATCTAATAGCGAAGATTAAATTAAAAAAAAATCAATTTCAAAAGATTTGTTAAGAAGAAATGAAAAAAATTGCTCTAACTTCGATATAACTAGCGAAAAAAGGTGATATATTATTTGTTAAGGTTGTAAAATGCATAAGTTTAAGTAAACTTGTGAGAATAATATCAAAAGAAAAAAAAGTAAACTTAGGACAAGAATGTAAATGTAGATAGTTAACTTGAATCGTAAACTTGTAAAAGCTTTCTTTATTAATAAATGTGTATATAAAGTATTTAATTAAATAAAAAAAATACAAAAAATGACAATCATTTGATTTTAATATACTTTAAATATGAGTAGTTGACATTAAATATATTGACATTCAAATCCAATAAGAAAATTTCTATGAAATTATGAATTAATTTATTGAATATGGTCAAATCAAAAAAGTTAACATGAGATTTAGAAAAAATCAACACTGTTATTTTAAAAGCGAGAAACGTAAAATTATAAATTTGGTGCGTAAATTTAGAGATTAACCGATTTTACAATTAGTCCAAGTTTAAAACGACTCACTACACGATTTTGTTAGGTTAAGATATAAAAACGATAAAATCTGATAGTGAACTCACGAATTAAACAACATTACCCTTAACTATCATATTTATTTATCCTTGCTACGTTTTGTGAGGTAGCAGGTTTTTATTGTTTATTATGTTTTGATAAAATTTAAAAAATAAACACGATATATATTCTATTTAAATGAACGTTATTGTTTAAATGGCTAAGATGTGTTTATAGGACATGTAGCATCAGAACTTTCTCTTTTTAATTATATGCTATTGCTGTGCATCTTAAGTGATATTGTCTGTGACTCTGCACTGTGTGTGATATCAAGAAAGAACCCTTCAGTGACAACCCTCACATTCATACACGCGGTCTATGTTTGATTAAAGATGATACAACCAGATGACTTGATGTGTATGTGTTGGTGAAGTCCATGATTTTAATCCAATAATTAAAAATCTGTTATTTTTTCACTGTTAAGTATTTGTATTATTCGGCTTATTGGGTTTCAAATATTAATTGTGTCTTAAACTCGATCCAAGTTAGGCCCAATACAAAGTGACATAATTAGGTATTAACACTCACTTGGCCATTATTACACTATCAAATTCATTTAATTTGATATATTACCCCATCAAGTCCTGAATATAACACTGGGTTCAAAACTAAATTTTAATTCCAATTATAAAATATTTTTTTATATTTATCATTTTTCTCAAAACTAATTTATATGACCTATAAATTAATATATAACCTAATGTTACATTTGAAAAAGAAAACCTAATGTTACATAAAAGTATGTGATTCATGTCACATGCTATAATTATCTAATTTCTTCAATTTTTTTAATTCCCAAATTAAATAAATGGCTATTATATTTAGGGATATGGAGGAAGTAATTTTTAAAGAAATTAAAGCAAAGCACATTTTTTTATGAAATCATATAGACATTGCCCTGTGGATATCGGCAAGTTGTTATTAGAATCAAGGTTCAAAAAATCGGACCGGACGTCGAACCGGATGAGGCATTGGTTTAAGGGTTAATGGTCGGATCGGGGTCGGACCGGGTCAGACCGGTTATATTAAAATAATAAAATTTTATTTATATTAACATTAATAATCACTAATATAAAAATGTAAACATAGATACGTATGCATGATTCATCAAACATGAATATTTTGATGTTTCTATAGAGGGAAAAATATAAAATATTAGTTGAGTACATGTGAAAATAAATATTATTCTACAATCCACAGACTAAAATACAAATAGTAAGAGCAATAACAATTAAATATTAAACATATGCAAGTATAATAGCATTTAAAATATTATAATTTCCTTGTTTCTAAAATTAAGTGAAGTGAAAGTTGGTAATTAGGTGAATTATAATAAAATAAAAAAAATCAATTTTTTTTAAAAAAGGAGAGAACCGGTTCAACCCCCGGTTCTGGCCGGGTTGCTCGGTTTTGGGTGGGTTGAACCAATTCCCCACCGGTTCAGGTGCTCCCCCGGGCTAAAGCCTCACCCGGACCGAATTTGTGGCCGGTTCACAGTTGAACCGGTTCGACCGCCCGGCCCGACCCGGGTCAACAAACAGTGATTAGAATACTCACAAGTTGGTAGAAGGTAAATTATGTTGCTGTCTGTCAAAAAAAAAAAAAAAAAACTACGCTGCCGAGCTGAAAACATCTGAAATGAAAAGAGGACAAAAATGTTCAACCCATTAAATACGAACCCAATGAAAAAATTCAATTGTTGCATTGCACGGATGGCCAATTTCTTGAAACATGCATAATGGAGTGGGGTACCTATGGTATAAGTTTAGGATTAACATAAAAAAATAAAACACAATGAAATAAAAATAAAATAAGAATACGGCATTTGGTTGTTGATTTGAATTAAATTAAAACAGTAGCTCCAAAAAAAATATCATGATGACCATAAATGTGTGTAGTATGTTATTTTTAGTGATTAGCAAGATCATAGTCTCCTATATATTCTTGATAAATGACAATTTTCATAGAAGCAAAAGTGTACATTTAGTTACATAAAAAAAAAAAAAAAGTGTACATTTAGTTCTTAAAATTTTATATAAGATTTTAGTTTAATCACTCTATTTTATGGAGTGTATTTTCAGTCATCAAATTCTGACATTAATAGTTTCAAATGATAAATGTTGACATTTAATTTGTAGTAATGAATGCGAGAGATAGAAGATTGAAAAGAGCTCACAACTTTTGAAAAGTGCACATGTAGATGATTTATCAACCAAGAGATGGCAAAAATCACTGTGCAATTGTGTGCCCAGATATGTTGTTGGATATATTTTGAAGGCTTTTTTATACTTACCTTAGTAAAAGCAACTTTTATTTTAATTAACTTTTGCAAGCTAAAGTTGAAATAAAAGTTAATTAGTGTGCCTGTGATTTATACTTGGATGGACATTTAAAGAAAAGATAGTTAATATCATCGGACTGATGTAGTTGCTAATTATTACTAATATTATTTTACCTTTATACTAAAAAAATGGAAAAGATAGTTAATTTGACGAAAATTTATGTGGATAACATATTAAAAAGTCAATTATGAAAGAATCAAGTTTCAAGAAAAACAAAAAATTAGAATAAATTAAGCTTACCCTTTGGTCTAAAATCTCATTTTCTTAGTAGTTACTACGTGTGTGTGTGTGTTCTCAGTAGTTATTTCAAATATCACATGTTGGACTAAATTAGCTTTCCACCTCAGAAAAATCAGTTTGTCATAAGACAGCATCTTTTTGTCGAACAAGCCCCAAATAATTTTAACTATATTTAACTCTTTAAAATTAGTAGATAAATTTCCAAAAAATTTGGTGATAGACTAGGCACAAATGTGTGTGTGTCTGTGTGTGTGTGTACAAATATATATGATTTAACCTAAGGTTGGCCTACAAATTGGTTGGAACATCACAACGATCACTGAAAGACACATTTACACACGAAAGTAAGCATTCTCTTAACCAAGAGCGGCTTAATCTATAGTCGTAACCGAATTCAAATAAATTTTCAAGTGGATTAAATACATTGAATTCAAAAATAATTGTAGCTGGTTATACTCCCTTAAAATTAATGTTGGACCCAATTAAAAAATTTATTAAAGTTTTAAATATATGAACTATTTTTGATTTATTACTACATTTAAAACCGCTTAAAAATTAATTAATCCAATCAAATAAACTTAACTAACAAGCAGCTAATATGACATGTTTTTCTACACATTATATTAACTAATTTAATAAATTAATATATTTAATTAAATTACGTAAATAATAGATTGAGTAGATTATTATTACTACATATGGTGGTGGACACGCTTAGGCATATAATATGTGGGGACTTGATAAAACCGTCGTGTTTCCCTCACTTTGCTACAAATTAAGAGGCCAAGAAGATGCATTGTCCTTTTGCTAAAAACACACTTGGGGGCACATAGTTTTCAGTGAAAAACCCTCTTTGATAGTTTGATTCTTTCCCACTTGAAATTTTTTCTCAAAAAAAGGAGGTTATTCTCGTACACATGGTATATAGCCAAGCTTATTATTGTCATATATTGAAGCTACAATAATTACCAAACACTGATGAAAAGCTGAGCAAACATGTTAACACTGCAAATATTCCTTTTAATAATTAATGATTTTCACATAAGTGAAGAGGACTGGTAAACTCCAAGTACTCCAAATGCTACTATTTTTTAATGTAATAAAAGATCGATGTTTTGGTACCATTATTATATGCGTATCTTATTTGGCCTAGGATGTTTAAAATTTAAATAAGTTAATTTGTGTTGGAATTATATGGATTTTGTCATGAACAAGGTAGACATACGTAAGACAAGGGAGGGACCAATAATCTAATAATGCACATGTACACAGAATGATGGTGGTGATGGGCCACATGCATGCATCCTTGTTAAAAGCAAACTCCTTCCTGCTAAAATCTTCTGTTTCCACTCTTATGGATTTTCTGCTTAATTAACCTACCGTTTGCTTCAGAAATTCCACTGTACATTTTACTTTAATCAATATATATGTATTAATTGTACTTATATAAAACAATGAATTAGCCATGTAATTCATCTTAAGATAGGATGTTACTAAAAAATTAGTCACGTAATCACTCATTTAGACATAGAATTTTGTTTTTACCGACGGATTTCTGTCGCCAAAATTCCATGATTAATTCACTTTTTTTGTAGGATATTTAATCCCCTCTTCTTAACTTCTTTTTCTTCTTCTTCTTCTTCTATTTGTACTTTTATATTCTTAACATACAGACCCCTAGGCAACAAGTCTTAACCATAATGATATGATTCGACAAATCAAGATATGGGTGAGTTTAAAATTATATATATTCACAGAGTTTAATTAAGATGATATATATTGCTATTATATTATCTGTTTTAATGCATAACATTAAGGATCGAATGGATTTAATCATGTGGGTTGTTAGATTTATATGCACCGGAAGGAATAGAACAAGGTGAATTTAATATGTCTAACGGACGTGAAAGAATGGCTAAATTAATTAGAATTAAATTTTTTATTGACATAATTTAAGGCCTGTATTGCATATATGTCTATGTAATTTAAGCATAAAGGTTAACCACCAAATGATAAACAATCTTATGTTAATAGGATTTAAGTCCTAAATATAGAGCATAATTCTAATTTTTGTCAATTTTTTCCCAAATTATTCCTATTAGTGCTCCTCCAACAAAAATCAAATAAACGATGGTAGAGGGAGTTAATAAGAGAAGATAATTGGGATGTTTCAGAAGAACACATAATTCTAATTAACATCTTTAATTAAATCAAATTAGTTAAATAGGCCCTCTATTTAGGAGTGGAGGGAGTATAAATTACTCCATCGGACCTAAATATAAGACATATTTACCTAATTTGATTATATTAAGGATGTTAGTTAAGTTAGTTAAATTTACATGATATTATCTATACACCCTAACCATCTAATTTTATATATCTATAAATTCTCTCTTACTTGTTTATTATTGAGGAGCATTCTTATGGATAACTTGGGGAAAATTTGTGAACAAATAGGAATATGTCTTATATTTAGGACCAAACTCTTCTCTTTAAATAGATCATATATTTAGGACCTGAAAGAGTAGTAAATATGACGCTTAAAATATTAATCATGGGCTGTTGGCTTAATTATTACCTTATTTTTTCTGTTTGGCATACCACTGCTTGCAGGCACGGATTTAAACCTATGAGAAGTGCCACCATAGGGTCAGTAGAGCTGGAAATTCGGGCACCACGGGCCGGGCTTAAATGGGTCAAGCCCGTTTAAGCCCGAGAACAAAAATACACCATTTTATTGAAATCCGGCCTTTAAGAGGTCGGGCTCGGGCCGGCCCAACGGGCTTTTACTCTTTTTTTTTTAAAAAAAGTGAAGGGCTTTAACTTTCTTTGATCGGTGAAATTGCACTGCGAAAAAATTAAAGAAACAAATATGGGTAATTGAATATAAATTGTGCAGCAAAGTCAAGTGACATAATTTGTCAAAAATGGTATATATATAAAACTTAAAAGGGAAGAACATGCTAAATTTATACGGTTTTTTAATTAACAATAGCAAATTGGGCAATATTACACAAATAATTAATTAATTACTAGATAAAGACAACAAAAACAAAGATACATCACAATTCAAAAAATGAGGTTAAATAGAACAGAAAAAAGTAGTGACATGAAATAGTCGTTCATTACTCCAAATATTAGATAATCAAAAAACAAGGGACCAAGCATAAATAAAAAACATAAATACGATCCATAAGTAGCAAGTATAGAATTAGAAGTCATACACCACATCTAGAAATCATACATCACAACTACATAGAATATTAAAATGTTCCATAAGGACACAATATCCACATGACACAATACATTTAAAAAAACTAGTTCACAAACTACAAAATAAACCAATACATAATAACATAATACAATTTGCCTTTTTAATTTTTATTTCCTGAAAAAAAAATCTTAGACGGGCTTAAACGGGCGGCCAGTCAAAGCCCGCGGCCCGACGAGCTAGCCCGTTCCCTTTTTTTGCCCCCAAAATCAAAGCCCGAGGCCGAGGCCGACCCGAATTCCCGGCTTTAAGGGTCACTATGCCTGTGTTTGGTTGGGGTCTTTTGGAGGTGAGGGGAGGGTGTGATTTTTGTCCTTTAGTGCTCCCTTCCATCTCCCGCCCAATTTTCTTTAAGGGATTCCCAACTTCCAATAAATCTTCACAATTTCTCTTAAGAGATTCTCAACTTCCTTCAAGGGATTCCCAAGTTAGTGTAGTAAGGGCATTTTGGACATTCTTTTTTAATTTGAGGTTGGACAATTCAGTCATTGTACTGAACTATCATTTCCAAAATTCGTTATAGCAAAGTGTCCTTTTGATAATTTAAGAGTCTTTTATGGAATTTTCCCTTGAATCATTTAACTCTTGTTTTCGTTTCATTCGTTTGGTATCAATGGCCTAGTTTCTACATGGATCCTTCGAATGCAAGACCCCTATGGCCATTTAGACACTGTGATGCTCATTCTGTCATGGGCCTTTAACAGTTTAATGGACCCAAACCCCTCTTTCAAACAGCCCAACGAGTAATTATAGTTTAATCATATGCATGACACTTTCAGCTAATTTTTAAACAATTATCTGAAATTTTTTATTCCTAAATTAAATTTAAATATTGTTAGGTTCACCAAAAGTAACTCAAGTAATGTAATTATAAAAAAAAAAATTATTCTTTAGGAAAAATGAGATTTTTCCACTCAGTTCAAATATTAATTTTTTTTTTGAGCCAGATATATTTGATATATTATTGATATTGTTATTATTATCATTATTATTGATTTGGAGGCATGTATTTTGAGGTCTTGGTGGAAAATGATTGAAAAGGTTGGGTGACAAGTGGCGCAGTTTGAAGCATATGCAGAATGGGGAGACTTACCCTATCATGAGAGCAGGATGAGAATCTGTGGTCAAGGAATGGTTTAATGTGGATAGGCCTTTCCTGGTCCCTTTTATTTCTCATCTTATTTATATCTCACCAACATTTTGTTTATTTCCACATAAATTTATGATATATGCATGCACTTCTATTATGTGCCCCTTTCTTTCAATTAGCACAGTGTGTATCATCAGGCAATGTCTATATATATATATATATATATATATAGTAAAATAGGTGTTGCACTAGCAACATTTTTTTTAATTTTATTACACATTTACTAAAAAATTAAAATTAAACTATTTTTACTTACATTTTAAATATCCATGAGGTAGTAAATTATTGTTTATATTTTTAGTATACGGAAGAATAATAAATTATAAAAAGATAAATTATTATCAAAATAACTTTCAATACATGAAACATATGCTATAATAACTTTGAAATGTAGTGTTGTAATAAATTTTAAATTAATCTCTATAAATTAAATTATTTTATAATTTTTATTTTTATGGACATAAAAAGAAGGTTTGAATCACTTATATCAAACTCTGGAGCTGCTGACTCTATGAATTTGTTATTTTTATATTTCTAGCTTAAAAAATTGAGTTAGATGGTTCTTAAATATATATGTATTATATGTAAATTCAATTATCTTGTGAATTCTGTTGAGTTAAGTGAGTTAAACATGTGCTATGTAGAACTTGATTTACATAATGTGTGAAGGACTTTGTCCAAAGCAAAAAAAAAAAAAAAATGCAAAAGCTAATATAAATACTTTCCCTTCCTAAATGGATGATATAATAGGAGAGTTAATATTGATCATAAATGTAGGACCTATATTATTAATTTTTTGTCAATCTTTTCATAAATTACCATTATTGATGCATCAAACAATAATAAAATAAAACAGAGGTGAAGAGAATTAAAGAAGATGATCATGATATTTTAAAAATCATACTATATTAAATTAACTTAACCAACATCCTTAATTAATCTAATTAAATTAAACAAATTAAGCATACATTTAAGGCCTTCATGAGCACAACATTTGAACCTCATGGGAATTTCTATATTGAAAATTAAGGACTCTAATTTCAAAATTATGGATTTAAAATATATTTTAACTAAATTTCTGTTATTTATTGTATTTAAACTATTTAACCATATCTTTGTAATAGCTATAAGCAACTATCTTGTGAGTTTAACAACCTTACTTAGCATAACCATTAAATTTTAATTTCCTGATACAATATAATTAAAAAAGAATGTGACACTTATAGTGAACTAACTAGTAATTTTAATTATTTTGGTGCATGGTAGGAATTTGTTACCCCACTCATTAAAAATGATAAGTAGGGAGAGCTAAACATATAGAAACAAGTTAGATATAATGTGAACGATTGAGATTTATTTTTTATAAATAGAGAAACCGGTTTCATAGTAGAAAAATTTAGTATGTAAGAAATATACAACAAAATAATACTGGATATTAACTCATGAAGCAATTATAACTTCTTGCAAATCATATGAGCACTATTTGATGATAAGATAAAATGGGCTGGAAGAAAAAAAAACCTATAGCTGAATTGTGGCAACAATTACAATCTTAAAATTTGAAAATAATAGTAATAAAAATAATAAATTTCGCCAAACAGCTAATGCCCTGTCATATTTGGCCAATATATGCCCTGTCATTTAATTGAAAGCAAGTTATCTTGATTTTTAAAAGTGGACTCCATAAATTTAATTTCGTTTGGGAATATGAGAAGCAGACCCCTTTATTTTTGTCAGGGACTGCGACATTTGAAGAATTTAAATCCCTCATACAACAAATTTCTAAATTGCATCCACATAGTGACTTTGAATTCTTAATTTAAAAAGGCACGGCATAATATTGAAACAACACAAATATACTGAATTGATCCTTTGAAAAAATAATTCATCAAAGACTCACATTTCTTTCAAAAAATAAAATGGAGAAATCGGTTTCACAGTAGAAAAATTTAGTATGTAAGAAATATGCAACAAAATAATACTGGATATTAACTCATGAAGCAATTATAACTTCTTGCAAATCATATTAGCACTATTTGATGATAAGATAAAATGGGCTGGCAAAAAAAGAAACTATAGCTAAATTGTGGCAACAATTACAATCTCAAAATTTGAAAATAAGAGTAATAAGAACAATATATTTCGCCAAACAGCTAATGCCATGTCATATTTGGCCAATATATGTCCTGTCATTTAATTGAAAGCAAGTTATTTTGATTTTTCAAAGTGGACTCCATAAATTTAATTTCGTTTGGGAATATGAGAAGCAGACCCCTTTATTTTTGTCAGGGACTGTGACATTTGAAGAATTTAAATCCCTCATATGACAAATTTCTAATTTGCATCCACATTTAGTGACTTTGAATTCTTAATTAAAAAAGGCACGGCATAATATTGAAACAACACAAAAATACTGATTTGATCTTTGAAAAAATAATTCATCAAAGACTCACATTTCTATCAAAAAAATAAAATAGAGAAACCGGTTTCACAGTAGAAAAATTTAGTATGTAAGAAATATGCAACAAAATAATACTGGATATTAACTCATGAAGCAATTATAACTTCTTGCAAATCATATTAGCACTATTTGATGATAAGATAAAATGGGCTGGCAAAAAAAGAAACTATAGCTAAATTGTGGCAACAATTACAATCTCAAAATTTGAAAATAAGAGTAATAAGAACAATGTATTTCGCCAAACAGCTAATGCCATGTCATATTTGGTCAATATATGTCCTGTCATTTAATTGAAAGCAAGTTATTTTGATTTTTCAAAGTGGACTCCATAAATTTAATTTCATTTGGGAATATGAGAAGCGGACCCCTTTATTTTTGTCAGGGACTGTGACATTTGAAGAATTTAAATCCCTCAAATTTCTAATTTGCATACACATTTAGTGACTTTGAACTCATAATTAAGAAAGACAAGGCATAATATTGAAACAACACAAAATACTGAATTGATCCTTTAAAAAAATAACTCATCAAAGACTCACATTTTTTTCAAAAAATAAAATAGTCATTTAATTTCTTCTTCTTTAAAAAAAAAAAAAATTTAACGTCCTCCTTTCCACCCACATTTTGACATATAGATAGAATTATAAGTCAAAACTACATTAAAAATTCAATTTTCCCCTAATGCAAATTAGTGTAATTGTGTAAATGACATTTCATTATTTTTTAATCAATCATTCAAGTAATCGAGAACTCGATTTTAAGTCTTTGAATAGAAAATGTTAAGATAAATTATAAATATTACATCATAAAGATATTTTTGGTCGAAATTACATCATAAAGATATGAACTTCAGATATTTGCCCACATATTATCTCAAAAAAAAAAAAATAGTAAATTTGGTGGCGCCAACCGCAAAGGAAAAGAACAGAGAGAAGTGGTGGGATAAGCAGAGGATTATCAACCACCAAAGTAAGAGAAGGACATTTCCTCCAAAAACTACATTTCAATTTCCTTCCTTTTCCTAATTCCCTCACTTTCTTTCTCTCTTCTTCTGAGCAAAACCCACAAGCAATTATGGCTATGGCATTGGCTCTTCGCAGGCTCTCTTCTTCTTCTTCTTCTTCTGTTGACAAGCCTTTACGCCCTCTTTTCACTGCCACCTCTGTTTACTACAAGGTTCCCCCACAATTTCCCTTCAAATCCATTTCTTTTTTTCTCGTTTCTTGTGGGTTTTTGTTTTTAAATTGTGGGTTCGATTTCTTTTTTGCAGTCTTCTTTGCCTGATGAAGCTGTGTATGATAAGGAGAGATCCAGTGTTTCAGTAAGTTTAGCTCAAGATTAGTGGCTTCAATTTTAATCATAGGAATGTTAATTGGTTTTGATTTTTTACTTCGAGAATTTCATTTACAGTGGCCAAAGCAATTGAATGCCCCACTTGAGGTTGTTGACCCTGAGATTGCTGATATAATTGAGCTCGAGAAAGCTAGACAATGGAAGGTATGTAGTTGGCAGTTATATCAGTTTACATCTTTTGTGCCTGTGTTTTAATGACCAAGTTTAACAACTTAAACTTCAAGTTCAGTTCTCAATCAGTGAGTATTAATATAAGTCCCACATAAAAGGATTGAATGATGAATTAAGATATATAAATATTGAGGTGACTGCTATCACATTGGCCTAAGCTTTTGTGATAGGAAGACAAACATAACACACACACAATTAATTCAAATTTCAGCAGTGAGGAAATCAGAATTAAAATTCATCCTCTAGATTAAGCGTTGGAAGACACTAAGTAGTTTTCAGTAAAACAGGCATTTAATTATTGAATCTTTGCGTTAGTACTCATAGATTGACTTGTATTGTCTTCTGGTGAAGGGGCTGGAACTGATACCCTCAGAGAATTTTACTTCCGTCTCTGTAATGCAAGCTGTGGGCTCTATCATGACTAACAAATACAGTGAAGGATATCCAGGTGCCAGATACTATGGTGGAAATGAGTATGTCACTCTTTTACTTTCTACGTGATTTTCTGATGATAAGTAAACCCATTTGGATCCATTTCAAATACTCTGGATATTTCTTTTTCAAGGTACATTGACATGGCAGAAACACTATGCCAGAAGCGTGCCCTGGAAGCATTTCGTCTGGACCCAGCTAAATGGGGAGGCAAGTTCACTAAAAAAAAAAAGCATATCTGTCAAAGAAACAGACAATAGTTTTCCACTATTTGGATTGTAGTAATTGTTTTTAATAACAATGGGTGGTAGTAGATATGGCATAAGTAGGAAATTTGTCATTACTGTTTCTGAACATATATGCCAATAAAATCGGAACTGGCAATGCACAATTATGGATAAACGTTTAAAAATCTCAGCTTTATAGTATCCTATGGAATTTTTGCATGTTAAAATTTAAACAGAATTTTCCATGAGCTCTTTTGAAGTGTTTGGGGGATATATTCACTTATATTTCAATATGATCTCTAAATTGCAGTGAACGTGCAGCCTCTATCTGGGTCTCCTGCAAATTTCCATGTTTACACAGCTTTGCTAAAACCTCATGAAAGAATTATGGCACTAGACCTTCCTCATGGGGGGCATCTTTCTCATGGTTACCAGGTAATTTCAACATCCGCAATGCATTTCATGTCATAACGAAATCTATAATGCTTCGTCTGTATTTGATCCTCTGTTCATTACACTATTATCAAGTTGGTTATCTAGATGAGTATTTAACATTTTTGCTGTTGCCGCCATTGCAACTATGCAGACTGACACCAAAAAGATATCAGCAGTCTCAATATTTTTTGAGACAATGCCATACAGATTGAATGAAAGCACCGGATACATCGACTATGAACAGGTATATTGTTATATTATTCTTCTGAATCGATCTGCCTTTCTGTGTCAGAAAAATGTGTTTATGACGTGGAATGTTTTGACATGCAGATGGAGAAATCAGCCGCTCTCTTCAGGCCAAAATTAATAGTTGCTGGTGCTAGTGCTTATGCACGTTTATATGATTATGATCGTGTACGCAAGGTAGTAACGTAAAACATAAGATAACCTTAGATTTCATAGTTTTGCTTCAAATGACTACGTGGGAAGGCCAGGGTTAACTTGTTGGGTATGTGACAGGTGTGTGATAAACAGAAAGCAATTTTGTTGGCAGATATGGCACACATCAGTGGGTTGGTTGCAGCTGGTGTTATCCCTTCACCTTTTGATTATGCAGATGTTGTGACCACCACAACTCATAAGTCACTTCGTGGTCCACGTGGAGCCATGATTTTCTACAGGAAAGGGGTGAAAGGAACTGACAAACAAGGAAAAGAGGTAAATTCCTGAAATTTTTCATTTGACATATTTGTGTGCTTTTGACTTTTAATGTGTAGTAATTTTTCTTTTTCATGATCAGACCAGTTAGTCCTTTCAATAATCTGAGCCTAACACTAACTTTTACTCTTTTGAAGGTGTTGTATGACTTTGAGGACAAAATTAATCAGGCTGTCTTCCCTGGTTTACAAGGTGGCCCTCACAACCACACAATTACTGGTTTAGCTGTTGCACTGAAACAGGTACACAGGGGTAGAAGATAATCACGAGCTTCATTTTTCTCTTACAATTGTGATGACCTGTGCAGAATTGCAACTTCAGAAGAAAAAAACAAAGTGTTCTGCGTTAATCTTTTTTCTTTCAAACAAAAAATCTTTATTCAAATGGTTCGTTAATGAGGTTGATTTGAAGGCTGCTATAGTTTGAGTGATACCAGCTTTAGTGTTTGATTATCTTTCAGTACTTATTGTTTCTTTCTCATGTGGTTGCAGGCTACTACTCCAGAGTATAGAGCATATCAAGAGCAAGTCCTCAGCAATTCTTCAAAATTTGCACAGGTAACTGAGCCGTTACAATGGAGAGCATCCTCTTCACGTATACACAATCTATTCAATAATAATTCATTATTGCCTTGTTGGAGGCGGGTGATGCTTGTATTTTAACGCTGAAATCCTAATAACTTTGCAGTCTCTGGCTGAAAGGGGCTATGATCTAGTTTCTGGTGGAACTGAGAATCACCTGGTTCTGGTGAATCTCAAGAACAAGGTAACAACAGCTGCATTGAACTTCCTTTCATGCTTCAATAGTTCTACTTTGTAATAAATTTATCACTCGTCAATTATTTCTGGCATCTCGATGTAATTCAAGAATCTTTTGAAAAAAACATAGAGCAAACATTGAGCATGCAAGGTCCATAATAGGAGGCTGTCATTTGCCACTATGAAATCTAGTTCTAACGCAACATCATTGTTTTCTTTTGATTCTTTGTAAAGGGTATTGATGGCTCCAGAGTCGAGAAGGTGTTGGAATTAGTTCATATTGCAGCTAATAAAAACACTGTTCCAGGAGATGTGTCTGCTATGGTTCCTGGCGGCATCAGGATGGGTACAGGGTCTTCATTGCTTACTTATTGCTTTTATTATCTTTGGTTAATTACTCAGATAGCTGTTGTGGATTTCAGGAACCCCTGCTCTTACTTCTAGGGGATTTGTTGAGGAGGATTTTGTTAAGGTAGCAGAGTATTTTGATGCAGCCGTAAAATTGGCTGTCAAGATTAAGGGAGAAACCAAAGGTATATATATTACATATGGTTCCTGAGTTTGAGCTTGTTTTATCTTGGACCACCTGTAACGATTTGTTTGGATTAGCGTTGGCAAAAGTGACTTTTATTCCATCTGATTTGCAAATTGAAGTTGAACTAGAAGTCAATTAGCCTAATATGATTTATGTTTGAATATTTTTTTTTTAAAAAAACTAGTTTAAGATATTAAAAAATCAATTTTAGAAGGTTCAAACATAAAAAAAGTTAAAAGTTAGAAAAAGTTATTTCAATTTTAAAGTGACTTTAGGACCAAAATTAATTTGGCCTAAAGCCATACCAAACATTATTTTGTTCATCGAACTTGAGTATAAAGTCTTTTTCATGCATAGAAGTCAGATTGAGATGGCTTCAACCCTGTTCCAAACAAGCCTTAAACTTTAGTTGTTGGGTGCTTGAAAGAGTTGACATGGGGTTGCTATTGAATTTTTGAATCAGGTACAAAGTTGAAGGACTTTGTGGCCACTTTGCAGTCCTCTAACATCCAATCAGAGATTGCGAAATTGCGCCACGATGTTGAGGAGTATGCCAAACAATTTCCAACAATTGGTTTTGAGAAAGCGACCATGAAGTACAAGAACTGAGAAGAACCAAAATAAATTCCCTTCAGGTATTACTTTTTTTTTTCCTGAAGATTAAAGAAAGGTTCATTGGAACAAAATATCAAATGTTTGGAAATGCAATGTGAACCATGTAATGTAATGACTGCCTTCTAAATTCTTAGATACATAACCAACAAACAATCGTAGTTTTTGCTCTTGTTGATTTCAATTACAAGATCCTTATGTCATCAAATTTTGGGGCCCAATCATATGATATCATGATTTAAATGAGGAAAAATAACTATACAATCTCATGTAAACAATCTAATCACTAAAATTTCTTACAACAAGTGAGCAATATGCAGTGACAAAATAATAATTACAGGTTATGACATATAAACAACTCAAGACCTTTTAAATAATTAAATTTCTTATACTGGAGTGCACAGTAATTTTCTCTTACAATTCAAGAAAGTACGAATATCTTTTAAATTTTAATTATTGTATTGAACTGAGGTGGACTTTGCACTGCATTGAACTTGGCAGAATTTCCTCATCTATAGTTTGATGTGTTTGCAGGTTACAATGATGCGTTGATGGCAAAAATTTTCAAGGGGATGAGTTTTATTCAGTGGCAAAAGAGAGGAGGATGAGATCTTATGAATATTATTAGCTGTGAGCCTCAATTTATATGTACGAATGTAGTAAAACTTGTTGAATGTCTTCCTGAAATGTATAGATAATATGCCTTGGAGGCTTCAAATACCAAGTTTCTGGAACATGCTCGTTTATTGTGGGGTAAGCTATTGGTATTATAACTCCTAAGAAAACAATAAACCAAATTTGCCACTGCATTGTACTCTGCCCAAGTTCTTATTTAATTGACCATTTTAAGTTTTTATATATTTGCTCACATTCTTTATTCACAATTTATAGAGCCATGATGAGCACCTTAAACTTATCAAACTCTAAACCATCCAACTTTAGTTTCGATGATACAAATGTAATCTTTTTTAACGGATGAACTTTAAATAAAAAAAAAATCATATTTTCTTTAAAAAAAAGTGGTTAAAAGATTATCTTTATTTTAGATTCCATATTTATTAAAATAATTTTCTTTAAAACAAAAATAAAAAACATAAATATAACAGTATCATATATGAAAAATCCAAATATGATAAATATAATGATGGGAAAATTGTACAGTAATCCCAAGTAAGGAAATATAGTACTTCAAGATTCCAAAAATGTCCTTATTATTATCCAATTCTAAAGGATTGTAGTGCAAAATTTTTTATTTATCCAGAGACTCCTTTACCCACTTAGTTAAAGACATGAAGATGATATGCAAAAAAAGGGGAAAAAAAACACACACACACAAAAGAAGAAAGGAAGCCCTAATTTCCAAACACACTGGAAAAAAAGCCATAAATCTTGTCTTGCCCCAAATTTACTGATACAAATAGAGAGGGGGAGAGGAAGGGAGCACCGGATGGCTTGTCTTGCTGCGAATGGTGGCCGGCAAGAAAAGAGGAGAAGGAGAATTGGATTGGGTCTCTTGCTGCGAACGGTGGCGCAAACGAGGTAAGGCAAATTTCTAGCGCTCTCTTTCTCTTTCTCTCGCCTACAGCTTCTGTGTTCATATGTGGGTGCAAATCACAATCTTTGTCTAGAAGGCAAAGGCATAAAGTCATGAACTTTTGTGTGATTGCTGACCTTTGGGCTTTGCTATTTGTTTCTCATTGAACTTTATAGATGTTAATGTGATTCTTGTTTTGAGGGGATTTTTCCTTATTCAAGATTTGTTGATCTTGTTAGTTTTTATTTTATTAATGATGATAGAGGTAGAGGTAACTTATTGAAGCGGCCGATGAATGTAGAATGCCTGATTTGAGTCATCTTGGGCAAAATAAAAATATCAATGTTTACTTCATTGTTTGATAGTAAACTAATGGCTGATTCAATTCTGAGATTTGTGCATTGAAATAAACTGGCGACAAATTATTAGAACTTGTGTACTTTTTAAGTTTTAAAAGAGTAAGCTAATAGAAACAACACATAATCAGGATGCTAACGCTTGTTTCATATATTCCCTTATCCTACCTGAGAAAATTTTTTCAATTTTAAGCCCTCGAATTTTAAGAGTGGATTATCCCTACGTGGTCCATGAGGCCTTAGTATTAGTTCATCATATGTTTCAAGTAAAGAAATTCAATCCGTCATTCTGTACCAGAGAGATCACTTCTTTGAAATGCTTCATAGAGTTAAGCTGTCTCTCTTCGAGGAAAAACACAAAATTGATAAATAAGTGGCATAGGCTAAAGTTCATGTTTAATGTGATACGTGGGTATACTTGTTGGTTGTAGTTAATATTTGTGTAAATTGTGTGCGCAATTGATCTATGTACATAATTTAACTTTGTTTATGAGTGCATGTATTTCTTGGCTACAGATGTAGGATGGAAAGGAGCAAAATGATGAGGGTTACACCATGCCCAAGTACTATAGGGAGGAACTTCAGGAATTGAAGAAAGGTTGTTTGTGGTAGCTTGTTACTCATCCTAACAATGTACGTGGCGATCAAGTCCTATCATTACTGTGAGGGAAGAAAGCATAGACAACATAGTATATTGCTTTTGAAGTGGGAAGAGTGGGGAGCTATGAAAATTATACGGCAAAGGCTCTTAAATATCCAGGAAATTTTATCCAAGGAGCTGCCAGCACCAGGAAGTTTTTGTGAGATCTTAAATGCCCGAAAAATATTATTTTTGTAACATTAATGCCCAAAGTGAACGGAGATGAAAATGGACGTTTGCCGTGTCAGATTGAACGCCATGTGAGACAGAATGGATGATGATGTGCCTTGGGTTAATGAGCACCTTCGAGAAAACATCCGGGGCATTTAAGAACCAAAGCAAAACTTCCGGGTGCTATATGCTCCTTTGAGAAAACTTCCAGGGCATTTAAGAACCCTCACCCAAGCCACGTGTCCACTATGTGTCAAGCCAGAGTGTCCATTTAATGCCAATTAAGTTGGCACCGTTAAAAATAGTCAACATAGCTACCAAAATTAACTTCCATGGTATTTAAGGTCTTAAAAAAACTTCCTGGTGCTGGCAACTCCTTGGGTATAATTTCCTGGGTATTTAAGAGTCTTTGCCAAAAAATTATAATTTTGATTTTGAATTGATAGTAAAGTAAGCTTTTGTTGACATTATTTATTAGTTAATGAAATGAGTATATGGTTCCTATCATCGGGTATGTCACCAAGTGTTGACAAGTGCAATGGGTTGTTGTGTTTACAGGTTCAATGGAATTAATTGACAATTGTATGTTTGTAAGAATTGTTGGTCTTACAAAAGCATGCCTTGCAAGAATAATAAATTTGATCAGGTTATAATTAACAAGGATGGAAGCCCAAAATATACAAAATTAAAGTAAATGTGTCAAAATGCATGAATTCCCAAAGGTTAAGCCTCACAATGCAAGTGAATTTTTAATAGG
The DNA here is from genome assembly GCA_037074515.1 of Mimosa bimucronata. Taxonomy (NCBI): domain Eukaryota; kingdom Viridiplantae; phylum Streptophyta; class Magnoliopsida; order Fabales; family Fabaceae; genus Mimosa; species Mimosa bimucronata. Next base: position 25,179,235 of record CM073447.1, read on the forward strand.
AACTGGATATGCCTCACATCTCAGGTGAGTTTTAAAATAGTGACAAGTGGGAAGTCCTGAGATGACAATTCCAAAAGCTTGTATTAATAAGTTCCTGAGTTGTTGATAAGAATTGGGTATGTCTCATATCTTAAGTGAATTTTAAACGAGTGACAAGTGGAAATACCTATAATGACAACTCTCAATGATTGCATTAACAAGTTCTTGAGTTGTTAATATGAGTTGGGTATGTCTCATAACTATGAACTTTTCATTACTAAATTTTAGTTCTTACCCACATATGAAAGACCATATTTTCTTAAATTAGTACGTCCAAATTTTTATATGCAATAACAAGGAAAACATTCTTTATCACTATGATTCGAAATTTAAAAAACTGAATTAAAATACAATGGATGTATCATATTATCTATTATATCAGATTGACAACTAATTGAGTCTTCATTGACAACTTCAACTGTCAGTAATGGCAACAAACTTTATATCAAGTAATTACTGATTCGAAATTTCATTTACATCATTGTAACCATCCTATATTCAACTATACATACTCCAAAAGCTATCTAAAATATCATACACCTTCCATTTTTAATGACCATCTAACTTTTAACATGTTTAATGACATTTATAAAAGCTATCCAAAAGAGGATGCATTTACAAAAAAACGACAAAAGATGATGCATTTACAAAAAGTCCCTATAGAGGTCAACATGACTCAACTTGGATTCAGATTCTTGTAGGTTTTCATAGTGTGACCAGCCTCATGGCAATGATGGCATCTTCCGCAATGATAAGACTTTTTATTCAGAAATTGAGATTTAATCCGTTTTCTCTTGGGTCTCCGTGGTGGCCTTCTAGCTTTTGGGGATTTAAGAAGATTTGTGTTATTATGGGTATAACTGTAGGAGATTCAGGACGTGGGCAATCATGTGTTGTTATAGGCCTCATCATAATTGCATATATTTTGTCTTAGGTGGTCAATTTGTATCAGTCATCCACAAATGCATACACATTACCATGAAATAACTTGATTACAGCACAAATATATGCACAAGGTATTCCACTCATTCCTTTTTCTTTGTTGAAATTGATGAAATGTTCAATTCATTAACCATCTGTAAGGTCCACAAATTTGGCTGAATCACATGAAACTATGGACCTTATAATAATTTCTTTGCTCCATTTTCCCACAATTAAACATATCATCGTCTTGAACTCTTTATAACTTGTGCTTTCCTTGATTATTTTTGATCTCGTCGTCTCCCAACATATATCAAATAACCTTCTCCATTAGTTATAAATTGTCCACCTATGTGAAGAAAACATAGCAAATGCTTCCCAGATGCACTAGCCACCCTACAAAATTACTTTATATTAACAAGTAAACCACAACTATTAACAACTACTCATGTTGCCGTTAAAAACACCTTATTTCACTTTGCACAACAAGTATTCTAAGAATATATTTATCACCCCATATTGATTTATTCCCACTTATAATGCAGAAATGAAGCATCACATAGCATCATATGTCCAAAAAACACATCGTCCCATTAAAAACTAAACCATAAATATTGACAACTACCCATGTTGCTATTAACACCACCTTTTTTTCTCTTTCTGCACAAGTATTCTAATAAGATATTTATCTACTCAAATTCACTCATTGCCACTCATAATGTATAAATAGAGGATAATATATCCCAAAATACGGCATCTCATTAACAAGTTAACAACTACATATGCCACTATTAACAACACATTTTTCTCTTTTCGCACAACAAGTATAATAACATATTTATCAACCCATGTTGATTCATTCTACTTAAAATGGAGAAACAAAGCATCAAATAGAAAAATCATAGCATCATCTATCCAAGTGGATACAATAAAGCATCAGACTCCATTAAACCCTACCCAATTAAAATGATGCAAACATGAATTTATTAATAAAATCTTCTTCATTTAACTATGCCAGCCATATTACTTCATACATCAAATTGGTTATCTTGATTGTCCAAACCCTCTAAAACACATCAATGTTCAAACCAAAATTTCATATCTTTGTCATTTTTTTCAGGTAAATAGAGTATAAAAGAAGATTACATCTACAAACCCGATCAAGACAACACTTGAGTAGAATCAAACAATCGCCATGGTGACGTGATCAAACCAGAACTTGAGCTTCTCATTTCTTTCTCGTTTGTGAATGAAACACGCCAGCTTCTTCTGATTCAATCATCTTTCTCACATGTTTTATTTTGGGAATTAATGAGGGCAAAAAGGTCTTTAGACAAATGAGAAATTTTACACCAAACTCCCGTAGAACTTGATGATAATAAGGACATTTTTTGGGACTTTGGGGTAGTATAATTCTTTGCTCGGGACTAATGTGCAATTTTCCCGATGATAAATCAAATTTACTCCCTCCGGTCCTAAATATAAGACCACTTTGACTTTTTTGTGTGGAAGTTAAGGAAGCAAATTAGACTATTAAATTATAACATATGTTATATGAAATTAGATTATAGGTTAGTTTATAAGTAGAATAAATTAGTTTTTAGGAAAAAAGATTTTTTTTTTGGATTGAAACTACTTTTTTTTTGGACTAAAAAAAAGTCAAAAAAGTTAAAGTGGTCTTATAATTAAGACCGGAGGGAGTATAATATATAACGTACCTACGGCATTGATGATAAATGAAAGATGGGTTCCCAAACTAATTCCCAGTATGTGTGTGTATATATATACACATATACTTTTGCCAACAAAAACTAATTCCCAGTATAAGACATACATAGCACACTAAGAATAAATGAAGCCTCAATTAATGATTCTCACATGCATTTCACAATTTAAACATCAACAACATCAACAAATGATTCTCATATGGATTGGGACAAAGCCGAAACAACTAGGAAAAAAGGCCTATATTCCGATGCCATCTTTTGACAGCTTCCCCGTGTTTTTTAATGCTAAAGCTGAATCTCTTTACTTAAAATAAGCGGCAAGTATGACTTTTATGTATGGTGAATTTTAGGAAGGGGTTAGTTCACCAGTGCAGAGCCCCTGTAACAGTGAAGCTATTTTTTTTTTTTCCCCTGTTGACATAAGTATAAGTAGGTTTTATCTAATTTTATTTAGTTGTAGAGATGTCTTCTTAAACATTACGACTAAAACTACATCTAAATAGAGCACTTGCCAAATGATTAACCTTTTTATCAATTCAACCCGCCATTGATATATGTCAAGCATTACTTATTTTAATAATTTCAAAAAGCCTACAATTTGGATTTTTTTACCAAAAAGAAAAAAAAAATCTAAACTTCCCTTCTTTCATCTCTCATCCATTTTTCTTTAAAACTAACAACGAAACATTTTTTTTCAGCTAAACAACCAAACATTGAAATACTTTTTTCACGATAAAAAGTAGGATAATTAGTATGAGTGAATGATACTTCATCGCATAAAGCTTAATTTAATTATAGTTAACCCCTTAACATTTTTTTTTTTGCTGGACAATGAATTACAAATATTAAAGTTTTAGTTATAAAATAAGGAAAATGAAATATTGCATTCTAAATTTAAAATCCCACATAGGTTATTTACAGTTATTAATATTGTTACTGAGCTACTCCTCTGGTCATATTTATAAGGCGTTTTCAGCATATTTCACACAGATCAAGGAAATTCTTAAACCTCATTAGTTATGTCTTGAAATTTGATAACTTTTCAACTAAAACCTTATTTAATATCCACTACACCACATGAAAATAAAGTTAATATATAATAAAAGAAGGATAAAATTGTAAATTCACATGAAAAATTAAATGAGGTATCCTATAATTAAGACCAAATGAAGTCTTCTCTCCCTACCCTATAAATAAGACCAGATGAGTAGTTAATAATGTTACTCAATTGGTTAAAATTTCCTATATAACATTTTAAAATTCAGGTGGTATTTTTCTATTATTTCTCTTTATATTATAATCTACGTATATGACTTTTTGCACCTTAGATTTTTAAATTTACAGCTATTTAATTTGATATCTGCAATTTATCTTTTTAATTCGTTTGGGGGTTAACTATTACGAGAATTAAATTTATTTTTTAGACGTAAGTTTCTTTCTTTCTTTCTTTTTTTTAACAACCAAAAAGTCTCGCAGTTTTCCCATTTAAATTAAAGCAACCACATATTCCTCGAAACAAAAATGACGGAAGCAATGAGGCTGTATAAAGCATTAATAAATGTCCAAATGCTTGCCCCCACAACAAAAGCCTCAAAACTTCTAGACGTAAGTTTCATTTCTTCACTTTATATCACATATCAATCAACATCGAGAATTCACCCGCAAGCATCTTCGGTTGATGTAGGTTTATTATATTAGCATTGGAGAATTTTTTCTTTCTTTTTTCCCTTTTTATATTCACCCAATATAAACAAACATGTAAGGATAAATTCTGGTATAAGAAATGACAATAACTATATATACTAAGAAATTCTTGAATTGGGGGATCTCTCCACTGTCACTCTAAGCCAAGGGGGTAAACATTGTTGCGGCCCTCACTTGCATCAGAGATCAAATTTAGGGAAAAGAAGAAACTGAGCAAGCAAACAAAACGACAAAGTGTTTGAGAAAGTGAGATGTTTTGAGCCATAGATAAATTGAAGGGCTGTGATTTAAGGAAGATGATGGAAATATGAGAGCAAATAACATAAGACGTTCTATAATGAGTATCTTATAGGTAGATCATAAATGACGTGACATCCTAAGTCCATAAAAAAAATTTCACATTACGTATTAGTTAATCAATATTGTAATACAAATTGCACTACAAAATTGATCTTATATTTGGTACAAGGAGAAGTATTTATTATTGAGATTTGTAGGGATTAATTGGTATCATTCTCCTTTTCTTTCCCCTTTTTGTTCAAAGGTAAATGAAGGGAATGCACTATACCATATATTCATTTCATAACATAATCCTCATAGACCCATCCGAAGATTTTTTTTCTCGTGGAACAAATTAGAAAACCGTAAAAGGATGAGAGACAACAGATCTCTGCTGCTAGGTGCCCTTCTTATAATGAACCTCCTCATGGCTACACGAATCCCTCTCTCTCGTTCTATCCAACCTCTCCTTAAACGCACTCCTCATTACTCTCTTCTTTACTCCAAAAGCCCCAAACTTTTCCCCAAATCTCATCCTTGTCCTCTCTGGTCTTCTTCCTTCTCCTTCTGCCTTGACATCATTCATCACAAGTCCACTTCGCCTCTATCCTCCTCTCGCTCCTTCACTTGTTCTTCCGTTTCTGCACCTTCCATGGCTACCCCTTCATTGGATGAGACCCCAGAAGGAAACCCACTTCTTAAAGACTTTGACTTTCCTCCTTTTGATGTCATTGAAGCTAAGCATGTTCGACCTGGGATTCGGGTTCTATTGAAGAATCTGGTTCGAAAGTTTTGTTTTTTTTTTCTGGGGTTTCTGTCATGTTTGATTCTTCTTGCGATTGTGCTTGTTTGCGATGATGGGATCCTTTGAATTTATTGACTTGATTTTGATTGCATGCATGAATGTGGGTTTTTTAGGAAGTTGATTTGGAGGAATTGGAGCGTAACGTGGAGCCTTCGTGGCCTAAGCTTGTTGAACCATTGGAGAGGATTGTTGACCGGTTGTACGTTGTTTGGGGAATGGTCAATCATCTCAAGGCCGTCAAGGATAGTTCTGATCTTCGTTCTGCCATTGAAGATGTTCAGGTTTTTTTCTGTTCTTGTTATCATACCTTAAATCAAAACTTGATTTTTTGTTTATCATGCAATACTTAATGGAGATTGATGCATTTACTGTACTGTTGACTTTTGAGCATTTCTCATAGTACTCTTCTGGTTTTGATTAATAGTAGCGTGTTTCACTACTTTTGTTGTGCTAACAATGCTTAACTGTGGTTTGCAGGCGGACAAGGTTAAATTTCTTCTTAGAGTGGGGCAAAGCAAACCTATTTATAATGCATTCAAAGCTATTCGAGAATCTCCTGATTGGCAGACATTAAGTGATGCTCGGAAACGTATAGTTGAAAGTCAGTAATTTAAATATCTCACGCTATTGTTCTTGTGATTGTTTACTCTGTATTGGCATGTTATTTTTCATGTCTAGTTGCTGGAACTGCTCTCTGTGTCATGTAAAAGTGCCTGTTCACATCTTGTGTGTACTTATTTACCACTTGGATAATGTATCTGACATTCTGACTTTCTGCAGTTTTACTATAAACATTCTTCTTGATGCTTTTTTATTTTCATCAGATGTTAATTTCCTCCTAAACTTAGATCAGGTGGTTGGGTGTGTTAGATTTTGGGTTAGAAGGAGGTTGCTATTTTTTCATATTGTCTTCTGAACTCTGGTTGTTATGTATTAGTAAGAGAATTGATATTTGAATTTTGATTAAGCATATGTTTTGGTGTGAATTTTCTCTGTTATCTGATTCTGGGCTTTTTAGCTTTAAGTTTGTTACTATGTATTTTACTCATTGGTGTCTTACTTGTGTTCTTCAATATCTGCATGAATTTTCTTGCAAGTTGTTAAATAAGGTATATGTTGAAGCATAATTACATAGTGTTCACTTTTTTCTACTTAGACATAACAAATATATTGTGTGGAACTTTATGTAATCTCACTTTATAAAGTGGCTATTTTTCTTGTGTCTTTGCAGACCAAATAAAGGAGGCTGTTCTTGCTGGTGTTGCTCTTGAAGATGATAAGAGAGAGCATTTTAATAAAATTGAACAGGTGAGCTTTTGTAACATTGAAACTATGAAAAGTTGCTATATGTGGCATGTGGAACTTGTTCCACCCTGTGTACATGTAGATATCACACTCAATAAGGCTTTTGTTTTATAAGTATGCTAAAAGCTGGCCGTAGCAACTAGAGTTACTTGAAGGTTTTTGATGATAGTTAACAACAACCTTCAGATTCAGATTCCTCTCCTCTCTTATCTTTCTCTCTGTTCTCTCTGTAATTCCCTCTATCTCTCTGCCTTCCTCTCTTGTCTCGTCCCTTATTACAACCACCTATTGGTTTTGAACTATCAATGCTTTCTGTTTCACCTCTGTGTGTTTCAATTGTTCTTACCATGATTTGATATGCAGGAGCTGGAAAAATTATCTCAAAAATTTGGGGAGAATGTCCTGGACGCTACAAAGCAGTTTGAAAAATTAATCATGGATAAGAAAGAGATAGAAGGATTACCTGCTACTGCTCTTGGATTGGCTGCACAAAGTGCAGTGTCTAAGGTATGTCTTGTTGAAATATTATTTATTATTACTTATTCAGTTTTTCACTTATGAGCTATAATTTGTTCCAAAGCTTGTGGAAATTGGTTGACTTAACAAGTGACCTGTGAGTGCAGGGTCATGAAAATGCCACCGCTGAGAATGGGCCTTGGATAATCACATTGGATGCTCCTAGTTACATGGCTGTTATGCAACATGCTAAGAATCGATCTTTGCGAGAGGAAGTTTATCGGGCATATTTAAAACGGGCATCTAGTGGAGATCTGGATAATACAGAAATCATTGATAAGATTTTAAAGCTTAGGTTGGAGAAGGCCAAGCTTCTCAACTACAATAACTATGCTGAGGTATAATAATTTCATATTAAGAATAACTGTAGAGTCCAATTGTAGTTTGCTAATGTATAACCTACAGGTAAGCATGGCAACTAAAATGGCCACTGTTGATAAAGCAGAAGAACTTCTAGAAAAGCTTCGCAGAGCTTCTTGGGATCCTGCTGTGCAAGGTAGTTTCAAATGTGTTTTGTTTTGATTTTTTGGATCATACCACAAATTGCATCTAGTTCCTGGCTGCTTCGTGGTTTTGTGTGGGCACTTTATGTTTCAAATATTTCTTCGTTTTTTGTTTCAACTTGATGGCTGAATTCTCTGATTTTTGTTTCAAATAATTCTGTTGGTAGTTAGGAAAAATATTTTTTCCTAAATAGAGTAATGGACTGCATATTTTATGCAGGATTTCAAATACTGATATTTTTCAGGTTTCATATATCCTAAGTTATGGTTTCTTTTAAAACACAACTCACATTATTATTATAATTATTGTTGTTATTATTTTAGTCCTTTCCTTTTGTCATGCAAGAATACAATTGTTGTGAGTTTTTATCTGCAGATTTGGAAGACCTTAAAAAATTCTCCAAAAGTCAGGGTGCACCAGAAGCTGATGATTTGACTCATTGGGATATGGGCTTTTGGAGTGAGAGGCTCCGTGAATCAAAGTTTGACATTAATGAGGTTGCTCTCTCTCTCTCTCTCTCTCTCTCTCTCTCTCTCTCTCTCTCTCTCTCTCTCTCTCTCTCTCTCTCTCTCTCACGCGGCCGCGCTCACGTTCTTGCATAGATAGAACGTTGCCATGAATAGGATACGTTGGAGTTATGAAGTGACCATTGACTGGAAGAATGATAGCCAAATTACAAAAATGTTCAAATTTTATTCAACATTTTTTTGGGAAAGTTCATCATGTTAATTTTGATTGTATTTTAGCCTTTATTTTGTCATCGAGAAACTTTTTATCTGCAATGGATAGCTCAGATTTCTGGTGCTGTGTCATGCAGGAAGAACTGCGTCCATATTTCTCTCTGCCTAAGGTTATGGATGGACTTTTTAACCTTGCAAAGACACTTTTTGGCATTGAAATTGAGCAAGCTGATGGCCTAGCACCGGTAATAAGATGCAAATATTCTTAGTTCCTCGTATTGTTTAATGTCTATTTTAAAAACTGACTTCTGAATATTCGTATATAGGTCTGGAATAAAGATGTCAGATTTTATTGTGTTAAAGATTCTTCAGGCAGTCCGATTGCATACTTCTATTTTGATCCATATAGCCGTCCTTCTGAAAAAAGACAAGGTGCATGGATGGATGAAGTTCTTGCTCGCAGTCGTGTATTGTCACATGATGGTACCTCTGCAAGGTTGCCTGTTGCCCACATGGTGTGTAATCAGACACCACCTGTAGGGGACAAGCCAAGTTTAATGACATTCCGTGAGGTGATTTCAGTTTTTTTTTATGCTTATTTATTTATTTATCTTTTGTAGCTGCAATAGTTAATGTAGCAATGTGTAAAACAACCTTAATATCCAGCTTATGCCAAACTCTTTCACTAAATATTCCACCATTTAAGTTCGTTTCTACACTAAATGCTACTCCCAGTGTTCAATCTGATGAGATTTTAGGTGCTTTGCCATTTGAAAATTCTAATTATGCAACGAGCAGCATATTGTCATTTGTTATAATGGGGTGACAGATTAGTTCTTTTCTTTTTTGTCCTCTTTATCAGGTTGAGACTGTCTTCCATGAATTTGGTCATGCACTTCAACATATGCTTACTAGGGAAGATGAGGGTCTGGTTGCTGGTATTCGAGGGATAGAGTGGGATGCTGTTGAATTACCTTCTCAGTTCATGGAAAACTGGTGTTACCATAGGTAATTGAGAATGCCGTATCATGGTATTTGAATATTTGGATATTGGTATAATCCTGATGATTTTTAACCAGACATGGATGTACACCTGTTGTACATGATATGTGCTCTAGCCTTCTTTTGATTGAAGTAAATAGCAGCTTCTGAAAAATCAATTCTTTCCAACATTTCATTGCACTTTATGCTCTTTCCAACATCATAAATCATTTCTTTCTTCATCTTTTGTTTAAGAGGGAAAATCATTGGGCTGTGTACTGGTGGTTTCCTGTGCTTTGGTTCATTTTAGCACCATATTTATAATTTATCAATCCGGTGGTTTTTGCTGTGGATTGATACTAGCAGTTTATCTCTATTTTTTGTTACATGTATCTAAGACATTTATGATGTCTTTTGTCCCTAACAGAGAGACTTTGATGGGCATTGCAAAGCACTATGAAACTGGCGAGAGTCTCCCTGAAGATATATATCTGAAACTTGTTGCTGCTAGGACCTTCCGTGCTGGCAGTCTTAGCCTTCGACAGGTCATTATAGTACATTGGCTAATTATTACTTTTATATCTTGATATACACGACATGACTTCTGATTTATTACCTGTAAAATATGACTTGCAGTTAAGATTTGCAAGTTTAGATTTAGAGCTCCATACAAAATATGTTCCTGGGGGATCCGAGTCTATCTATGATGTTGATCGGAGAGTTTCTGAGCGCACTCAAGTGCTTCCTCATTTCCCAGAAGATAGGTTCCTATGCAGTTTTAGCCATATATTTGCAGGTTTGCTCTGCTTGTTTATTTTTGAAACTGCTTTGTTACTTGTTTTCTACTGTTTGCCCCTAAAAACTAACATTAGGTGTATGTTTTGGGTTGTGGTGTGGTTAGGTGGCTATGCAGCTGGATACTACAGTTACAAGGTACTCTGAATTTTTTTATTATTAAAGCACGTTTCTGAAATTATGAGGCACTTTGAAATTATGATCCACTTTTAAGTATCACTTACGATGAATTTGTCTGTTATACAGTGGGCTGAGGTGCTGTCAGCAGATGCTTTCTCCGCATTTGAGGATGCTGGATTGGATGACAGCCAGGTATCATTGGAAAACCTGTCAATAAGGACTGAGTTCTTGTCTCAGAAGCTTGTCTGTGTTTAATCTTCTAAATATCTTATTTTATGAATCTAGTAATAAAATAACATAGTTGTTTTGAGCAATTATAAGATAATTAGTACGGCCAATGGACATTTATTGTCTGATTGTCCCCCCTCCCCCCTTCCTCAATTGGTGATACTCATTGTCTCATGCAAAGTCAGGAGTTTTTTCTTGTCATTATACTTGGGAAGAGTTCTTGATTTTAGTTGTTAGCTATTGCCAAACTTTGAAACTACCTTTAGTGTTCTGCATTTTACCTCTCGTTACCTGTTTACTTATGCGCTGTGACCATCATTATGGATTTTGCATAGGCCGTGAAAGAAACAGGGAAGAGGTTCCGAGAGTCCATTCTTGCTCTTGGCGGTGGCAAGGCTCCATTGGAGGTACATCTGACATCCGAACCCCGCTTCATTATTATTGTTGTCTTTTTTAGTTTGTTAGTGAAAAGATTTCTTAAGAATTATCACAACCAATAATATGGCTATCCTTTTTGTGGATTGAGCACCTTGATGTTTTTTTTCTAACGCCTGGAGCATGTGCATGCAGGTCTTTGTACAATTCAGGGGCAGAGAACCAACACCGGACGCGTTGCTCAGGCACAATGGCCTGTTGCCAGTTGCAGCTTGATATAATTGGTCTTCATTATGTTAGGTTATAGGTAGAGACAGGCGGGGTGAGCTCCAATGTTGTTATTTCATGGCATAACCTTGTTTTCTATATACGAGGTCTGGAAAAGACGAGGTTTGTTGCACTGGTCTCTGTGTCGTTTGTCCTACCCTGCTGATGATCAGCTGAGTGTTGCAATATCATCCAAACGTTGGATTCTGTCACTTTGTAATTTTATTATGCAAGGAGACGTTCTTCTTCTTGATCGAATGATTTTTATCATGGAAGCTCAGCTTCGTGGAGATTTATCTAAATAGCCAATGCAAACAAAAGCTCTCTTGATTTTATAGTGTTGGTTTTCTCGACTCCTGCTTGTGTTTATTTAGGGCTTGTTCTAGGATATCCATTTGTAGAAGTGACTCTTTTGTTAACTGATTTTTACAAACTAAAAATGGGGTAAAAATTTAGTGTAATATGATTTATGTTTAGATATGTTTTTGTTAAAAAATTTGGTTGGATGACATATTTAAAAGTCTGTTCCAAAAGAGTCAAATATGAAGAGAAGCTCTAATTAAGAAAAGTGTTTGGAGTCCAAAGGTCATTTTGTTCAAAAGCTAAACTCATAACATCTTTTTTTTTTTTTTGGGGGGGGGGGGGGGGGTTTGGGGTGTTTAATGAGCTTCTTGCTTCTTGGCTTTTTTATCCTTCTCAATGTGACGCCAAAATAGCACCTTCATTTTTTATTTATATTTCACAAAATTCCCTTTTTAATTTATAACTTATTGAATTTGAATATATTCATTAATTTAATTATTTTTCTTTTAGATAAATAAATAAATTATGGGGACTTTACTTCTTATTCTTTCACTTTTGTTTGTAACAAATGATTAATTTAGGATAATAGTGATACTATTATACACGGTATTAAGGTGTAAATAAACAGAATAAACGTGATGATTTGGTTGAGTATTGCTCTATTCTTTAAATTTAGAAGTGTAAGGTTCATAAGCAAGTCAATTTATCCGTAATAAAAAAGATTTAACTCTTCTTTTCCATTTATAATTAGTTGATTAAAAGGACGTGCTAACCACTTCCACATTCCCGTACCTTCAAGTCAAGCTGCTGGCAGTGTTGTTCTGGTCACCAACCAAGTTCAATATATATGTATATATATAATATTTAAAAGAAATCAAAAGAAAATATCATTTAAGGAGGGTACTAAACAATTTTTCTCCCTATGAGCTAGAAAATTTGTGGAGATAAAAATTAGTGTAATTAGCTATTTTATTACAAAAACGTGTGTTTACTCTCTTTGGTCATTTTAACTATATTAGGCCATAGGCTGGGTAAAAACAAAATAAGACTTGGGAGGGGATTATGCGCTACACTCAAACGTCTCAAGCAACCAATGGGTCCGTCTAGCACAAGGGATTAGTCTCTTGTCTTATAACATGGTGTTAGAATTCGTTAACCGATATGAGAAAAATAAGAACAAGAATAAGAATGAAGAATATTATTATTCATTATGAAAGAACATACAACAATCTAAGTTATGACTCTTATTTATATAAAGACCAATGACTAATTATGACAATTGTTCAATATTCCAACAGAATTCCCATTAAAAGATTAAAAGACATGCTCATATTGATACAAATTAGCTACCAATGGTCAATGGCTCAAATATGAGGGGGGATACAAATGAGCTACCAATATCTCATAAAAATTTTAATATACATAGGGAAAAAATAGATTAATATCACTTTTTATCCTTGAATTTTGGTTCAATTTTAGTTATAAATTTATGATCAATGAATTTTAAAATCAGTCGTTTTAATTCTTCAACGTTTACCTGATTTTTGTTTTGGTCATTTAACTTCAAAATATGTGGTTTTTGTCTTCAAAGTTAAGGGACTATTTTTGTTTTGTTTACCCTATTTTTTTTTTTCTTTGACTATTGTGAACCAATGCAGTGAACAGTGATGCACATTGAATCGTGCGGTTGAGTAGGTTCTGGTTAAGTTGGGGTTAAAGGTGGTGGCGGGTATAGTGGAGACGGAGGCATCGTTCTTCTCCGAAAAAATCTGCGTTGTTAGGTAAGAAACTAAGAATAGATCTGCAAAGAAGATGGCTCGAGCGGGAGGCATCACAAACGCTGTCAATGTTGGAATAGCAGTTCAAGCTGACTGGGAGAATCGCGAATTCATCTCTCACATTTCTCTCAATGTTCGTCGCCTCTTCGAATTCCTTGTCCAATTCGGTACTCAAATCCCCCTCCTTTCTCTCTTCTTCCCTTTCCCCTTTTCATTTCATTGGTTAGATATGTGTGTGGTGGTGTTTTTACTTGTGTTCTTTCTGTGATTCTTTCTTTCTTTCAGAGGCTACCACAAAGAGCAAGTTGGCATCTTTGAATGAGAAGCTTGATGTCTTAGAGCGTCGACTAGAACTCCTTGAAGTTCAAGTGACCACTGCTTCAGCAAACCCTTCTCTGTTTACCACTTGATGTAATTCCGCCTTCCTGTAAGCACATTCCAACCTATATTGTAACCACTAGTCTATTCAATAGTAAAGTGTCTCTGTAATCCAATGCTGCAATGATATAAATCTAGTTTGTGATTTGCCATTTTTGGCTTATATGGCTGCCCTTTCGCTACGTCTTTAACTCGGTTCCTTCAAATTTGAGATCATTTGTAACCTCTCTCATATTCTCATTGCTTCCTGCTCTGCTCCCTTTGTTTTATTCTTTAATGGAAAGAAATAAGAAAAATGGGTATGTTGCTGCCATTTTTTAAATGACTCAAGATCCTCGAAATAATGTCTAAACCCATTGATTTAAGAAAAAGCTAACGGATCATGGAACAAGTGGATTCCGTTTTCATTTGTCTCAGCAACTATATATTACATTGACTGAATACCAAAAATAGATTATACATTATAAGGGGGACAGACAAGAAAGGGATAGAGACCGCTCAATAAATGAAATAAAATACCTAACTAAAGTTTTATATGTGGAATCATAATTTCATATTGGACTCAATCGCTTAATATCTGCAAAAAAATAGTTCATCTTAATTATGATGATGGTAAGTGCTGTTATGTTAGATTAGATCATGAAGAATTTATCAACTATTACAGTTGCTTTATGGATGTTTTGCAAGATAGAGAGAAGAAGAATGGACTAAATAAAAGAATTGTCCAACTTATTCAGAACTTTTCGCCTTTTAATGGTGCATTTTACTTGTGGGAAGCAAGCTCATTATTTTGATAAACACCAGTTAATACCAAACGATACGAATTCAATGAAATGTTATATAATCAGAGCAAAATGCAATTGGTACTTAGTTAAAGGTGGTATTGGTAATGCGCTAGCAAATTGCATCATCTCTTTGTTAATGACTGGCACTATCCAAAGCTTCTGATGTGTCATTAATGCAAAACTGATGAGTTTTAAGGCTGTGTTTGGTATGCAAATGAAATATATATATATATATATATATATTTTTAATGCAAGATTGTGTTTTTGGCCTTTTAACTTTATACAAGGTTTCAGTTTAGTCACAATTGAAGTGGTATAAGTATAACTCAAAACTGCATAACTTTGAGGATGAACCCTTGCATAAACTTTGTGAATTTCTTAAGCCTTTGGTGGTGGATAATTTGCTGGTAGTGGAACTTTGGATACAGTTCCTGCTGTAAATGAGATGTTGGATAATGTGAGAAGCAAGAAAGCTTATGTTAAGGATTCAAGCAAGATTTTTGGGTAGCTTATGGATTGAGTTGGTTGTTGATAATGGTTTTGTTTCTTGGGTGGAAGGTTCTGATTCCAGATGACGACAGTGAATTCTGGGGTTGCTTCTTGAAAATCATTCACTACCACAATCTTTACTATCATTGATGCAATGAACGTTTGAATGATCCCTTGAAGAAAATAGAGTTAGCCATTTCTGATGTTTTGCTCCACAAAACCTGGTGGTCAAACAGGGTTTTCTGTTAGCATCATTTTGTCAGAGTTGCCTCTTGATCCCAGTAACATTTTAAAGAGATTGAGTTTCAACTTTGACGAATGCCTCATGAAGAAATAATCCATGACAAAAGCTTTACAAAACATCAAAGTTCTAGTTTTTTACCTCTCGAGTTTTTGTGCTTTTATATTACAGAGTCCAGACCCATTGGATCAATGTATTGAACTCGTTACATAATTGATGTTAGACAAAAACAAAACAAGACAGAAAGAGAAAAATGGACGCTCTGTGCAGCTTTTAGGTTAAACTGAGAGTTTATCATTAACCCACATCCATCTCTGCTATTCCTTGCCATTCATAGTTTCATTGAAAGCATTCTTAAACTGTCGAGTTCATGATTAATGAAATACTCACGGCCAAAGCCCGACATAGGCATCCTTTAAGTGGCTTTTAGTAACGGTGTTTGCCACCCATGTTTACCCACATTAAGCTAATGGGGAAAGCGCACTTTCTCCAAATCCAACAATCTGGGGAAGTCCTGTCAATATGTTACCCAATCTCAGTAATGTTGCATATTTACTATCTGGGTTGTGGGTGGGATATGGTTTTGGGAGAGACCGTTGATTCTGTTGCAGATGGAGATGGGGCTACCATCTTCTTCTCTATCACAATGGAGTATCTATTTGATCCTCCAAGGCTTTCTATGGACTTCATGTATTCTGATGCATTGTTTTCTATAATCAGAGCATCCTCCAACTCACGGACTATATCAGCCATGCTTGGTCTATTCACTGAGAATTGTTCAATACATGACAGTGATGTTTCCACTACTCTCCACATGGTCTCTGCATGATATCCTCCCTTGATGCTAGGATCCACTATTTCATCGATCTTCGATGCCCTTATGTATGGTTTAGCCTGCATTAGAAAAAGTTATTTCTTAGTGCCTACTGGGTTTGTTCTGGCTTTCCAGGATAACATATATGTAACATTAATGCTATGCAGTTGTAGGGACGATTTTGTGAAACTATGCTCTACTTGTGCAGCAAATTATGAACACATTTGTACTTGTATCATACCCATTCCACCAAGTTCCACTCATCCCGTGGTCTTTGTGTGTTGAGAGGTTCCCGGCCACTCACAATTTCAAGTAGAACGATACCAAAGCTAAACACATCACTCTTTGCAGATAATTGCTGGGTTATATAGTACCTACATATGTATAAATGTCAGCTTTCTCATGAATTTTTTTTTATAGCAGTGTTCTGTTGTAGCACATGAAAGTAATCTATGATAAAGTAAAATCAGATGAGACTGCTTATAAACCTATTTTGATCTTAAATACCACAAAGATTTATGATTGGTGATTGACACAGCTGGGTAATAAGTCTGTTCAAAGGGATGGAGTAATGTGAGAAAGTCTTGTACGGACAAACTCCTAAAACCAAATCTACTTACTCAGGGTCCATATATCCGGCGGTTCCTCTTACTTCAAGAGAAGCACCGCTGTCTCCTTCCTGAGGAGCATATTTAGAGAAACCAAAGTCGGCTACCTTGGCACACATGCTGTGGTCTAGAAGTATGTTGCTTGATTTGACATCTCTATGTATAACAGAACGTCCCGAAAATGTATGAAGATATGACAAACCTGCCAATTGAGAAAAAGAATGTAATCATTATGGTGATCCCAAATATCTTAAAAGATGAAAATCTGTTGGCTAGTATTAGAGTTAGCGTCAGTTCCTCTTGCCATGTCTAGTTTATTGTATATGGCTTCATTTTGTTCAGTGTTTGCTTGAAATTAGCTTAATCTTTGTTATTCATGCTTGTGATTGATTGATTATTTCTCTCTCTAATAAGATGCCTAGTTCATTTCTGGATCGTTCAAAATTGGAACTGCTTGGTAAAATTTGTGACATCGAATATACTTGCCTCGAGCTGCACCTAGAGCAATAGATAACCTGGTTGGCCAGTCTAATGGTTTTCTCTTTGCTGGTTCCCCTGTTGGTAGATAGAGTCTTAGAAAATACTGGGAATTGAAAGTTTAAAGCAAATTAGGTGAGAGAATAGTGGATATTTACCATAAAGCCTGTCTTGTAAAGAACCATTGGACATAAAAGGATACACCAGAATTTGTTGATCCTTTTCACAACAGTAACCAATAAGAGGCACCAGGTTCTCATGCCGTATAGTAGAAAGCAAGTTTACCTTCCAGATGCATCATACACTAGTTAGATGTTACACTATAGGAAGCTGTTGTGAAATCTTACAGCACATCAATTCAGTGTGTGTGTGTGTCTGAGTTGTAGGAAGCTGCATTATTCATAAGTTATGAATATTGTGGGGTACAAGCAACTTTGTCTAGTACATGAAACCCATATATGGTTGTACTAAAAAAGTCCTTACTGTACCTCGTTGTCGAATTCACGAGTTCCCTGAGTTGATGTTGCTGAACGGACCTTCACAGCCACTTCTTGGCCATCATCTAGAGTGCCACGGTAAACAGACCCAAACCCTCCTTCACCAATTAAAGTTTTGTAGTTTTGGGTGGCTGACTCTATGTATTCCAAGGTGAATGTTTGAATGGATACTGACTTCACGAAGAAGTCATCTTTACTGGATAAAGAGAAAATCAAATCTGCAGTGTAGTGGAAATGTTAGATACGTTGCAATGATATGTTAAAACGATCATTTTCCTGACAGAATAGATGCATTTCCTTGTTTTTTTTTTTGCTCTTATACAACTTAATGTGAAGGTTCCTGATTTTAGTGCAAGAATTTTTTTTGGGGATTTATTTATTTATTTGTTCCTTTTGATAGTCAAAAGGCAAACCAGTGAGAAAGCTCCATGACGTGAAGAGATAAACAGTATTTTAAAATGTTCAAAGAGATCTCATATACTTACTTGTGGTTGTTGGGTATCCCTTTTCATCAGATTTTTTCCAGGGGACTAATTTTCCTCTTCTATGGAAACGGAAAAGAATTCCAACTGCCAAAATTATCAGGAGTAATCCACATGTAATAGTGCCTATGATGATTTGCTTTTGTGAAATTCCTGGGTCTCCTCCAGATTTGCAACTTCCATAACTGAAACATCAAGGTAAATCAGTCAATTTTTTCCTCTTTTTCCTTTCTTTACCTAAAATCTTTCGTTTGTTAGGTAAAACTCCATACTCAGTGTTTTCTAAGCTGTTCAAGGAAGTTGGAATCTCCCTGTTCATATGCTTGTTGCAACCAAAATACCTGAAAGAAAATACATTACAAGATCCATGTATTTCCGGTTTATTTGGGGTGTGGGAAGAAAACTATAATGGCTAGAAGGAGGCTCCTAGTTTAGAAATACCAGAGTATGAAACAGAAGAAAACTTACAAAGACTTTAGTTGTGGCAGTAAGGGTAGGGTCCATGGAAGCGATCCTGTGAGATCATTGTGGCTTAGATCTCTGTTACAGAAATGTAAACTTATCAGCACATGAAAATTGGTACTATGACTACAGTAGCAATGAATGAAATTGCTCTGCGATTAGAATCCAATGAAAGAATGAAGAAATTTGCCAATATATATAACAGGAAAATGTTAAAGCAAAACATTCTCAAGGAAACAGTTATTACCTAGGTTTGTCTGCATATGTTAATGTCTAAATGACGGGTCATTGTGTCAAAACCATTCATAATATAATAATATGCCCGATTATGTTTTTGAAACCAATTGATGTGAAGCTATATGGTTTGCACTGAACAAATGATGAAACTAATGTATCCAAAATCATCTAAAAGGATCATAAAGCTGGGTTCTATCATCAACTTATGATTCTGTGTATAAGATTATTCAGAAACAGTTAAATAGGGTTGTGAACTGTTTATTTGCATGCCATTGATTTTGGCAGTGTTTTTAATTCTTGTATAGTATCCTCATGAGTCAATGTGGAAGTTGAGGATAGATATAATACATTGAGGTAAGCAAAGATGAAGGCAGAAACGAGGGGATATTCCCAGTAAAGCTATTGTAGCTCAGGTTCCTGCAAATGACCAAATAGTCGCATTAGCCCAGCAGAAAACAGCCCCTGTATCCATACCCATGCAAGGCAACAAGATACATAAGAAACAGAGTTTCAAGAGAAATACAGTATTTTTAAGTTGGACAACTCTGTGATACTGGAAGGAATCGGTCCTCGGAGATTACTCGAAGAAAGATCCCTGAAAAAAAATAGAATATTCCATAAATCATAATCCTTCATAGTCCCGGTTTCTATGTATTATGTCAAATCCTTTTATCCCATGCAATTTTTAAATAGAGACTTTTCACGATGTTATCATATAAAAAACTTACAGTTTAATGATGACAAGTCGACCACTTAAATGATCACATCCTACATGCTGCCATTGAAACTGAATGCAAGGGTCTCCATTCCAACTCTCCAGCTCTTTATTCCCTCCGTTATTCTCTAACAATTGCTCTTTCACCTTCAACATCACTTCCGCTGAAATCAGACATATAATGATGCTTGTGTAAGAAAGGAAGGGACAAGGACATTCTACTACAGAAAAGAAATGCATCAAATGATGACAAAAGTTTGAACTTGGAAAGCTCCCATATCTCCATGTCATTTTAAGTTATATTATTATTCAATATGAACTGGGAAAGTCCCCAACACAAAGCAATTTGGATTTTCAATTATACTCACAATCTGTTTGGTTGGTCTCCTGTATCCAGGTGATAACCTTTTGGATCTCATATGCGTTACAAAGAGGTCCATTCTCAGACCCAGAAGCCTTGCTCAAGGTTAGATTCAGCGAACCATTTGCAGAAAAGTTCAAAACAGCTTGTCTATAGTTTGATCCACCAGCAAATATGTCAAACTTGGGCTCTTTGATGACACCGTTGACGTAGATATTGAACACCCGTTTTCCTAATCCGACGCTGCTATTCAATTCAAGGAAGTGGAGAATCAGATGGTATTCAGAATTCCCAGGGTTGAGGGCATTGTGGATGAATTCCAATTTCTTAGAATGCGTAAGAGCGGTTTGTAAGACTTGTAGAGGAGGTGTCAAATTCGTTTTGTGGCTGGAAATATTTGCATTTGATGATATGGGAGAAAATGAAGATGGACTTGAAGTAGCTTTCCAGATTCTGTCACTTGGGTCAAGTGGGTACCTGAAGTCAACAAATTCCTTCAGTACCTCATTATGGGATTCTGCTGTTTCTTCCCATGTTATGCTAAACAGGTATATAAATCTTCTACTTGTTATTTCTTTTTATTATCGTTATTACTTCATTCCATTTTAAAGAAAGGGGAGAAGATAAATCTGGTACCTTGTTTTGATTTTAATGTTTATGGTTTACATATTTTGTGAAGTATCAACAACTTCAAATTATGATTGGTACTCAAGTTGGATGAGGAACTATACCCAAAAGCTAAATGAGGCGGAATAACCAACCCGCTTAAATACTCCCATTGAGAATCTTATTCTACTCAACGTGGGATTCGGTATCTCATTCACACTACCAGTCTCAATCAAATTACTTAGATTTATAGACCTTAGTTATCTTTAATTTCTTACCAACAATTATTAACTTGCTCTTCAATCGATTAAATATCTGGAGTGTGCCCTGCATCCTAGCATGAGAGGTTTCTTGCATTTCAAAAGCCTAAAATGGCTTCAAGAACCATTCTATTAATATAAAATTGGTCCAAAACATAGTAAAAACCGTTTTTGGGCATAACCCTAAGTGCATCTGCACAAAACATAGTAAGCAACGTTTTTGGGCATAACCCAAAGTTCATCTGCACTTTTCCTGTAGGGAAAAGATGTTGACTTTGTATTTATCGTCTTCATTTATATTTATGTTTTTACCCCAAAAAAAAAAATTCAGTATGAGTTTTCAAAAAGTTAGGTCTTTTAGGTGCTCTAGGAGATAAAGATCTATTTCCCAGCTAGATTTACTAGATTTCACAGTGAATGGAAACTTCAGCTTACATACCTGATGTCATCTCCAGTGGCCCCTAGGTTATTTCTAGTGATCACTTTTAGGGCATTAGAAGGTGAATTCAGTAAGTACCCTTCGTCCAACGGCCTCAATTCAATCAGGGAAACATAAGGATTTCCTTGATTCTTCACCAAGCAGAAATCTGTGTAATTCTTTGTAGCTATGAAAATCCCTTCAAGTGATTCCACGCCCTGAGAAGATTTATCTACCACACCTAATGAGGTAACCCCAATTGTAACATCAAAAGAGGAATTCGGTGATTCATCAGATGGAAATGTGCCTCTTAGCAGATACACTTGATTCTTTTTTGTTTGCAAGTTGTAACATCGCTTTCCTTTATCTATATCAAACACTCTTGCTTTTCCATGGCCTGCATGGTTCTCCACGGGCTTACTTGTGTCTAAGCAACTTGTTTTATCTTGGTAGAAACTAAAATCTGACGTGTAATTCACTGAAGTCTTCGGATCTGTATAGTTTGAATCAGCACAGCACGCTATGCTCACAAAATCTGCACGGAGATGATAATATGTCAACAGATCATACATATGTACGAACTTAATTGCCTCTTAAGGGTATGCTAGGGTTCAAGAGAATGGGGGGAAAAGAAAGGAAAGGGATGGTTTAATTTATCTTGCTCTTGATTTAAATCTAAAAGAAACCTTCCCATCCCTCCCTGTTTCTTCTGTCTTTAATTGAAACATTCTCTAAAACAACTCATCAAACAAAGAATGTCAACTTAATTCTATAGGATCTTGATACTATGGTAGGGTAACTATGAGTTTTATGTCTGCTTCCATGAGAAAGAATGATAAGCCCTAAACTTATCTTAGTTAACATGCAGAATGATGCTGATAATTTCAAAGGAAAGTTTATCAAGAAAGTAATCTATGATATATGATGTTGATCTAAAAAAATGTACTTAAGGTACTAACCTTCAGTTGCAAAAGCTGATCTGATAAACAGAAGAAAACAAAGGATATAAACCTTAACAAGTCTTAAACACTGGTTATCCAATTCCTCCATCTTTTTCTGAAAGAAAGGTCACCCCAGGGGATTGTCAAACTTGAATCCATGTCAATCTTTGTCAGTCATTACAATCCAGAGTTAGAACTCTTCAATTCTGATCAATAGTTTATGACCTCAAAAGATTTCTGTAGATTCTGGCATTTGTTTGGTTGGGGTCAGGGGGCTGGAGATTCTTAAAAATATGAGTTTGACTTCTGGGGTTGAAGCTGCAGGAGGTAGGAAGGAGATGGAATATGAGTTGTAGCTCGAATTAGAACAATTTGCTTGATAATTATATTTGTTTAATTCTATTATAAATGTTAAATTTTAATGTTGTCTTTTGTTTTGTTGGTGGTTACTTGATTGCGTTAATTGAATATTAGTATTGACTAAAATAATGGGACTGAGCAATCGCAATCCTTTATGTTCCTCCACCTTCACCCGTATTAGTATAACAATGGATGCCAACTAATAATGGAAACAAGAGGGCATAGGAATTGTTCTGTGGTAATAAATGAAAAATTTCCTTAGTACTCCTATGTACAAATAGCTTCTGACTGTAAAAAAAAGTAAAACTTTTTTCCAATCTTGTAAATCCAAACTCTCACTAATATCCACTAGGATCTTCATTTTATTGGTTGTTAGCACGCACTTAGCACTCTTGCAAAGACAGAAGCATTTTAACCCATAGCAAGGAGTGGAATTTCGAAGTGACAATTGAAAAATAAGAAAATTGATGAGCCAGTTCTTTTTTTTTTTTTTTTTAATTTGCAATTATATTATGCTTTGTGTGCATCCACAAATGCTTTGAAACTTGGAGCATGTAAAATAATAAAAAGTAAGTGGCTCAAGGAAAGCCCTAAAGAACAGGAAATCCACAAATTCTATCAGTACAGTTCCTGCCTGTTCAACATTTAAATTTCAAATGGCTTTATAATCCCTTATTATGAATTTGTTTGTTTATAAGTTTTGATGATGGTTCATGGATTGCGCTCTATCATTGCGGTTGTTGAAAGAAAATGTTGATCTAAAAACAAATTGCTTCGCCAGCTTATTAAGATAATGACAGTCCAAAACCCAAATTACTCCTACTTACTATCATGAATAATATTGCTATTTTTTTATATCTCAGAAAACATTATCTCTAGTCCTTAATAAAAGATTTATTTACCTAATTTGATTAGATTAAGGAAGATAGTTAATATGATATGGTTTTTCTAAAACACTTTAATCATCTTCCTTCCATTCCTCGTTTACTTAATTAGTATCAAGGGAACTTAGTTGAGGTAAATAAGGAAAGATTCACAAATATGGGAAATATATCTTACATTTAGAACCAAAATTAACTTCTGGTGTAGGTCCTATGTTAAGGACTAGAGAAGGATTAGATTTGAGCTCATAAGTATTTTGATTTAGATGAATTTATTGGTTCTTCCCTGTCAGGAAGAAGGTTCCTGGTATTCCATTAAGCTCTATCCCTTTTTATTTTAATTTTTTTTGTGGGGGAGGGGGGTTAATTTAATTATTCCACTAATTCATAGTATTGGACCATTAGTCTCACTCATGAAAATTTCAAGTGGGAAAAAGGGTTGAGATGAGTTGTTCCGAAGTTTAAGTTATTGGAAAGTGTTGTTGTAAATACAGAAGGGAGAGATCGATGTTGATATGTCCTGGTATGTAACGTTTTACCTGGTCAATCCTATATCATGCTTCAAGCAGTTGAGTAATTAAGACTCACAAATAGTAGTAAAGACTAAACCTGATTAAACATTGTTGTGATAAATACAATCATTCTAATTAATCCTTTTTCATTAACCTCAATGAATGAGACAAAGAATAATATAATGTTTCTGTTTTCTCAAAATTTATTTGAAACGTTTCTGAAGTTTATATATTTTCTTACAAAAACTTAAAAATAATTTAAGATTAATGTTAATGTATTTTTATGACCAAGTAAAGTTTTGACCTACTAATATTTATTCTATTATATCAATTAACCAGGTCTAGATATTTGGCACCATATTTTCTTGGCGGCACATTCAAAGCTTCAGAGTTGTCAATAATTATAAGATGTGATCAGGAATGAATGTTTTGTTATGCATATGTATATATGATAATCTATAAAATTAGCTTGATGGCATATTTTTAAAAAAGTGACATTATAATATTATATCACTTTCTATTACTCTCAGTTGCATTAAATTAAGTTCCCGAAATGTACGATAATATTTTTGGGGGGCCACATACTAAATTTTTATTCGATTTTTTTTATATGAAGAAAACTCGAGTACTTAATTTATGTATTTGACATCCATTTTTTCAACTTAACTAACACCTGAATTTTTTATTCGTAATTCGTCCCACAAACTAAATATTTATTATCAATAATTGAATATCTCCCTTAATCTTTACGCATTATCATAATGACTCTTCTAAAAGTCTTCCAGGCTGCACTTCCCTCAACGGCTAAAACAAATTGCAAAGCTCATGTACATACATTTATATATGTGTGTGCGCGCGCCAAAATTATTTATTATAGCATATACTTCTATTATCAGGGAATCTTCTGCTAAGCAAGAATAACAAAATCTAAACATGTAGCCTTCTAGGTATATCTAGAGGTCTCTATTGTGAGTATTATATAATTTAGCCAATTTTTTTTTTAAAAAAATAAATTGGATATTTTGAACTCAAACTGAGGCTCAACTTGGTTGGTCTATGCCCGACAAATCGATACTTCCAACAAATTTGTTGGCATATTCCCCTTTAATAATTTTTTATTTAGTTGATAAAGACATGGCCTCAACCCTTATATTAGAAGGCCATATTAACTTGGCCTCCGTGTTTTATTTTAATAACCTCAAAAATTAATCAAGCTTGCACTTGGCATATAACAGCTGGGCGATCCCAAGACTTATCGCATATAAGTAATAATATTCTAATTTTAAACATATCTCATTAAAACATTGGATATATAACTTAAATTTAGTCCCTTATACTTCATATTTTCTGTCTGCGGAAAGAACCATGAATGTACCCATTTTGGATGCATCTTATCTCTATGGAGATTTTCATGTTCTTGAACGGGTAAATATGTTGTTTAGTTTATACCCTTCTAGCCTGCTGGAAAGTGATCTTGATAAGAAAATATAATAATACATGGAAATCTTCTAATTTTCCTATAAATCTTCTGTCTTTTACATCAAAGTTCTAAGCTTTTGTTTTCTTTTCACTCTCTTGACTAAGATTTTTTAGTATGCTCACTCATCAACTTTGCCCACATAAATCATTCTATTTCTAGTCATAGTCATTGATATAAGATATAGTTTGTAGTGCAATTTGTAATATAAAATATATTTTAAATTAAAAACCGGAGTTAGTATATGGTTCCATCTCATCTAATTCAAGCTACTCTTTAGCTATCATTTTTAATATTTTTTTTTCTCAAACTTGTGTGTTTATTAGAATTCAATTAAAAATTTGATAGTTGATATAAAATAATGGTAATGTGCGATCCATGTATATAACCAGGCTTCTCTAATAAGATAAGACTTCTTGTTGCAATACATTTTTATCATTCCCTCTTGTAAGGGAGGACAAATATATGCATAATCAGTGATATTTTTGTTCAGAATGAACTGATCTACACAAAAATAGTCAAATGTAATTTTGCTGCCAGAATGCAAAAATGAGCAAGGAATATCACATAAAAACCAGTGTCTCTACTGCTGCTGGATTCTGCAATAATCATTTATATAAAGTGCTTTAGCAAATCTTACTATTGTTACTCTTTTGCCTTCAATATAATTGTACCTCTACGACCTCTGGTTTTTGGAAGCAAAACGAAGAACCAAATAAAACAAAATCCTATAAAAGACAGCCCATAACAGCATTATAATCACATTCTCCCACTTCCTAAAAGGATCAGTACTTATATGAAGACCATTCAAGATATCGACACCAGTAATAAAAGACTTGTCCAGGTTTTGCCCAAACACATCCGAATTCCGATACTGATTGATCAGAAGCCCCTCATAAGGATACGTCATGGTTGAAATCTTGTTCATCCAACGCCAATAAATAGGAATATCCTGGCTACTCAAGAAATAACCACAGAACAAGAAGAACAAAGCGGTGAAGGCTATAACAGCAGCATAACCAAGGATGTAATTCGGGACAACCGAGCTGACGAAAACCACGAAAGAATTTGTCGAAAGAAGCGAAACGAAGAGAACCAACACAAAGTACAAAAAGGGACCCTGAAGCTTCAAAGCAAACCACACAATCACAGCATACACGGTTGCTTGTAGCACAAGAAACGGAGTGTGAGTGATAATTCCAGCAATAGTGTAAGATGAAGCACGGTAAGCATTATGAGATGTTTCTCTGATGAAGATGAAGCGTTCTTGGATGAAAGCAGGGACAGCATCATTGGATGAGAAGAAGAAGAGGCAAACAGTGAAGATGAAGAAGCTGATGCGATTGGTGATGCCTTGTGCTCCTTGTTTTGGGTTTTTGAACATGGTGGCCATCATGAAGCCCATGACTGTTAGGACCATTAATCTGGAAAGGAAAAGTTCTGGGGTTCGACGGATGTTTATGAAGTTCCTGCGCATGAGAATCCATGTCTCTGTTAAGAATGAGTTTGCGAATTTTGGACCAAGATGCTTTGGAATTATGGCGTCTGGTGGTGTTAGGTAGTCATTCTCGTTCACCGTGTAGTCGCTGCTGTGAGGTGTTGGTGTCGCTGGAAGGATATCGCTTGAGTATGTGTAGTACCCTGGCGAAGCATTACTATAAAGGAAAAAACTAGTTAGAGATTCAAGTCAAATATTTATGAAGGAAGCTAATTAAATTATGTATATATAGCATATATATATTTATCAAATTTCATTAATTGGATTAATGATGTTAGTTAAATTAGTTGATATGATATATTTTTTCTAACATATTCTAATCATCTTCCATAATTCACATCTCATCTCTTACTTAATTATTGTTGATGAGCATAAATAGGGGTAGTTTGAAAAAACATTGACAGATTTAAAAACATGTCTTGTATTTAAAACCAAGAGCAACTCCTCAAAATAACTCTTATATCCAGGACAGGAAGAAATACTTAATTATAACAAATGTTACAAAATATTTGTGAAATATATACTTATGTGTATTATTAGATTGTAGTCATCCAATCCTTAATGTATGACTGAACTGAAAAGTTGATCTTGATATTATATGTAAGACATACTTCACACATTTGTTAATCTTTTGCCCCTAGTCACCCTTAATTATGTTGTCTCAACAATTAGAATCAAGTAAGATATATATGGAAGGAATTAAGGAAGATGATTCCGGTATTTTAGAAAGAAATGTCATACTAATTCAATTAACTAACCTCCTTATTTTGAATAAATCAGAAAATATGTCTTATGTTAAGACAAAAAAAAATAGTATATCAGTTTATAAATTAACAAATTAATTTTCAAAATAATAAATAAAATGAAAAAAAAAACTTATCTTTAGGAGCAAAATTACTAATTATATAATACCCCTTATACATGAGCAATTATAAATTAGAAAAGAAAGGACAATATAAACAAATTTACCTCAAGGGATGATTGTTGTGCAGTTTATGTTCAGTCTTAAAGCGAGAAGGTGTTAACATCTGAAACAAACCACTGTGAGGCGTACGAGGGCTTCTCATCATACTCCTCACACTATGATCAAAATCATCCGCAAGCCGGTGATTATTCCGGCCCGGCGTCATCGACGGAACGACGGTGGAGAGAGAAAACTCCTGATCAGGCAAAGGAGGAGGCTTCACTCCAGTGCGGGCAAACTCAGCAAGAGCCCCTACACCAACATCACAAACATCATATTCCTGAATCACATCAATAAGATGCTCAATTGGGTTCTCTCCCTTTGGTACTTTACGTCCCATTCTTCCCAAATGGAGTGACACATCTTTAGGTGATCCCTGAAACATGAGCTGCCCTCTTGCTAGGATGATCATGTGGTCAAGAAGCAGTTGGATTCTTGATGATGGTTGATGGATGGTTAGGATCACTGTGCTCCCGTTACGTGCTATGTCATGCACCTTCTCGATGACGCTGTGGGCGCTGGTAGAGTCCAGGCCGGACGTAGGCTCGTCCAGGAATAGGAGGGATGGCCCGTGGATTATGTCGACCCCGATTGATACGCGTCGCCTCTCCCCTCCGGACACTCCCCTCGTCCCCTCGTCTCCTATGTACGTGTTCCGGGTCGACTGCAATCGACGTCACAAGATACCTGAGCCTGGCTTTGATACCATTTTGTAAACAAGTGAAACTAAAGAGTTTTGGCAGGGGCTTGTTACAAGTAGGGGTATCAGCTGCTACCTCGGTTGCCTTAAAGGTTTTTTTTCCCCTTTCTATCGTTAGATGCAGTAAAAAAGAGTGACATTTTATTATTTCTATAGACTAAAAATAGTTATGTTTCTAATTTTTATGATATTTCTAAGATTATTCGATCACTCGCTACAAAAAAGCAATGAAATAGCTACAGAATATGTCCTAAAATAGGCCGTCGCTAAAAATTTAGTCACAGAATTTCATCTAGATTCCATGACTAATTTACCGTTATTTTTAATGATTCTAAGTGGAAAAATTATAAAGTGTAGAATCTTTAAAAAATAAAAAAAAATTAAAAATATCGACGTTTTCCCTCATAAGATATCATTGACAATCCTTTAATATAGAATCTAACGATGAAAAGGGGAAAAAAACATTTGGGAATGGCCCAGATCAACAATGAAATGGTCCAAATTTAACTCTATATTAAATATTTGATTGTATGTTCTTTATCATAGTATTAAATTATTCATATTAAAATTTATGAACTCGATTCAATTATTGATCTACTATTATAAAAAGAAAAAATGAGAGAAAAGGAAGAGGAGGGGTTACTTTCCCATTGGGTATCCAAGGGAACAGTTGACATTAACATCCCAGCCCGGGCTTGTTATATACTTACAGATAAGCCGAGCTGTTCGATGAGCTTCTCGACTCGTTGCTTCTTCTCAGCAAGAGGAAGTGGGCCAAGGCGAAAATCGGCGGCGAACATGAAGGTTTCATAGACGGTGAGCATTGGGAAGAGTCTATCATCCTGCATGATATAAGCAGAAGTTCTTTTTATCAAAGTAGGGTTAGTATCCGTACCATCCAAACAAACCCTTCCCTTAAGGCTGCCGCTGGCGATTCTTCCGGCAAGACCGTCCAAGAAGGTTGACTTTCCGGCGCCACTGGGACCCATCACCGCCGTGATACAACCCTTTGGTGCATAACCAGTAATGTTATGAAGCAAGTCTACGTTCTCTTTCACCCAACTTCCATCAACCTTCTTCCTCTTTGTTACTGTATAGGTTAGGCCCGAAAACTCGAGACCTCCGGTGAAGTTCACCGGCTTTTTGACGTCGATGACGGTTTCTTGATGATGATGGTGGTGATCACGACTGGGAATATTATTATTATTATTATTGGGTTGGTGACGAGGCATGGTTATGAATGTGCTAATAGAGAAAGAGGGTTTTGGTTATATGAAAGAAGGATGGTCCTAAAAGTGAGGAAATAAGGGATGATGAAGGATTAAAAGGAAGGAAGGAAGTGAGAAAAGGACTTGAGGAAGCCGGTTTTAGCTGATGCTTCCAAGGTTTTAATCATTGTTATTGTTATTGAAAAATCCATCTTCAAGGTAGTTTCCATCGAAAATAAGACGTTTGCTTCTTGTTTTCTTCATCTTGATGTGTGTGGTGGTGGCCATGCATATTTTTAACACAATGATATATATCATAGATATTGTGTGTGTGTGTGTGTGTAGATATACGCTTTTGCATGTCCTTTGCCATATTTAACTTAATTATTAGCAGTTATTTGATTTTACATTTTTATTTTTTACTGAATCGGTCGCAGACTCACAGATGTATGCCAGGAAGATTGCCAGCTAGCGAGATGTTTGTGTATATGATATAAATTTAGATCTTGTTGTCATGTTTGATGTATACGTTGATTTAACTTAAAGGCC
Source organism: Mimosa bimucronata (assembly GCA_037074515.1). Classification (NCBI taxonomy): domain Eukaryota; kingdom Viridiplantae; phylum Streptophyta; class Magnoliopsida; order Fabales; family Fabaceae; genus Mimosa; species Mimosa bimucronata. The sequence goes on from CM073447.1 coordinate 25,209,482, forward strand.
CTTAATAAAATAAGAATCAGTCATTGTTTTCTGAATAGAATTACTAACGACCACGACAAGTTTTTTTAGAAGAATTATATCTAAAAGTTAACTATTGAAGTTGGAGAATTCAAGGTTTTATAAGCTCCCAATTTCAAGGATCCTTTCCGATGTGAGAGACTTGTGACATATATATTTTTTAAGTCACTAAAAATTAAATTGTAGCCAAAATCTTGATGCTACAATTGACCATATATAATTATTAACTTAAAAGGGGTATATATTACCAACGAGCAAGCAGTTGGTTGAGTTAGTAAGTGGGCTCATCCTTTATAAGGATGAGAACGTAGTATTCAAATTCCGGGGAGCGCTTTCATTGGAATAGGGGACAATCCTACATACCTATGTGGACAGCAATCTCTTACCCCTCGAGTCCAGATTAGTCTGTTGCTAATAGACATGGGGTTATTGGATGGTGTTTGACAAAAGAAAAGAAAAATAAAAGAGGGTGTATACTGAAAAGTGCGTGCAACATGGCCGTTAAAATTAGAAGGTAATAAAGTTGTTTCCAAGGTGTGTCCAATGAAGAGTCTGACCACGTTTAGGATTAGTGTGGGCCGTGTACAAGTGTTTATATAATAACTTGTAATCTTGAGCCAGTATAAACATATTAGGAGGAGTTTGCTCACACAAAAATGGACTTTTAAAGACAAACGTCGTTGAAAATGAGTCATTTCTCTCTTATTGGCTGCATTTTTAATATATTTATTGTGCTAGAATAACTCTTATAAGGATAGTGTTCATACAACTCAAACTAGGTTAATTTCTACAGCAGGCACCACAGAAAGCAAATAATATATATATATATATATGGGTTATGTTGCCATGAGTTCTGTTAATTGGCAATTGATGAAACAAGACAATGTTATGGGTTGCTGATTTTTACATTTCTCTTTTCTTCCCATTCTCTTCACTCCTCCTCCCATTATATAACAATTAGATCGAGAATTAAATGGTTTAGATGCAATCTTTTATAAAGTTGTAACATGAATAATTTAATACTATAATAAAAAAGTAGTATTTAGAATAAATATGAACCATTTAAATATTTTTCTTATAATTAAAAATGGAAAGAGGAGGGAAAAGAATGGGAAGAGAGGGAGGTTCCTCACCTTTGAGTCTTTAGGAGGCTTGAGTCTTCATGAGGCTGTGTGCCGAGCACATTCCTTGCTGATAACAAATATGAGTAATGAACTAGTTATCTTAATTTTGATATGACATGATTTTCATAAAACAATCCAATCATATTCTTTAATTCTCATTCTTATCTCTTACTTAATTATTGTTTAAGGATATCAATGACATAATTTTTTAAAAATGGATAAAAATTAGAAATATATTATATATTTAGAACCAAAACTATCTCTACAAATGTGTCCTATATTTTAAACAGAGGGGAGTACTTTTGCTGGTCCTAAATATATATAAGACTTATTTACCTAATTTGATTAGATTAAGGATATTATTAAGTTAGTTAAAATCATATGATATTACCAAAACACATTAACAATTTACCTTTATTTCCATCTTCCTTATCTTACCATAAAGGAGCAGCAATAGGGATCATTTTGGGAAAATTGAAGAAAAAAATTAAAAAGAAATCTTATTATTTAAGATCAAACTCACCTCCCCAAATATATTTTATATTTAGGAGCGTTTGTGTGATGACTTTTTGAGACCCAAACTCAGAAGCTTAAACTTTTCTTTCCTTTTTGTTGGTTTTTTTTTTTTTTTCAAATCTCAATATTTTGAAAACAAATTTTCTTAATATATCATGTTTTCTATCAAATAATTTTTTTTAATAAAAAAAAAACATGTTTAAATTTTACCTTCAAAAGCTTTTCATTCAAGCTTAAATCCAACAATCTAGTTTGGGCTTTTTTAATTAATTTAAGTGGGAAGTATATTTGGGGATAATAGGGACAGACTACAGAGTGAGAGAGATTTTGCATAAACCTCTCTGGCCTCTGCTATGGCGGAAGTAATAAGTAGGCGAATTCCTGAAACCAGTGCGTGAAGTGTAGTTTGAAGGTAACATTATCGGAGCGATTTTCCGATGGCGTTCGAGATTTCCGCCTTCGTCTTCAACCGCACCACCCCAACTCTCATCAATCCCTCCCCTCGCTTTTTTCTTTTTCCTTCCTCCAAACACCAAACTACATCATCATCATCTCCCTCCATTTTCAAATCCCACGACCGACTCTGTGAGTATTTCTTGCTACTTTAAGTACCCTTTTGGCTTCCTTCCCTAGTTTTCACATTTCCTTCTTGTTTCTTAGCATGATGTATTTGCGTTAGAATTGTATGGGTGTCTCAGCTCCCTAGATTTGGGGTACTAATCTTTGAAAGATAACATGATAATACGTTTTCTGGAAGAATTTACTGTAACTGAAACCTGAAAAGTGTTCGTGTTTTGTTTTTGATGAATTAGTGGGAGATTAAAACAAAAAAAAGAAAGAAAGAAAATTAGAGTGTTACTTTTGTTTTTGTTATTTCGTTGTGCCAGCAAACTGTGACAAGGTTGGACGACTGTATTTTCCTTCCCTAGTTTTATGGTGTACTTGATTATTTTCTAATTTTTTTTCCTAAATGATATTTTCATGGGGAATGTGTTTAGGTACACTAGCTAGTAGTGTATCCTCTGCTCAAGTGGAAGAGCAAAAGGAGGCTGAAATTGTGGAGGGTTACAGTATGACCGAAATTTGTGACAAAATGATAGATGTATTCATGAATGAGAAGACCAAAACAAAGGAATGGAGGAAGTATTTGGTCTTCAGAGAAGAGTGGAACAAATATAAGGATAGCTTCTATAGAAGGTGCCAGAAAAGGGCAGAAATGGACAATGACCAGGTTAAGAAGCAAAAATTTATTTCCCTGTGGAAAAAGATGAAGAAGGTAAAGCAATGCTATCAATTTTTCTGTGTTTACATCCCTTGCGATTTTGGATGCTAGAAAAAATTGGTATTTTGGCCTTAATGGGAAATTAGGAAAAGCTTAGAATTCCCTTCGTTCAAATTTAGTTTGAAAATGAAAAACTCAAATTTTTTTTTTTAATTTTTTGTGGTGGTATTTTTTGTTGAATCTAGAAATCAAATAACTATCTCACATCTAGAGTCTAGGCACTTGCTTGATTTTAGAGCTTCTTCCGCCATTCTTCTTGATCAGGCATAAGCATTGCAGATTGATGATGAAATGGAAGAACACAATGACCTACTCAAGGAGGTGCAAGATAGCCCCACTGATATAAATGCCATTGTTGCACTGAGGCGCAAAGATTTTACAGGGGAATTCTTCCGTCACCTATCTCTTCTTTCAGATACATATGACAGCTTGGAAGACCGAGATGGTAAGTATGTGAATGAAAGAATTAATTTGACGCTGGATTTATATTACGAATAAGCATTGATAATATAGTAACCAATAGAAGGAAAGAGATGTTGTGTGATAGTTAAGAATGTTCTAGTTTTAATTTATGTGCACAACTCATAGTCTAAGGTGGATGTGATATTTGAACTCTATGTTTAGTATAAACTGTTTAAAAATGAGCTTTCTTCATTATGATGCATCCAAAAGAAAGCTAAGAATTATTTCTCGAGTTGCCTACTTCAATTGATTGCCCCCTTTGTTGTGCAGCAATTGCAAGGCTTGGGACTAGATGCTTGTCGGCTGTCAGTGCATATGACAACACTCTAGAGATTGTAGAGACTTTGGACCCTGCACAGGCCAAATTTGATGATATTCTGAACTCGCCATCAATTGATGTGGCTTGTGAGAAGATCAAAAGCCTTGCAAAGGCAAAGGAACTTGATTCATCATTAGTCCTCTTGATAAATAGTGCTTGGGCCAAAGCAAAAGAGTCTCCAACACTTAAAAATGAGGTACAATTTTAGAACATTGTTTTCCTGGGATTTGTCCGAACTTGTGTTCCTGCTGCCATTTTTGTTGAATGGATAACTTTGTGTTTATGTTGGTGTAGGATGGGAAGTTTTCAAGTTCTTTTCAATATAATAGTGATAATCAGTATAAAAAGCAGAAGCAAAGCAAAACTTTATGCTGCAGTGGTATTAAAATCTTGGGAAAAAAATACACCCCCTCCAATCCCTATTATACGGCACCTCCATCAAAACTAAAGAGGGGTGGTTAAGTCATTAATTTTGTTTGGAAATAAAATAGATTTTTAAGTTTACCCATATTGAAAACATGATTTACATCTTGAAATGAGGAAAAGGAAAGTTGTATCAACTTTAAGTAGGATTAATTTTGGGAAAATGTCATTAATATCCCACTTAGTAACTTATAATAAGGACCATTTATTCTTTATATAACATGTATTATAAGGACCTGTGGAATATTATGTATTTATTGTAAATATTCTCTCTGATTGTATAGGCATTATTAGGTACTTTATTTGTATTTATTAGCCCAATTAGTAATTATTAGAATTTATTCGCTTGTCTCTCTTTCTGGCCTATAGCTAGGCATTTTATACATCAAATTTCATATTATGAGAAATACATTGTTTTTCTCTCAAATCTGTCCACAGGACCGGATGGAGAGAGTTTGTGTGTGTGGATGTGTTTAAGTTGATAACTCTGTTTTGATGTTATCTTTTGATTGGTACAAGCTGAAGAACCAAATCATTTATCTTTTCAGCATTGAGTGCGTGGAAGCTTAATTTTTCTTGCTCAAGCTGAGAAGAAATACGTTTACACTTGCATTATGTGTACTCAAACAGCATTTTTATATTCTGTGCAGGTGAAAGATATAATGTATCAATTGTACAAGACCACAAAGAGCAGTCTAAGGAGCATGGCTCCTAAAGAAATAAAGCTACTCAAGCATTTGTTGAATATTGTGGATCCTGAGGAGAGATTCTCTGCATTAGCAACAGCTTTCTCCCCTGGTGCTGAACACGAAACCAAAGACCCTGATGCATTATACACGTAAGAGAACACCCTTCTGCTTCACTTCAAATTAGCGATTTTTGTGATCATTCTCATTTGCTTATCTAATTCTCGATTAAGCAGTACACCGAAGGAGCTGCATAAGTGGGTTAAGATCATGCTGGATGCGTATCATTTGAATAAAGAAGAAACGGAGCTGAGAGAAGCCAAGCAGATAACTCAACCTGTGGTTATTCAGAGGCTCGTCATCCTCAAGGAAACTATTGAAGAGGAATATCTGGAAAAAAGTACGCCTCAAAAGTCTGATACTGAAAATGACTCTAAACTAGAAGCAGAAGAAGAACTGTTTTAAGGTACTTCCCTTCAAAATATGTTACCCTGCCCCACTTGCTCCATTGTTTTATGCCTTGAAAGAAAAATGGGTAACGGAAAGAAGGGTCAAAGAAGGAAATGATCAAGTATAATGTGCAAAACACTGTTTTAGTGGCTAGTGGCTACGACTAACAGCTGGGTCCTCAACTTATCCGCATTCAAAGATTTGGATAGGTGTAATCTATACAATGATATTTAGGGGCAATCAAATTTAAAGGGCTCATAAGGATCAGGACAAGCCTTGATGTAATTTATTTACTTTTGTCCCTTGTTTAGGGGGACTTGTATTATGTCTCCTTCTTTTGCGCGGCGAACATGTGGGGTTGTACTCATTGAAAAGCTGTAGATGTAAATAGAAAACCTCCCACCAAATCAAGGCTACGATTAAGCACTCTTGTCGTTTACTCAAATTAATTCCTTTCTTAATCACAGGAACCAAGCCCTCCATTTCTCGGGGTGGCATGACTGAAAAGTTTCCCAGCAAGTTCAGCGAGACATGCAACAGAAAGAAATATTATTACATGAAACAGGTCCTTCATGAGTTGTATGAAAGTTTAGCCAGTGGGCGTGTTTGTGGGCGTGTTTCTTGTCACTTTAAATTCAATTTAATACTTTGAGGGAGACCTTTGTGGTACTAGTTCGAGATGTAATTCACCATAAATATGCCATTGGCAGTAGGGCAGCCTATTCCAGAGAGTATAAGATGTTCGAAATCTTGTTTTATATTATCTGAAATTCCAAATCATTCTGTATCAGACTTCTCATTTGATCTCAACTCTAGTTAGCCAAGGTAGGATAAGATCTTGTTCCAAGAATCTCACTATACACTTTATATTTCAAATCATTAAATTTTAACAACCTAGTTCTTTATCACTTCTTTAGGTTCCATTTAACACACATTTGGTTGGCACATCTTTCATGAATTTATTTTTCCTGGGCGCCCAATTTTCGAACACGCAAGAGAAAATTGGTTCCTATCAATTTTGGTGGGAATAGATTTTCTATCACCCTTAAGAAAACCCTTGGTTCTTAATTTTTAGTAAAAGATATTGTCTTTAAAAATTGAATATAATATGAAATAATGTCCAAATATCTACCAAGGGAAGTAGCTATATTTAACCTAGAGATGCATGTGCTTATTTAATAATAATAAAAAAATGAACATGAAATGTGCAGATGTATAGCTTCGAGATTCTACAAATTTATTGGCAATTAAACCCATAACGCCGTATATTAAGAATTTAAAATCCCTTTGGAATCCAATGCCACAAAGAAAAAGGAAGTTGCAAATTGACAATATGATGTACACCAGTTGAAGTTAGCTTCATTCATTCACCAATTATTCATTATTCAGATTCCAGCCTATAAAATAGACTCAACCAAATATATATTTGTGTGTGTGTGTGTGTGTCTCTCTCTCTCTCTCTCTCTCTCTAGTACTAGCATATTTCAAGTAACCTCTTGACAAAGAAACTCAAACGCGGAATGTGAAAATGGACAGTTTAGTTGGTACTTATCCTCTACAAAGTTCCTGCACCTAAATTCATCACCGCGTTAAGATAGCTCAGAATCTACTTGCCACGAAAAAGACACTGAAAATTCACATTCTGAGGTTCAACCTTATTAAACAGAGTGGTGCTTAATTTATAAGTTGTTTTAAAGTTTAAACTACACAAAAGATATGAAATCCAGAAGCAATTAATAATTACACCATATATATTATATAGTTAAGAGGATTATTATATGAGAGGAATAATAATAATCTCTTAATTATCATTATTAATTACATGAAAACAGAGAAAGTGAGATCATCAGCAGATGAAGAGGATGGAGGGATCGCAGCAGCACTCGTCTATGAGACAGCAGCAACACAAGGCAGCAAGGCTTCCACAAAATTAAAAAAAAAAACACAAATCATAAATTGATCCTATATCTCTTTTTAGAATAAAAGCAAAAAAAAAAAAGAATATCGGTATAGATTGTTTTACCATCCTTCAAGGAAACCAGTCTGTCTTCTGGGTGGTGGTGGAGCAGCATACTGTGGAGGTGCCATAACCGGAGGACCTTGATAGTAACCTGTCACAAAATTTATGTTTCACCAATTATTACAGTAACCCAAGGAAAAAATACAAAGTTAGAAGTGAAAACTGTGATGATTGTTTTAAGAGAGAGGAAAGGAAATTAAAGATGAAAAGGAAAGTAGAAATGAAGTGCATGAACAACATAAGATTAAGAGGGAGGGAGGTACCTTGATTAGGAGGAGGATAGGGATAAGCGTACTTGGGATCACTCATGATTCAGTGTGAATGAATTTGGGGAAATCTCAAACTCTCTGTGTGTTGTGTTTGTTTTACAAGGCACCAGAAGAAGGATAGAAAGTTTGGGTTTTTATTATGGTGGGGAACACCCTTTCAATTGGCATGTCCCCTAGTTCCAACCTATCTTATTAATGCCTCTTGCGTTTCATATTTCTCTTCTTCCCCATCAAATTCTTTTCCCATTGCCTTTATTTTTTTTTTATTATTATTATTGCTGTTGTTGTTGTTGGAGAGGAGAGGCCGGGTTTTGATTCCTTAATTGAGTGTATCCTTCTGTTATTAAATATAGGATCTAATTGATTTTTTTAGAAAATCTTAAGAAAGATAAATAAGTTATTTATTGATTGATTTGACTGAATTTTTTTTTTAAAAACTAGTTTATTTGACTTGTAAGCTAACATATAATGTAATAATACACAAAATATGTTATGATTAAGTGTCTTATTTCACTTTCTTAATTTCTCCAAAAAAAGGTCAACTGGATCTTATATTTAGGAATGAAGGGAGTAATATTCCTTCGTTCCTAAATATAATACTCCCTCCGGTCCTGATTATAATATCACTTTGACTTTTTTGACTTTTTCTTCCAATCCAAAAAAAAAGTAGTTTCAGTCCCAAAAAAATCTTTTTTTCTCAAAACTAATTTATTCTACTTATAAACTAACATATAATATAATTTCATGTGACATATGTTATAATTTAGTAGTTTAATTTGCTTCCTTAACTTCCACACAAAAAATTCAAAATGGTCTTATATTTAGGACCGGATGAAATACATATTTATCTAATTTGATTAGTATAAGGATATTAGTTAAATTAGTTAAAATCACATGATAATACCAAAACACCCTAACAACTTACCATTATTCCCACCCACATCTTTTACTTGTTTATTATTGAGAGTATCAGTAGAGATACTATGAAGAAATGTTGAGAAAAATTAAAAAGGGGTCTTATATTTAGAAACAAACTCACATCTCTCTAGACATGTCATATATTTAGAAAAGGAGGAAATAATTACTAAAGGGTTTAGCTAGAGTCATTAAGAAGCAAAGAATATTTAGGATATTTTTTATTTCATCCTGACCGCGAAGTTGATTATTAACATTTCTAATAGCAAGATGAGATTGGTCCGTTTTCCATGCTTTTGGTCTCACAAACAAACCCTTTAGATATATATTTTAATTTGATTTGTAGCATTTTGATATTATATATACTTGTATAAGGAAAAAATCAAATCTCTGTTTTTTTTCATTTTCCAATGTGAATTAAAAAAAAAAATCAATGTTATATAGTCTAAAAATCATATTAAAATATTTATGATGTATTTGTTTGATATTCGTGATATCACAAATAACATGATAAACCAGGTTTACCTAAGAATTTCTTCATCAAACGAGATGTTACTGAAAAAAATTTCAGATACTCTGGGCTCTTCTATGAATAATATAATTTTAAGACAAAAATTGATTGTTATCTCATTATCAAATTGTGATATAGTTTTCAAGGTTGAAGTTACAATTTTTTTTTAAAAAAAATAAAGGGTTAAAGTTCAAAGCTACCTACAATATTGGTTGTGTTTGGATTAATGATTGGAAAAGTGACTTGTTTTCATATATATAAATCAGATTGTGTAATGAGATTTATGTTTGGATCAGCTGTGAAAAAAATGACTTTTTGATTAATTTAACTCATGTTTGGAGGATTATCTTGAAAAGTAAGTTGAAGATAAAAATGACCAAAAAATGCATGAATTTTATTGAATAATAGAACTAAATTGAATCTTTGAATTATGATGATTTTGAGTGAAAAATTAAAATTATTTAGGGAAAATTTAATAGAGGTCCCATGGAAAAAACATAATTAAGATAAGGTCCCACAAGTTGTTATCACCTGGCAAAAATTTGTTATTATCATGCCAGAAGTTATTATTTACAACTCCGTAGGATCTCATCTTAATTATGTTTCTTCCATGGGACCTCTAATTAATTTTCTCAATTATCTGCAAAAAAATAAAATGAAAATTTAAATAAATATGTTTAATGGATAAAAAGTCATATGAATTAGAAATTATACATAAGCTATAAGCACTTTACAATAAGCTCTTTTTTTCTCCTTTAGCTTATTCTAACTTATAAGCTATAAGTCCAATTAACAATAAACTAATACAAACACACACAAAAATTGTATTTCCCATTTTAAGTGTTTATTAAGAAAATAAGCACTTATTTTACCAATTTAAGTCAATCCAAACACAAATAATTCTCAAAATTGTGTTGGGCAATATGAAGTTTTATTGGATCTAAAACTAAAACTTTCAGAAGTGGGGTACACAATTACGTTCATAACAATAGCGTACAATTTGAATAGCAAACCAGATATGTTTTTTTTTTTTTAAGTTGGCGGTATTTTAGCACCTTCATATTCATTTTCAATATACAAGGGTATTACTCCAAAAAAACAAAACATATGGTGTTTGACTTGCATTGGGTAAAGGTTTATGAACAATTTTGTAAGAGATAATATGAGAATTGTTTAGTCCATATTATAAGATGTAACATGTAAAACTCAAGATAATAAATATTGATTTCCATTTTTATCCTTGAATATTAAATGTATAAAGAAGAGAGAATGTGATTGTATAATAAATAATATGATAATAAAATTAAAGAATCATATTAATTTTACTCATAATAAATTATTCTACTATGTTTTATATAAATCACCGAAGGTGTAAGTGTATAAGATCATAATCTAATTATGGATATTCGGATAAATAGGAGCATGGGTGACACATTCCAACAATTTGATTGGAGCACTACCATTTTAATTTGTTTTTGAAACACACCACTGCGTCACTTAACGGCGTATTAAACGTTGAAAGGGGAAGAGAACAAAAGGCGGCATGCTTGAAACGAGACATGTGCCATGTGGCAAGTCAAAGAATGACGTGGAGGAGAGCGTGACTGACACATGTCCAATAACAGAAAGCCGTAACCGGAAGGAAAATAGCAGCCAGCTGCGTGAGGAGGAAAGAGGGTGTTGATGACAAGTCATTAACAAAGCGGGCCACGTGACAGCTCAAAGCGATCTCCACGTGCGTTGCTGTTATTTGATACTAGTCCCTCTCCTCCGATCTTAATTATAAAATCATTTTGATTTTTTTAAAAAAATTTAAGGATATAAAACTAATCACTTTAAATTATTTATAATTATCTTTTTTCTCTCAAAACTACTCTATTCTACTTGTAAACTAACATATAATCTAATTACATATGACATATATTATAATTTAGTGATCTAATTTACTTTCTTAACTTTCAGAAAAAAAAAGTTAAAGTGATCTTATATTTAGGATTGAAGGGAGTATTATCAACTTATTAGTCTGATTTATGATAATATAGGTCTACAATGAGGGTAACATCATTATCTTCAGTTTGTTATTGCGCCTATATACATAGGATTTAAACACAAGAATGTTGATTAAATTGAAATAGTAACTCATAACAAGTTGATAAAAACGTTTATGAGTTAATAAGTTTCTTCAAATGAGAACCCAACACTCAAAAGGCTTTTATCTTAAATACACTGTAAGTATTATTTTGTACTTCGTATATTCTTAAATATAGAACCTAGTTAACTTTTTCAGAGAATATTAAGAAAACTAAATAAATTATTAATAAATTAAACTTCCTGAATTTTTTCTCTAAATTAGTTTATTTGACTTATAAGCCAACATATAATATAATAATATACAAAATACATTATGATTAAACTTCTCATTTAACTTCCTTTTTTTCTCAAAAAAAAAAAGTTAACTGGATCTTATATTTAGGAACAGAGAAAGTAATATTTATGCCCTGAGGTAATGGAGAAGCAAATTGGCTTTGTCACGTAATTAGTCTAAACGTCACATCAGAGTCAACTTTATTGAATGGGTGATTATGTAGTTTAGGTTAAGGTCTTAAATACTCTGGAAGTATTTTTGAATGAGCATCCGGAAATTTTGTTTTGAATTTTAAATATTTTAGTAGTATTATTTTGTAAAATTTATGCCATAACTTAACTGAGAGACAAATTAAAGGAACGATTGCCGCCTTAGACTAAACGACACATAAGAGTAATATTCTTACTGAATGTATGTTAATTAGGACCAAGCTTGATCACTAATTTACTATTATAGCTCCTCTAACTTTATTCTATTAATATGATTTACCGTTATATATGAATAACGGTGTTACAAAATAAAATTAAAGCACACCAAAATAAGAATTAAATGAAAGTATAGGTATGAACAAACATGTTCCGTTATTCCATAATAATGCAAAAGGAAGGATTATAAAAAAGAGGAAGGTGAGACCAAAAGGTCATATTGTGGACTTTAATATGGCTGCGTTTGCTTCTGGAGAAATCCTCAGGAAATTGACCAAGAAATCTAAGCGCTGCCGTAGTTTGAACGCATTTTCTTGTATCATAACATTCAATTAAGTTATGCTGTTCCAGGCAGCTGCGCTTTAACATCAAGTCTTTTCATTCCATAATTAACTCATAATATGCAATTAATTATTTCCTGTATTACATGGGAGAAGGCTTTATTTGGTTCCGATTTCTACTTGCGTAGACTTTGTTATTCATACATTTTCCTTTATCTGAATCAATTTCCTTTTAATATTATTTGGTTTGGTTTTCTACGCACTTGCTTAGCGATTAATTATTTCCTCTAATAGACCGTAATTCTTATATAAGCATTACTGTGTCCCTTACCTTTTTCTAATAGTACATTCGAACTCTATCATATATAATGGGATAAGTGAATGAGGACATGAAGAAGAGAGAAATTACAGGAAGCCAAGTGAAAGGGACAGAAGAAAAGGGATGGTGACAAATAAAATTAACACCCAACCATTGACGTTAGTCCAAAATCAAGGCCCTAAGTATACCTCATTAGTTATCAACGAAGGTTGATCTAACAGAAGAGAATAGTCTCTCTGTAATGAGTACAAATTTTTGGATCACCCTTTTTAATTGGTAGTCTCTCAATGAGTGCATCATTTTAATAAGTATAAATTTTTAGGAAAATCACACCCAAAAAACTAGTAGATATGGGGAACCCAAAGCCTGATAGGACATATTTTTCAAGAAAGTATACTTGATATGAGACTTGTAATATTCTCACAATGTGGGAAACCAATGCTTAAATTCTTATTAGAAATGGTGCTCGTGTTTAATGTCTGAGATTACCTCAAACAAAATTGTCTTGATTAATTTTTAAAATTCTCCTATAATTATGAGCATGACAATGAGACAACCTTGCATGATATGAGCGAAATAATGAAGAATAACTTCAATTATTTAAGAACTGTCAACAAATGGGTGGTGTAAGTATAACAATTAATAACTCCACTATCAATTTGGATTAGTTTCTTTAATCACAAGCTATTACCCCACTCAGTATTTTCTCTCTCCAAATTAAAACCCCGTCTGTGTGTTTGTATGGTTGTGTGACTAAAAACACTTAAAACTAATAATTAATCTCGTTGTTAGCTAAGAGTCCAACCACTCCATTACAATTTCAACACGTTATATCATGTAGGACATACCATGATGTCACCAAGATAATTAAATTGATTATGATGTTTCTTCTTTCCTTCTCTCTCCTTCTTATGTGTGACATTCGATATCATGTACCTACCTCATTTTAAGTGAAGGATTTTATTGGAACCCAAACTAATATGGCTCAAGCCAAGTAGATCATAAAGAAAGGCAAAGTTGTCTTGCATTCTTGAGTAAGACTTAAACCCAAGATCCCTAATTAAATTAATAATGCAATTTCTGACAAGTTAAGTCAAGAGCTTTGTGGTCTGTAATATTTCTTCTTGGTTTTTTTTTTTTTTTCTCTTCTTAGGCATTAGGATAACCATGTTCGGTAATCTATTGTGCACTAAATATGGGCATGCCTGGCTGAACTAAATGATTGAACTCTAACAGAAGAGTTAGTGACGGATGTGGGCTTCAGGTTTATTTCCAATACGCGTGAGTTGAGGCCTATTTATTTAACTTGGTTAACTTGGCCCAGAAAAACAAATTAGTCCAGAGATTCAACATCGATAACTCGGAGTTGAAAATTCTCTGTGTTAAAGGCTTAGGCCCACAATAGTAATAACACGATTCAAAATTCCAGTCCCCAAAAAACAGAAACATTCAGAATATATTATTGAAATCTTGAGTTGTGTGAGTATATAAAAGATACCTAAAGTTGAATCAATTTTTTGATTTCTTTTTTCAGTTTCCCCCATTTTTCTTTTTGGTGACTTTTCATTTGAACTGAGCTTTTTTCTTCTACAAAGCAAAAAAATTTTATATCCATATCATTTTTCTAATAGAAAATGCATAAGAAACGATGTGTACAAATATAAATAATATGGTTTATCTTAAATTGATAAATCTCATATCAACAGCAAGTTACCCAAATGACAGTGCCACTTGCTACATTTGGATGAAGTATTGGACTCCAACATAATGTTAACATGTTTGAGTGAATGAATGTTTTTAAATTATATAAAATAAAAAATTGATAAATTCCATGTAAAGTAGGGGCTTTATGTTCTAGCTAACATAAAGTAAATCATTGAACTGTAGACATAGACAGAGACCGCTATCGATAATTTCAAGTTTTCCTATATGTTTGATATGATTGTCACGTGCATGAAGAAAATTTATTATGAACATAGAGGAATGCATAAATCTTAAAATTTAACAACACAATACGTAAAGGAATAACAGTTGAAATAGTAGTGTCATATAATATATATATATATATATATACCAACATTATTAGTACTCGGGCGTTGGCATGGATCAAATGCACCACTTTAATTTGACTTCATCATTCAAATATAGGGTCTTAATTGGATGTACCGCAACTTAAGTCAGGGGAATCTAATTATGATGATCGCTGGTGGATGATGGAAATTACTGGAAATAAAAGAAAAGTTAAACCCATTATTTCCTTAATCATACTCTCAAAGAAGACATGTGACTTTGACAAAAAGGTCATAGTAATTATGATTAATTGTTAGACAAGTCGGTAGGGCAACATGTGAAAGTGAACATAAGAAGACATGGAAGTTTCAATCAAACTTCATAAAAGTGATGACCTCTGGCTATAAATAAATAGAGAAGCTACTACCTCCACATCAAGGTAGGTTTTATAAGCCTACAAAAAAAATTAAAAGCCTAAAGTTTGTAATCATATGATAAAGATATAGAGATATATACATTGCTTATCAATGGATAATGACAAATATAGATTTAATCTCAAAGCTTTTTGCAGTATCATACATACCATTTAGCAGAAGAAACAAACGAAAGTGATACCAAAAATACAATACCTAAGTTGGCTTTATACTTTATAATGAAACAAAGTAACGTTTTTTTATTTAATTAAGAAGGCCTTTTGGATGGATTTGCATTAAAGTCCTAACTAATGAATCATGGCGAGCTGGATGTTGTAATCATAAGGAAGACATTATCATTACACAGTTTTTAGAAGCATCTTCAAGCGACTCTTATTTAAGGTTAGTGGCCACTTGTTTCAATCAATTTAATTAAATCGTCATTTTGTTTGTTTGTTTGGTTATTTTCCCCCACAAAAAAGGAACTCTCGATGATCGTAGGAGAAAAAAACAGTGTTCATTTACTTCAACATATTGACTTGTGCAAAAGGTATATAGTCCCTTAAATATGTAGGCACTTCTTTGACTTAGCTTTTTTCCTTTTTGGTTTAGCTTTCACCTTATCAAATGATGGTGTCATTTGGAAATTAGATCATATATATATGTTCTCATCATTAGCTACAACAAGCATTTTCATTATATATATATATATATATACATGTGGCTCACATTTTGCCCGCCATCAGTTGATAATAATTAATCTTGTGATAGAAACCAATTTCTACAAGTCAAATTGAATCTTAATAAATCTGAATTGGATAGGAGTAAAACTTTTTCCATAACAAATTTCTTTACCTACAACACCCAAACTCAATACCTTATTTAAGATAAACTAGTAACTTACACTTGCATCAATAATTGTTCGTAGTTTGAATTACGTTACACATGTAGCTTTAATAAAGGGAAGTGCTCGAAAGTTTGGGTGCTCAACCCTCCTTCCCTCATGAACACTCTTTTTTCTATTTTTTTGAGGGTTGAACTTCTTTCAATATCTCTTAGAAGCATCTATTATATCTGTCCAACTAATCTGAATAGTTAAAAAATACCTCATATAACATTTTAAAATTGCATATCCACTTAGAATAATGAGGAGATTGGCCTTCATAAAAGACAATGGCTTATTTATTACAATCAATGATTTATATTTAATTTTGAGGGATACTGTTGAAAAGAGATACTGAGGAGTTCCAGTTTCATTTGTTTATTTGTCCATTTCTGCTCAATTGTTTGGTTTACTTCTTTCTTTTATGCTGGTATTCTTATTATTGGTGTCTATATTTTTGTATATGATGTTTGGAAATGAATGAATCCATAGATATCATCAAAAAATTATTTTTATTTAGTAGTTAATAATAACAATAATTTATCTGTGGTAGTCACACAAATGAAATCAAGAATAAAATTCAATCACTAAATCCTAGTTGCTTGAACCGCAATTTAATCACCGGGTGCCATACTTTATAAATTCTTTCATGTGATGACCACCATTATTTTGAGATTTATTAATTTGTCCAGTTCTTGGGTGGGTAAACAAAAACAAAACTTATAACCTTGACTAATGAATTCTTTATATTTTGGAGTTATTCTCGACAAGTATATGAGCGAACATGGCTAGAATTTGTTCTGTATCATGACTGAGAATAAACAAATTGCAGTAAGTTTTTAATTATCAAATTAAAATAGATTATGTTAGAAGAAAGATGGCCCTATAAATTATTTTAATGTGGTAGTGAAAGGATAATTTACATACGACCAAGGGAGATAGCAAAGGATATATATGTAACTAGAGAGAGATAGAGTTGACAAACATGAATAGTAAGGATCAAGAGGATATCCATATCTATCGTATCATCTTATTGGCCACTTGTGTGATCACTGTAATCCAATGAAGGTGATGTATTTTGGTTGCAGATAGACCAAGCAATATCCCTAAAACTTGTTCCATTCCCCAAGTTTAGCCCATAAAACACACACACACTCTCTCTCTCTCTCTCACGCGCACACGTATCTGTGTGTATTGCATGCTTGTCTTTAATTGTTTGTACATTGCACTAGTGGCTGCTAGAAGATCCATTGTTGACTTAAAAGTATTTTGACTAGTGTATTGATTAAAGAGGACTGTGAAGTCCTCTATCGTGTTAAATAATCAGAATTCATCAGCTTTATCCTCGTATAAGAGAGAGGGCCTGAAAGCTTGGTTATTCTCAAAATTAGTTAATCATCAAGCTAAGCTAAAGAATCAAGAAATTCCACTTCTTTTTTTCCTTGCCTTTTCCCATGATATGTGAAAATTTTTATTGTCGACTTTTTGTTTGACAATGATGTTTAGTTTAGTTAACAATGATGCAGTAGCCCATGCCTTGCAAGAGTGTGGATTTTACATGTAGTATATATGATGATCTACTTCCTCTAGTCTTAAATGTACGAGTTATGTAGGAGATTATTTTGATATTAAATGTAAGACCATGATTTATTTTGACTCCCAAATTTATACTCTTTCAAATTGCCCTTATTGATTAATTGCAAACGCATTCATTTTAATTAAGAGGGCTTCCATCAATATAAGTAAATCTAATGCAAGTGATGGGTAAACATGATATTGGAGAAAAATCAACTCACTTTTTATAAATAACTAATTAAATTATTTTATAACGTGTAAATTAGTTTTACAAATCTTATCTTTAGGATATGATGAAGTAATTCAAGTAATTACGGGAGGTGTGTGATTAAGTGCTTTAACTCGTGGGAATGGGGCCATTTAAATAGCTAAATAGTTTGTTTGGATTATATATAAGCTAAGACTCACTTAGTGTGTGGAATGTTTTTTTATTTGAATTGGACTCGGAAAGCAATTAACTTTTGTAATATGGCCCTAACATAAAAACTATAATTATAATCATTAGTAGTTTTTTGTCCGTAAAAAACATAGATGGACGACTTAATTAGTTGAAAAAAGAATTGAATTACAATAATAAACAATATGAATTGTGGGAGTGTATAGTCTTGGAAATCATCATTAGACTCAAGATAAATATAAAAATGGATGTTTGACATAGTTTTTAGAGCAACTTAATCCGGAAAAAAGAAAGAGGTAACCACGTTGAAGTTGAAACAACTTTTTTCATTTATGGTTTTTGTCTTTTGATTTTTCTTTATACTTGAACCACCTGAAAGTAATTTTTAAATAAATTATCCATGCAAATTTTTCTCAAATTAAATTTTTATATGAAACTATATCTGAATATGAAGTTACATTATAATAATTAACTCTTACCCCAACTTCAATTTGTAAAAATAAGATAAAGCAACAAATTATTTAATTTATGGAAAAATATTTTTTTATTAAGGAGCCTAAGTAAGGTTGTCAAGCTCGTGAGTTTAAGTAAACTTGTGGGAAGAATGTAAAATCGGATCATTAACTCGAATTTTAAACTCGTAAAAGTTTACTTTTATTAATAAATGCGTGTTTAAAGTATATAATTAAATAAGAAATACAAAAAAATAAGAACTTGACTTAAATATATTTTAAATATGAATAGTTGATATTAAATATATCAACATTCATACTTCATCAAACTTAATAAAGAAATTTCTATAAAATTTAGATATAATTTTATTAATATACTAAAAAAAATAATTAACATGAGATTTAGAGTAAGTTGACATGATTGTTTC
This sequence comes from Mimosa bimucronata, assembly GCA_037074515.1. Classification (NCBI taxonomy): domain Eukaryota; kingdom Viridiplantae; phylum Streptophyta; class Magnoliopsida; order Fabales; family Fabaceae; genus Mimosa; species Mimosa bimucronata. The sequence continues at coordinate 25,228,025 of CM073447.1, forward strand.
AAAAAGTTGAAACGTAAAAATGGTAAATTCAGTGTGTAAATTCGTGAGTTTAACCGAGTTAACCACTAATAAAACTCGTAACATGTTTTGGCTATGTAAAATTGTAAAAGTAGGAAAATCAGAGAATCAACTCAAGAGTTTGATAACAATGCAACTAAGCCAAATTCAAAGGTGATATGTACAAATGAATGAAGTTATTTCAGTCAAATGATCAGTTTATTTATGATTCCATAACTTGTCGGAATAGGAATCATGTTTAGCAAAGATACGGAATGGACACTTTTTTTTTTTTGTTTTTTGAGCAACTGGAATGGACACTTAATATTCCAATTTAGAGAAGCTAGGAATGGAACCAAAATCTAATGGTATAATGAAGTAATGAACCATAAACCAAATAATAATAATGGAGTTTCATTTATGTGATCTAATAATGGATTCGCATGATATAAATAAATGTATATGTCTGAAGTTGAAGTGCATGCGTACTTGAAAATGAAAGGAGGGGGGTGAGGCAAGTGTGGATGTAATGTAAGAGAGAGCGATAAGACATAGAAGGAGCATTGTGGGTTCTCTATTTACTATTTAGGTGTTTGCCTCCACTGGACACGTGGCAACCCCTCCCCTATCGTCTCCCATCTTTCATTTGTCACTTCTCTTTTGAAAAATTTTAGAATACATTCATGATTCACAACACATTAATATGCAATCTCTATAATACAAATTTATACCCGACAATAGTGGATGTGATGTAAACTATTCTCTCTTGTATGTTATTGTGAGAAGTCTTTTAGAAAGAGATATTGATCACAATACAAGAAACTGACAGGATAATTAACACTTATTATCCACGTTTATCCTCTATTATAAAATACTAAGTAATAAATATATCAAGGACAGAGTGATAATATAGGAAATGAGAAAAGGTTAGAGTAGGAAAATTTTAACAAATTTACACACTTTAAATGATTCAACTACCACTTTTTAATTAATGCCTGAATATTGTTTCTCGGTTTATTTTTTTAATCCACATTCTTTAATAAGCGTAAATTTGAATTTTTTTTACAATTTAAGATAGATTTTAGAGTTAATTGAAATTTCTTAGTCTTTGTGATATATAGTTGAAGGCAACTTATATTTTAGACTCAGGAGGCTGTTTGACTTTTCTTAAAATAATTTAATGATCATAGATATTAATCATTCTGCATTTGAAAATAATGATTAATTAGCCTTTTTAAAAGGTCACGCACCCATATTTTTCTTGACCTTGAAAAGTCACCCATATCTATAACTTGGGAAATTTTCACTTGATCACTTAACCTCATGTGTAGTCATTTAATATCAATCCCCCCCCCCCCCAAAAAAAACAAGAAAAAAAGAAAAAAAGAAATTCTGAAATATCATTGCATTTCTTAGGGGCAAAATGAAATTAATTTTTGAGGGTGAAAATGCTTTAGGAAGAAGGTGCAAAAATACTCATGTAGTTTGGTTTAAGGTGCATCCAACACTGTGAAATTTTGTTTGGTTCAAAAGTGTCCACGTAGTTATCAAAATGGGTCAGAAGTGGACATATCGTCAATATACACTAGCGGCATTAAGTTTTTTAAAGTTAGGGAAAATAAAAGGTGCAAAAATACCCATGAAGTTTGTTCCGAAGTGCACTTAACATGTGTTTCCCAAAAGTACCCATGTAGTTATCAAAATGGTCACTTCAGTGCCTATGTCGTTACTTTAATTACACATGTTAGGCAGGAAAAATACATAAGATAATGTGTGAATTTTGTATTCCAATAAAATATTTTTCAAAACTGTAAGTTCAAAAGTAAATTTAAAAAACAGATAGGAAAGAAACAGAGTATTGAAATTATAGGCAAATTTTACACAACGTTCGCCTTCATTCTCAAAGGCCTATATATATCCCTTGATGAAAGAAGATTGAAGTATGAAATTACATAGAAAAATTTGAGCTACGAGCATTTGCCTAGAACTTCAAATCTTTATATTCTGTTTCTCTAAATTTCTGTGAGCTTAAATTTTATCATATGCTCTATTTGATCTGCAAGCATTTGCCTGATATTTCAATACTCTGTTTCTTTCTTATCTGATTTTGAAAATTGATTTTCAACTTAAAGTTTTGAAAAATATTTTATTCAAATACCAAATTTACACCCTCTTGTGTATCCTACTTAACATGTGTCAAGTAACGGCATAGGTACTGAGAGTACCATTTTAGTAACTATGTCGGCACTTTTGGGCTAAAAAAAATTCACGGTGTTGGGTGCATTACAGACCAAACTTCATGGGTATTTTTGGACCTTTTATTTTCCCTAACTTTGAAAAACTTAACGTCGATAGTGTATATTGACGGCATAGGCACTTATAATCCATTTTGGTAACTACGTGGGCGCTTTTGGGCCAAAAACAATTTCACGATGTTGGGTGCACCTTGGACCAAACTACATGAGCGTTTTTGCACATTCGCCCAATGCTTTATTACCCCTCTCTCTCTCTCTCTCAATGTCATTGTGATTCATTTATTTCTTGAAAATACCTTTATTTATGTTGGAAATCAACATACATGTTTTAGAAATTTCTATATTTATGTTGCAAATGACATGTGTTGTTTTGTAAATGTTCTTTTCTCTTAAATGCTGTTGTGAATTCACTAATTGTCTTGGAAATGTCGTCATTTGTGTTAAAAATTAACATACTATTTATCTTGGAAATTATCATATGTGTCTTACAAATGATATATGTTCGTCTTGAAAATACTTTCATATATGTTGGAAATAAACATATTTGTCTTAAAAATTTTCATATTTGCCTTGAAAATGATGTGTTTTCTTGTGTATTTTTGTTTTTAAGTGCTATTGAGAGTTTACTTTTTGTCTTATAAATATTGTCATTTGTATTAGAATCAGCATACTTGTTTTGAAAATTTTCACACTTGTCTTGCAAATGAAACATGTTTAAAACAAAATGCAAGGGCAATGAAGTCTTTTCACCTTCAAAAATTTATTTCATTTTGTCCCTAGGAGATGAAGTGATGTTTCAGAATGTTTTGGGGTAATTTGACAATAAATGACTATAGAGAGAGTTAAGTGAAATTGTCCCTTATACATAACTTTATAAAATGGGAAAAAGACATTAAAATATCTTTGAATAATATAAATGACAAATCAATCCCCTAACATTTGAAAATCCCACGCACCTACGAGGAATCTGGGATATTGATAAGTTGAAAAAAAGATATACATGCCCTTGAAAAGAAAGGCACAAAAAGAAAGACCTATCCCTCTCTCTTCTCTTCTCTCTGCAACAATGGCAAACCCAATCCATCCTCTCTCTGTCCGCCAACTTTCAAGCCTTTTTCTTCCTTTCCTTTCCCTTCTTAACCCATCATTCCCCCAATCAAAAAGGTCAAAACTTGGAGCTCTGTTGTCATCCTCTATCTTCTCTCTGTCTTTTTTCCAACCATGTAATCTGTAGAAAATGGCCAACACAGGGGCCAAAGTGGCATGTAGAACACGACCATGGCTCGCCACGCGTTGCAGTGAATTAGCCATCGTCGATGAAGAAAGATGTATAGGAAATAAAGCTCGCACCTGGAATCGATCAATTCTAGAATTTTAAGCATAACACGATGGGAAATGGCACAACCTCAATTCCCAAGGCTCATGCGAGATTTCATGTTGCGCTGAATTTACAGCTTTGGCCCTTTTCTTGTAGTACTATTACAAAACTGACCCTCCAGTGTTGGTTTTTATTTTATTTTTTCAATTGGCACTACTATTAACATCTTGTACATAGTAATTAACAACTATACAATAAGGATTTCTAAGGTCCGCATTGCGATTAACAACTTACAACTTTATTGTTGGTAATAAAAAATATGGTTTTATGTTGCTAGTTTGTGATGTACTTGTGATTTGGAACAAATATAGTGTTATTAACAATGAAGTTTGTTTAATTGTGCTTGAAGAGATATAGTTTGTATGTTATATAACAGGTAAACTCAATTAATAAAGAAGCAGGGGATTTTCTTGTTAAAAGCCTGATCTAATTCACAGTGCAAAAAATTATGATAGTAGTTGTTAATCGCTATGCAGACCTTGTAAATATCTATACTAAAGTTGTTAATGGCTATAAACAAGTTGTTAACACTTGCATCAAGTTGTTACTGCTAAATTGGTTTTCCTTTATGTATGTAACCAATCTAATAGCAAATATGTAAGTTGTTAATCGCTATGCGGACCTATTTAATCTCAAAGAACAAGTTGTTAATGTCTATGAGCAAGTTGTTAACCCTTGTAGCATTGGTTTTCCATCTCATATTCACATTAGTAGTAATAAACACTACAAAAAACACAAAATTACCGACGGAATTTCATCGGTAATTTCGGTTTTCTGACGGAATTTTTTCCGTCGGAAATTCCGCCGTTGGTAATTCATTTACCGGCGGAAAATTTTTTCCTTTCCGTCGGTAATTTTTTCAATTATTTTATTATATAAATAAATTATTATTTTAATTTATAAATAATATATTAAAATATTATTATTGCCTAAATTTAAAATTTTTTTAAATTATATGCCACGTGTCCCATTTCTGGGCCGCCACGTGTCGCTCTCATTTACCTCCACTTGTTGCCTCCACATGCTGCCATGTGTCGCCTCCTTACATAGTCACGTGTCGCCTCCACAAATTGTCTTCAATTGTGGCAAACCTGAGGATCAAACTCGCAACCTCTTGTACGTGTGCTGATGCCTTAACCAGTTGAGCTATGAAGACCATGTAATATTATTTACAAACTATTATATTTATAATATTCAAAGTCCCACTATTATAATGATATTTTATCTAAATTATTAATATATAATTCACAATTAAATTATAATAATAATTTTAATTTTAATTATTAAATTATTTTAATAATTATTTTATTATATATATTATTCAATTATAATTATATTTCATATTTCTTACTAATATTTATTAATAAATAATATATTATTTAATGAAAAATTGCAATTAAATTTATTAAAAATTTATATCATATACGTGTATATGTTAATTTTTATTAATATTTATTAAATATTATTTATTTATAAAATATTTTTAAAAATAAATAAAGATAATATTTAGTTATAAAATAATATTTTAATATATTATTTATAAATTAAAATAATAATATAATTCATAAAATTACCGACTTAAATGTTCCGTTGGTAATAATAATATTTTAATATATTATTAATAAATTAAAATAATAATTTATTTATAAAATAATATAATTAAATAAATTACCGACGGAAATTCTGTCCATAAATTTACCGATGGAATTTCCGTCGATAATTAATTCTTTTAATATAAAATTATTAAATTAAAATAATAATTTATTAATAAAATTACTGTCGTAAATTCCGTCAGTAAATTTACCGACAGAAATTCCTTTGGCAATTAATTATTTTAATATATTATATATAAATTAAAATAATAATTTATTTAAAAAAATAATATTTTTACCGACTGAATTTTTGTCTGTAATTAATTCCGTCCATAAATTTTCCGTCGGTAATTCTGCCGAAAATCTGTCATGTTTTTTTGTAATGAAAGTTGTAAGTTATTAATCACTATGTGGACTTTGTAAAACCTTATCCTAAAGTTGTTAATATCTATGAACAAATAGTTAATACTTGCAGCAATTGGTTTCCATCTTATATTCACATTAGTAACAATAAAATTGTAAGTTAATCAACAAATATATATACAAAAATTCCCTCCCCCATAACATAGACTCAGATTCAATCCATATCACATTGGTTTCCTAGGCTTTAGGCACCATTACTGGAGCTCATCATGAAACCCACCGATGTCTCATGAGTCATATACAATGCATTTAATAATATTATAGAAGCAAGAATGCAAGTGGAGCTAAAAGTCCCATGATCACTTAGCCTTAAAAAACTCGTCTCTATGTTTTTAACAATATGATTTTCCTTCATACTTATTCGTCCAATTTCCCTTTTAATTTGGTCTACCTGGCCGCCTACCCAATACCTCTTATGATGTTAATCCTCAAGATTTTCTGTATATTTAGCTTTCCCCTCCAGTTCCTTCACATTATCATTAAACTACAACAGAGATTAACTTTCGCCAGACTAAAATTATTTGCTATGGATATTGCCAAGCTATATCAAGTGCAATACTAATGTGGATTTTGTTGATAAATGATAAGGAAAAATGGGAGGAGGTTTCATCGGGAATCATCATAACCACCAGAGATTGTCTTTGGACGCCTTCTTTGACTGCGTAAAGCAGATTTACAATGTCTCCCACGCCAAGAACTGGGGTTTGGTACTTCACTGGGACCTCTTTGACGTTTACCTTTCGCAATATAAGAGCTTGGTAACTGGGGCTTGAAATTTGGCGGTGATGGATGGAGAAGACAGAGAGAGAGGATGGATTGGGGTGTGGTGATGGTGGGGTTTGCCATTGTTGAAGAGAGAAGAGAAGAGAAGAGAGGGAGATGGGTCTTTCTTCATGTGCCTTTCTTTCCAAGGGCATGTATGTCTTTTTACAAAATATCAATATCCCATATTCCTCCCTAATAAATGACATGGGATTTTCAAATGTTAGGGGACTGATTTGTTCTTTATATTATTTAAAGGTACTTTAATGTCTTTTTCCCTTCTAAAATTCAATGAAATCTTTTAAAAATAAAAAGTGTGTAAAAAAAGAAATTAGGAAAGTAACAGTGGGTAAAATAAGAAGAAAAACCCATGGTAATTAAACCTGGACCGGCAACTAGCCCGGTCGAGGCAGAGGGTCAGAGGATCAGAGGGTCAGTTCATAACCAACCCGTAAGTTAGCCCGGTGAAGTATAAAAATTAACTGAAAAATAATCCAAGTAACAATAATTTTCAAAAATCCAAACAATAACTTCACTTACCATCTTGAATCATTAACAAAAAAATCACCGAAGTATCAACATTGTTTACAAATTCTTTAACAAAATGACATCATCATATCATATCATACTACCATCCAATGACACAAAATGGTTAGCAACAAATTAGTACTCAATACTAACTATTTATTATATCAAAATAAGTATAGATAACAAAATATTTTCACCTTTAACCCTATCATCACTACACTAATGAAGAACATGGCGAAGGCGAGGGAATCGACTACCACGCCGGTGATGAACACGGTGACCACGAATATCAGTGACAGACACAAAGAACACAGAGGGTTTCATTTTTCTAGCGAGATTCTGAATGGAGTGAGGGAGAAAAGTCGATAAGAATAAAGAAAGGGAATAGAATAATGAAATTAAAATTAAAAAAAAAAAAGTAAACGACTGCGTTCAGGCTTTTTTGGGGGAGGGGGAATCGGACCTGGTCAGCCCACTGACCCGCCGGGTCGCCCGGGTTTTGACCGGGTCGGAACGGGTTTCTTGGGCTTTGACCGGGTCATATCTCCCCCGGGTTAGTTGTCAACCCGGCCCAGTCTGGCACCCGGGTTGGCGGGTTCCGGTCCGAGTCGGCCGGGCCGGGCCGGGTTTGATAACAATGGAAAAACCCCATACACCAACTATTTTTAGCTTTAATTATTAATATATATATATATATATCAATAAATTTAGCCTTATATTTTAGGAAAAATGACAGATGAATACCTTTTAAATTTTTAAGTCCCATGTAGAGGGAGTTTAAGTAATTAAATAATTATATTCACTAGTTGAGTAACAATATCAACAACTGTAGATCATCTATATGGAATTTTAAAATTCAGAAGATATTTAACTGTTATTTTCACTATATTTTATGATGGTGGGAGTAGGTTGATATGTTAAAAATATTAAAAAAAAGGAAAGTGATGAAAAAAATTCATCTACAAACTTTATGACTTGTGTTCCTCTTGTTTTTGTCTTTTTCCTTTCTTTTTAGAATCTCCTATACACCATAAGAATGAAAAATGAATGGCTTGATTTTAATATCTTATAAATTTAATTTATTACTATAAAAATTATAACAATCTCATCTGCACAGTTCATAATTGCAATAATATAAATAAATAAAAACTAATTTTTGAAATGTTATAATAATATTTTTATATAAAATACAACATGCATGAACCATCAATTTCTTAACATATGGGTGGAGAGATTATGAGAAGAGAAGAGAAGAGAAGAAAGAAGAAATGGACAAAATCGTCTCCCAAAATCTACTACCTTTCACATAAAAAGCCAGATGTTGCAACTCTCATTCAGCCGTTCTATTATATAATTTATTTATATGTGCATCTTAACTATACATAAGGCATTAGAAGGAATTTTTTGATATTGGACAAATTATACTCATGACCTCTTCAAATGTGGATTTATTATATGTCATTGTTTCTCTTACACGTAGAGATGGAAAATAGTGATTAATTGCTTGATTAATCTCTTATATTTTATATAGGATGAAATACATTTTTCTTTGAAATAAAAGAATTGAATGTGAAATGAAGTTTCATTAATTAGGGATATGAATTACTATTTGTAAGTAGGAGTATTGGATTGATGGAGATGATGAATAGAACCCATAGGGGAGGATGCACCATATAATTCATAGTTCATGAAGAATACATCATTGCATGCATATAGTTTGATGATATTAATGGCCTGGACTTTTATTCATAAGATTAATCTATAATTTTGATTAATTAATATTAATATAAATTACAACATACCAGTATATCCCTGATCCTAAATGTAAGATCAAATGGATTTCTTTCAAAAATTTAGGAATAAAAAATAAATCTTGTTAAAGAATAATTAATTTATTTAACATATATTAAAATTTAGTGGTTTACGCCACTTTAACTTCTTTAATCTCTAGTTATATGACTTTTCTGGGTCCCAATCCAATGCCCATCACAGTGATGAGAAATCATTTATCATCCCTGAAATGAAATCTAAGCCATCTAAAATTTGAAATGGATGGTACAGATTTAAAATTTTTAAAGGACTACTTTTTCAATGATAAATATGGTTTTTTTTTTAAAAATGATAGTTATAAGATTGACTTTACTTTTGATTTTGTATCCATTAAAATAAAAAAAGTATTAAAATATTAAAATAAATTCAATTAAATCTAGACCATTCAATTAAATCTCAATGATCCAGATCAAGATGAGAAACACATTACTCATCTTTGTGATGAGCATAGAATGTGAATCCGACTTTTCTCCGTCTGGTCGTAATATACAATTAATCTTAGAAACAAGAGTACCCATTATCACATCATCGTCTCAAAAATCATGAAAGTATAGACGTCATATTTGCACAAACATATACAGGGGAGTTCATTATAACATTTTTGGTGGTAAGTAAAAAGCACATATCCAATAAGATGAAAAGGGTAGGCAAAGGAGGGAGGGTGATGATGAAAAGGACAAAAGAAGAAAATACCAAAAAGTGAAAGCTGGGGGAAGCGGTTTTTACTTTTTAGGGAATATCGTGGGCGCTTGCCTCCTGATTTCATATCCCCTGATTGTCCTTTCTCATTTGTCACCTTCAAAACCTTGGAGAATTTTAAAATGATTTGCTTGATTTTGTTAAATCTTTTAGAGACTACCTTAGAATTAAGCTTTTTCTTTTTTTTTTTTAGTGGAAAAGACAAGATCCTATCTTGAGTTTAGACTATCTCTATCCCTATCAAATACATTACTAACGCTGCCCAGTACAATCCAAAAAGCTTTCACAACCTATAATTTGTCCACTGCAAGCTGCATTGCACAGTACTCCGGTGGCTCTCTCCATAGTTGCTACATGGGTTCCGTTTCTTGAGCTTTCCTTGCTAGAATATCTGCACACAGTAAGACTTCTCTGCAAATGTGGTTGAGTTTCCAAATCTGGATTGCAGAAGATTAAACTCCTCCCTTTCTTTATCATAGGCCTCAGCTGATGTGCACTCCACAGCCGTTGATAGCAGCTGCAATGCCTCCTGTGAGTCAGAGAAGAGTTAATTGCTCTCAATTAAATTAGTTTTCATTCCCATACTCGTTGTTGTAATTCACTAAGTTAAAATGACTTTCCAGTTAATGTGTTGTTGTAATTAATATTAAGTAATACATTTTTTTGTGAAATTATTTGTCAATGTCTTAGTTATTGTTATCATTTCATAAAGTAAAATAATTAGTTGTTAAACTATTGTTATCATTCAAATTAGAGGTAATGAGGTGATTTCGTAACAAAATATATTCATAGATTAGTCTGTAAGGTTTTCACAATGATAAGGTCATCTTAGATTCTTGGATTAGAATTTGCATATTTTAGGATATTTTTGTGTGTTTCTTCCGATTATGTGCTCCCTAATAATCCCTATATAGTCCTTGTCACAAAACACTTTTAATCATCTCATCAAAGTTAATGAGCGATGGTCATGAGCCAGTGCCTCAAACTTTGTTTGATGAAATTCAAAGAAACTTCTAAATTTATCGTTATTTAATATTATGAATTGCATATAAGAAATCATAGAAGTTAAAGTTAAGGAGATTTTAAATAGGATACTTGAAAAACGTAAGGAGGTGTTTTATAACCTTTTCTAAACCATTTCTTAGTTTTAAGGATTATGATATATTTTTCTTTTCTTTTGTGTGTGTATAAGTATATATATATATCCATATTTAATAAGAAAAATACTAGAAATCACTTGAATTTTATAACAACTTTAATGATTTTAATTGTTTCTAGTGACACGCATGAATCAATTAGAAATAATTTATATTTTGGACTAAATCGAGTGATAAGGACCATTTATTTTTTTTTCCTATAATGTGTTTATAGGGATAAAATTAAATTACAAAGGCAAAAACCCTCTTAACTTGGAACTGTGTACAAATAACCCTCAACATTTGAACTTAGTAATGAACCCGCATAAACTATCAACTCCGGCGTATAGATAAATATTAATGATCATTGATTATATATACCCCCTTAAATTAAAGTTTTGTGTGAATATCACTCTTAAACTTTTGAAAACATTAAGAGTGGATGGCTTAATCAAAACTAAGATTTTGAGAGTTTGAAGTTATTCTGAAAAAGTTAGGTGTTTGTTTACTTTGATTATCCAAATCTAGATTTCAAAAACTATGCAAAATAGGCACTTAAACTAATATAATGTTTGGTTGGAGGCTCAAATAGGGAAGAATAATAAGAGGAATTATTGGCTCTATGATAATGGCATTTGTGGAGCAACCTATCACAGATTCACAGTGACATATTGGCAATCCTATGTCAAAAAAAAAGACATTGGCAATCCACCCTTTTCGGCTTTATACCAGATTACCCGTACTCTCATATATATATACATATACATATAAATGCATATAATCTTGGAATTTTTTGGGCCCTACTTTTAACACAATGCACGCAAGTCACATCCAAACTTACGAGATATACCCCAATTTTCTCATATGCAATGCCCCTTGCCCATTAACTCTTTTAAACCCCACCCAAAAAAAAAAAAAAACACATATATTTAAAGGCAATCAAACTCCTGAGTTTAAGTAAACTTGTTAAAATAATGTAAAATAGGAACATAAACTCGAATTATAAACTCATGAGAGCTTAATTTTATTAATAAATACGTGTTTTTAGTATATAATTATATAAGAAACATAAATAATAATAATTTGACATTTTAAATATAAATAGTAGATATTAATATCAACATTCATACTTTATCTAACTCAATACAAAATTTCTATGAAATTTATATATAAATTTATTGAATATGGTTAAAAAAAAATAAGTAAAATGAGATTTATAGCAAGTTAATACAATTTTTCGTAAGGTAGAAGCGTAAAAACGGTAAATTTAGCCTTTAAACTCGTGAGTTTTTACCGAGTTTACAGCCAGTACAAATTTAAATAACTCATGACAAGTTTTGGTTAGGTAAAGCCGTAAAAACGATAAAATCGGAGAGTCAACTCGCAAGTTTCATAACAATACATATATTGCTTTCAGTCCTATTTATAAAGTATACATCTGGAGGTAAATTTTGTCCTTTTTTTTATAAAACATCAAATGGACTATTTATTACTCTTTTTTCTCATTTTACCCCCATTAATATAGTAGTTTTATATTATTTTTTTCCAGTGTAGATCATTTACTTTACTCATGCAATTAACAACGCAGACAGACTTAAAGATTTTTTTTCTTTTTGTAAATAGACTAACTAATCCGTTCTAAATTAAATCCTCCTTAGTTGCTTAATTACTTGCTGTAAAAATTTAAAAATGACTATAATTAAGTAGAATTGTATGAGAAATATATAATAATATAACAATCATACACATTGATATACGTACATTATATAGAGTGTGAGGCATGAATTAACGTGAATAAATAATAATATAGAAATGAAAGTAAATTTGGGGAGAGAAGAAGAAGAGAGATGAGAAAGGCACATTGGGATGTCCCCTTTGACGGTGAAAGAGGACAAAGGGGAAAACAGAGAAATGTGTCATGTGATATCACAACGTCCACAGACGTGCATGCATGCGTATCTGTAATTGTCGCCTTCTCCCCAGTCCCCTCACCTTTATTCTCACCTCACATTTTTTTTAAGATCAGATATGTATTAATCAATGACATAAGATTACAAACAGATCAGAATCACAACTTCTTAATTACAGAGAAGTTTTCGTGTCAATAGACTAAAGATCCATCAGCGCCCAAATGCTCGATCTCACCTCACATCTTCATTGTGTCTGTGTTGGCACTAGTTGTCGAAGATTATAAGTAGATCGAATTCCTAACTTCCCGTTTATTTAATAGTTTTTATGTTATTAGATTACAAAGTGATTAATTTACATATAATTTGTATTATCAGTTCTTTTTTCCCTTTCATTTAAATTTATAGAATTCAAACTATGTCTCTTTTGATAACGTAACTAAGTTGATAAAAAACAACATTAAAAAGTATATATAACATGAAATTTACATGAAGTTTTATAATGAATATTATTTAGCAACTATGTAATAATAAAAATAATTAAAAATCTAAATGGTCATTATTCATGAGCTCATGGATTATATCCCTCCCTCTTCTATTAACATACATCTAATAGAATGTTGTCCATAAGAAAGCTCAACACATACTCAAATTAATTACATTCAATAATTGGGGACTATATATGACTGATTAGGACAACCACTTGAGTGGGCAATCAATCATAGTAAACCTGTCAACTAATAACTTCATAAATTCACCCGTACAAGTGATTAAAAAAATCGATATAGAATTGTTTTTTTGGTGCACTTATATTTCATTCTAGAATAACACTGGTTAAAAAAAATATATATTCTACAACGAGGCTCTTAAACTAATTGATTGATGTGGAGATAAGTGGAGACGGTACAAAAGTTATAACCAGTAACATTTTTAATTTTTTATAGATTTGCCATGAGCGTGACTTTTATAGCGATTGATAATGAAACCTATGGTGAGTGGTACTGGTTCAAACAATAATTAATGTAGATATATAGCTGTTTTAACATTCAATATCCTTTTTACTTTCTTTTTTTTTTTTATCATATTATTTTGATGGGTTAAGGGTCTTAAATACTCTAGAAGTTTTCTTAAACGAATTTCCAGAATCTGGAAGCATTTTTTTATCCTAAATACCCTGAAAATATTATTTTGTAGCTTTTATACCCAAGTTAACAGATAGACAAACGAACGTTTGCATGTCAAACTGCAGGCCGCGTCAGATTAAATCCTCGTTGAATGGGTGATAACCTGGCTCAAGTTAAACTTCTTAAATTCTCTGAAAGTTTTTTTGAAGAAACGCCCAGCACCCAGAAATTTTGTTTTTGATCTTAAATAATGTTTTGGAAATATTATTTTTTAGCATCTATTCATAAACTTATCAGAGAGACAAATGAACGGTTGCCACATAAGACTAAACATCACCTAAGAGTCAAATCCTTGACAAATCAAGGTTCAAAAACCCGGAACGGGGTTCAACTCGGCCGATGTACTGAGTCGAGGGTTAGGGGTTCAACCGAGAATCGAATTGGGGTTAAACCAGCCACATTAAATGATATAATTAAATAATTAATAACATAATATACCAACATTAATGTCAAAATATAAGAAAATCCAACAAAAGTCTAACTGTTTTAAAAACACAATACATCAATTTTAAGAATGTCCATCACTAGTTCCTTACAATTAATACTATCAAAATCATTCAAAAACTACTTCAATCAATACTATCAAAATCATTCAAAAACTACTTCAATCAATACTATCAAAATCTTTCATAAACTAAGTAGAAACTCTTTCAATAATCCAAGTAGGATCAAATTTCAGATGAGTTTCCAAGAAAAAATAAAGTCAATAGAATAACATGCTTTGAAATTCTAAAATCACTATCCAAACCACTTCGAAAGTCTGACCCATTATTAGTTTTATCAATCAAACGAAACCCCTAATTTGTTAAAATAATTCAGCTATGTGTGTGTGTCAATTGTCAATTAAAGAGCATTTTAACTATGTAAGATTCTGAAGAGAGATTTAGCAAATATATATCTTGATTGTTCCACATAGATTTGCTCTTTAAATTTATAGATAAGAAGCAATAAAATAAAGTGATGTGACACTGCAGTGGATGAGTGCAATCTGGATTTGAAGCTTCTGGACTGAATTGATTCTAATTGAAGAAATGATTTTAAAAAAAAAATTAACCTGGCCAACCCGGTCCAACCGCTGGGTTGGCCGAGTTTTTGAGGGACAACCCGAAATATTCCCGGGTTGATTCCTCCCCTGGGTAGTGTACAAATTAACCCTCTCAAGAGCCCGGGTCACCGGATTTCCGATCCGAACCGTGTTTTTGAACTATGTGTCAAATAAATGTTGACTTGAAAAAGATATATACAATTGTGAGTTGACAAAATTTTTTGTTTTGGAGATAAAATTTGATACAAGTTAACACGCATTCAAAAAAAATTTGACTCTTACACTTGTTTAGTCTTAGGTGGCAAACCTTCATTTGCCTCTTTGTTAACTTGAAGTTTAAATTATATAAAATAATACTTTCAAAACATTTAAGATTCAAAACAAAACTTCATGTTGCTAGGTGCTCCTTCGAGAAAACTTCCAGGGCATTAAAGAATATTAACCTTATCTACGTCATCACCAATTCAATAAGGATTTAATCTGACGTGACAAACAACCATTTATCTGTTAGCATTTAAAATCCAAAAAAAACTTCTGGATGCTGGAAGTTCCTTCGAGAAAACTTTTAGGGTATTTAAAACCTTTAACCCTATTTTTATAAACATTACTTAAATTTTTTATTTTCTTATTTAGAGTAATGAAAGTAGCTAAAAATAACTAGTTTTACAATTTTTCAAATTTCCCTTTAAATAAGTTAAAAAATAATGAATTCTATGCATCATGAAAGTATTGTTAGACGTACATATTGGCAAATAAGTCTTAAGTATTATAGTTGATCCTTTGAATTGGTATATGAATAGTAAATTAGTTTAATGCTTTTGGCTATTGCTGATCCCTTGAATGGGTTTATGAATAGTAATGTGATGATGGAAGTTTATTGAGCCTTTTATAATAGCAACTTCAAAGAAAGAAGGGAAAATCACATTAAGGTCCCTCATAAGGCATTTAATCACAACAAGGTCCCAAACAATTATCAAATTACATTAAAGTTCCAAGGGACCTGGGTGTAGGCTTGTCATTGTAAGTTGTCAATACCAACCCATTGAGTTGTCACTGCACACAAGCGAGCTGGTATTGACAACTCAATGGGTTATCAATGAAAGAGATGCATTGACAACTCAATGGGCTGGTATTGACAACTTTTGAATTGAGTTGTTAATACCAGTTCACTTATATGCAGTGACAACTCAATGCACTGATATTGACAACTCAATTTAATTACACCCAGGTCCCTTGGGACTTCAATGTAATTTGATGATTGTTTGGGACTTTGTTGTGATTAAATGCCTTATGAGGAACCTCAATGTGATTTTCCCAAGAAAGAAAGAGAAAAAATTTAGAGTCTTGAGGAACCAGAATCAAGCTAGTTCCTATATTGCATTTTTCTGCCCAGCTTTTTGTTATACTTTGGGTGGACATCTAAATCGACGCTAGACCTTCTAATTTATTTTTAATTTTCTGTAAAAACGTAAAATTTTATCCCGTGAAAAATGTTAACTGTAAATGTGAACTTTCTAACAGTTTCTACCAGTTTGAAACAAAATTAACACTTTTGTAACAAAATTACACCTTTAAAACAATTCCGATAGGTAGCATTCCTATGCGATTGGTTAGCAAAATTGCGCTTTAACTTTTACACCATTTTATCTAAATACATTATTTATTTATTTAATTTAATTAGATTAAATACTTTTTTTTTGTTGCCCAAGGTATCCCCATCTCGACAGGTTAAGGAGTAATCCTCCTTAAAGCTGGTAATTCGGGCCAAGCCCGTCGGGCCAATCCTTTTAGGCCCTGACCCTTTGAGGGTCGGGTTTTGATTTTGAAGGCTTCAAAAGGGAATCGGGCTTTTCTGGCCGGCCCTGTAGGGCAGAGGGTTTTAAACGGCTGGCCCTTCTCATATTTTTTTTAAATAATAAAAACCCTAAATATAAATATCACTCATATCCCCTGAGCCCTAAATATAAATATATGATTGAAATTGAATTATAACTTTATGGACCAACAGTCTTTTTAAAGAAATGAATATTTGTTGGACTGAAACTATTGGATGGAAGTTTTGCTCATATCTTATACAATTTTTTGGCCCACTATTGATGAACCTTATTTTTGTGGTGCAATTTTTTTTCATATATCCTAATTCATGTTATATATCACAATTACTCACATTTTACACCTTCAACCACTCATTGTTAAATCTTTTGTCTTCATCACGATTAACCCAAACCGAATATTCTATATTTAGTAGTTGGATTTATTCATTTTCACTGAACGTTGTTCCTTTTATTTTTCCCAAAATTTGTCCCACGCAACTGCTTTTTCATTGAAGGTATTTATTAAACATTTAACCTAAATTGTTCTAAACATTATTGCTTACCATGCACAGGCTATTTTGGTCTTACAATTAATATGCTATATTAGTACATATGAATTACTGAGAAATAAATTGTCAGTAGTGGCTCTTAAAATTTCATATCAATTTTGTCATGTTTTATTTTTTGTAGTCCTTCATTTTTATAATATCATGTTAATTACTATTGGTGGTGGTGGTCCCAATGTTACTGCTTAGTATTTAATATGGTTGCTTAGTTTATTTTATATGACTTATTTTATAATATGGACAATATTGATCAGTGTTTATATTGTAACTTGAAATTGATATTTGTGTTGATGATAAGGATTTTATCGCTTTAATTTTTTTCAATGGGAAATGATTAAAGAATAGTGTATTAACGCTAATCGGGCCAGGTCGGCCTTGAGCCCTGCCATTTGAGGGCCGAGCTTTGAAAATAGAGATATTTGCACTACCCGGACTTTTCGGGCCAACCCTTTAAGGCCCTGGACCTTGAAAGGCCGAGTCGGCCCTAATTAACAGCTCTAATCCTCTTTGGATCTGAGCTCCATTTAAAGGTCTGCCGCTGGTTAATGGGTTGCTGCATACACAAGGCGGAATTCGAACCCCTGACATTTATTTAAGCAGACGAGTGAGCTGACCACTCGACCAACTACACTTAGTTTAATTAGATTAAATATGTTAGTTAAATTGGTTGATATAGCATAACTTTTCTAAAATACCCCAAACATATTCTTGAACTCTTCCTTACATCTTTTGATTATTGTTTAGGTGTATAATTATGGTAATTTTAGAAAAAAAATGGAAAAAAATTAGAAATAAAATTATATATGTTTTTATTAAAAAAATAGATTATATATTTAAGACAAATATCATATGTTATATATTTAGGATGGGAGTAATCTTATCTTTTGTCCTGTAATAACAATTTTTTTAAAAAAATCTATTCACCGATTTTTTTCATTTAAAAACAAATCACCGGTGTCATTTCATTGGGATGGTGCAGAGATATAGTTTTTAATTTTTCTGAAAAGTGAAAACTGAATTGCATAAAAAAGTGGAAGAAGTACCTGACAGTCTATGAACTAACCCCACCATTATTCAGAAAGGACAGATTTGTGGGTCAAACCCTTCAAACCATGGGAATTAAAAAACACATTTCCTGTCTCTTTTATTATTTCGGTGAAAACAACATTTATTCACCTTGGGAGCGACTTGCCAGAAATCAAGGAGAGAGAAGGAGAGAGATTAGATTCCATTTACATCAAACTCCATCTCTAGGTGCTATTACCCAACCTCTTCACTGTAATTCATTCCCTAATGATGATTTCCTGATAATGATAAAGAAATGGACTCCATTTCTTGCATCATTTAAACAAATCCCTCCCAGTCCCACACATCTTCACTCTTTGTTCACCAAGCTTCTCTATCTCTCTGTCTGGACCACGAACAACTTCACCCCTCTCATTTATAATTTATACGAGCGAAGGAAAAGAAAAGAGAGACGTCAAAGGAAAGTGATGGAGCTAACTCAACTCAGTTATCTGGAGGAACTACTAGCTCCAAGAAGAGACACTTGGAGCTCTTTTTCCTCTGGGTTGGGTGATATATTCCCCAACAATGATTGGAGTTTTGATTCTTTTGTGGATAACCCACCTTTAGCTCCTTTGAATTCACCATTACCTTCATTTCCCACTCCACTAGACCCTAGATTTGAGGGTCCATACACTAATGAAGCAGCAGAAGCATACCCATTTGTCGACGGCTTCACATTAACAGAGTTTGCCT
This sequence comes from Mimosa bimucronata, assembly GCA_037074515.1. Taxonomy (NCBI): domain Eukaryota; kingdom Viridiplantae; phylum Streptophyta; class Magnoliopsida; order Fabales; family Fabaceae; genus Mimosa; species Mimosa bimucronata. Next base: position 25,246,902 of record CM073447.1, read on the forward strand.
CTTCATATGCCAGGAATGAAGATTCTGCACTATTTCCTGCACAAGAAAGCATCCCATCAATGGAGGATGAGGAGTTTGGCTTTCTGGGGAGTGAAAATCAGAGCCTTGAGGAGATTAACACTGTCTGCAAAATTGAGGAACAAGCCACAGAAGTTCCAGTCTATAACATGGGTTTGTGTGGGGAGAAAAAACCCAAGTCCAAGAAGCTTGAAGGGCAGCCCTCCAAGAATCTAATGGCTGAAAGAAGGAGAAGAAAGCGCCTCAATGATCGCCTCTCCATGCTAAGGTCAATAGTTCCCAAGATCAGCAAGGTAAAAATTTGTATTCATGATTTCCCAGATGTTAAGATTTTTTGAGTTCATTTGAAGGCTAACGCTTAAAACTGATCCGGATATGTCAACATTAACAGATGGACAGGACTTCTATTCTTGGAGACACCATAGATTATATGAAAGAGCTTCTAGAAAGGATCGGTAAGCTGCAGGAAGAAAGAACGGAAGAGGGTATAAATCACATAAACCTCATGGGTAAATCCAAGGAGATGAAGCCAAATGAAGTGATGGTAAGAAATTCACCCAAGGTATGGTTTTAAACCCTAAAACTGATGCATAATCAACGGTCCAGTGCCTGAATAAATACAATTTCTATGATATTTTTGGCAGTTTGAGGTAGACAAAGGAGACCATGACACAAAAGTCAGCATCTGTTGTAGCACAAGGGCTGGATTGTTGCTATCAACGGTGAACACCCTTGAAGCATTAGGCCTTGAGATTCAACAATGTGTTGTAAGCAGTTTCAATGATTTTTCGCTGCAAGCATCTTGCTCAGAGGTATACAATTACTTCATTTCTAAGGGATTTAATCTCTAATTCCTTGAAATAATTTATATCTCTTACTGATGATGATGATGATTTCTCTGAGTGTTAGATATCCGAGCAGAAAACTGGTATTACACCTGAAGAGATAAAGCAAGCACTATTCAGAAATGCCGGTTATGGTGGGAGATGTCTATAGGACCAAGATGAGAGCAAGAAGGCAAGTAGCTAAAACTACTTCCAATGGTGTAAAAGAAGCCATTTTTACCTATAAGTTCTTCTGAATAAATTAGAATTATTGATTGATGATGTACTTCATACAGCTTTACCCTTTATTTTATCATATATATTGGGGTATCTTAGTACAAGGCATCAGTGTTCTCATCAGAGGAATATCAATTTTTTAGTAAGCAAGTTTCTATCAGGTTGAATTATTGCTGACCCCAAAAGAGGAATCCAACTGCTAGCATCATAGATTCCTGAATATATTACATGTTGAGAGTTTCTTTTTCTCATTTCACACTCAGAAATCAGGTGAATAATTGTCTATCATCTGGTTATATTTGCGTGGCAACGAAAACCACTCACTAACAGCTTCTGGATATTACAATTTTTAAAAGGATCTAAACACTATGAGAAGCAAGGTTGATAGTTGAATTGCCAATGAATCACTGTCTTGTAGCTTTATAATTTCTCAATGGCTGCAAATAAATTAGGAAACTTACATGTAAGATAGGGATGCTGCCCTAGACGGACATTTGAAACGGACGCTATCTTTCATGATGAGCTAGAACGGAAAATCTCCGGACCGATTCCTTCTAAAGTGCAAAGCTGCACTACTAGGATGCAAGATAATCGGAAAAGTACTACTATTTTTAGTTGCAAGTACATCAATAATGGTGGGTCTGAGTTGAAATATCTCCCCCGAGACTAAGAATAAAAGATGTAATTAGAGAGTTAACCATACAGTAACCCTTGTCATCATAAGCAAAGACGAGGGGAAAAAATAAAATAAAAAACAAATACTGTAAATAGATTATAGTCACAAAGGGACCTAACCTGAAAATAAAACTGAAACTCAAAGTGGCGTAATGGCTTTCGCTAATGTGCGCTCGGGCCATTGCTTATTCACAGACGCTTGAGCCATCGTTGCTCGTGATATTGTATAAATTCATGTCATGGCCAAGCACTTCAATTCATTAAGAGCATGGGTAGGCCTCAATAAAGATGGAAAAGGAAATGGATGAAGGAAGAAACACTAACACAGGAGACAAACCTAAGTCACCAAGATAACCTTCAAGTTGAAGGCCTCAATCAGGATCATCCCTGCCAGCAAGCGTGCAACTTCTGTTGTAAAGCTGTATTCAAAGTAGAGTCATAGAGCTCAGTCAAAGACTCAAAGAAACAGGAAAAATTTAAGTAGCCAGACAGGTAGAAAACAACGGTTGCTATGTAACCCAATTTGGTGAATCATATGTGGAACAACGTCCATGATCACAAGTCATTTTTTGGACCCAGGAAAAATTGGATCTCCTTTATTAGCTAGAGAAAAATTTTACAAGAGCTGGCCATTGTTAAGTAGTGACCAAACTACACCGTCTAAAGTCAGCTACTATCTACTATACACTAGTCTTTCAATTACCAATCAGCAAGACTAAAAGATGGTGTGATACAACTCAATCGACTCTAGTTAAATCTATTGACTCTCATCATCATCATCAAAACTATCGACGTGGTCACCAGTGTCTTCATCAGAGCTACAACCTTCCATGAGATTGGCTTGCGAATGTTGAAACTTTTCTATGGCATCTCTAGCTTCAGACACCAAGGCAATCTTTGCAGATTCAACCAGGCCCCCCTTCTGAACGTTGCTTTCTTTACTAACTGCTATTCCAAGTTTGGATATTTCTACACGTGCAGATGCTGCTCTTCTCCTCGCTTCTCGGCAACGTAATTGATTAATATACTTCTCATGCAGTACCCTGTTCTTAACTTGCTTCAGTACAGCGGGACTGGCAATATCAGGGCCACATGGGCTATTGAATCTAGAAAGGGGCTTTCCATGGCGTGAAGATGACTTTTCGTTGCAACTTTGCAGCCATCCTTGCTTTTCATCTAGCTTCTCAGGAGTAGAGAGTGCACCACTGGGCTGAAAAGCATTACTAGGGAAGTCCACATCGGGTTCAAGAACACAAAATAAATCCCCTTCATGGTCTGGATCAACTTTTCGATTGAACTGTGACAGCTTTCTGAGAGACTTTTGAGTAAGATAACCCTTAGATTTGGAACAACCTGATCTTCTAGATTTGTTAACAATAGGTTTGAGCAGCTTACTTGCAGAAAGCAAAACTTCTTCAAGGGGTGATGACTTCAATTTCTTTGCCCTTGATCGAGGCTGATGTTGAGGTGGTGTTAGATGATCTTGGTGAATTCTTTCAAAGCAATCCTGTGCAGACTTTCCAGGAACCTGCAATAGATTTTGTTAGAGATGAGATCAAGAATGAACCAACAGGTATAAGAAAGCTCTAAATGCGAGAATGATCTGTGTCATTAGTAATATTGCATGCCATAAATAATCACACAAATTTTAAACCAAGGATTAAGAAATAGAAAGAAAATCACCAACCAAGTTCAAATCCCTTTCATTAGGAACTTCAAGACAAAGCATTTTGTGTTGTTCCCTCGAAACATTCACAAGGAACAATTAAATGGTGCAAGTCTCACTTGCGCAAAAAAGTTTCTCTTTATTATGTGCTCCTCAAATTCCTAAAAGTTGTAACGTTTCCATCTTTATGGTATTATAAATCTAAAAGATAAACAGTTTTCCAAATTTCACTGAATACTGGTTAACATCATAAAAATTGTCTCAGTTAAAATCAAACCAGTCCACTTCTATCAATCCTGCAAAGAGAATTCTGAAACCGAGAGAAACTTCATTCTTTCAAACTTCGATTTTGAAGTTGTCCTGATGATGTTTGTCCGCATGCTATTCAGCTATAGGTGTTACTCAATGAAGCTATGGTCTCTTAAAACGATAAATTACATGCCAAACTTAACTTCAAAACAAGTGAGTGAATCAGTTCCTACCGCAATAATTACTACAATGGAGAAAGACTAATGAAGACAGAAAGCAGCGATAAATAATATACTTCGACAATATGATAGGAATTAATACCAGTTTAGAAACTTTCTTCCAGAAATGAGGGGTGGGCTTTGCAGCCAAATACGCTCTCTGTAATGCTACCTCTTGTTCCTTACTCCACCCATTCTTAGTTTCTTCACTATTTTCAACTTCATCCCTCTTCCTCTTTCCATTGACAAGAGATTCACTCTTAGTATCATATCTCACCTGCCCCTCTCTACCTTCAATCGGCTTATCTTCTACTTGATTTGTTCCTTCCTCCTCCACAGAGAAATCTGAATCAGAGTCGGTGTTTTGAAAACTAACATGTTTCGTGTTGTTCAGGAGCCTCTGAGATCGTCTGAGACTACGAACACGACTATTCAGTTTTGTGGTATTCTCCGAATCAACCAAAGAGTCATCAGATTTCCTCGATTTCTTCGAATCTCTACTACGCGGGGAATCTGAAAGCTCGAGAAATTGAATTCTCAGACGAGACAACCGAGAAGATCGTCTGAGACATGGAAATCCACCAGCCCCATTGCTCAATCTAGAAGACCTTCTCAATTCAGAAGGGGCAGAATTGTCATTCTTTGAAGACTTGTTCTTCAAACCCTTGTGACTCAGCGACGATAGGGCAAATTGAGTACTATCCGAATAAGAAGAAGAAGAAGAAGAAGAAGGATTCGAGGAGCATACCGATTTGCGAGTGGACTTGGAATCTTGGAGTTTCCGGGGGGTATTAGGTTGTGAGGTGGTTATGTGGTGAAGGAATCTTGGAGATCGTCGGGGAGTGGTGGAATCAACGGTGGGGATGAAGAAGGAATTTCTGTTATTAGGCATATCCCCAGATGCAATCTGGAGAATGGAGATGGAGGATTCTACAGTGTTTTTGAACTGTGAAGAAGAAACGGGAGGGAAAGCTATTTTGATTTTCAAACTCCGACCAATTTCCTTCATTCTCTCTCTCTCTCTCTCTCTTTCAAACATGGGCTATCAAAAACCAATGAAACAGTGGGATTTGAAAAACAGGCTCATATGTTTATTGATGGGCCAAGGCCCATACTCACTGTCTGATTAAAATAGCATATCCTCATGCTTTGTGGTGATCCTAATGGGATCAACTAAGTATTTAGCATATACTTTTGGTCCTTAATGTTTGCATCAAGTTGAGTTTTGGTCATTTAAATTTGAAAAATGTATTTTTAGTCCTTTTTTGTAAACGTTGTTAGTTTCATTTGATCGAAAATGATGATTATATATTTCCTACTTTTTTAAAAAATCAAAGGAAGTGTTTATACTTTCTAATTTTATTCGTAAATGAAGGGTGATATGATTTGGCATTATTGGTGGCTAATCAAAGATTAATAGCATCTTAATTCATAAAAAAGACTTAGCTTAATTACATAAAAAAGACTTGCTTACTTAAGGTAATGATGGCAACATACATACTTGGCCCATAGAGAGAGGTATGTGATCGAAAGGCAACAAAGTTGCTTGCTTTTTTTGCAAGAAAAGTGAACACAAGAAACAACTGCTCCAAGGATCATGTTTGGTAGGGAAAAAAAAAAGGAAGCAACTATACCGTAAAAACCTAAAAATTTTGCCGTTTGACGGCAACCAACTTCCATGATTAAATTATGTAGCTCATATCCCGTTACAAGTAAAGGAAAATCCCCGAATTGTTCATTTTGGGTAAAAACCAATCCCTTGAACAAGATTTACGACACTGTAAAAACTATATGACATTATATTCCAGTATGCCTCCTTGGGAGATGCCAAGAATGCTTTCATAGGATTTTTCATCCTCTTCCTTTCCCTCTTTGTTTATATACAAAGTGTTAAGCCTCCTGCAGCTCAGTAAACTGTATAGCTACAGCATTAGAGTCACAAACTTCTGCTTGTGTGGATAGGATAACAACCGTGAACACAAAGAATCCGAGTAAATCCTTGTAATCGAAATTAAATTTTGACTACGTTGGCACTGTAAGTAAACAATTGCATTTCACTAATCATGGTTAAAGCCACTACATAAGATGCCGATACACTTGTTTGTTCTCCAAGTAATATCAGAATTATACTTTTGGCAGCATTATATATAGGACATGACTGGGATTTCTTAAACATCACATGAAATACATGGTTTTATGAATGTAATATGCAACTGACTTGAGAACGAGAGTGTAATTTTGTCTAGCTATTTTGCCCACATATGGGTGGCTGATTTCTCAGGAACAATTTCAGATATAGCAGCAAAATCCCTAAATAATATTATATATCTGGAAGCTGCAATGAATGCTTCAGGTTAAGGGAATTGTAGATTTGAATAATAAAAAGAATATTGAATTTATATTAGCAATGACACCACATGAAAAAAAAAAGTTAAACTAGAATCCATGAAAATGGTGGGCTAACCTACAAATCTCTCAAAGCATCCTGTGCACGACCCTCTGCCATAGAAGCTTCAATGTCAATGTAGAATATATAGATAGTCAAAGTACCTACCACTAGGACTTTAGGTCATAATTAGAATTTTAGAGCAAACTTCCATTTAGAAGAAAGGAATGATTTGATCCTACTCATGAAAGAAAGTGGTGAAAACAATGTTTCCATGATAAAGGGATGTTGTAATTGATGAATTAGTAACTGAAACAACTTAAGCTATTTCTCTTTCAGTGAGCTCTCAAGTTCATCTCAAGAATAATCTTTTCGATTCGTTTCATCTTCAAATCTATAGATTGGATCAAACATGCATAAAAGCCAATATGCGCCTAAATTAGAGAGAGTTATCTATGACTTCAAATCTCACAAATGGGGGAAAATCCATACTCACTTTAAACTTCCCTCCTTAGGGTCATCAACAATCCTTATTGGGCATTCTTTTAGTGGACGACTCTCTATCTAAAATCACATAAAAAATGAAATGATAATAAATGAGCACCTCAAATAGTTTAATTCTACATTGTAATAAAGATCTTTATTATTCCTCACCTTTTCCAATCTAATGTCCCTATCAGAAAACATTGTCAAGGCATTATGAAGCAAACCAAGACCTTCTTCAAAGCTCTAAACAATGCTAGTCTGGGAGAAATGTCATGAATTTTTCAGAACATGCATACACACACGCATATAGAAACAAATAACTAAGCTTGCTATACCTTATAGAGCCTGCCAGTTCCTGGAACTATCGGCTCCCTTACAAGAATCAAAGAACGAGTGATATTCTCATCATTATTTTGACAAGATAGAACAGAATCAGCACAACTCTAATGTGACATGCTAACAACTACCAACATGATTTTAGTAAATTCTTATAAAAGGCTAGAAAGAATGGGGTGTAATAAGTTTGATAATCTCAACATATTCCTCAGTGCATGATTAACGATAAACATTGTTTCTGTAGGAAAACATCTATATAAATTAATGTCTCAGATCTGTGTCTTGATAATGGACTTACATTGTATGATAAATCACAAGCCTATGAATTTCATACAAAGACAAGTCTAAAAATCATTTTTCAGAATAGTGAAATTGTGATTGATTCCCAAAAGTGAGATTAAGGACTCATTTTCCAATCTTATGATGAAGCACCAGAAACATTATTGATGTAATCCAGAATCCCGGATTCAATAATGATGACCAAATCTAAGTTTAAAAGATTGACAACAATATTTAGAAAATAAGTAGCTAAATATGTTCCGATCCAATGCTTAGTCAGAAAATCTAAAGATTGGAATGTGTGCATTGGGAAGCATCAACTCCCAACTTAAATAATAAGTCTTTCCATTTAAAAAACAGAAATCACATTGTAAGAGAAATAGCATAAGATCACATTTTGTTGAACGCTATTTTTCAAGATAGAATTGAACGTCAGGCGTGGATTCTTTCCCAAGAATGTCAAGTTCATATAATTTTGCTGCTCACAACTTCCCAAACGTTAGATAGTACCATTCTACTATATAATCAGTCCTTGCTTTCACGCAACCAGAGTAAATCTTAAAATACCTAAGCAGCACCCGCAGTAAGTGTTGAACCAACTTTAGTAACACCCAACTCATCAAGAATCTCTTCACATTGAGCAAGAGCTTGGATGTAAAATTATTGTCTTAAAAATTGACAAATCTTTAGCTAGATATATGTATCACCAATGGGTATAGTCCTCAAGATGATAGAACCAGTGCATTAAGAAAAATCTGCGAAAGCCAGAATGGATCTAGTTCAAAGATATCGGTTGACTTGCACTGTTCATTGTGGTCAGGACAAGAAAGACAATGCATCATCTTATAATGCAAAGTGAATGGAAATGTAGATGTCTTAAGAATCAGAGGATGACCTGAGGATGACTTATGACGTAGCTGAGCTCCTCCTTTCTCACATCTGGCAATCCTAAGAGGCAATGGTCAATTTGCAACCGCACCTCTCCAACAATGTACAGTCTATGATGAAGAAGTATATTGTAAAAACGGTGGACGCTTCCTCTAATAGAATTTTCAATGGGTATAATGGCTTTATCGACTTCCCACGATTCAACTGTTTACATCAAAGAATAAATCAACACCATCATTACAGAGATCGGTTGATTCTAAGGGAAATTAGAAGGAATCAAGTATTGAATCCCTAAATGCTACTTCAAACTCATCAAATGGCACTGGTTCACAATTTGGGAAAGCTTTTAAAGCGGCTTCCTCACTATATACTCCTAGTTGGCCCTGTATCAAGCAGATGATTAACTAAGAATGTCCATAATATCATGATTGTAAATATTTTTGAAAAGAAATGAAAAATTATACTTATACCTGGTAAGCAACATGAACATTTGACCCATCACTAGGATAATGTGACAAGCCAAGTTCACTTGATGGCTCTGCAATTAAGGAAGTGACATGAGAAATACAAGACAAAAGGTTTTAAGATATAATTGGTAGGTTAACATTCGTGGGTTGGGTTATGATATGAACATTCCATTTGTCTACACGCTCACACATGCATATGCATGCATAGTTGCATGATTCAGAGTGTACTTTTGACTATTAGGGTTCAACTCATTGCTGAAATCATGAATAGCAAGGCATGATTATTATATGTTCTTCAACAGTCTAGGAAAAACTAGTAGACAAATGGAATGTTGAAACCCATGCTTTCCGGGACTGAAAACCATGCTTCATTCATTACAGTTAGAGTCAAATTGGTGGAACCATTCATTACATGAAGATACTGTCATAGTTAGCTTAGTAACCATTTCTGATATCCATGGGAACAAGGATCATGTAACTAAACACAAGTTTCTGCAGCGGAATCTAAGATATCTAAGGTTTGGAGCGTGGAATGCATGCCAGCACTTAGAACCTTGCCTCATCCAAGCCATCATACTTTGTGAGGAGTTAAGATGGTACACCCTAAGTACACCATTTGAATGGCTTTACCAAAATAACTCCATATGCAAAACACTAGATTAAATATGAACAAGAATTGATGTTCCAAGCACAAGTAGATTCAGTTATCTGTACAAAAGCATCTCATTGTTTGTTTTCCCTTTATATGTCCTTTTTACACAAAAGCATATCACCATGTCTCCTTTGTGAGCAGGACTTTCTTCCATCATTACACTGATAGTTACCCTCATACTATCAACTGAGAAATAAGAAAAAGATTTTATAACCCTTTGGGTCATCCAATATTTGGAACATCACTCCATTTTGTGGATCATAAAACCAGTAATTCGAGCAACCAGTCTAATCTGGACCAAAATGCCTTTCTCCAGGTTATTTTTCAAGAAGGTGGGAGTCCAACCTGAGTCCTCCCACTTTGTGATACGATTGGTCCACCATGGGACCAAGCTCCCTTGTTTACTAAAAAAGTAAGGATAACAATTAGAGCATTAACAAATACAACAAACTCTAGAAGAAAGACTCAACCATAAACAAAAATATGAGCCATCATCTTCCTCGTATGCTTTCTTATAAAAGCATGAGCCCGAGGGAAAAAGAAAAAGTCTCCATTTTAAGCACCAATATAAACATGATCATAAGTAAAAACAGATGCTCTTTAACATCATAAGGGAATATTGGTCTTTCTAGTACATACTTGTGTGAAAACAGAACATACAAAGAATAGGCAACAAAGCTATCCCTCAAATGCCTTTGATTCTGAGAAATGTGACACTAATACAACTAAATGGTCACAGAATCGAAGTTGTGCATAGAGAGAACCTGCAATGATCAGGAAAAAGCAATCTCCAAATTCTGATTAAAATATGAAATGCAAAATGTCTTTCTGAAAAATATATAATTTAATTCACTAGGAATGGACCCTGAAGACACAACCCCACTCACATTTGGCTTCTTGATAAAAGAGTAAAAAAAAGTAATTAAAAATTCATAATCCCACTTCTCTACTATTTTAAAATGTCACTCAAAAAAAGTCTCCCTCCACCTACTTTCCCTCCCCTCCCCTTGATGCACTCTAAAGATGGAGGAGGATTCAGTGTTTTTTTTTTAATGTAAATTGGGTAACATCTGCTCAGATGAGCATTACAATTTACAATATCAAAATATCAGAGCAATTCCACTGTCCTTCATCAACCACCACCTCATGAAGATGAGGGGGTCTTTGATCAAAGACACTGTAGCTTCCTATAATGTCATGAGCTAACCTAGTAAGTTGATCAGCCAATACATTTTTCTCCCTTGGGAGGTGGTTCACGTCAATCTGCCAGTCTCTAGCTAGCAGCAAGCGAGCCTCATCAATTATATCTTGAATTCAGTGTTTTGAACTGTGAAGAAATGAAAGGGAAAGCTATTTTCAAACTCCCCCAATCTTATTCTGGAAGAAGAAATCATCATTCTCTTTCGTACTTTCAACTCAAACGCCAAATATGGGAATCACTTGCGTTGCTCATTGAAAAGATGAGCAGAAAGTGCTCCCCCACTCTGGACCATTAGATCTAATCAAGACTGTCCAGAATTAATATTTTTAAGTTTGTGATTTCAAAAAGCAACAATTATTTTTATGGTTATATAATCTAAAATAAAAATATTCTCTTAGCTATTATCTTGTCAAAAAGCATATTATTCATTTAAAAATTACAGACTTAAAAATATTAAATTTGGACCGTCGATATTTAAATATGGACATCCAAAGTGGAGAAGCGCCATCTACTAATCTTTCCGACGAGTACCGAAACTGGTTCCCAAATAGGCTACCAAAACTGAAACAATGGATTTACAAAACAGGCTTACATATTTATTATGGACCAATTCCCACACTCACTATTTGATAAAGTATTTAGGCTTACAAACTTGATTCAGCAGAGAAAAGATTGGGTCTAAAAATTATGGGTTTTGGACGAAAGAATATTTTTTGGATTAAGCTTTTTATTATTGCGTGGATAAAATTTTTAAAAAGAAAAAAGATTCCAGTTGACCTGCGACCGAATTGATACAAAAGCAAACTTTAAATTTGCAAATCAGTCAACAAAAGTTGCTCCAATCCTTAAGAAATTGAATTATAACCTATAAAGAAGAGAGTTCAAATCAAGTTGTTCATGTGATAGCCTTGTTAGTGTGTCCTTCGTAGATATATCTTTAGGCGTTCTCAAAGCCTAAAAACATGCCCTTGCCTTGGTAAGCTTCAAAGACTCAACTAATCTAAACATTTTTCCAAAATAAAAATTGTGACCTACTAACAATGTTGAGTCTAACAGAAAGAAATAGTCTTTCATAACTTGGTGAACCATAATTCGAGTCCCCATTGAGAAAAATACCTACATATAGTATCTGACAATATTTTAAATATGATTGTCTATTGATCGATATCTTAGACTTATAAAAAGTAATTTTAGGGCTTGTATATCAGGAAATGTCATAGAAGACCTGGGTAACTCACAACCTAAGCCAGGTTTTTAAACAAAAATTTGAGGTTCACACGTATACAAGCTAATGCATTTAGTTATATGTTCACTTAATTTACACTACTACAGTAAAAGCCTATAGCAGCGCTTTTTTTGACCCTATAGCAGCGCTTTTAAGCGCTGCTATAGCCAGTGCTGCAATAGGTCATATGACCTATTGCAGCGCTTATTTTGTGTTATGAGCGCTGCTATAGGTAATCTATAGCAGCGCTCATTATCTGAAAAGCGCAGCTTTAGGTCATACCTATATGAATTTTTTAAAAATAAAAAATAAAAAAGAAATCCTATAGCAGCGCTTATTACTTATAAAGCGTTGCTATAGGTACTTATACCAGCGCTTATTACATAATGAGTGCTGGTATAGGTTACCCTATAGCAGCGCTTTTTACGTAATAAGCGCTGCTATAGGCATTATTTTTTTTTTAAATATTCAGTTATTTTTGTTTCACAACCTTCTGCATCAGTGCAAAAAACCAACAACACTATCCATTTCAGCCAAACCATATATACATACACACCAGAAATGTCATACTAATATTGTACAATAAAACCAACCATTGTAAGTTGAAAACACTTGCAAGCTATTGATCACTAACGTTTTTTATTCACAATAATTTGAACTCTTACCATTATAGGATATATGTTAAATCTTTAGTAAAGCAAAAAGTTTTGTAGGCACGGTCTTCCTACTACAAGCAACTTTTTTAATATTTACATAATTTGATTAATGATTATGAATAATGCATGGGTAAATAACATATCTATTAAGAAATCAGAAATTAAGGAGATTCTAACAAAAAAATAAAAAACAAAAAGAAACAGAAGAATAAGAAAAAAAACAACAAACAACAAGGAAAAAAAACAAACGATAGCAGCATGTAAGCAAAAAGAACAAGAAGAAATACCCGAATAGGATCTGATTCTTACTCCTCACAACGAGAGCAGCGTGTAAGCAAGAGCACAGCACCAACAATGATTATTTCAGCATCTCCACTACTCACAGCGACGACAGCGTGAAGAACCAAGAAAATAGGATCTGGAAACACGGAGGAACAGAGCTTGAAGACGAAGGATGGAAATAGGATGGAGCTGGGTTATAGGATCTGGAAGAAGAAGGAACAAAACGGAGCTGGGTTATTTGGAAATGGAAGAAGACGAAGCAAGAAGAAGAAGGAACAAAAGTTCGCCTGAAGCTAAGATTTACTTTTGAGCTGGCCGGGTTGAACTTTGGGGGGTTTTTGAGAGGGAAAAAAAAGAGGGAAATGAATTGTAAAGCCCGCCACACCTATCCCAGCGCTTTATACATATAAAGCGCCGGGATAGGTGATAAAAATTAAAAAAAATTACATAAATCATATTCTAAAATAATTAAATTAAAAAATTCTTTTATGAGGCCTATACCAGCGCTTTTTACGTAAAAAGCGCTGGGATAGGTCATTAAAAATTTAAAAAAATAAAACTGGATGGAATTTAGAAATTCTTAAATAATAAGGACCGGGTTAAATATATTCGGGGAATAAAATACAAATAATTAAATGACCTATATAAATAAATTTTTGATGTGATAAATTTAAATAAAAATTTAAAGGAAATCATGAAAAAAAAACTGGGATAGGGTCACAAAAATTTAAAAAAAACTGTTGGTAATTTAGAAATTATGAATTAAAAAAGACAAGGTGAAATATTCAATGAATTAAATCAGAAAAAAGATTAAAATAGAGGAAAAGTAAAATAATAATTATAAAAACTATACCTGCACTTTTTACATGAAAATTTTTGGTATAGGCCCTAAAAATGAATGAAAATTATTAAAATTAATTAAACCAGAACAATTAATAACTGAAAATAAAAATTACTCCTTCTAGGGCCTATACCAGCGCTTTTTACGTAAAAAGCGCTGGGATAGGTCATTAAAAATTAAAAAAAAACTAGGGGAATTTTATTAATTATTAAATAAAAGAGATAAGTTTACATATTTAGGGAATAAAATATAAACCATAAATGACCTATCCTAGCGCTTTTTACGTAAAAAGCGCTGGTATAGGTCATTAAAAATTTAAAAAAAAAACTGGGGGAATTTTATTAATTATTAAATAAAAGAGATAAGTTTACATATTCAGGGAATAAAATATAAACCATAAATGATCTATCCCAGCGCTTTTTACGTAAAAAGCGCTAGTATAGGTCATTAAAAATAAATAAAAACTGGGAGAATTTTATTAATTATTAAATAAAAGAGATAAGTTTACATATTCAGGAAATAAAATATAAACCATAAATGACCTATCCCAACGCTTTTTACGTAAGAAGCGCTGGGATAGGTAATTAAAAATTAAAAAAAACTGTTGGTAATTAAATTTAGATATTATTAAATAATAAGGACACGTATAATATATTCTGGGGGTTAAATATGGTTCAGATAAGGTTCAGAGAATTAAGTTCAAAGGAAATCACCTATATAAAGACAAACCTAGGAGGTAATTTAGACATTATTAAATAAAAGACATTATTTTAAATTAATATTCAGGGAATTAGCCTATCCCAGCGCTTACTTTTGGTGTGTGCTGCTATTGGTGTGCTGCAATAGGGCATTTCTGTAGTAGTGTTACAACAATAATAATGTAAATGAAACCTTATGTTGAGTGATATTTGGTAAGATGAAAAGAAATGGATTTAAACCAAGAAGACTAAACTACCCACTCTTCCTTGAACCAGAAAATAATAATAATTTGTAGGGGCATTTCTTTTTCTTTTTTTTTTTATGTTAAATGGCAATCAATACCTAATCTGGATCTTATTATCAGGTGTCTGAGTAATTGATTACTTTAATTTCAGGGTTCGTGTGGCATCCCCTCCTGATACAAGTATCTCATTTAGGATTCGAATTTGAGACCCCAAAGGATCAAGTGGGGCCTTACACTTCTAGACCAATTATGTGTTGATTAGGGGCATTTCTTTTACTCATGTGTTTCATTGAGTTAATTTAACATTTCCATCACTATTGCAATAATGATCTATTTGGTGCTTCTGAATCCAAAAATAAATTTTGTTGGCTTCCAATAAATTTTTTTTTTTTTTTGGTAAGGAAACTCTAATGAGTCAACATGCACATGTGTATCTGTACTTCATCTCAGTACTTCATGGCTTTTGGTATGCAAAAGAGAAGATCCGATCCCAACAAAAGTTGAGGCTGACTTTTTGTTCTCATTTATTAATTAGGAGTTATATGATCTTTTTTTTTTTCGAATGAAGGAGTTATAAGATCTTTAATCCATAAAACCTACCTCTATTTTGATTTGGTTCTTTGAGCTACAAAATGGTACAGGATTTTATTAACTTAAGAGATCAATATTTTAGAGAAAATGAATCTTATAATACCAAAACATCTTGTTTAAAATTTGGAGGGCCAAAATCAAAATAGAATAAATTTGAGTAACCAAAAATTGTATTGACCCATCAATTAATGTGGTATGGAATGAGATAGTTTGTAACTGTAACTATATTATCAATGATGAATAACTTCACATACGTTAAATTAAGACTGCTTTTTTTTTTTTTTTTTGATAACATAAATTAAGACTGCTTTAATCATCGCCCCTTATACACATATATAGAGATCGATTCGAACAGAGTACAAATATAACAACTCAATTTAGCAACTTTTTTTGGTAAAAAATTAGATGCTTAAATAATACCACCATAAATATATGCACCAAAAGCAACCTATTAATGTACTGCTAAAACGGTTTGAAGTTCGTAAATACTCATCCGTTATTAAATATAGGACCTAATTAACCTTTTTGGAGAATTCTAAGAAAATTAAATAAATCACTTGTAAATTGATTTGTTTGGATTTTTTCTTTAAACTAGTTTATTTGACTTATAAACTAACATGTTATCTAATAATATTTAAAATATGTTTTGATTAAATGGTTCATTTATCGTATTTAATCTCTAAAAAAAGTCAACTGATACTTATATATAGCAACCGAGCCGAGAAAGTAATAAAGTAATATAAGTGAACTAATATTAGATTAAATCTCGCCACTAATATTCTGCTAGTACTACTATATAATGCATATATAACACGCCAGATATCTAACCTAATAAAATGTCTCAATCAAACCAATGAGCTGACGAAACATTGGCAGTCCACAGTATTGATATAAAGCATAATTTGTTCTTATCCCCACAAAGCAAACTGACTCTTGTATAAAGTAGTAATATTTAATTAGTGACAATGAAAAATATATAAGGTAATAAATCTGGAGTAATATGTAGCCTATGTTAAGAATCCCCACTTGAGGGTTCGATCCCTAACTCTTGTGAATAGAGCAAACTCTTTGGACAGTTCTTTACCGCTTCGTGCGCCGACCCGGGACGAAAGATTAGTCTCATGACGTCCGGATACGAGAATACCTTGATTTATATATAAAAAAAAAAAAAAAGAATCCCACTTGGGCGCAACTTGTTCGTGACGTTTATGGTCACCTTAGTAATCATATAATATTATGATTATAAAAATATTATTTGACCCACAGTGACGACATTTAGATATGTTTACCTAATTTTCTTGCGTATTTCTGGGGCCAAAAAAACGAACTTTTCGTTGAACCAATCCATTTCCTTTAAAGGATCTCAGAAGATGCATAGCTCTGATTAAAATAGCATATCCACATGCAACTGGAGAGCACTGCACGTTGTTGTGATCCTAATGGGATCATTCCATTTTCTTGTGGCAAATGGCAATGGAAAACAGAAAGAGAGAGAGAATCATAATTATATTATTGCACGTATAAAAAGATTAATTAATAGAAAAGAAAAGAAAAACGAAGGAGGATTAATTAAGCTGTTATGCTTGAGAGGATATGGGAGTGTAAAATCGCTAAAAATATTATTAGAGTGTGTGTGATTAAGATGTAAATATACACATGAAGTGGCATTTAATTAACAGCATAGAGGTTTTTTAGCAATAGTTGCACAAATGTTCTAAAATGGATCAAAACTAATCATGTTCACTAAGTGTAGCTATTATCTAACTTCCATTTCTTTATGATGCCTAAACAATAAGTGGACCAAGCAAGACATTAATTAGGTATGAGAAAATACTGTGGTGAATTTTTATCAGATATGATATTTTTGTTCTATTCTAAAATAATTATGACATTGTTGCACCTAAATAAATTTTGTAATATCGATTGTGTATGAGAAAAAACTTTGTGGTGAATTTGTAGATTAACATTATGTCGATAGAAGCTAAGTAACTACTATGTTTTAATTTAAGGGTAAATGGCCAAAAATATCCATATACTTTCCTCAAAAGTATGCCAAACATCATAAACCTTTATCAAGTTCAAATATATACATAAACTTTTTAAAATGGGGTAAAAATGACACATCCATTAAAAGGGACAAATTGTCATCACTTTCTAATTAAAATGGCAGTGACCTTGGGATTGCCACCTCCTCCATTGTTGTTGCTACTAGAGGGCACACCGCCACCATTAATGATGAAGGATATGGTGGCGGCGAGCACCCCAAACTTGGGTTGATTGTGAAGTGCTTGTGAAAATGTCTGAGCTAATTGATGATGTTGACCCGACCCACTTTGTTGAAGAATATGGTGGTGGAAGAGGAAGACGGAAAAAGGAAGGCGGAGGGAGGGAGTTGAGATATTTTTAAATAAAATAATTTTAAAACAATGACATAGGGCGCACAAGATGAAAAATTAACAATAGATTATCTAAGTTAATGGAGGTAAAAAATTTTACCCATTTAAATAAGTTTATAGGTATTTTTGCACTTAAAAGGTATATGGTACCAGATGCACTTTTGAGAAAAGTTTATGGGCATTTTTGACTAACCTTAAAATAATTATATAAAAATATAGTGTGAACCCATTAAGTTAAAAAGTAACTGCAATTTGTCCCTTTTAACGGAGATGGTATTTTTGCCCCGTTTTAAAAGTTCATAGGCAATTTTACACCCAAAAAAAAGTTTATAGTGCTGAACATACTTTTGAGAAAAGTATATGGATATTTTGAACCAGTTACCCTTAATTTAATTTACTCTGGTCTCTATAACTTTTTTTTCTTGCAAGGATTTCCACTATATGATAAGTATTCATGCATCACATGGGAAAGTGCTAAAAAATATGTCCCTACGTGTTCATACATAAGCATATATGACCGCCGCAAGTGAAACCTCAATTATATAATTCTACACGAATAGAAATTTTCTTTTGTTTAATAATATCATCAATCAGAACCAAAAAAAATTGATATCATGAATATACTTTTTTTTCTAGGTTAAGGGTCAAAAATACATGTTTGCTTTTGTCAAAAATTCGTCAAGTATCAAGTGCTTTTTTTTTACCAAAAGTAACTCTAAATTTCCAAATTCTGATCAAAAGTCACATTTACCGTTAAATTAAGATAGAAAAATACATATGTGATTTTGTCAAAAAGTTCGTCCAACACCAAGCGCTTTTTTTAGGAATATCACTGTAAGTGTGACTTTTGATCCTAATTTAGAAGTTGAGAGTTACTTTTAGTCCAAAAAAGAGAACTTTGTGCCGGACAAACTTTTAACAAAATCACATGTATATTTTTGACCTTGAATCCTTCTCATTATAAGATAAACTATTTAATTATAACATATGTTACATGTAATTAGATTATATAACAATTTATAAGTCAAGTAAATTAATTTGGAGAGAAAAACGACAAAAATAAATATTTTAAAGTGGTTTATTTAACATCCCTAATATTCCTAGAAAGGTCAATAAGATCTCATATTAGGGATGAAAATAGGTTAAGCCGATGTAAGCTTCAGCTGAATAGGCTCAGGCCTGATTAAATATGTAGAACTTAGGCCAGAGCCTAAGCCTATATGTAAAAATTTTTTAGGCTTGAATCTGAGCCTTCAAAATGCCTGATAAGGCCTGCAAGCTTACTTAAAATATAGACTCTTAAATTAGCTTAAAATTCTATACTTCTAAGTCTATATATTACCCTTTAAATCTATTAAAAAGCATATGTATGTTTCAAAAAGATTTTATAGCTATAGAACTAGATTTTTTTTCTGTTACTTTTATCTTATAAATTATGATAATTTATTTGAGATTATAATATTTCATATAGGCACAATTGGAATAAACTTACTAATTGCAACAATTATTATGCTTGAGAAAGGCATACAAATTAGAGAAGAGCAGTAAGTTAGCAATGTATTTTAAATATTTGTACGGGATCAAGTAGCATGAACAACTAATGAAAGAAATGGCTCAACTTTGTATACGAATGATAAGATGTGAAGTTTAGAGTTAAAGATTAATTGGTAATGTTATAATTAATTTATATAATTTATTTATTTTATATTATATATTATAAAAGAAATTACAAAACAATTAAATAGACTAAATAGACAGGCTTGTAGGTTTAAAAGCTAACCCTTACAAAAAAAGGCATGACTTGTTTACCTGAATAAGCCTGAATATGAACCTCTCATATTTACTAAATAAACTACATTAGGCTTATTATAGGCCAGACCGTAAACCCATAAACAAGGATTTAGCCTATTCCCATCCATATCTCATATCAAATTAAAGATGGGACTTGGGAGGGAGTAATTGAATAAGTAAAGGGGCCATTTAAGATATGATTGTATACATAATTCTGGTGCGTCTGGCTTAATTATTTTAACATATATAACAACTGTTTCATCAGTCCTATATACTATATAAATAATACCAATACATTATTTCATAGAAAAAGCTTCTGCGTCAGTTGGGAATCAATTGAACGCCTGGTTTCTTCTTCATGGCTAGACTTAAATTATGACGACGTGTTAAAGAAAAATAAAAAGATTAGTTCCACAATTAATAATTATTAATGAGCCAGATGAATTCTGTTTACAATCCGGCGGATGTTAAGGGTTGATAGTTTATAATATACTCCCTGGTTCCTATTATAACTTATCTCTATTATAAGATGTAGTCAATCATTTTATTTATACATACCAATAAAACATGTTGGAATCATTTATTAAGGGTAAGTTTAATAAAATTTATCATTTTTACCCTGCCTCATTTATTATACACATTTTCTCTCTCCTCCTTGCATTTGATAGTATACAAGAGTTGAAATGGAAAATATGTATTTATTATTTTAATTTCTGCATATTACTTCTTATATTTTAGACTAAAAAATGTATCATGTTATCTCTTATAATAAAAACAGATGGGAGTATATATATTTATATGAGTATAGGTTCCCCGTAGTTTGGTAATTAAGGTACTGTACTTTTACAGATGAGGTTGTGATAAAGAAAGATTATATGGATTATAATCCTATCATTAGAGAAATATTAAATATGTAATTAACTAATCCAATGAGAAATAAAAAGTTGAAGTACAGTGTACGGATCTGAAACCTCAATCCATGAAGATCTGGAAAGAGATACTTGGCATATGCCATTTGGTAATTTTAGGAAAAGAGCATCAAATGATAGCCATTGATACTGCTGATAGAAGAATAAAATAATTAAGGTATAATGGTAGCTGAGCATTAATTAATTATTTAGTGAGGTGGCAAGAGGACAAGAAGAAGAGAATCTTATAATGCCAAAAAACAAAAGTGCATATGTGCATGTTACCTCTCACTGTAGTGTAATGTTCATGTAAGAGAGCACTGAGAATAATCAATAATGAATAATCCCACTCACATGATAGAGTAGGCGGTCCAACTACCTCCTCATGAGTCCGTACACACCGTTTACTTAAAATAAGTTTAAAGCTACGAGACCAAACTTAAAAGAAAAAGTTAAAGATCATATTTGTTACAGAACTATGCACGGTGGATCATATTTGTCCTGAAAGTTTTTTTTAATCCAATTTTGCCCCAAAAGTGTGTAAAATGTATCACATTCACCTTTTACAGTTAAAAAATTGATGTTGACCGTTAAATAGTTGATGTTGACCGTTAATATTTTAACGGTAAAGGGCGAATATGATTCACTTGCACACTTTCGGGGGAAAATTGAACCAAAAAATACTTCCGAAACAGATGTAATCCACCGTACATACTTCCGCGGCAAATATGACCTTTAACAAAAAAAAAAAGCTATGTTCCTTTCTTTTGGTATATGGCTATTTGACTTGATTGTATTATAGATTTATTGGTCCCTGTGATTTCATTTAACCCAATTAGAGGTGGAAGATAGCCAAGTATGTGGTGGACTGGTCTGAGTCTAGGCTATAACTTGTAATAATCCTTATTTTTAGATTTAAGCTTGGTCTTCAGCCTATTTAGAGGCCCGATTTATCAAAATAGGCCAATAGATCAAGGCCACCAAAACAGGATGAAACATGAACATGCCTAATACAGGATTAGGTCTTAAAACAATCTAAAAGTATTTTTTTCTTGCTAATTAAAATATATTTTGACATGAGAATACAAATGTAATTAAGAAATTATAATTTTTCTAAAAAATTATGTATAACTAGGCTGGTCTATTAGGCCAAATATGTTATTAAAAAGGATTGAGCCTGGCCTATTTAACAATATAAGTTTTTTTACTTTTTTAAGAGGCTTGAGCCTATATTTGTTTTCTATTAGGTCTGGCCTGGACAAGCCAAAAATAAACCAAACCTAAAGCTCATGATAGGCCGGCTGACCTATTTCTATCTCTACACCCAATTAGGAATAATTCTTTCACTGTTTTTTAGTATTCATATAGATTTGAATTCCATATTGCATATTTAAGCAAACAAAGTCTCATTCATCTATTAATTAGGACCATCCATAGGTTTTTTTGTCAATGTGTTCTTTTTTCCTTTCATTTCATTTCATCCAATTCTTAATATAAAATTTAGATAATTAATTTAGAGAAATAAATAAAACAAAATAAATTATTTAATAATAAAATATGTTAATATGGTCTCTCTAAATGCATCATTAAATTATATATTAATTTATAAATCAAACAGATTAATTTAAGTATTTATATATATAAAAGATAAATAAAAAAAAGAAGTTATATTTTAGGCCAATCTTAAACCCCAGTCAACTTTTATATTTATGAGTGGATGTGATACTATTTTTGCTTGGTTGGGAGGCACTTAGTACGGTTTGGCATGGTACAGTCCTTGATGATTCAGAGCCATAAAGAAGAGAGGTAAGGAGTAAAAAGAAGAGAGAGGGATTTGCATGGAAGGGAGGGATTTTATTTTTTATTTTTTTCCCTTGGCCGAAGGGAAGGGAGGGAATTGAATAGGGTAGGTATAATACAGCTACGCAGGTGTCCCCACATGAGTGAATGAAGATATCATAATCAATAATAATATATTTGTGTAGGAGTAGTAGTGATGCCAAAGTGATGTGTACTCGCAAGAATCACGGAATGGTACTCCCCCCTCCCTCCCCCTTGGCATCTATCTATAGTATACACAAGCAAAACCAAAGCCCACCAATTCCACTTCCACTTCCCACACTCCAAATAGTCCAATTCCCACTTTTCTAGTTATATATTATTAGGTCGTGATGTCAACTCGAGAGTTTATTGTTCATCCATCCGGGTTTGATTAAATTTTTATCTAGATATATGTAGTTTTAAATTATGATTTTCATCTCCATTATATCATGATGAACTTGGTTTGTGATTATACGTCGTGAAGTAAAGAATTTAATTCTAAACTTTTATCAAATTTTGATTTTAGTTTTTATACCTCTATTGATTATAAAACCAAGCCCTTATACAAATATATGGATAAAAAACCATAATTTGAAACTATAGGGATATAATTGGGAAAAAAACTATAAGGACTACAATAGTATTTTAATTCTCAGACGAAAAGAAACAATAGTATTAACTCATTTTATACTTTTATAGATCAATTAGCTCTTTAATTGATCACTCACGACGATGTTAAGTAATTTTTTTAAGTAATTATTCTTGTTATATGCTCTCGACTGTTCTTATTATAAGAGTCCGAATTTTAAATTGGTTTGGTCCAAAATATATGAGTCTTCCTTGGGTTGTATCATCATTTCATCAATTTTTTCCTATTTTACCCCTAATTAATTTGAAGTATTGCATTAAATAAATGGTAGGTTGATGCTTATACTTATTCTCTCTCTCCTTATACTCCCTTTCATACTTATTAATACTTTTATTTCTCTAGCTTAATAACCCCATCATAAATAAGGGTAATACTACAAATTTCTATTTAAGACATTTATAATTGTTAACTAATTTTAGTAGGTTTCTTAACATGGTTATTGGACTCTTATAATAAGGACCGGAGGGATTAATATTAATTATTAAGTCTCTGTATCTTATTTATGTGTGATCTGCCCAATCTTATTTGCGTGGAATCTGCAATCTACAGCCGTTTAATGGTGTATAAAATCCTAGTTATAATGGAAAAAATAGTTGTAATTTACAGAAAAAGCCCTAAAAAATAAAGTATAGTTTTGACGGTATTCTCACTATCATTCATTGTGTACTTTCTCCGGTCACTATTATAAGAGGTAGTCAACCTTTTTACATATATCAATAAAAACATGTCGGAATCATTTATTATCGGTATATTTAATAAAGTTTTCTATTTTTACCCTCACCCATTTATTATACACACTTTCTCTTCCATCCTTTCATTATTTAATATACAAGGGTATAAATGAAAAATAAGTATTTATTACTATGATTTTTCCATGTTACCTCTTATATTTTGGACCAAAAAATTTACCATGTTACCTCAAACATTTTGGACCGGAAGGAGTTCCATATATCATAACGCTTTTTTCACCGGCCTTCTATATAATACGCCACTTCTCCTGCTCTAGACTCTAGTGCCTTTGAACTTACATTTCAAAATTAAATTCTAATTGTTCAGGTTATGGCGTACTGAGCCTTTTCATTTTACTCCGAAACATACCTCGATGAAATAAACTTATTTTGAATTATGCATGATATAGATTCAAAATGGAGTTATAAAAAGCAAATTAAATAATCGTCTCGTGATTTTTTTATTAGGACTATGGCATTGCCAGTTTATCTCTAAGATAATTTCTTTTGCCAGAATATCTAAGTTATGATATGATTATACATGTAAACGATGTGTTGAAGATCTCATGAGTGTGGTAATTAATTCAGTAATTTGTACTATAACAATCATGGCATTTGTGATAATTTTCTTCCACTTAATTTTTGAGGTGGGTCTGCATTTGCAGTGCAGATCGGAGACATATGATATGGCTCCCCAGATGGTCAAACTTAATCATTAAACTTGATTTTTAAAGAAAAATAAAATATCGGCTAACAGTTATATTTGAAACGATATCTTATACGCTGTTGCCTTGATCACATTTCATTGGTAATCACATGATCCCACCAATTTTTATCTTACACATTTTCCCTTACAAATCAAATCTCCCTTATTAACCCTTACTTTTTCACTTCATCATGCCGCCTTAACTATATAAACCTGACCAAACAGAAAGCAATTACAACTAGATCTTATGGAAGAAAATTAATCATGATTTACTGCCTTAAAATCATTAAATTATATTATAGTTCCTAGAGACTTGGGTAATATTAAATCAAATGTGTAGGAAGTTGTCAATAACAACTAGATCGTTAAAAATTGTCAATAACAACCCATTCACCTACATTCACAATTCCAGACACATTCGATATTACTTGGATCTCTAGAGACTCCAATATAATTTAATGATTTTAAAGGCCTGGCTTAGATTAATTATCTTATGTTGAACCTAATTGTCATTTTCTCTATAATTTTTCATCTCCTAAAATTTGATGTTGTTTCAGTTTTGAACTTAAAATTTTAATAAAGAGAGGTTTGGGTTCTTGCAAAATGGTCCGGCTTTTTATCAACATATATGCATTAATGTTTTAGGAAAAATAAAACTGAAGAATAGAAACTTCTAATTTAAAGTTTGAAGAATCGATATCAAAATTGGAGACAATTCAAGGAATGAAGATTGTAGTAGTATCATAAAATAAAAAAAAGAAGGCAAATTCTTATTCTAATTCCTCCGGTCACTTCATGCTCTTTCTCAGGTCCTTTTGTCAATATCAGTAGCAATAATTGAGAAATTATGTTAATAATTTTCCTATTAACCGTCCTAATTATAGTTAGACATCAAAACAACTGTGAATTTGATATCAGAACTCAAAGCTGTTAGCCTGTTACCCTTCTCTCTCTTTTTTTTTCTCTGGGCTAAAATTGAAAAGGAAGTAGGTAACCACTGAAAGTAAAAGGACAAAGCCAATTGGATATTTTCTTCCAGGGGGAAAGGGGAAAAAAAATGGAAGTGTTGTGACTTGTGAGTACATAGTTACAAGATACAGATTACAGAGCACAAACATTGAATAATAATCAAAATGAAAAATTGGTGACAAGAGAACCTACAAAGTACAAATTGACATCCTACCTATCTCTTGAAGAAGAGGACGAGCAAGTTGTTCAACTAACAGAACAAAACAAACATCTGCACAGTAGGTTAGGCACGAATTCAACCAAACCAAACCACACTTCAATAATAAGGCACCTGCACCGCCACAGACGGCGGCTTAGGCGGCGGCTTCTCCACGCTGACAATAATGTTCTCCGATCGCGACGGCGCACACGGACAAGGCATGGCGATGAACTTGGGAACATCGTCCCCTGGCATCAACACCGGCAAGCTATCTCCCCTGTCTCGCTTGAAATCCTGAAATTAAGAGCAAGAATCAGCGGAAATTGATAATAATGATGTTAAGATAACAAAGTCCCACATCGAAAGAAAAAGATTGAGCGATAAATCAAGGGTATATAAAATGTTGAGGTTATTCCCGGCCATCAAATTGGTTTAACCTTTTGTGATGGAAAGACAAAATTAGCCACTCATATTTCAAGAAAGGGGTGTGATGAAAAGACAAACTTAACATATATATATATATATATATATATATACAATTAATTCATATTTCAACAAACAAAGGAGAGGGTGCGTACGGCGAGAGGGAGGTTAGGTTTGGAGGGAGAAGAGTGGGAATGACGGAGGGAACGGAGTTTGTCCCAGTGATAGCAGCAGGAGAAGATGCCGCTGAGGGAGAAGATGATGAGGAGGAGGAGGGCGGTGCCGAGAGGGAAGCCGAGGGAGGGGCGAGAGGCGTCCACATGGGAAGGGGAAAGATCTTGACTCTCCATCAACAATAATTGACAAATGGAAGCTTGCTTCTACACTCATATGTGTAGACAGACAGAGGAAGAAGATTATGATGATGATGATGAAGGAAGCAAGGAGGAGGAAGGTGGGAAGGGGGTTTTATAGACAAATGGAGTGTGTCAGTGTTGGAGGGCTAAGGCGTGCCGGCTGTGACAAGCACCCAAAGGTGCCAACTAACAAATTCTTTATAAAAGTCTTACTAGTTTTTAAGAAATATTAAGTATGTTTTTTCATCCATATATTTATTTAAAAAGGGTAGTAGAAAGGAGTGGTAATTAATATGGTATTTGAGTTTAATATAATTAGTAATATTGTAAATCACTTAAATTTTAACACAAATTTAATGCTTTTAATTTAACCAATTTTATTTGTACGTGAGATTTGTTAGTTGATGTCTTATAATAAGAACCAGATCGAGGAAGTAAGATCTCTTTCTAATTCTTCTCAACTTTTCTCTAAATTAGCTATATTGATACTTATTTATAATAAATAAGCTTGTTTTTATGTAATTCCATTGTATAAAAAAGAAAGAGCAAGGGAGATGGTGAGAATAAAAGTATATAGTTAGGTTATTTTGATAATATTATATGATTTTAGCTAATTTAACTAATATCTTTAATCTAATAAAATTAGGTAAATAAGTCTTATATTTAAGATAAGAAAAAAAATTATTTTTATTTTTTGGAAAATGCCACTTATCACTATCAAGTAGTACTATCAACTAGTAGTAAGGACATGATCAATTTTATAATTTCCAATCACTTATAACTTTACTTTAATTTAAAAAAAATTAAAGCTATGCTAAATGTAAATGTAACATTTGCATCTTTTAGTGAACACATCTGGTGAGATATTGGGGAGAAGAACCCCTCATTTACCTTTCCATCCTCTTCTCTCTTATTCTCTTTTTATAATCATTAAATCAACAATTGAGTGACCCAGATTTGACAATTTATTAATTTGTAATAAAAGTGCTAAATTATAAAAAGAAAAATAATTAATTATATGTAAGTTTATGAATTTTGATATGAATAACTTAATACTATAATAAAAAATACACAATCAAGAATTTAATATAGAGGTAAATCTGAGCCATTCAATAGTTGATCTAATTGTTATAAAAAAGAAATAGGAAAGAAGAGGAGGAAAAGGAAAATGAGGGGTTTCTCTTCCGAGTATTGTGATGAAGGTGGTGACTGGTGAGATGCTTATCATCAATTTAATTATGGCGCTTAGCAGTTTAATTAAATTATTAGAGTTAGGTGTTTAGATATTAATATATTTAAATCTCACTAATCGTGGAAGTACAACAATGGGCATGATTTGTTGGTAGTTACAATTAATAGGCATTCATTGAGTTTCCTGATTATCATATAATCATATACTCCCTCCTTCCCTATATATAAAAGAGCTCAACTTGCAAAATTAAGAAGATTGAAAAAGTGTGTAGGCAAAAAAAAAGATTAAAAAAGTAGTTGAAATTTGAAAATGATAAATATGTCTGAAATAATTTTGTTTTTAAAATTTTGCCCTCATTTATGATGGGATATATAAGAGAGAGAAATGTGATAATGATGATAAAAATGAGTATAAAAGGGAATGTAAATATAGAAAATAATGATGGGTAAAATGAAAAAAAAATCATTAAATGCTTCAATAAATATAGTCAAACTCTTATAAAAGGGGGTGAATCCATTCAAATTTGAAAGAGACGGAAGCATTCCTCTCCCCTTATTTATAGGGACGGAGGGAGTACCAAAAATGCATTTGAGAGAGACCAACAATTATGTAATCCTTATTAAGAGAGATTGTGATCGTTCTGAACATAAGATCTTAGGTTTAGTTATAAGGACCAATAATCTTTTCTAAAATGTGGTTTATGATAAGGAATAGAAGGAGATTGTTGATATATGATTGTGTAAGACATAAATTACGAAATGTCACAAGCGTTATGTTACAGGGAAAGGGGGTAAATGCAAGCATATGGGTGAAAATAGGTCAGTTGACCTGTTAGGAACTGTGACCTAATCTGTATTTGGTTTAATCTGTTTAAATTAGGAGTAAGCAGGCCTATCAAAAGACCTATTTCACTCAACAGGTTTGTCTTTTCCTCATTGAGAAGCATATTAAGCTTGTCAAGTCGACCTAATACTATTATGTGTTGAACACAATCACTTGTGGGCGGGAATAAAACAACTTCATCAGACACCAATGTATTTCATTATTACTTATCATGCGTGGTTCCTAAACTTGTTTTGAATAATTTGGGTTCGGATTTTGAAATTTTGGGTTGTTACGTCATTATATCATGTTAACATGTTTGAATTTTTTTAAAAAGTTTACATGCCTTTTTCACTGGTTTTATGTTAGGCCAGGCGTTTGTATAAGTCATGCTTAGGATGGATAAAATGTCTATGATAGGCATGCCAATATACTCAAACTGCTTATTAATTATGAGAAAAATATGGCTTGTAAAGAGTGAAGTTTGATCTTACCTATATGGTCAAAAAAAAAAATCTTACCTAATCTATTTTTCACTCTAACAACTAATATCAAATCATCAAATCAAATAAAGTACTGTATTAAGAAACAAAGAAATTGGGAGCAGTTAAAAATCATTGAAGTTAAAAGAATTAAAATAAAAAATTTTGTGGAGCAGATATATAATTTGATTCATTATTAAGATTGGGAAGAGCAACTGCATATCAGGGTGTCGGGTGGATGCGGCAAGCCTAAAAAGCGGCAACATGGCCGTTGGCAGCCACCAAAGGGCATGACTTGCTAATTGCTTCTGTCCACGTGGGTTTTACACTTTTTACGTTCTTACATTTCTTATAATAATATTATTTGTTCCCTCATTAATTTAAGTCAAATTAATTTCACCATCTTTACTCTTCTCCACCTGCTAATAGTTTATGCCTTTTTCTCCAAGAAGGGATTCATTTCTCGTAACTTTAGCCATTGCTTGAAACAGTCATGTTCATATAAAAATATCAACCGGATTTAAGATGCAACTTTGCACTGAAAATAATCACTTATGAGTGTAGAGTAGTATATGAAAGTTTTTCAATGAGCAATTTTTTTTAAAAATAACCTAAATGTAACAATTTTACCAATTCCTGCTAAAAATGTTAATAGTTGATGTCAATGTTTAAACACTTAACAACAACATTTCAATGTTTAGGATAAGTTTGCTATTTTTTTTAACACTTTTAGAATAAAATTGTTCATACAAAGAAGATACTAATTGCTCCCGAGTTGTTACTTTTTTTTTTCCTATTGTTATCCAATGCATTAACAATCGACTCTATATATATATATATATAGATATCCTATATCTTATTCTTCTCATACACTAAAGCTTCTAACTACATATTTGCGTGCCTACAGGACTAATTATCATACACACTCACACATGTATCGAGTGGTGAATTACAAGAGGGCATTGGTAGATGTGTGTCGATAGATGGCAGGATGTGAGATTTAATAATATATAATCACTCTTAAACGTCTGCTTGGCATATTTGTTTAATAAGGGATAAAGTCCAAGCAACCAAACAATTCAATGAAAAACGTGCTACTTAATTAATCAGATAAACATTTTTCCTTATTACGTACTAGTCACTCAAGAAAAGAAGCGAGCGTCACAATATCCATGTGCAATAGGCTTTATGCATATGGGTATATATGAATATGGTTAAGGTGCAAACTTGTTCTAGAAGTTTTCGTTCATTAACTATCTTGCCTTGGAAGTTTCAAAACCTAATAATATTACATTTTTTTGATTAAAATATCAACGTTCACCGTTAAAAAAATGACATTGACCGTTACTATCAACGTTGACCGTTAAAAAAATGACATTCACCGCTAAAATATCTACACCATTTGAATACAATTCAAATTGTTTTGATTTAAAATTTTCAACTAACAATTTTAAATAAAAAACATTTTTTAAAACTGACATTTATTAGATTATCTTTAATCATTTTAAATTTGTATTCTTAACATATATTCTTTTAAGGAAATAAAAGTGAAAACCTTAATCTAAACCATCTACATTAAACGGTGATGGTGCAAATGGTGATAAGACCCTAATGGTGTTTATAACACTAATACTTGCCCATTTTTATATTAGGATCAAATATATAGTACATTTGTAGGTGGGTGTTTAGGGTGTGAAAGTGTCGTTATGCTGCAAAAGGTCCACATGTTGTGTAGAATTCAAATTCTTTACTTCTATGCTCTGTTGCTAATTTCTTTTTCTCTTCTTGAAACTTCTAAACTCCTTTTGACTTCCCTACGCTTTGCTTCTATACTCCTCCCTTGAAAGGAGATGCCCTTACTTTCCTCTTATATGCTAGCACAATTCCATATCAATTTAATGGTTCAGTTTAACTAGTTTAAGTAATTATTAATATTTATTACTCTCTCCAGTCCTATTTATAAGATCAAGTTGACATTTTTGAAGAAATCAATGATGCAAAATTAACTACTTTAAATTGTTTATATTTATCTTTTCTCATCAAAACTAATTTATTTTACTTATAAACTAACATATAATTTAATTATACGTAACATATGTTATGATTTGGTGACCTAACTTGTTTCCTTAAACTCAACAAAAAAATCAACTTGATCTTATAATTAGGACCAGAGGGAGTATTTATCAATAATGTAATTTGTTAGAGTTTTTATTATATATAATATGATAGATCCATATAATTAATATTTCTGAATTCATTACTCATATGTTCTTAAATCTTAATTATAAGACTATTTTTAATTTTTTCTTTTTGATATTTATATGTCATTTGCAAAATATGTAAAGTAATTAATATTTTTTAATTTGATCAATGGAAACTAATTTCTTTTAAGGTTTAAACACCTCCCACGTTATTAATATTTTTCTAATTAATGCAATCAACATAGAGGTTGTTGGCTAATTAGGGGGGATGGATTGATAAAGATAAGTAGCAACTTTATTGCATTAAATTTAAAGTTTTTTTTTTGAAACTTTTTTATTAGAAGTACCTTTTGCCCAGATGAAGACTAATTTCTCTCATAATGTGAAATAAAAAAGGTTAAGGATCTATTATACCCTAAAAGTTTAAATTCAAGATCAATTTTGTTCTGAAAGTATTTTTGTCCAATTTTGCTCTAAAAGTATAAAAATGGAGCAATTTTACCCTTTATTAACAATCAACATGAGCTTTTTAACGGAATAGGACAATACTGCTATGTTTTAAAACTTTCAAGACAATTTTGAATAAAAAAACTTTTGAGGTAAAATCGGTAATGAGCTAAAACTTTAGGGACAAAATTGACCCTGAACCAAAAAAAGAAAGAAAGAAAGGGCAAACCATACCCAATTTATGTTTGCTTTATACACATACAAATTAGAAGGCACAAAAATTACTTGCATCCTCTGGCTCTGCTAATTACCTGAATTGATAAAATTTTAGTAGGTTGAAATTATTAAATTATTAACTAACTTTCTTTGGTTTATATTAATTAACTAAGAGTAAAGAAAAACAGAGATGGTAATTAGGTTCATGTGGATACAGGTGTAAGGGTAAAGAAAATCAGAGACGGTAATTAGGTTCATGTGGACACAAGTATAAATATCTGATTAATATCTGTTTATGATGAAATAGATATTATGCGTCGGTACTATTGAAACTCAACCTTAATATAGCACTAATTATAAGGTGACATGACGTAGCTTCACCAAATGGCACCAAAATATAACTAAATAAATAAAGGTTACAGTATTTGTTAGTGCTTTAAATTTAGGGAAAATTCTAAATAAATACCCCTCAAATATAAAAAAGACAAAAAGGTACCTCAAATATACAAAAGGACATAAAAGGGATCGTTCCCAATTTGGGATAAACAATTTTAAGGCAAAAAGACCAAAATACCCCTGTCTCCATTAACCACTCGGGTATGGCCATTAACCACTCCCGTATAGCGATTAACCACTCTAGTATACCTATTAACCACTTTATTGATTCATTAGTTAGGCTTGTTTTTGTGAAAGTTGTTAACTACTCTAGTATAGCAATTAACCACTTCAGTATAGCGATTAACCACTCCAGTATAGCCATTAACTACTTCACTGATTCATTAGTTGGGCTCAAATACTCTTATATTTGTGAAAGTCGTTAACTACTCTAGTATATCAATTAACCATTTAAGTATAGCGATTAACCACTCTAGTATAGTCATTAACCACTTTGCTTTGAAAGTGAATGGAGATAGGGGCATTTTGGTCTTTTTTGCCTTAAAATTGTTTATCCCAAATTGGAAACTATCCCTTTTATGTTCTTTTGTATATTGGAGGTACCTTTTTGTCCTTTTGATATCCGAGGGGTATTTATTTGGAATTTCCCCTTAAATTTTACAATGGTTTTCACTTTAGTCTATCAAATTTATATAATGTATTTTCAGTCCCTTAATCTTGACACAGTTGATTTTGTTAATTAAAAATAGTGACTTAACAAATTTAAATGGTAATGTAAGCAATTAAATACTGACAAAATATGATAAAATTTTAATTTTTTAATATAATATTTTTATATTTTAATTTAAAATATAAATGTCTTATGTTGAATGATTAAAATTTAATGATAGCACTATTTAAATTCATTTGAGTCATCCTTTGCCGTTAATGTAATTAACAGTGTTAACAATTTAACATACACTTTATAAATCTATGGGACTCAATTAAAATTTGTTACAAACGATCAAAAGTATCTATACTTCAGCCATAAATAAAAAGATCTGGAAAAAAAGCCATAAATAAAAAGAGAGATTAATTAGCTCATTACGTTTTTTTTTTGGCCAAAATTACGTTTTTCATAATACAGAGTTTGCCAGCTACAAAATATCTTCATGGTGCTCCAATAACAATCGATCGAGTGATCATAAAGGATCGCTTGCAAATTTTTCTGACAAAGTAATAATCGACATAATTAGACCATGGAAACATAGTATTATGCTATTCGGTGCTCGTCGCAAAGATAGGTAGAAGGCGTTTATCCACTCTGGGCCGTTCAGATTTAAATCTTGACGGTCTAGATTTAATATTTTTAATTGTGTGATTTTTAAATGAATAATATGTTTTTTGACAAAATGATAGTTAAGATATTATCTTCATTTTAGATTTTGTAACTAAAAAGATAATTATTTTTTTAAAATAAAAAACTTAAAAATATTAAATCTGGACCGTCCAAATCCAATCTAGATGGTCCAGAGTGGATGAGCACCATCTACCTATCTTTACGACGAGCACCGAAACCAATTCCGGCTGTACTATTATGCGTGTCTTTTCGATGCTGTTTTATTTAACCACATTTTTGTTAATTATCCAGCAGCCTTAATAAAAATGGCACTTTCTTCAAAATACATGTACTGATGCTCTGAACTTATCCTATAAATTGTTGGCTCTTTTTGTGGGATCACATCATCACCCCACACGACCAATATGATATAAACTAATTAAAGATGGCTGCGATTTACCAGTAAAATTCCATGACCAATATTTTTTAACTTATATTGTGGGACAATTAGGGTTTCGTGAGATAAGATCAGCCGAACCTGAAAAAAAGGAAACCAAACAAAGGGTAACGCCTCCAAGTTAGGACCATGAAGTCAATTAAGAAGTTTCAAATTCAATGCCGTGAGGAATTTGAACTAATATAAATGTGCAAGGATGACGGGAAAAAAACAACTTGCGTACTTCACTTGTCCGTCTACTTAAACTCCATTTTTGTAATTTTTTTTTTTAAAAAACTCTATATTAGTCAGAGAAATTAGTAAATAATAAGAACAAAAACTTCATTGATCTCTTTGAGGCAAAGGACGTGGAATTGAATTGCTTGCATTGGACCCCTTCAGTCCGGTCTTAATTTGTGACGATGAGGGGAAAAAACAGAGAGAGAAAGATGATATGTATGTAGAGAGGTCAGAGTCAGAGGGACCCCAATGAAAAAAGGAAAAAAGGTACATGTTTAGTCCCAGCCTAGATGCATGGAATTATAATGTATTACTCCCTCCAGTCTCACACATATGATACTCCGTCTCACTCTAGTCCCTATTATAAGATGTAATCAACCTTTTTAGTTTTTATACAGATCAATAAAAATATGTTTGAATCATTTATTATGGGTATATTTTACATTTTTACCCTTACTCATTTATTACACACACTTTCTCTTCCCTCCTTGTATTTATTAATATATACAAAGGCAAAAATGGAAAACATACATTTATTACTTTGACTTTTACATATTATCTCTTATATTTTGGACCAAAAAATTTGTAATGTTAACTCTTATATTTAGGACCAGAGGGAGTATATTTGGAGATGTAAGTTTGGTCATAAATATAAGATCAATTTATAAGTATTCACAATGTTTTCCTAAATTATCCCTACTAAAGTTCCTTAATAACAAACAAACAAGAGAATGCGAGTGAGAGTAAAGATAGATAGTCATGTTACATTGGTAATTTTATGTGATTTTATCTAATGTAACTAATATCCTTAGTCTAATCAAATTATGAAAATATGACTTATATTTAAGACCGGAATGAGTACCTTTCAAGTCCATTTATTTGGTGGGTTTTCTAAGATTTTTATTTGATTAACAAGCAATTAGTGTTTAATACTATTGATTAATATATACTCAAGCATTCTGAAGTTTAATTAGGTATCGCCCTCTCAAATCAACCATTCACCAAAGAGTGGTTTGGTGATCTTATATCCTCTCCTATACTAAACCATGATGAGTTAATCAAAAAGTAATTGTTGGTCTTAAATTTAAGGCTTCAATCTATTTTATCTCCAAAATTTGTAATATTTTCTTGTTTTATCCCAGCTAATAATATTGATTGTCAATATTTAAAATGTATTCTCATTGATGGGAGTAGTTTCCAATGCAGGTAATTAGGGGATATAACTTAGAAATTAAAAACCAACACATATTTTCTTATATATAAATAACAAACCGGACATAATTTTTCTTTTGTGATTTTCTCCTCTCTCAAAAAGCTAAACCTATAATCTCATTCAAGTTGTATTGAATCTCTTTCACTTGACTCATTCAAAAAGTGTTTTTGTTTAAAAAAGAAAATCTTATCCAAATTCTAAGTATAATATATAGTGGATGGGACCAAGTGTTTTGGCTTTGCTAGCTTTCCAACTTGCAAGTAGGCAGTAGGGCAATGAGAGTACAATCTATATATCCCCCATCCCTCACCCATGTACTGATATTTGCGACGTGAGAAATATATAGAGAGGATGATGAGTTTTTTATAGGCATAACTGCACATGTATCCATCTATTAATGATAATTATATCCGAGATGTCAAACACTAAATGTAAACACGTCTCCTAATAATGATTTGAACCTTAGTAGGCTATATTGTGAGAGACTAACTATTTTCACTAGATCCAATCCAGTTGGTATAGGATGGTGGGTTCTTACGTGGAAGTGCAATACAACACAACACAACACAATTACATAATTTGCTAGTGAATGGTGCCAATGATTCTTTCAGTTTCGTGGTTGGCTTTTGCGACCATTTTTGTATATTTGACACCGAACTCACAGTAACAAACAAAGAAAAAGTGAACTCCGACTACTTCATTACATGTTCAACTTTTTCGACTTCAATATATCTCCTTTTCCTATCTGTCTCGCATTTTGGCTGCAAAATCCTGCTTCCACACACAAATATCTCATCCAACTTGTTCTTGGTGTCCTGTCAACACCGTCCAGGTCCATGAGCTTTTCATTGTTCTTGTCACTAAACAAGCCATATAAAGTTGAAGATGAAAAAAATATCAGGAAATGATTCGTGCTTTATCATGTTAGTCTATGTTGCTTTCAAGTCACCTTTACTTATAAACTCCTAGATTATACTTCCTCCATCCCATAATATAAGGTCCTTTTAACCGAATTGCGGGTTTCTAAAAAATTAGTTAGAGTTAGTTAAAAACAATAAATGTGTAGGAAATATACAATTTTGTCCTTATTTATGAATGAGCAAGAGAGGGTGTAATTATGAAAAGAAGATGAAAGAGAATGTGTGGGAAAATTAATACATGGGTAAAATGGGAAAAAAAGCATTTATTACTCAAATAAAGTCAAATAGGACCTTATATTGTGGGACAAAATCATTCAAAAAAATGGCCCTTATATTATGGGATGGAGGGAGTATTCTCCAACTTTATTCCATTAGTTATCTGAAATTGGTTTTTCTACTCGTAAAAAATATGAGTAGGAAAAGCTAAGTATATCTTGTATTTATAGTTTTATACATATCATCTGAATGGTTTATATTTGATTTTAGATTTTATGTTCATTAAAAAAAATTATATTCTTTTTAAAAAATCAAATTTAAACTCTCTCTACTACTCATTTTTTATCAGGGAAATCGGTTATTTAGTTGTCATAAGTTTTCTGCGTATATATGCGTGCGCACGCCATGTTTTTAAACATGCCTGTGACCAAATAACTCAGTTATGAATTACAATAACTTTATTTGATATTGACTCGTGCCTAGCTCAGATAATTAACTTGTGGGTGATATTTGGTAAGATAGCAGAGTTTTAAATGTTTTGGCGGTTAAAAATGGAAGCTGGAATTTTTTCCCACTAGATGTTTAAAACAAAGGAAGTAATTAAAGTGGCCTCATTGAAATACCCAAATTGAATTTTGAATATCAATATATCATGCGTAATATTTCTAAATAAAATAAAATAAAAAATATTATTTAAAAAAATGGCATTTAATCATTCATATAAAATAATAATACTTCTGAAAACTTGACATTGGAATGATTTTAAATAAAAGGAGGAAAAATTATCAAAATATTTGAAAACTTAGGGCAAGATTAGCCACGGAATTTTATCCAAAAAAAATAAAAATTAGCAATGCAATTTTTATGATTAGCAAGAAGTACATTTCTTTAATGCAACCAAGAAATGGGCCTATTTTGCAGGCTGCATTAATGAAAGCCCAGCACTATTTCGCATTTGACCAATCAATTATCCATTCACAATATTAAATATAATATTTCTGGGCTTCATCAAAATGTACGGACTTAATTTAGTTAATCCATTAAAAGGAATGGGTTGTTCTCTCCATTTCGATTTAAAACTATGAAAATGAAAATTGGATTTTTAATTTATAATTGTTAATCTTTTCTATAAAGGAAAGATACCAGGATATATTTCAAGCAAATTAACAAGAAAGTTAAAGTGCTGGCATAAAAAAATAATAAAAGAAATTTAAAGGAATGTTGATTGAAGAAAGGGTTCAATATCAATAATAACAAAATCGATATCATGATATCTGCTTCAAACAATTTACTCTCATTTTAATTTTGGTTCCCACAATTAAGGGTGATCATGAAACCGGCACGACCATGTCCTGTCTCATACTGGTAAAAGAAAATCAGGACGATTTTTCATTTCATATATCGTCCCAATGTTATCCCGATCCCAACTGAGACATGATGAATCAATCGTAAAAATTTTTATTATTTTTTTCGACTGCCATTTCTTAATGTAAAATTTTGGGCCTAATATTACCTGAATATGGGCATTTAAAACTGTTGTTGTTCTAATATAATTTCTTTTGTCTTGAATGCACATATTTAAACAATAAAGAAAGCTAACAACAAGAAACACACATGTAAATTGGGTCTCAAAAACTTTGATATCACTTCCTCTGGTCCTTGAGAAAATATTTATTTTGGGAGTTAATATTGATCATAGATATAAAACCTATCTCTAATTGACGTCAATATTTTCTTAAATTGCCCCATTGATGCACTTCCTCAACAATAATCAAGCAAGAGTATGTGCGAAATTAAGAAAGATGATTAAAATATTTCACAAAAAAGCATGTCATATTAAACTAATTTAACTTACACCCTTAATCCAATAGGATTCGGTATATAGCTCTTATATTTAGGACCAGGGAGAATAATACATAAACTCCAAATTAAAAGACACATCTTCATCATTGCAAAAAAAAAAAAAAAAAAGACACGTCTTCAACCATATGAAATTTTTAGGCTGAAAATGAGAGTAAAAGAAATTGAAAAACACCAAGGGTGGGTTAGGTTATATTTAGGTTTTTTATTAATGAAAAACATAATACTTTCTGGGACAGGACGATAGCGTCTTGATTTCTGTCCTATCCCAAAATGCTTATAACAGGACGAGACGGTTGTGATAGAAAAATTTTGAACGCCCTAAGTCATAGTTTCAATTCACAGGTTTTGGTTGCTGAAGTTTCTTTTCAATCAAAATATTGGTTCTTTCAAATTGGTAGGGCTCAGAGTTATGGTCAATGGTGGCGGTTCTCTCAGTGCATGATCAAGAGACAAGGAGCTTGTATACTACCCCCAATCATAAATATAACAGGAGTTAACTGTTTATATAAATATAATGTTTTTTTTATTTTGTCTCCTATATTTATCATTTTTTTTTACAGTAATTTGTCTGACACATAAACTAATATATAATCTAATTATATACACTAAATTTTCAAAAATATCTTATAACATATGTTATAGTTAAGTAATTTATTCAGTAACATTTTAATTTCCTATAATCAGTTAACTATGCCTTATATTAAATAGTAGGGTTATTATTATTTTTCTTGTTGAAGAAACGGGCCTAAGCCCAAACGAATTTGAATATTTCAAAGAGTTTTTTTTTTTGTATAGTATTCCCTTTTTGATTATTGACTATTGGATCAACTTTGGAGGCCCTAATAAAATTCCAAAAGATTTTGTTACGAAATGAATTATTGCCATCAGCTATAGAATTTTGCCCTTCTCAAATTTTGTATGGCGTCAAATTTCATTGACCTAAAACAAAGTGCTTCTTGTTGGAGTAGGATTAGTTGTTTACTAACAACGCTAAATACCAATAGATTAATGAAAAACGGAGTGCTTTTCCTATGAACCTTGAGAATTGTGACTAAAAAATCATGCCGAATAATGCTAAGAAATAGTTTGACCCATGAGTATTAAATATGATATAGTCATATGAAAAATAATGAGATAGTCTTGGGGGGAATATTTTTTTATCCAATGATCTGAAATTAAACTTTTTTAGAAGGTAAAGATATTTCGATAAAAAAATTCAAACCTCTAGGCCCGCTTTCATGGAGCCGTGAATGTTTATGTTCGGTTAAGACCATCATGTTGAGTCTTGACCAAGGATGTAAAAACCGGACCAGACCGGCTGGTTCAACCGTGAACCTGGCGCTGGTCCAGTCCGGGCAAGGCGAAAAACCGGATTGGAGGTTGGCCGGGTCAAACCGGTGGTTGAACCGTCCAACCCGAGAGGTTCAACCGCCAACCCGGTGGTTGAACCGGGTTGGCCCTTTTTAAAATAAAAAATAAAAAAATATTTTATTATAATTCACCTAATTACTAATTTTCACTTAACTCAATTTTAGAAATTAGGAAACTATAATACTTTAAATGCTATTTTACTTGCATATAGTTAATATTTAATTGTTGTTGCTCTTAATATTTATATTTTAGTCTGTGGATTGTAGAATAATATTTATTTTTACATGTAATCAACTAATATTTTCTCTTTTTCCCTCTATAGAAACATTAAAATATTCATATTTGATGAATCATGCATACCTATATACATTTACATTTTGATATTAGTGATTATTAATGTTAATATCAATAAAATTATATTATTTTAATATAATCGGTTTGACCCGGTCCGACCCCGATCCGACCATTGACCCTTGAACCAGTGCCCCCCGGTTTGATGCCCGGTCCGATTTTTTGAACCTTGGTATTGACCGTTAATAATAATAAGAAAATTATTACTCCCTCATGTCCTGAATATAAGACATATTTAGAGAGTTGCTTTTGGTCTTTAATAAAGGGTTTAATTCTAATTCTTGTCAACTTCATTTCAAATTGTTCATATTGATACTCTTACAATAATAATTGAGTAAGAGATGAGGTAGGGAATAAGAGAAGATGATTTGATGGTATACTAATATTTTGTGGTTTTATCTTTCACGGACAGAATTATTTTTTTAAACAAATAAGTAGGTCATAGTCAGGGAAAATATGGGTCACACGTGAGGCAAAGGATGGGACCAAAAATTAGGTAAAGCCATTGACTATATTGAATGAGCTGCTTGGATTGCCAAACATGGCCTTCCCTTTCTCCTTGTCACCCTCACTAATGCCCACTTGTGTCCAAATTCCACAATGATGTTTTCATTCCAAGGGCATTTTTTTTCTTCTGATCCAACGGCTCCCAAAGTGCCAATTAAAATAATTTAACATATTTTTGTTAAATAATTGATGTAATTTTGGAGAAAACTTTAAATGGACCCGTTTCTATCCAATACCGGGTCCTCTTGTCATCTCTTGCCCCACGTTTTTTACGCGTGTCACTCATTATTCATTATTGATGTTGTTAGAAGAAGAAAAATATAGATACTATATACTATACTTAAAATACTTATTTTCAAATAAATGAGGATATGTGTGATTGTATCCATGATTTATCTAAGTCTTCTCCTTATTATTATTACTCTTAAAATGTACTCCATCTGTTTTTAAATATAAAATCTAGTTAATTTTTTTGGAGAATCTTAAGAAAGCTAAATAGATTACTTAAAAATTTATTTTCCTGAATTTTTCTCTAAACTAGTTTATTTGACTAATGATCTAATAATAGACAAAATACGTTATGATTAAGTGGTTTATTTCACTTCCTTAATTTCTCCAGAAAAAGTCAAGTAGATCTTATATTTAGGAACGGCTAAAGTAGTTTTTACAGCCCATGAGTTTTATTTAGTGTGCAAGTAGGAGGATCAAGATCCATATACGGGATTGAAGTTGTTTGAGATCTCTCAAGGCCTGTAAAATTACTCCCAAAAACAGACAAAATGATCCAATGGACCTTAGCCCTTCACTATCAAAACCAGGAAATCAAAGGATGATATCATACAAGTACGGATGCACCACATTATTTTGATTACAAACCGGATTACATGATATGAACTATCTGTCTAAAGAAAGTGAAAAGCTAAAATAGTCTATTCACTCATTGGATAAAAGGTGGTGGATGTTCAAGAAAATTAAAGTTTTCTATCATGCTTTGTGAAGCCTTGGCAGGGGTGTTAGCAAGCTTTAAGTCTTCTCTATCTTTGTGTCTTAATACAACCGACCAATTTTTGTGAATGAACTGACGCACTTCCTCTATGATGTCCATGAAAGGGTGGTTCCAAACGCATCCTCTTTGTAGTAGGTTAATAACCTTTCAAAAAATCAGATGATGCAACCACTTCTTTATTGCCTCTAGTCCAACATCCCCATAATCTCGGCTATTGCATGGGGAATCTGAACTAGCTTACATATAAAACCACATACACATCATCCCTTTCTGTCTCTAATGATACCACTGCATCCACTAGCGCCGTTACACCTGTTTAGCAGCTCCTCATCCCAACATGCTTTATGAAAGCTATCATGGGCATTACAACTCCCAATCCTACTAATAGAGTAAAAAACTTTGTTGCATCAGGTTGTCCAAATATCCCAGCAAATGTAGCCAAATAACACTAGCGACTTGATTTTTTTGGTGAAGAGCTGCCCCGCTACATGCTTCAAGTTCCATCGTAGCCAATCAATGCCCCAAAGAGATGAGAATGAGGTCCACTTTTCTGGTAAGACAATTGTACGCCATTATTGGATCACATTGGTGCAGTCACTTAGAAGGTGCATTGAATCCTCTTCTACATCGCATCCAAAAACACATGTCGCTTCCATCTCCAGTCCTCATTTCCTTCGCAACTCGGCCGTTTGTATCTCCCATAGGCAAACAACCACATGAAGGATTTGATCTTTTCTGGTACATGCCATCTCCAAAGGATTTTCCATAAGCTGTCCTCCTGATCTTAGGTATCTGCAAAAAGAAATTGATATGCAGATTTAACAAAGAAGTAACCATGAGATGAAGGATTCCAAATGTGTTTATCCTATCCTTTGTCCTCACGGGGTGGGTGTGCACTCATGATCCTCTCAACAACATTGACTGGAAACCAATAAAGGAGCTTGTTCTTATTCTATTCCCTTTCCTGACTCACAAAATCCGACACGTTCTCCTCCTTATTCACATATGTTTTAAATCCCGAAATCAATTCAATAAGCGGCAAATTAACTTGGGACTAATTATCGAACCAAAAGTAAGTCCTGCGACCATTCCCAATTTTCTTTCCCTAACAAGATATAAACTTCTTCCACATCGAATAAATCCCCCTCCAAGCTAGAGATGAGTGCTCCGGCTTCTTGAGTTCATAGGACATACTCTTGGGCCATTTATATTTCCTTCTCATTACCCTCACCCAGAGAGAGTCATCCTCCGTCAAAAGTTTCCAATAAAGCTTTATCATGAAAGCCTCATTTTTCTTCTTTAAGTTCTTAATGCCAAGGCCTCCTGCTCTCTTATGTTGGGATACTTTCTCCCAACTAATCAGGTGAAGTTTCCTGTGATCATCTTCATCTCCGCAAAGGAATTGGCTGCTTCTCTTATTAACCTCCTGAAGAACAGATTTTAACATCATTGTCTGCATATGATATGAGGGGATGGCCGTTAGAACTGCTTTGAATTAAAACAGTTATCCTCGCCATGCTAAGAGTCTTCCTCTTCCAACCAGCTAATTGTTGCTTTGTTCTTTTCA
The DNA here is from genome assembly GCA_037074515.1 of Mimosa bimucronata. NCBI lineage: Eukaryota > Viridiplantae > Streptophyta > Magnoliopsida > Fabales > Fabaceae > Mimosa > Mimosa bimucronata. The sequence continues at coordinate 25,289,732 of CM073447.1, forward strand.
CGAGAGAGGAAAACATGCTTACAATGGCTCTCTTATGAATAAGAGGGACACTTAAATAATTTCCCAGTCACTTGTTAGCCCAGCCCCCATCAGATGACTCATCTCAATTTCCCTGGTAAAGTGAACGTTGTGGGAGAAGCAAATTTTAGTCTTCACCATATTCATTTTATGTCCTGAAGCCTCGCAGAATCGATTCATGCATTCAATCATTACATCCACTTGGGTACTACTAGTTTCCCCAAACAATATTAAATCATCCGCAAAGAATATATGGGATATTCTGAGACCCCAGAGCTCAGAGAGATCAGGGACCATCTTCCTTCACTAATAGCATCCTGGATGATGGGATGAAGTATCTACATGCATAGAGTAAATATATATGGGGAAATAAGATCTCCTTGTCTTATACCCCTGGCTAGTTTGAATCCTTTGGTTGCTTCCCCATTCCAAAGAATTTGAAAAGACCAAGTGAATATGCATGCCATAATCATGGAACACATTCTCTTATCCACCCCCATAACTTGAAGGGTTTCTTGGATGAAAGGCCACTCAAGATAGTCATAGGCCTTCTCAAGGTCAACCTTTACTATAAGCCACTCGTCATCCCCTTTCTCACTTCTCACTGAATGTACCACCTTTTGAGCAATAATAATGTTATCACTGCTCTACTTCCCTGCTATGAAGTTACATTGGTGGTGACCCACAACTTTGCTGATGAAGCTCCTTAGTCTACTGATAATTTTAATGACCAACTTATAACTCACATTACATAAAGATATAGGTCAGAAGTCTTTAATGGTCTCCGGATTGTCTATATTGGGGATAAGCACCAGATTTGTATTGTTGAGTTTTTCTATCTTGCCAGGACCCTCAAAGATGCCCTTAACCAGATCGCACAAAGCCTCCCCTATAAATCCCCCAATGCTCGTGGTAGAAAAATGCTTGCACTCCATTTGGCCCAGGAGCTTTGAAGCCTCTGAGATCAAACAATGCCTCTTTAATTTCTTCATTAGTCACCCTTGCATCAATGATACGGTTGTCTATCTCATGAAGATGAGGAAAGGTGGCATTCGTCTAAAGGGGTCTTGCTTCACTCAAATCATTGCTAAACAAATTTTTGTTATAGTTGGAGTCCATACTCATAAGGATTTCCGATTTATCAACCCATTCACATTAATCATTCTTCAAAGTATGTTCCTTCTTCTCCTAAAAATGGTGGCATCATTAAAAAAGTTTGTTATTTCTATCCCCTCATTTGATCCAATTTTATCTCGATTTTCGGTACCAAAGCAATTCTTCTAGGGCCAAGACTTTGTTATATTCCTTCCACAACTATTCCTCTAGTTGGACTAAGTGGAGGCTATCTTTTCTAGCCCTTGATCTTTCTACTCCTTAAATTCTTCTCATTAAAGATCTTTTCTTTTGGGGAATACTCCCAACGTTATTTTTATTCCACTCCTCTGTTTTTTTGAAGGCAGAGACATTCTCCTCCTAGTCACTATGGATGCACCACATTCCATAACAACTTTGCATTTTTTGAGGTAAATATATGTATCGCTCTAATCCTTATTGTAAATCCACCCTAACTACTTCTCACATACAAAGGAGTAGAAGTTATAGCATTAAATATGTTATATTTTTAAAACTTTTTCCAACTTTACCCTTATTTAAGAATATGTGTTAAAATAATATTTTATGTACCACTCTATTCCTTATTATAAGTCCAACTACTCCAAATTTTTTGTTCCTAAATATAAGTCCAGTTTGGGATCAATTAATGCTATTGTGACATGACAAATTTACCCCTGTGTTGGAAATAGGGAAGATGAGAGAGAAGAGTTATAATGTATAAAATATTATTTTAACACCTACTCTTAAATAAGGTAAAGTTGGAAAAATATGATATATTTAATATTATAACTTCCACTCCTTGGTATGTGAGAAGTAGTTAGGGTAGACTTATAATAAGGAACAAAGTGGTATTATAAACTTTTTCTCATATCTTATCTGTCTCTAACATAGGGGTAAAATAATCTTAGCATTTATTGATCCCAAATTGGACTTATATTTAGGAACAAAAAATTTGTGATGGTTGGACTTATAATAAAGAACATAGCGGCATCTTCTTATTGGAGACAACTATGTTGAAAATAGAAACGGATACTTAATGCGGACATATTTCCTTGTACGGACTTGAATATTGGTTCGTCACACTGAACGAGGGACTAGCTCATTCCGCTAGATCCAACCATTATTAGTTAACAACTTCACAATTAAATGCGATTAAGTGAGAGTATCACTTGAATGTGCTTTCTAATTCCTTACATGATTTCGTTTGGATGCGCCACTTTTAACAAAAAAAAACTTTCCTTATTTCTAGAGAGAGCACACATATGGGAGGTGCCATGTTTGAATTCGTTATCACCTGTAAGGTATTCATAAGACTATAAATAAAAGTTTACAAACTAATTAAATAAAAAGAGTTTAAAAGTAATTAATATTTTTAGTGAACAAATTTTAATCTAGGGGTAATTAATTATAGGTCCCGTGTAAGGGATTTAATTAAGATGAGGTCCTACGAAATCACCTAATTAATATTAGGTCCCACAAAGTTGTTACTACAGGTCAAAAAGTTGTTATCGTAAGGTCACAAGTTGTTACAGACCAACAGAGATTTTCAGGCCACAAGTTGTTATGACAGGGTAAAAAGTTGTTATTGCAGGCCAAAAAGTTGTTAATGACTGTCACTAACAATTTTGTGGCTTGCAATAACAATTTTTCGGCCTGTAATAACAACTTTTTGGCCTGCCATAACAACTTTCTGGTAGGGACCTCAGATTAATTAGATGATTTTATGGGACCTTATCTTAATTAAGTTCCTTACACGTTTCATCAAAAAAAAAAAAGTTCGGGATCTATAATTAATTACCCCTTTAATCTATATTGAAAAGTTAAATGTATTTGATTCAATTTTTAAAGGTACCCTGAAATTGCACTTTTAAAAAAACACGTATGAGGATAATAGAATGTTGAAGAATTTAGATATGCAAGTGAGGCGTGTCATTTAAAAATTTACAAGTGTGGGTTAAATTAAGAATGTAAATATGAAAAGTCAATATGCCGTGTCTTATTTCAATTAAAATTAAATTGCAAATAACAGTAATAGTAAATTAATTAAATTTAAAATTTCGAAATCCTTGTGATTGGATTATAATAACCCCAAATCGACAAATTCTTCTTCTTAAATTCATGTCATTAGGTTAAAACGACATTTAACTTGGTTTTTTAGATATGGGATATTACAAGTTGCAATCTCATTTATAATATCATATCATGGATACATTTCTCTTTAATCAAAAAATGATTTTTTTTTTTTTTAGACATGGAGCCATGGCCGATGGCAGGAGAAGCAAGGGAGCAACTTGTGGTTTTTTATTAAAAAATGATTTAAAATGGAAAAATGAAATTAAAAAAAAAAGTGAAGGTTAAGAGAGTGATGAAAAGTGACGAAAGGTGATGAGAGGATGATGGAGGAGGAGGTGGAAGGGGACATACCTTACATTTATTTAAGCTGTAGCGGCTATGTCTAGGGCTGCCACAGAAGACGAAGACCTCCCTCATTATTAATTAATTAGTTCAATTAGATTAAATTAAAAGCCATCAAAGATGAGAGAGAATATTAATGATGTTAAAAAAAACAGAGAAGAAGAAAGTGAGAAAGTGAAGAGAGAGAAAGAGGTGGTTGTCTGTGTCGTCACCCGGCAAACTTTCATCTCATGCCGCTTTCTTGTCCCCCCAACCCAACCTCTATTCCTTCAACCCCACCTTTCCTCCTTTCTTCTCCTTGTTCCTTCCTTCCATGTTTTTTTTTTTTGGCCAAATCCTTCCTTCCATGTTTTCTCTACTTCTTTACTCCATAAACATAAAGCATACTTTTTGTTACTTCTTCTTTTAAATATAAAAGGGAGAATTACAAATAGGTCTCAAGCAAGAGAATTCATTTCAGACAGGTCCATTGACAACTCCTTCACTTGTTAACCAAGGTTATTGCAGTTGTTAATAGTTGTCATTAACAACTCTTTAGGACCTATTTGAAATTAATTATCTTACTTGGGACCTATATGCAATTGTCCCAATATAAAACATATTTGTATTTGTGTGTGAGTATAGTCTTAACCTTTTTTTCAAAAAAAAATTATTCATAAAAATCCTCTCACTAATAAACAAACAAAAGATTGAGGATGTAGATAAAGGTAAATAGTTGGAATACATTGGTAATATCATGTAATTTTAACTAATTTAACTAACATCTTTAATCTAATCAAATTAAGTAATTAGGTCTTCTATTTAGGATCAGAGGAAGTATTAGATTTTTAAATAAACTAATAATAAAGTCTTCTAATAAAAATATTGCTGCTCAAGAAATATTTGTATTTGTAATCTTGAAGTGTTGATCCTATTATCCTATCAGAATGAATGTTAACCGCTCAAATACAAGATCTTAAGTTGGGGTTCATGTAAATATATATATAAATGATCTTTGAGTAAGCTATTCTAGCATAATGTTATCATGAAATGTTTCATAATTCTATCTGTAATTGAATTTAGGTAATTATGTGTATAAATTTTTTTAATAAGTACTACTTTTTACCAATTTTTCTCAATTTTTTTTTGCATGGCATGTTAAAAGAAAGTTAATACAGTAACTTATAACCTAAAGGAAAGTCAATCACTCAGATAATATTTGGATAAAATTAAAAAAACAATTATTATTAATACTATAATGAATTTTATAATTATGATTAGGTGAGTCTTGTAGTAAAGACAACAAGAATAACACTTATAACTCATCAATCATCCCATGTCCACAAATGATATGGATGATTGTCCTGATCAAATGGTATAAAAATTTCAATGGGCACCGGATATTAGGTAGCTCAATAATTAAGCAAAAGGCATTAGTAGATCCCCAAACAGCCATGGTTGACCTATTTGGATGTCACAGAGAACAACATACCACTCTAATATTCGTTATTATAAACTATTTTCTTTATATTTACAAATACCTCTCACATCTCTTTCCTATATCTCTACTTCCATTGAGAATTAAACAACGATAAATAAAAAAAAAAACAATTGTTATTAATAACCTCTAAATGCACTCATTGACAATATTAAAAACCTCAATTGTATATGCAAGAGATAAGATTGTAGGGATGTGGTATTCAATTGTTTTTTTTTTTCAACTTTTTTCTAGAGGTATCTACGATACTCTTTTACTAGATAATAATTAACATGTTATATTACTCTCTCTGGTCCTTATTATAAGGTACCAACTAACAAAATTTTTGGTCCTTATTATAAGGCACCAACCGCCACATTAATTACATTTTTCCTACTTTACCCTTGTCATTAATGAATGTTCATAGTTTAAAATGTTAAGTTGTATCATTTAATGAAGAGTGAAGTTGGAAAACATGATCAATTAAGCCTAGATTTAAGGACCCAACTATCATTATTTGATTTGTGAGAATTGGTAGTTGGTATCTTATAATAAGGACCAGAGGGAGTCCTTACTACTGGCAAGTGGCAAGCAATCCTGAGGAGGAGGGATGGTGTTTGGCGCTTGGGATACAAATTCCACCTTCCCTTCACACGCCAAGACAAAACCAAATAATCCTAATGAATGATAATGATGATGGTGAATGATAATCACGATAAAACAGAGTGTGCCTGCTAGCCTGCAAAATGAGTTGACCTTATAAACATTAATATGCTCCCTGGTTTTACCCCTTTTCCACTCTTTTTCTTCATCTTCTTCTTCTGTCCTCTTCCTCCAAAACATCACTTTCCCATCATTCAACTGTCGCTCTCTCTTAAGTCAATTTACCCTTGCCTCTTCACATGCTTGAGCCCTTTCTTCTCATTCACCCTCAATCCTCTCTCCCAATCATGTCACGAGTTTTGAAAATCACAATCTGTGTTTTCAAATGATCGAGCATGAGAATTGTGTGTGTGAGTGTGTGTTTTTAAGAACAATTAGGTTTTGTGTCTAGACATTTCTTAAAACTCCTTCCATCGCTGTATGATAGAATTGTGTAAATTAAGAAAATAGTTGACATGATAAATATATTTGAAATAATTTTTATTTCTCAATTTCATCCTTATTTTTGTTAGATATGTAAGAGAATGAGATATGATAATAATAACATAAATAAGTATGAAACACTATGGGCGAATATATTAGAGATGATTATAGGTAAAATGTGAAAAACTTTACTAAATATTCTGACATATTTTGGCAAACTTTTATAAAAAGAAATAAACCAATTCAAATTTTAGACTCTTTTATACGAGGACGACAGAGTAGGTACTTGCTTGACTGCTTCTATAAATAGATTTATTTTTTTTTGAAAAATAAAAGTAGCAAGATAACAACTTGAAGGATGCAAATAAAGCAATAATTATGCAAACTACAAGTCTGCCCTCATGAGGCATGTTTGTTTAATAAATCGAATAGATTACGTTGGAATTTTCCATTGCTATTGTCTCATTTTTCATTTTGGAATAAGATTTTGGAAAAATTATAGTATGATTGTGCCTAAAAAAATAATACCCAACTAATCATATAACTTGTCAATGATAAGTGAAAGGACCACCATTAAAAAGTTAAAATAACGCTATAGACAAATTATAATACTCGTTATAGTATTTGTGGTAAGATTTTAAAGTGATTTTCCCTAAGTATTTTGCTCAAACTATTGATGTGTGTGTGTGTGTGTTTTAGTTATGATTTGTAGTTTTATTAAGGCCATGTCCATAATTTCGTGATAGTACAGGATATACCGCCCTATAATATGTAATGAACAAAGCCATATTGTCCTGTATAAGAAAGCCAAGGCATAATACTCCATCCGATCATATGTATATTTATATATATATATTAGAACTAATTACCTAATTAGATTATGTTAAGAATGTAAGTTAAGTTAATTAAAATCATAAGATATTATTAAACACTATAGCCATATAGTTTTACTCATACATTCACTCTTTTACTTGTTTATTATTAAGGAGTATCAATTGGGATAATTTACGGAGTTGAATAAAATTAGAAAAAAAATCTTATATTTAGGATAAAACTTATCTTCTTAAATAAGTCTCATATTTAAAACTCGAGCGAGTACTACACAAGAAAGCTACATCATTAAATCATATAAATAAAAGAGACATTCACTCTAAAACTTTCCACCACACAAGCATTTAACATGTCATCCTCAGCAACAATGGGTGTATTTGGATGGACTTATGAAAAAGTGACTTATAGATAAGTCAAACTGAAAATAAGTCAGATTGTATAATAAGATTTATGTTTGGATGTGCGGTTAAAAAAAGTGATTTATAAGTCATAAGTCATATCTTGTAATGAGATGTATGTTTGGATAGACTTTTGAAAAAGTGATTTATGTTTGGGTTAGTTATGATTTGATGTGTAAAATAAGTTAGAATTGTGGGGTCCACCAAAAAAAGTGACTCATAAGTCATAAGCTGAAAAAAAGAACTTATACTTATTTTGACTTATAAGTTATAAGTTATTTATTTTTATAAGTCGAGACAAATATGCTCATAAGTCCTTTTCTTTGGCTGCAAGTAAGCTAGCCAAACACACCCAATATAAACCAGATGAAAATTTTGAGTTTGTGCTACCGTTTGGAATAGCAGTGAAAACTTAGCCTTAAGCTTTGTAAGGTAAAGATATGAGAAAAATAATTTTTGAAAGTGCTTCCCGAACAAACAGGTTTGCATGCAGTGTTTTACATACGGTGTGGTAGCATTTTCCTTGGGAGCAGAGGAGCTCCAAGCTTACTCATAAGTTGAATGTGTCATTTGAACTCATAAAATAGTTTTACGATGTTTGATGACCCTGATAGAGTACATCATGAAATGAATATACTTCTTCCTATTCTAATTATAAGATCATTTTGATTTTTTTTTAAAATTAAGGATACAAAATTAATCACTTTAAATTGTCTATATTTATCTTTTTTCCTCAAAACTACTCTATTCTGGTTATAAATTAACATACAATCTAATTACATATGATATATGTTATAATTCAGTGGTTTAATTTGTTTCCTTAATTTTCACAAAAAAAATTAAAATACTCTTATATTTAAAACCGGAGGGAATATTATTAACGAAACCAATAGTTAAAAAATGGACTTATTCAGCCTAATCCACTCATTTATTAGAGGGGCTAGAAAAGAAGGAATCTTCAACAGATAGCTAATCAGCGAAAGACCATCCCAAGGGCAGGTTTGTCATTTTAATCGCACGAGGCCTAGGTTCTGTGCAAGTGCTCATCCCAAAAACTCATCATGCTATTTTTCTTTTAAAAAAAAAAAACTAATAACTCGTTGCACCTGTTTACAGGGACAAGTCATTTATTTCACTGTCTCTTCAACATTGATAGCTTGATATTTCCACTTCAATCAATCACAGCCGTCCGATTAGATCCTCCGCCCCTAGATTCTCGTTCCATAAAACTTACCACTGCTTATTTTTTTTGAGCATAAACATTAATTAACTAAGTATTTTTTTTCTATTTTGTTGTCAGTCATTATTTTCTCTATTTATATTCTCTTTTATACTCATTTATTATATTATTATTACATTTTTTTTTATATACTCAATTATAAATAAGGGTAAATTTGATAAAATAAAATTATTTCAGACACATTTATCTCTCCAACCACTTCCTTATATTTAATATGTGTGATTTCCCTTTTTTACCTATTATAATAAAGGACTATAATAAAGGACGGAGGGAGTATTTATTACTAATCGGAATATTCATGTCCTCAACGGTACATTTGCTTTTTAGTGAATTGTCTGTTTTACCCCTTCCCGCTTTTTTTACCTCTCTCTCATTCACTGAGGTTCTCAGCGAAGCACGGTCGAAGCTTTTGTTGCTTTCTGCTTCATGGAAGGGCCTTAAGCTTTCTCTCTCCTTTATTGTTTCCCACTTTACCTTCTCTCTCTCTCTCTCTCTCTCTCTCTCTCTCTCTCGCATTTCCTTGTGAAAACTTTCTCAAGAATAATTGGTCTTCTTCTTCTCTGTCTGATCTATCAATTAATCCCTTGTTTGGTAAGTCTTCCAAATCTTCCTTTATCTTCCTCCTTCTATTTTCGTGCCTTCTCTGTTTGTTTGTTTGTTTCTTTTTTCCTTTCTTTTTTTTTTTGGGATTCTCTGGGTGTTTCTGTTAGTTTTTGGTTCTTTGCTCTACACGAATCGTGGTTCGTATTGATTGAGTTTTTGAGTTGCTTTGGCTCTTTCAAGCAGAATGTGCCTTCAATTTATTATTTTTTCATCTGGGGAATATTATGATTTGCGCTTTTATTCTTTTTAATCCTGTTCGTGTTATTTGGCGCTTGTTCTGTTGCTCTGGATCTGTTGTGTCATGGCTTCTTGAATTTTGTTATGGTTTTCCTGTTTTGTATTTTTTTTTTTTTTGGGAAATTTTAGCTTATGGAGCTTAAATAGAAAGTTTTACAAGTTTTGAAACCAACGAGGAAGCGAATTAAAGAAGACGAAGTCGTGTTATTTTCCGTAGTACTTGAATTTAGTTGTGTGCTGTAGCTATGTTCTTGACAGCTGATTAACTCGGCGGCTCACAGCAATTATTTAGAGCTCACTGAGTGGGGTCTCTGGAAAACCCTTGTTTCTGTTGTTGAGCTTTATTCTCGGACATGTATATATATATTTTTCATTTTTCACTCGCACCCATCTTGAATTTCTCTAAATCACTTCGCTCCCACCACCTACCATAACTTACTGAAGCTGTATCATTATTATTTGTTCATCATACTTTATACTGCATGATGGCTGAAATTAATGCAAGTATGTTAGTGCATGCTAATATCGTGATTGTAGTAATCGGGGACTCTTTCCGTCTTTGAATGGTCCTTTTAGATGATTCTGATTACTTTTTATAGCATTTGGCTAACATTCTTCTCTATGGAAGAAAGGCTTCCCATTTTTTGACTAAGTGTTCTACAGCTCATTTTTTTTTCTTCCTGTTATTGATTATTTACTCGAATTTTTTCAAGTGGCATTTCTTCCTAGCAACAATTGATCCAAACTGTTGGTTTCTGGTTTCAGTTAGAGCCGTTTGTTTGTTGAAGTCTGATGTCTCCACCACTGCTGGTTGCTGAAGAGGAAGGGCATAGCAATATTTCAACTGTAGCATCTTCACTGTCCTTGGACTCTATCTCCCACAATGTAACTGCATTAAAAGAGCGCAATTACCTTGGATTGTCAGATTGTTCATCATCAGTTGACAGTTCTAGTGTCCCAAGCATATCAGAGGAGAAAAAGGACAACATGAATTTGAAGGCTACAGAGTTGAGATTGGGTCTTCCTGGATCCCTATCTCCTGAAAGGAATTCAGATCTTTATGCATCGAACCCAACAAAGCTTGATGAGAAACCATTATTTCCATTGCTTCCTACAAAAGATGGAATCTGTTCATTATCCCAAAAAGTTGTGGTTTCAGGAAACAAGAGAGGTTTCTCGGACACCATGGATGGTTTCCCGGAGGTAAGAACTATGGAATTCAAGATGTTGAAGGGAAGCAGAATTCTCTTTTTCCTTCTTACTCTAATGTTCATCAGTCTATGGTGCAGGGAAATTTTACTTGTAATTCAGGGATAAATGTAATGTTACCTAGACCTTCTGCAGCTCAGCCAACCTATATGAAAGAAATGCCTGCTAAAGTTCCACAGGATCGGCCTTCTGCAGCCAATGGCCTTAGTCATAATCATACCTGTACTCCTGCTAATGGTAGTGTGCCAGCTGCTAAGTAAGTGGCATCTAGTATAGCGGTTTACTAATTTGGGAGAAACAGGAAGTTGGATAATTACCTTGTGATGAATTTACATGGAAGTATAATTATGTGCCAATATGTTATTATTCATGACAGGGCCCAAGTTGTTGGTTGGCCTCCTATAAGATCATATAGGAAGAATTCATTGGCCAATACTTCAAAGAATAATGATGAAGTTGATGGAAAACCCGGTCCTGCTGCCCTCTTTGTAAAGGTGAGCATGGATGGTGCTCCTTATCTAAGGAAAGTGGATCTAAGGAATTATACAACATATCAAGAACTGTCTTCTGCCCTCGAGAAGATGTTCAGCTGTTTTACCTTAGGTGAGTAGTTGCTTTTCTAGTTGATTTTGAAATTGTTGTTACACATGTTTTAATGAATTTCAGTCACGATATACTGAGCTTTTGCAATGTGTATGATCTCAGGTCAATGTGGTTCTCATGGTGCTCCTGGCAGAGAAATGTTAAGTGAGAGCAAGTTGAGGGATCTTCTACATGGTTCTGAGTACGTTCTCACTTATGAAGATAAAGATGGTGATTGGATGCTTGTAGGGGATGTACCATGGGGGTAAGTCTTGTGATTTGTGAAACCTTTGTGCTTTGCCTTTGATCACATTCATTTGTATGATGTGTATTACATTATGCATTTTTCACCTGTTAAAATAATTTGCATTCATGTTACAATTGCTGTGGAAATTAGAAGACTACTGTATTCCCTTCACATGTAACAGAGGTCTTGGACCTCTCATCTGTGGTGTACAGATTTAAAATACTGTATTCATGAAATCCAATATTTGTATTTTTGTTTCTTAATGCATGGTCTTGCGGTCAAACACAAGCCTTGGGCTCCATTAAGATTCTGTTGTGTAATTGTACAAACATGGGTTATATGTTGCACATCTGAATGTCTTATTTTCTGAGGACTACTTATTTGTTACATACATGATGCCTATTTTTTCTTACCTAATTGAGCTTGATTTGTTAATGTCATAGCACCTCACTAGCGAATTTTTGTTATCCACAGTTTCTGAGTTATACCTTGGATCATCTATTGTCAAGCAACATGCCTCCTGCACATTAAGCATGTTAGCATCTGTATTATTCACTTTTAAAACAGTTTGTGACTCTAATTTGTGATTTGTTATCATAAAGTTTCTTGTGGGCTTCTCTTTGTGAATATCTTTTGAATCGTACTCTGGTCTGGTGGTGCTCAAGTTGCCTTTTAAACAAGAAGTGTATTGATTTGTAGTGCATGGAAATGGATTTGAATATCAAATTAGTTGCTGCATATGTGGAAGTGGATGTTGCTGGTCTGTTTTAAAGTTGCGATATGTGGCAGTTTAATGGCTGATTTTTCCAAGTGGAATTGTTTAGAATAGGATGTTAAAGATTTGACTGTTTGATTTTGCGGCTTGTCCAATAATGATTCCTCTTGGCATGTGTTAATCTCTCATTAATTGACTAACATCAGTTGTCGCAGCCAATTTTACTTTTTGTTTGCATCTAATTATTGATGATCGGATGAATGACAGTAATTTCATCTGCCCGTTTTCATTCTAATTTAAATTGTTATTTACTGTTGTCACAGGATGTTCATTGACACATGCAAGAGGCTAAAAATTATGAAGGGTTCTGATGCCATTGGCTTGGGTATGCATTTTAACTGATGCTTCATTTTACCATATTTGTCCGTTTTATATGAAGATTATGCGTTAATTTGAAGTGGGGCCTCCTTAAACATAAAAACCAATAGATTTCATATATGGACGGTTACCTAATATGTAGAAATAGTCTTAAGGTAGGAAGAAAAATAGCTTGCTTTTGTTGTTTTAATTAAATTTAACTATTTTATCGCGAATAAAGCAGATTATCGGTTCAATTTTTAAGGGATTATGTTGTGTGGAACAAGTTGATGTTTTATTATGTGTTGGATGAGTTTGCGTGGATGCTACATGCTTATAGCCGATGAGAATGAGTTTCTCTGGTATATTGCTTATGATTGACAACATCAGATTCCTCCCTCTCCCCTCTCCATGGAAAGCAATATATCATGTCATATATATCAGCAAGCCTGCTAAAAATATGCCTAATACTATACATTCGCTCTTGAATATGTCATAGTTTGGTTTAAATGGTTTTTCTTGTTCACCACAGCTCCCAGAGCTATGGAAAAATCCAAGAGCAGGAGCTAGGTGTGGGATCAGAGATGGATGATGATTACATTTTGTTTGCCGAAGTTCAGTGTTGTGAGATCCAAGGATATGATATAAATGACAATGCCCACATTTTGTTGGAGAAATGCGGATTTACGTTTGTAACCTTATCTATGTGTTTAGGATGTTGCCACGTTAAATTTGTTACTACTAGTTATTGTGTAGTTTGTAATCTTAATTGTTAGGAACCGGTTTGTTTGAACGAATTGAATATCTGTTACTAAAGAAAATCGCCAGCTTACTGTTCAGTTATTTGACATCTTACTTGCCCACAAACTTTCTACGTCTTCTCACTTTACCATAATTTCTTGTCAATGTGTTTTCTGGTTCTGTCAAACTCTGATATCTTATTGACCAGAAAAAACCCTGCCGCCCTGTTTTGTCGGTCATGACTCAGACTTTGAATGGAGTTGTGGGAAAAACACGTCAAGTTTTCTTGCTTTCATAAATGGGACATACTGTAGATTTGTTATTGGTACCCAGTTCAATTTAATCATTAGGTTGAGTTTAGTGCCAGGAAATTTTAATCTACATACTTTTGGGCTATAATGATTGTGCTACATGTTTTGAAGTCTTAATGATACTTCATAATGATGTGATCCTTTAATAATATGGCCTGAAATAAAATGATTCCTGCAATGAAGGATCCTGCCAAAAAGGAATCTGGGTTTATGCTTAATTTGCTTATGAGATACTCCCTCCGGTCCTAATTATAAGAGCCAGTTGACTTTTTTGGAAAAATTAAGGATGCAAAATACACCACTTTAAATTGTTTATATTTGTCTTTTTTCTTCAAAACTAAGTTATTTTACTTATAAACTATCATATAATCTAATTACATGTCACATATATTAAGATTTAGGTTTCTAATTTGTTTCCTTAATCTCCACAAAAAAAGTCAACTGACTCTTATAATTAGGACCGGAGGTAGTATAACAAGAGTGAGGGGTCTCTATTGAGAACTATCCCCATTTTGCGTCTTTTTAGATCAAAATGGTGTTTATTTACCCACCATTTTGATCCAAGGTGTTATTAAAAAATATGTATTTAATGTTATCTTATTTTTTTAGAAAGTTGTTAGATCATAATGGTGGATAAATAGATATTGTTGGTTCTAAATGGAGGCGAAATAAAAAATAAGCTTTAATGGAGAGGTTCCTCGTCGCCCATATAACAATGCCCATGTTTGTCCAAAAGTAGTAACACCTATTTTTATTTCCAAATAAAAAATAGAAAAAACTGTTTTGAAGCGGTGAGGGACCAATGATGCAAGCTTTCTTAATCCTACTAAGATCCATAATTGCTTTGAACATGTTTATAAGACACTCTTAATATATTTTACCTAACTCTCATTAACTCTATTACGATTAAATAACTTTTCAATTTTACACTAGTTAATAAACAAAACTATATCCTGAATAGTCAAAACAATTTTAACTGAAGAGTCAAATTGTGCATTCATATGGTAGGGTTAATGGTATGACTTTCAAAATAAATATTTTTCTCCTGTATACACAAGACCAAAGGAGTATGACCTATGCAACAAGCCTTAAGCTCAAAATGTCAAGTTCATATCCTTATAGTTTGATTTATTACTGCAACTATCAATTATATCCCCTAGTATTAAATTCGCAATAACATCTACATGTTAAACAATAAAATAACTATATCTTTATCATACAATATTCCCAATCTTAATTATTCAAACACACAGGCTTTGGTTATTTGCGTGCATCATCTTGTATAAGACACATTGTTTGGACTTGATCATTATGCTTTCTTTTTTTTAAGCCTTCATTAGAAAAGTTGACCTTTAAAGCTGTCGGCACATCAGCCATTTTAATGCTATATTATTACTTAAAGCATTGCTAAGCGACGATGCATGATGGATTTGAAGAATTATTCTGAGGTTAATGCAGGGATTAATTATTGTTAAAAATTCAACAGCTTAAAATAATAATAAAAATAATAATCACAAAAGCACATAGCTAGTGGTTCCCCATTCTTCTAGATTCTGTGAATTGAATCGTGTATAGCTAAATGGCATATGATGATGTTGCAACCCAAGGAAACATATTAACTTTACATGAGAATATTTCTTTTGCATTAGTGCTATACATCTTCCTGTGAAATATTAAAAAAAAAGAAAACATAATCATTAAGAAAATGTTAAATTCAGTCTAAGATTGATTAAGCGTAATTAGCAAGTGCTTAGTTCATGCATGAACCTAGATCAACCATATCTGGTTATAGTATGAGGAATTGAATGACTTGATCTGATGACTAAACTCTACCGTTTACCAATGTTCTTAAGGAAAAATGAGTGAAACATCCCTATTCAACAATTTTATTGGTGAGGAAGCCTTGTCATTTTTTATACATAGAGAATACTAATACCCTCAAAGATAGACTTTTCACCATTTTTCTTTATCGATTTACTCTATATTTCATATCGGACTAGGTACTTGAATTGATTAGGGTTTCACAACATCCATGTCTAGTTACTTGAATTGAATCCCTAGGTGTTATAATCTAGGATCTTCAAATAGAAGTAGTAGGAGTATTTGTAATCATTACCTAATTAGTGGGGGAAAGCTGTATTTGCAAAGTTTAAATGTGAATGAATTATTGAATTCTTGACGTTGGGTGGTCACTAATTGCTTAGAATATTCTTATCCGATGTGATGTAAAGTTACCTCACAACTTAATTTACACTGGTGAATGAACGTTTAAACTTTAAACCCGCTTTTTATGAATTAACCACCATTATTATGTGTCTCACCTTTTTAACAGAAAGATTAAAAAGCAAATTAACCATACTATAAACTCAGAAAACGAGAAAAAAGAGGGAAGAAAGAAAAAGAAACCTAGCTACTCGATACTACACACATCATAGTGCTCCAGACCAGAAGATCAGATTCTTCCTCCATTGTTGAAAATTGCAAGCAACCACCTACTTTATTACTAAGCTAATTGGTACTAATCAAAACCCTAGCTAGTTAGATTAGAGCCTCACTTCAATGCAAATATGATGATAACTCCTATAAGAGTGTTTTTTTTCCGTCGTTTTATGAAAATCTGTGATTACCTTTAAGGTCTTATTTAGCCCCTCAAAAAGGGTTTGGTCCCAGAATATGATACATGATATGTATATGAATTAACTAATACCATTACCCCTTCTCGTTAATTACATAATCCGATAATCTTTTAGTCCATTTAAGAGGACAAAAGTTTCGGTTGAGGGGGAATTTAAAAGGTGGTTGTGAATTTTATTATTCTCTCCCCATATATAATTGGCCGTGTGAATTTCAAGATGGTTGAGTTTGAAAAAATGGGAGATATGTCATGAAAATACGTTCGTAAAAAAAATATATGGTGCCCACCAAATTGACATTAGAAGCAAATTAAGGAGAGCCATACAAGGTGATAAGCCATTATTTGAGTGGAACTCAATGCATGTTGATACTGTTTCTTAAACAGTAAGAGTTTTATTCACGATTTGGTTGGTCCTTTGATCTTTCCTTTCACCAACTCAAAAAGCACTGTACGTTACCATAATTTGAGGAAGATATTGTCCTTAAACATGGATGGACCTATGAATCTCAAAACAACCTGTTATCTTTTTTGACATCAAAATTCTAATATAAACCATGCATAGAAAATAAATCATAAACCATTTTAGGTGAGTTAAGTCATCGGCTGACTAGGGTCTAAAGCATGCCGTCGATTTCTGATAGCATTTATAGACCTACTTATAGATTACCCACTATTTAAGTTCAAATATCAACATTAACGAGATTAAATTTCACAATTTAATGGGTTATGAGCCAATTATTTAACAATGGAATCGATTGTTATTGATGAAATGATTTATAACTTTGTTTTGAATTAAATGTCTGGTTACTTGAATTAAAGCCTAAGGTAAAAAAAAGTAAAACAAGAATATAGACTAATAAAGCGATATTTGAAAACATTGAGGTATGTTTCATCTGATATTTTCTTCTTCTGAATTCCCGTTATATATCTCTTTGCCAAGTGTGCGCTTCATTTTAGAGTCCCTTGAGAAATCTCAATTGGTTTAATGACTTGAACTTTCATTTTCTGATGGAAAAGAATTTAAATTCCTCTTTTGACATTTTGAGGTTTGAAATGGCTATATAATTTGCCGTTGAAGTCACTTTCGTAAACCTGCTGGCAATACAAGTCGCCATATTTAAATGGCTTTATGTTTTAGACTCATTATTATTGTCCATTTGGCATATACACACAAAGCCAATGTAGTACACATCATGTTCTACCAGATAAAAAAGACAAAGAAACCTAATTTGTCGCTTCTCTTAGCTCTTTCGTAACCTCATAGAAACCCCAATTCTTTTGTTCATCATGTTATCTGTAGAAGAAGAACAAAAAAAATAGATTAAATGGAAGAGGAAAGAAGCAAGCTCTGAGGTTGATTAATTAATAAGTGTTTCATTCTCTCGTTTTGTTCTCAGAACATGTCCAAGTTGGTGATGATGATGATATAAATAAAATGAAAATGACATTAAATTCAAATAAATGCTTCAAGTCTTTTGTTCGGTCATCAAAATTGAAACCACACATGTACGCACTATTCGGGGTATTTATTTTGTATGATCTAATTGAGGGATTGATTTTATTCCTTAATATAAGACATATTTCTTATATTTATAATTTTTTTAAATTTACCCCGGCTGATCCTCACTCAACAATAATTAAGTAAAAGAAAGATTGATGGAATTAAAAAAAAATGGTTATGGTCTTTTGAAAAAACTATGCTATATAAACTAATTTACTAACTTCTTTGATCTAATAAAATTATATAAATACAAATACGTCTTACGTTAAATTAAGGACATGAGAGACGAGCATGAGAAGGTGATACTATTTTCATATGTATGTGCCCTAAGGTGCCACATAATGCACATATTGTAACTGAAAACCGGAACCGTGAATCAAGGTAAGGCCCTTCAACTATCCATCGTGGTCTTCGGCAGATGACTCCACGCGTTTCTTCTGCAACCACCCCATATATATAATGGGACGGTCACTTTTAAATTAAATATGAACAAATATTCTTGTCATTTTCATCATTCTGCAATGAAAACAGTGTGACACAAACATTCTTCTGTACTGCCTTGATCCATCATTTTTGGCTCTTGATTCTCCATCGTTTCTTTGGATTTTCCAAACCCCAAATTGTGGTACAACTTGATGGCGATACTGTTGATGGGTTTTAATGTGTGTGTGTGTCTGCATATGCATTGCATGATGTGTCAGAGTTTATTCATCAGAAAGGTGGTGTATATATAAATTTGGACTACTGCTAGCTAGCTAGATAGATAAAGATATAAACACATGTGATTCAGTTTAATTTACTTAAGGTTAAAAGTGAGGAAGAAGCTGGATCATGATTAGAGGAGATTAAAGTAATGCATTACAGGGAAAAATAAACGATAATTCAATTATAATCTTTGAGGAGAGGTCTATTATACTATATGTACGTTTTTATAATTATATATATGTGAGATTAATTATAATTTAGGTGGTGGGGGATCTTAACAATTGGCATGTGCCTCCAATGATGACGGCCACACAATCACCAACCTTTAGGGGAAGCCTCTCATTTTGCACATTATTGATTTCTTCTGGGCCCTCACCCCCCCCCCCCCCCCCCAAAAAACAAAAACAAAAAAATCCTTACCTTATCCTTGTGAGAATTATTAACAAGTATCTGTGTATATATAATCTATATTAATTTTTTCAATTCGTTAATTAAACGAATAGGTGGCAATAACATGCATGCAAGAACAATAAAGTTCAAATCTATTGGAAAAATTACAAATAATCCAGAATCTTCTCCCCCCCCCCCCTCCCCCACTTGGTGTTTATATACTTTGGAAGGCAATTTACAGTTTTGATATTTGAAGTGATTTTATGAGTATCAAACTATCAATCATACGGCGCATTTTTAAAATATTTTAAAGAAATATATAAATATATAGATATATAGATCTGACAAAAGGGTTTGAAAATGTGATGCCCACCTTGGAGCTCTCGATTATCACTAGCTCTCGCTCTTAGCTTCCACATTGCGATATATTATTGGAAAAAGCACTGTAAAAAATCTAAGTCCATATCAGATGTGTTGGAATATCTATTATCTCTTTGGATGGATTTGTTTATTCCTTCTCGTTTATAGTTAAATATAGGGTTAAGGTTCATATTTATGTCAGAGGTGTGCATGGTAGATCACATCTGCTTTGAAAGTATTTTTTGGTCCAAATTTTTCATAGAAATGTGCAAAGTGTATCATATTCGCCTTTTATCTTTTTCATAGAAGTGTGCAAAGTGTATCATATTCGCCTTTTATCATTGAAATATTAACAGTCATCGTCAACTATTTAACAGTTAACATGACTTTTTTTAAGGTAAAGGGCAAATACGATACATTTTACACACTTTCGGAGTAAATTTAGACCCAAAAAATTTTCGGGACAAATGTAATCCATCATACACAAGTAAATACCTTTAACGCTTAAATATATCCCTCGGGTAATGGTTGCCATATTACTAGCTATTGTGGGTCAAAAGGCACATGGGGTAGGTTCGGACATAACGTTGATAGTGGCAATATATTATATACAAAGAGTGTGTGTGTGTAGATTTTTCATCAGATATGTATCTTTTTAGATTAAATGACCAAATGTGTAGTCAAAGGCAAAATGCTTGTGGAAATTAAAGAGGCCTAATCAATCAGTGATTTAATAAACTTGTTTGAAATGGTCAAATCTTAGTGATTGAATTCACATGCCACATATAATTGGTTTCTTCTCATAGATCCGATTTAAATATATTTCACATTTGTGCTTGTATGGTGAGGTGTTGTTGTATTATTATTGGTATTGCTTGACGAGACTGCATACTTGGATTTCTTATAATTTAAAACTGACCTATGTGTTATCCCTTCATGTTTACTCAAACAAAATTTGCGTCGTTTATCTTTTTCCCCCAAGAAAATTGTTAAAATATCCTTTTTTCATATAAAAAAATCCACTCATATAGAGTTTGTGTTTATATTATTGATTAAAATATTAGAGCATTATTCATGGCATGGATTGGATGGACCCAGATTGAGGATTAATTTAATTTGATGCCTTTAATTCTAGTTTTCTATTTAAGGTTGTTCGGTTATGGATGAAAGGGTAAATTTTTCTAAAAAAACTTAAGAATAAAAAAGAAAGTTGAGTATTTGATTATGTTTTTATAGTTTGGCTAAGTCATGTTAGTTTCTCTAATTAGTATTGGGTCTTTGTTTTTTTAGAAAAAATCATAAGTATTAAAACAATTCTCAAAAAGTAGTTCAATTAATCCTTTGTTCCAAGTACTACTCCGTCCTAAATATAGGACTTATTTGAGGAGGTAAGTTTGGCCCTAAATATAAGACATTTTTATAATTGTTCTCAACTTTCCCTATGTTATCCCTATGAATGTTCCTCAATAATAAACAAGTAAGAGAGGGAAAGTGAGGATAACGGTAGATAGTTATAGTGTATTGATAATATCATGTGATTTTAACTAATTTAACTAACATCCTTGAATTAATTGAATTAGGTAAATAGATATTATATTTTGGATAGATGGAGTTTTTTTTTTCTTTTCAAAATCTTATGTTCCAGTTATTTCTGAATTACTATAATCCCACCATGATGCTCGCCTATTAAACTTCCTAGCTTATTTCTTTTTGAAAAGGAAAACAAAGAGGGGGGGGGGTCATACAGGCATGGTTTTCCAAAAATGTTATATATATATATATATATATATAAATGCAAGTGAAGTAACGACGTAACAGACATTGAGAGGCCTTTGAAGTAAATTTAAAATCTAATTATGATTAAAAGTTTTCTTTTTCTCTTTCTTTTTTCGGTTTTGATAAAAGAGTGGTATAATTAAGGGTTTTCATGGAAACGTGAAAAAAAGAATAAAAAGGTACATGACCGTGATATACTGAAACAGCATGTACTTTACGTGACCTTTTATTCCCTCTTCTGCTTCTTCCTTTCCTTCAGTCAAATCTCTGCTCCCCCCCCCCCCCCCTCTTTCTCTATGTATATATACACATTAATAATAATAATAATAATAATAATAATAATAATAATAATATATTCAAACATGGTATTATTTTGAGAAAGAATAATAGAATATACAATGTCCAAAGTCCAAACAAATTCAACCTGAATTGAACCATGAAACTTTTTCCTCGGATTCTGTCTTGTTTTAATGAGAAATCAGAAATGGAATAACATCGTCAAAAGACCAAGACCAACATTCAATAATTATTCAAACGTTTTTTGTTGGCAAAAAAAAAAAAAAATTATTCAAACGCTGGCAATTTATTTTGAGCCTGCAACGTTTATTCCACCATACTCATTTTGAATTTGACTACCTTTCGCTTCAAAAATAAAAAGTTAAGAGTGTCTCTATGTTCATATCATTTTTGTGCAAGTTGGTATGGTCACTATCAAGATTCAAGAAGCACTATTTTAATTTTTGTGAGACCAAATTCTTTTAATATATTGATATTTATATTTATATTTAATTATAATGTAAAATAACTTCAAATAAATTTATCAAGCGGTCGTAATCATTAAAATGATCTGCAGGTAATTCACTTGGTAGAAAATTTTGCTAACTAATTTTGATAAAATAACAGATTATTACATCTGATTATGAATATAAGATATTAAGATCTTATTAAAAATTGGAAATAGTATATTGTATAAAAAAGATACATACAGTTAACCACCACATATAGGACATCAGCACACACCAAATGCAACTTAAATGAAAGTTTACAAGTCTAAACATAAAAAGCGCATTTATAAAAAAAAATACATACAGTATATTGCCAAAATACCTTTTATTTCTCAATTTGGTCAATGCTTCAATTTATTTTTAACCTCATAAAGAAGATAAAATAAAAAAAATTAGGAACTTAAATGTGACGTCACATACTACTAGGATTAGTCCACCAATCCAGTGGACAAAGTCTAGTCCATTATGACCTTAAATTCATACTGAACCAAACCAAACCACGGGCTGCTAAATCTGGTATGTTCATGAAAACATTCTAAACTTTAATTCGGTCTTGATTTTAGTGTGGTTCTGCCTTTTAGTTATGCAACCCATATACAAATAGATTTATTATGATCGCATATCCAAACTCCAAACTCTAGTCTAACCATGTTACAAGATTTTGGAGAGAACTTTGTTACTTTTATCATCTTCTCTTAGCTTAAATTCTACTGTTTGAAATCTAATGCAATATGATATCGAATTTCTAAATGTAAAAAATGGTTAAATACTAAAGGCTAGGCATAATCAAAAGTGAAAAAAAAAACCTTGATTGTGTGAAAAAGAATAATTATTCAATTCAGAGAACAGCCTAACTTACTTTGGCCAAGGTGAATAATAGATAAATCTATTGTAAAATACTCAAAATCGAGTTGCTTAACCTATTGTACCTTTATTCTATCACACCCAACCAATTATAGTAAAGTGCGAGATAAAATACTCAATATTAATGATTGTAGTTAGATACTTAGATTATTAGACTGATGCTAAATCCAATAAAAATTAAAAATTATTCTAATATTTAAATATTTATTCGATTCAATTTTAATAAACAATATACAACTTAGCTTGCACCTCACACTCCTTTTTAAAAGGATCAATACACATATTTAAGAAACACTTTCTTTAATTTTCTCTGCTTTTTCTTTCTTTCTTTTATTTGTCAATTAATTCCTTGTTTTAGTGTGACTATCAAATAATCAGTTTTCCCAATTATATATACATATATCTTCATTTTCTTTCAATTTCTTCTCACCCCATCATACTATCTTTCTTCTGCTCATTCTTCTCAATGAAGCAAACTAAAAATAGTATTTTAATCAATTAACCCCAAATCCCCAATACACAACATATCAAGTGTGAAAATTCAAAGTAGCGTACGAAAAAACTAGGAAATTATCCTATATGAAAATTTTATTGGCAAGAGAAACATAATAATTTATACAGGGACACCATAAATTTTGCATACACATTATTATATAGATACTTAAATTAGGTCATTCTTTACAATAAAACTTTTATTGGGAGACTTCTTCCCAATTATCTCTATAAATTTTTGTCATTATTTATACTGTAATATTGTTTCAAGAATTCTTGATCTATTTCGCTGTATCTCAGACGAACAAATCATCATATATACAAATTAAATATTTAAAAAGTTTAAACACATCCCCGTACACACGCACACGAGTGGTTGGAGTTGGTAGCAATACGCGAATAATCAAGAGAAGAGACCAAGATTTGGAGGTATGATATGAACATCAGTTTTAATTTATTGTCCTTAAAAAAATAAAAAAATAAAAAAATTTGTGAATGGAGCGAAATAATAATTAATGAAAGACACCTCAATATGGTCTGACCCTGCATGCTACTTCATTATCACCAAAGTCCTTCTCACACTCATGATGGTGCACCAAATTTTTGGAGCAATTCATTATTTTTTTTGGGGCTCAACCCCTTTAATCAAAGTAATTAATTAATTAATTTATAGCTATTTCAATTTATTTTGATTGGCTCAACGCTCTACTCATATCTCCATCGTCTTTTATTAAGCTCTTAGCTTTTGCTTTTTGTGGTTTTAGGCATGCAGCAATAAAATTTAATGGGCCAATAATAATTTCTTTTGTATGCTCTGGTTCAAGACACAGCTAGCTCTTCGTTACGTGCGTGTATTACAATAATGAACGACACATTGATTGAGAAAATGATAGAGTCTATATTCACTTAAATATAAATGGTACACACATATATATGCACATACACCTCCTTTTAATTAATTGCAACAATATATGCTATATATATTTTTAGTCCATATATGCTCAGAAAGATCTCCACCTTTCCACATCTTCTATGTGCTTAATTGCGTAATATTTATTGTCACATCTGTTACTACACTTCATGCCGACAAAGGCGATTATTTGATTTATGTTTTTGAAACACTTCTACATATCTTGGTCTACTATGAGCAAGTATTGGTCTTTAAATTTTAACTACGGTAGCTTCGATCGAAAAGAATTACACATTTTTTAACATCTTTAATGAGCTAATATCCATTTAACTACCTTTCCTGGTTTATGTCTTGGGATATAAATTTGACATATATTGTGGATTAAAATGAGTGTTAAACAATGTTTTTGGAATTGGATCAGACCAGCCATTTCAAACAATCAAATAGTGAATCGGGTATACGCCAGAAAGTGAACCAGTAGAGAGGGGTCAAAACCAATGGACAACTTATACTACAAAAAAACACGGAATTATCTGCGGAAATTTTTCCGTCCGTAGTTTCTCCGTTGCTAATTAAATTAGCGACGAAAATTTTATTCCGTCGGTAAATTATCAAGGGAAATTCCCTACGTTACCGGCGGAATTCCGTCGGTAATTTTTTAAATTTTTTTTTAATTTATGCTACGTGTCCTTCCTACCACGTGTCCCCTCTCACAAATTGTCTGAAATGTACGTTGCTGCGATTCGAACTCGTGACCTCATGTGCGTGTGCTCATGCCTAAACCTGTTGAGCTATGAAGACCTTGTGATATTATTTGCAAACAATTATATCTATATATACTTTACATTATATTTAAATTAATACATTATGAAATATATTTAATTATTAATATATAATTTACATATTAATAATTATTATTTTATTATATATATTATTAAAAAATTAAATTAAATTTGTAATAAATAACATATTACTTAATAAAAAATTCAAAATTAAATTGTAATAAATATATATGTACGAATTAATATTTATAAAATATATTTATTAACTATTATATATATAATAGTTAATAAATTAAAATAAATAATCTTATTCTTTTTAATATTTTTTTAAAAATTACCGACGGAATTCCGTAGGTAATTTTTTATTAAATAATTAATTTTTTAATATTTTTTTTATAAATTACTTCCGTCGGTAATTTTTTATTAAATAATTAATTTTTTAATATTTTTTTATAAATTACCGACGGAATTCCGTCGGTAAATTTACCGACGGAAATTCCGTCGGAAATTACCGACGGAATTGATTCGGTCGATAAATTTCGTCGAAAATTACCTGTTTTTTTGTAGTGTTAGTCAAAATATTTTTAAAGAAAAAGATCATTTTTAATGAGCTTATGTTATTTTGTGTTTTTATTTGTCTTTTGATTAATGTTTTTTTAGTGTGTGTGAGTGGGTATGCGATGATATATCAGTGATTTTTATTAACCATTAAAGCTTGCACTGGTTTGGTTGGATAATTAACCAGACATATTCGATTATTCTAGTAATCCCTGATATATAATAAATACTTTAATCCAATTACATTATATTGTTGGTGTGATTCGTATAAATCTAGAATTTATAATGAGGATATGGATAAATATTATCTTAAATTATTTTCTTTTTCACCCATACTCTTTAAATTATACTGTATTAATTACATGATTGAAGAAAGTATTCATATGTCTTCTTTTGCAATGCATCATGATTAATGGGAAGTTTTCTTAAGAAAGTGAAAATTGAATCGCATTTCATATTGTCTTATTCTCATTTATTTTGGTGGACAACCAATACATGATTTCAGTTGGCAGTGAAGATCTCTTCCAGGTCATCTTTTCAATCTTGCCTGTTTCAAAGCTTCTCTACAATGGATTCATATATCAGGTTACCCGAAAGATCATATGACGATCTGGAATGTTCGCAAACGAATGATTGATTTTTCAGGCTAGACTCCAACCGTGAAACATATTATAACCAGAGACGTCGCAGAATTTCTCAAACCTTATCTCAATAAATATAGGATCTATTTCTGTTAGTCAGTACAATGTTGTTACTCATTTATTTTCTTTTTTCAATGTTGATAGAACTATGTAATCCTTTTATATTAATATCATTTTTTCTTTTTATAAAAAAAATACTGTATTAATTTAATTAAAATCAGTTTGACCACGTACGGTTTGATACTTTGATCATTGAACCTTGAATCAGTTTCTTAGCTAGTTTAGTGTTCAGTCCTGTTTTGGAAACTCTGTTAACTATTCTCAAAATTCTTTAAAATAAATTATATTTTTTTGTTAATAAAATAAATTATATAATGAAATACTAAATCCTTCTAAACATTAAATTAAAGTACTTATGATGGTAAGAGGGGTAGAATTTTGTATTTTTTTTTAAAAAAAAATAATTTCCTATCATTTTTATACACAAAACTTCGCTACTCTTACATGCCAAGTTATTTATAAGTCGACACAGCCTTATAATCCTAAACATCAAAGTTGTTGACTTTTTTGTTTTTTTAAAAACAATTTTTCATCTAATACGAAACTTCTTCACTCATTAATCCCGTGAACACTTCTATAAATTTTTTTGCCTTTCATTCCTTCTTTCACACATTAACCCGCAATTCACATCATTACCAATGAATTAAGATAACCTCATGTGCTCCAATTTGACACTGATGGATTGGTCAAGAAAGTTGATGCATAAGCAGGTATTATTTATCTTAATCTCATTACATATACACCGACACATATAGAATAAATAATGAATATAACTTGGAATTATGAACAAATAGGTCAGATCTACTAATAGGTCATCAGATTGTTTGCAGAAGATAAAAGTAAAGAAGAGGAAATGAATATATATAAAATAAGGATACTTTATCACGAGACTAGAGGAACAACTTTAGCTACATTTTAAGTAAAAAAAAACAGAGAAAAAGGACTTTATTGTAGGCAATAGGCAGTGACGAAAGAGGAGCGTTGACAGTAATATAGGGTTGGCTTTTTACGAGCATAAGCAAGTCGGCAATTTCTTGGAAGGAGTTACTTAAGCACCTGAGAGTCTCACATTTCAAGAACACCATAACCATGCTGGCTCACTTTCAACATTTTTTGTGAAGGCACCAATTGGGGTTTCCTAGTTTTCCACTTTAATCATTGGCTTAATACATTTAATTAATGTTAATGTTTTCCTTGTTAGTGACACTTGTCTAAATAATCGTTCGTTGCCTCCCATTCATATTCCTCACCCACGTGTTTGCTTCATTACTTCAGGCCATTTGGGAACATTGGACTTCTTTCTCACTTTTGATCAAACTATATAATAAGTTCGGTTCCATCCTCAATTATATACCAAATACTAGCATTTTGATATGATGTTGCTGGTTTTTTCTCCCCTTAGCTGGGATTTGAGAGATGATCGATTTTGATCCCAATGGATGACTTTTTGAGAATTGCGATTAAAAGGGAGAATTATCCTGCAGTAATTTTTTAATCACAAAGTTCAAACAAAAGTGAACAACATGCAATATATTGTCATTCTGTGCACCAAATATTGTCACCGCATGTTGTTTATTTATTGTAAAACTTCCTGGTAATTAGATTGTTTACAAGAGATTATAAAGTATGATTCTAGTCCTTATGGGAACTCAATTATAACTTATTCTCACATATTAAAAAATGATTAAATTTGATAAAGCTTTTCAAATTTCTTTGTTCTTCCTGTGTCAACAAATCTTTCACACTTTTATGTTCTATCTCGCATTTTATTTTTTTCTCAATTAGAATTTTATGAATAAGGAGTAGAGTGGCGGCTCTCTTAAAAAAGTTTGGACTCCATGAAAACGTGTCCCCAATTGGCAAATTTAAAGATGAGATGCTGAGAAAACAAGCAATCAATGTGGGGGTGAACAGTGAATTCTGAATCACGAAAAAGATTGGACAAACAATTAATATTAATAATAGAGTTTAGTTTTGGGATCGATGTAGTACAATAATAATAAAGAAAAAACAAATAGTAGTAGGCCGTTATTCTTTAATATACGATTATTCAATTCAAGGACTAGTAAGCAGTTTAAAACTGATAATAATAATAGCAGGGTAATTAATGCGACGTACAGAGTACAGAACAACGCAGTTGAATTGAATACATTTTTCACCCTCACATTACAGCACAGAAGGACTGGTCTCCATCTCGAACAACACAATTTCCCAAAGCTACATATACTGCACAACATTCACAACTTACAACACACACACTCACAAGTCACAACTCACAACTCACAACTCACAACACAAACAAAATGGACCCCACCATACGAACAAACCAGATCAGACCCGAGGGATCAAAGGTGGTTCAGCTACTAAATGCTGGGGCCAGAACTCAGAGTTACAGGTCATTGAAACCCTCACCCTAGCCTCTCAGTAATTTATGCAGGTTAGAATATGGCTAGTTCCTGTAAGAAGGCCTCTGCGAAAAAACCAGTAACTGATTTAAAAAAAGGAAAAAATCACTTATGATGATTAAGGTGAAAGGGATGAATCGAAATCACTTACTAATGAAAACGAAGGCCTCTGCGAAAAAACCAGAGATGGAGGTGGTGGGACAGTGATGCACAGTTCCAAAAATCAACCTCCCTCGTTGACTTATTATGCTATTTAATTAATAACCTCCACCTGTCTGTTACCATGCTAGGTACTACAATTTTGTTCTTTAGTAGTAGGAAAAAAATATGCACCTTAAAAATAATAAAATTCGATTCTCTGAAGCTCAAGAGAAATCTTGGATAAGGAAAGAAAAAAAGAACAACAAGAGTGTATAAAAATTTCTTCAAAAGCAGCTGCTTTAACTTTACCCATTAAATAATATTTCCATTTTCATGTAAAGACCTCTCAGTGACTCTGTTATATAACATGCATATGATGGTAACATAAAGAGAGAGAGAGAGAGAGAGAGAGTAGGGGGCCATTTTCAATTTAGAAGCAACAGGAAGGCTTTCCATTGGGTGAATTTTTTTTTGGGGGGGCTCACAAAAGAGATATACTAGAAAATAAGGCCAACTTCAAGCAATTGATAAATAGATGGTACGAGACTATGAGAGATGGCGAGAAGGTAGATAGAGAGAGAGACAAGTACAAAGTCCTCTCATCCTAATATATTTCTTTTGCCTTTCTATTCACTTCCACCTGCAAAGGGAAAACAAAAACAGTAACAGATCATCATCAACAACACCCATCCAATTCCTTACAGACTGAGATTGAATTGTATGAGGATGGTTACTGGGTGGAGAAGGGCTTTCTGCACATCCATTCCCAAAGACAGAGAATCCAAAGTCTTAACAGAGAAGAAGCATTGTGACAACAATATCACAAACCAAAGTCCCAAAATCAGCAACAAGTTTGCTTTTTTCTCCAATCCTTCAACCCCACGTCCACACTCTCAGCCAGTGGCCAGCTCCAGCCTCCGGTGCCGGACCACGGTGGCCGCCGCCGCCACTTCCTCCGTCCCTAACAGCCCAAAACTCCAATCCAGTAATGCTAAAACCCCCAAGAAGCAAAACAGTCCCTCCCTTCTTCGTCTCTCCAATCCATCCTCACCTAAATCACCATCCAGTTTTGCACTTCTCAGAGCCAGCTTGAGATTATCCAGGGTATGTTCATTATATACACTCTGATGTGATTCTTATTCACAATCTCTACAGTGAAATTCTGTTATTGCTGTGGTTCTGCTTTCTATTCTAATGATTCTCACTTTTTTCTCTAACTTTTGAACTTTTTCTCAATTCTGCAGAGTAGATGTGGAATCTGTGCACAGAGTGTGAAAACTGGGCAAGGAACAGCAATTTTCACTGCTGAATGCTCACATACCTTTCACTTTCCTTGCATAGCAGCTCATGTGAAAAAGCAACACGTCCATATCTGCCCAGTCTGCAACGCAAATTGGAAAGAGCTTCCAGTTTTGGCTATCTGCAACAACAACAACAACAAGAAGCAGCAAAACAAAGATGATGAAGTTGCCGAACAAAACAACAGAGCATACAACCTCGCACGTGACATCAAAACTCGGCCGTTAAAAATCTACAACGACGATGAACCTCTAATGTCTCCCACTTCCGTCGCAAGATTCAATCCCATACCTGAGTCAGACGAAAACGAAGAAGACCTAGAAGAAGAATCAACAGAATTCCAAGGATTCAATGTCTCTCCAGCAGGTCCTCTTCTATCATCGTCTCCTAGAATCAGAACCATAGAATTGTCCTTATTACCAGAGGCAGCAATCGTAGCAGCAAATAGAAGCTATGAAACTTACGTCGTCGTTTTGAAGGTTAAGGCTCCGCCGTTGAAATCAGTGGCGCGTAGAAATCCGATAGACCTGGTTACGGTTCTCGACGTCGGTGGATCTATGGCCGGTGAAAAGCTTAAAATGATGAAACGTTCAATGCGAGTGGTGATTTCTTCGCTAGGGTCCACCGATCGTCTCTCAATCATCGCCTTCTCTTCAGGATCCAAGAGGATCTTGCCGTTACGGAGAATGACAAGTAACGGCCAGAGATCAGCGCGTCGAATCGTCGATGCATTAACCATAATCGATCAAAACAGAGAGGAAATTAAAATCTCAGTAACAGACGACGCACTGAAAAAAGCATCGAAAGTCATCGAAGATCGTCGCGAGAAAAACCCTTTCACTAGTATCATCCTCTTCTCAAACCACCACACGGAGCGATCCATCACTACTACTTCAACATCCTCCAATCAGATCTCTTCCTCCCGCTTCTCTCACCTGGAGATACCAATCCACGCCGTGAGATTCGCAGACGGCGGCGCGTGTACCCACGCGCCTGAAGACCTGCTTGGGAAGCGCGTGGGGGGTTTTCTCAGCGTTGTGGCTCAAGACTTGAAGCTTCAATTAGGGATTGTTTCTCGCTCCGGCCCGGTGGAGATCGCTGCTGTGTATTCCATGTCGGGTCGCCCGACTTTTCTCGGGTCGGGTCAGATCCGACTAGGCGATCTATACGCCGAGGAGGAGAGGGAATTACTCGTTGAGCTGAAAGTACCCGCCGCTTCCGCTGGGTCCCACCACGTTCTGTCCGTACGGTCCTCTTACCGGGACCTATCCACCGAAGAGGTAGTATCGTCTAAGGATAACACGCTGGTGATACCCCGTCCACACGCCGTTAGATCGTCGGACCGTAAGATCGAACGGCTGAGGAATCTCCACGTGTCGGCTCGAGGTGTAGCCGAGTCTAGGCGGCTCGCTGAGCATGGTGATGTATCTGGGGCTTATTATTTGCTCACATCGGCTCGAGCCTTGTTGATGCGGTCAAGGGTGAAGTCGGCTACTGATGAGTTTTTGAGCTGGCTCGAAGCCGAGCAGGCCGAGCTGCAACGGCGCGGGCTGGGTCAGAAGCCAAGCCGATGTCGGAGAGCGACAGCAGCGGCTTGGGTGGAGGAGAAGGCGGCTGAGCCGAATACGCCGACGTCGGCTTGGCGAGCCGCTGAGAGGTTGGCTAAAGTGGCTATAATGAGGAAGTCGTTGAATAGAGTCAGTGATTTACATGGCTTTGAGAATGCAAGATTTTAGCTTGTAACTTTCCTTCTTCATTTTGTTTTGGGAAATAATTTTGTAGTAAATACTAAATAGACAAAAAAAAAAAATTATGAATAGAAAAATATATAAATTTTTTTTTAGAATAGAAAATAGTCATGGTACTACAAAAGTAACATGGCCCAGTCCTGAGGCCCATAATACGACAAACAATACCGGACGGCCAGGCCCTTTTCTGCAAAGAAAGGGCAGAGTGAGCCCCAAAAGTTGGAATTTTTAATTTGTGACTCTTGTCCTTCGGCTACTTCCCAGTTTGAAGATCTTCGAAAATACCAAAAGTTTTATTATTATTTATTTTTTGTAAACAAATAATGATATGAGGTGAATGGGGTATGGAGACCGGTGAATGATTGAATAAAGATAAAATGTGGGAATAATGATATTGGGACGTTTCTTTCTATTGGATTCAAAGTAGCTGGCGGTGTAAAATTTTGGGTATGACTTGTGTCTACTTAATGAATAGACCATTGCAATTGTGATTAATATGGATTTATTAGTTAGGGATAATCACTATGAAAACTCAGAATAAATGTGATAGCTGAAAATTCTCATAACATTCATTCTTTATTCGAGTCCTATGGCTATGATCATATTCATTCTCTGAGATCTAATAATGATCTTATGACCCAGTGCTATGAAAACTTTTTTGAATCTTTGTGAGTGGAATGTCACATGGTATTTGGCCATATTTTATGATAATCAAGTTTTTAGTGTGTCTTCCTCTAAATAAAAAAGTAATCTTTATTTAAATGGTTCATGAAGTGGAAGTCTCACATGTATGCTTGTATTTTGAGGTGTAAAATTAAGAAGGAAAAAGGTAGGATTGATTTGAGTGTGAGAGAGAGACAAAGGATAAGGCCAAGTGAGTGAGCAAGTGAGGGGGTGAAGAAGGGAATTACTTTCTAAGTGAATACAAGACATGTGAGATTTTCTGACACTATCATCAGTAAACCAAAGACCTTTTAACTTTATTTTCTTTTCCTCTCATTTATCAATCTGGGTTTGTGCTGAGTGCTTTCCATGGTGCCAAACAATAACTCCAAAATGTCTCGTCTTGGCAATTAGCAAGCAAGTACAACATGATGAGAGAGAGAGACAGATAGACCATTCAGGAATTGAAATCCAAGTAATTGTGGATAAGATGCATGCATGTTCTCTGTCCCTCTCCATTTCAATATTCTCTTTCTGTGCCATTCTTGTCGTGCTACTATATATCAACATGACATATTAGGGAGCAACTTAGTCAATTTGGATAATTTATAAAAGTTAAATATATTATTTGATCACAATAAATGTGACATGGTGTCCTTAAATTAACTCTGTGCGAGCGAATTGTCTTGCAACTATTTGAATTTGATTGCCACTGTTTGTTGATGGGATATGAATGAATCTAGTTCAAGAGAAAATAATAAATATGAAGGATGGAGTGAATTGAGTTCTTATTAACTAGAGTAAATCTGTAAAATAGATGGTAGGTGATTATCATTGTGGCGAAACAGGAGGAAGCAAGTAGTCCTCATCGATCGCAATTAGGGTAAAGGTATAAAAATGTTTATGTAGTTTAGTCTAAAGTATACCCAACATTATGAAATTTTTTTGAGCTTAAAAGTACCTACGTAATTACCAAAATGGGTTAAAAGTGGCCATGCCGTCAATATACACTAACAACATTAAATTTTTTAAAGTTAGGGAAAATAAAATGTGTAAAAATACCCATAAAATTTGGTCCGAAGTGCACCAAACATTGCGAACTTTTTTTAGCCCAAAAGTGTCCACGACTCTACATAGTTACCAAAATGGTTCCTTCAATACCTATGCCATTACTTTACACATGTTATACAGAAAAAATACATAAGAGGGGTGAATTTGGTATTTCAATAAAATCTTTTTCAAAATTTTAAGGTTAAAATCAATTTTCAAAAACAGATAATAAGAAAGTAAATCTTATGCAAATGCTTGCCAATCAAACAGAGTATATGATAAACACTCAAACTCACAGAAATTTACAGAAACAGAGTATGAAGATTTGAAGTCTTAGGAAAATACTTGTAGCTCAAATTTTTCTCTATAATTTCTTACTTTTCAATCTTCCTTCATCAATGGATATAGATAAACCTTTCAGAATGCAAATGAACCTTGTGCAAAATTTGCCTGAAATTTCAATACTTTGTTTTTTCTTTTTTGTTTTTAAAAATTGCTTTTGAACTTACAATTTTGAAAAATATTTTATTAAAATACAAAATTCACACCCCCTCTTATGTATTTTTCATGCCTAACATATGTTAAGTAATTGCATAGGTATTGAAAGAACCATTTTGATAACTATGTGGGCACTTTTGGGGAAAAAAACTTCGTGGTGTTAGATGCACTTATGACCAAACTTCATGGGTATTTTTACACCTTTTATTTTCCTTAACTTTGAAAAACTTAACGTCGTTAGTGTATATTGACGTCATGGACACTTTTGACCCACTTTAGTAACTACGTGGTGGGCACTTTTGGGCAGAAAAAAATCATAGTGTTGGGTACACCTTTGACTAAAGTACATGTGCATTTTTGCACCTTCACCCTAGGTATTTAAAAAGGAAATTATTGAACTTTCCTTGTAGCAAGCTGTAGTGTGATTCCGATGTATAAAAAAAATGTAGCAGGCTGTGGCAAGAACAATAAGAGTCAATTATAAAGTTTATTTTGGTTTTAAATAAAAATCTCAATTCTTTTATCTCATAAATTTTGTAATTTTTCCCAAAATTCCTTTTATAAATGAATACTTTCAGTGCAAATAAATAAAGAGAGTATTTTTCAAAAGCAAACCCAAGTTTTTATGAATAACTAAATTGATTTTCTTAATATATGTTAATTAATTATTTAGCTTCTACTTTAAAGACCAGATGGGTATTGTTTACAAGGTTGTCGGGAATTTAGAGGAGCGCATCCATTTCTTTTAGTAAGAGGAACTAACACTAAAAACCTTAAGTTATAAGGCAAATTGAATAGAAAAATATACATGCTACTACTTTTGTTCTTAATATAAGGCATGATTGATTAACTTGAGAAAGAAAAGCTAAATAAACTAATTAATTATAGTATATGTTACATTGAAAAATATATGTGTATCATTAGGTTGTATATTAGTTTATAAATTAAATAAATTGGTTAAAAAAATGATGGATATAAGAAATAAAATAAAAAATAATGATTTAGGATGAAAAACCAACCATAACTAACGGCTTAAATCTAAAAGTAGAGGTGGTTCTAGGGTACAAGGTGATAAGCACATCAATAAATGAACGGAGAAGCAGATCCATGAATAGGAGAAGGGTGGATGTGATTTGGTAAGGATTTGACAAAGGGCATAATGGAGTCTATAATTGGACCCACTCATTCTTAATATCCAAACAATCATTATTGCAGCGCATACTAGTAGATTGTATAGTGTGTGCGTAATCTTTGAATATATGAATCCAAAAATAATCTTCTTTACTTCAAGCTACAAAATTAAATTAGCATCTCACCAACATCAATCCACATCCTTATCTCTACCACCTTCCGTCTTATCCTATATACTTACCACTTAAAAAAAATACTATAGCCTTCCCTTTATTGTCACGGACCACATGATTCCCCACTTCTAACACTTACCTCTTCTTTTTATCAAGGTAATCAAACCCGGATCGGTCACTGACTTCGGTCGAGGCAGTAGGTCAATTGTTAGTGGGTTAGCCCTTAGTTGACTCGGATAGCCAGCCCGGTACTAAATAAAGAATAAAAAAATACTTTCTATTATACATTCCAAAATTCTAAACAAAAAATTTCATTTTATCACTATAAAAAATTATTATAGTATCCTACATTCTTTACAGTTGGTTTGACAAATTGACATCATATCATGTTGACATTAAATAATTTCTACCTGAAATATTAATTCAATACCTTAGACCACTAACAAAATAATCATATATTTATTCAAAATTCTTTACAATTTCTTTGACATATCGACATTACAATAACAATCAACCATCAAATGACACAATAAAAAGTAATCATTTAATATTCGTCTTAGTAAAATATCAAAATAGATAAATGATAGCAAAATATTCATGTCTTCAGTCATTTAGTCATTAAACTAATAGTTTTTAGCACCAAAATAATTAACTTTGACCAATATTGCTTCATACAATTTATATCCATAAAATTTATTTTTTTAAAAAAAAAAAGAGGAGACACGGGTCAACCCAGTAACCCACCGGGTTATGCCGGGTTAATCCGGGTCACCCCGGGTTGCCAGACCCTCGGGTTAGGCATTAACTCTGACCGGTCTTGTGGCCGGGTCGTCGAGTTCCGGGCTACTCCGGCCGGGCCAATCCAGGTTAGATAACCATGCTTTTTACTGCTTAAGACATTTAAACTCGCCATTTCTCAAGGGCCATTTGTTTCATCTTGCCAGATTGATGACACACCATGGTTAGGTTATAGAAATTAACACCAAGGTTTAAAAAACTAGATGATCTAGATCAAATAAGGTCAATCATTGAAAACCAAACCATTTATTGAAAAGTAATTATCAACAAGTTCGAATTTCGACACAAGCACTTGTTGAGAAAGAAAAAAACTTTTTAATGTAGTCCAAACTTTAAAAGGATCTCAGACACAAACTTAGAATAACTTGGGATACCTTGATAATTTACCCTTGAAAAGTAGTTCTCAACTACTAAAGTTACCAACGCTAAATGACTTGAGAACAGTGAGTTGGAAAAAAAATTAACAGCACCACAAAACAATAGAAATTACCATTAAGAGTGAAAGAATTAGATCGAACCGGCTAGTTGAACAAAAAAAAAAAAAATTAGTAAATCAGTGTCTAGATTGATACAAAACATATATCAAATGAATGCAAATGAAAGCCACAAAAAAGACTGCTAAAACGATTGAAAACCAAAGAGTTCAATTAAAGACGGGTGGTCGACAACTAAAGTAAACATCACCTAAGTGGAATAGAACAAGACAATAAAAATGTGGATCTTTCATGACTTTGAGTCAAGAAAGAGGATAGATAGAGATGATATGAAGCCTAAATCTTCGTGAAAGGGAATGAGTGACATGAGACTTTAAGCAATTAGCGAGGTCCCATTTAAAAGGCTCATAATATTAATCTTTTGGGTCTGTTGTGTCCTTCACTTTTGGTTTTTGGAAGGGGGGCTCCTGAATGTGTCCTTAAATTGCGCAAAACTTTTAGAGCACTGTTAAGTGCTGTTCATGAGTGGTGTCCTTTTTTTTGCTACTTTCTATCTGTGCATCTCTAAGAACCTTTTCTTTATTCATTTTTTATCATATTATACATGTAAATCCCAATAAAGGTTCGATCTTTGCTTACACTTACAAGCATAAATGTTTCACCACGAGGACGCGAAGGGGACCAATGAACATTATGCAAATTTGGTGTTTAGTGTCTTTTTTTCTTTGTTCTTTTCCATCAGCATTTATCTCTTCTAATTTTACCTTTAGGATGAAAACTGAGGGTAATAAGTTTGCATGAATACTTGTACACTCAAACCATATTACCGTAATATTTTAGTTAAAAGCTTTGTAACTAAGTGGTATGAATGTTTCCTATAACTAGAAGTTTTGAGTTTGAATCCGTTTATAATTTAAATAAGATATTGTAGTAGTCTATGAAGAGTACAATATGTTGAAGTTGTTATGATGTAATAGAGACATTAGTTATTTTCCATTAACTAATATTTTATTTCATGATTATTGTTAGCCATTAGATCCGTTAATGAACCAGCAAAAGTTAGGAAAGAACCGTTGTCTCAACTTTCAACAGAAATAAAGAAAGAACCGTTAAGTGTTTGCAACTTTGTATTCAATTTGTTTCGTTCAAAAATTAGATGGGCCAGGGCCCAAAAGAGAAAATATCCAAACAGATCTTCAATAAGTTCTTAGCATTCATCAAGTTCTTGTGAAGTTCTGAGTTATAAATTTTAATCGTAGCTTTCTTTTTATTTTAATTCTTGGTTGAGTCCGTCCGATCACCCATTAGTCTAATATATTAATTATCCAGCCTTTAAGAATTCTTGGTCTTGTTATTGTAAATTGTCTTTTGAAGTAATATAGAAACATTATTTCAGTACATATCTTCTCATCTGTTGGGATCATATCTCTAGCATGTCTAGCAAGTTCTTCACAACAAAAATAGACAACTCCTTTATTCTTAAATATTAGTGGCCAAAACGTTAATTTAACCTTTTCCTTTTGTCATTTTTGGATAAAAAATTCTTCACTCTGTAGCATGTTTTCGAATAGAAATATGGTGGATGAATATAATTATAATA
Source organism: Mimosa bimucronata (assembly GCA_037074515.1). Classification (NCBI taxonomy): domain Eukaryota; kingdom Viridiplantae; phylum Streptophyta; class Magnoliopsida; order Fabales; family Fabaceae; genus Mimosa; species Mimosa bimucronata. The sequence continues at coordinate 25,327,690 of CM073447.1, forward strand.
TATATCTAGATCTTCAAGACAATAGTTCTGTCTGTCATTATCTCTCGAACTCAACAACACATATATGGTAAAGCATTCTAACTAAATTGCTTCCCTTTGCTTATCTTGGCAGGATTGGTTTTCATGGAATTCTAAGGATGAAGGCTGGGAGTCTTGAGAGACTAAAAGAACACCACGACATAGAATCTTGGGAAAATTAATTAGAGGTCCTTGGGAGGACACATAATATAAGAAAAGTCCCACTAAATGCCCAAATTAAAGTAGGGTCCCAAGGGACCTCATTTTTATTATGTTCCAAACCCAAAAGACAATTTTACCCTCCCCTTTATATTTGTCAAAATGATACACTGACTCTCATTCACAGTCACTCTCCCTCCATCGTACGTCAACATGTTCAGCGAGTTCTTGAGGGCCAGTGAAGAGCACACACCAAGATCACTCCTTCATCCATCATCCATCATCCATCTTCCATCTTCATCCAACTAAAATCATGGACTCTTGGATTTGGCTCTTAAACTAGTGGTATGTTGAGAAAATCGATTCCCCATGTTTGTTAGGAATCTGATTTGGGATAAATGTTTTAAAACAAAGGTCAAAACTTTCCATATAAATCTGATTTTGGTTGAATGTTTGAACATAAAACATGCTTATACCCCTGTCTTAGTGATTTTTTGTTGCATTTATTGTGTAAGTTGGTTTCTCTTCTCTTCTTGATAAGGGTTTGGGTTGGTGCTATGTTTAGGGGTGTATAAGCTCTGTTTTTTCGTCCAAAAACAGGGGAAATCCGAAAATGCTGTAGCTTTTTCGGTTTCCACATCAGTTAAAATTTCCATTGTCGTCAGAGCTCAAATAGTTGTTATTGCAGGTCATTCAGTTGTAAATAACAACCTTCTAGAAGATAGTTGAAATTTTGAATGAATTTTATTTGGGATGGGTTTTGTGCTTTCTTATTTTGTTCTAAGACATGGGTGAAGTAAAAGGTTGAAGCTTTGTTGGGTTAACATCAATGTGTTGGTATTTTAATAAGGTGTTTTCGTTACTTTAATATAAAGTTGTCACAGATGCTCATTAAGTCGTTATATCTGGTCATTTACTTGTGAATAACAATGTTTCTGTGCAGGATGAATGAGAAGATGGCGGGGACATCAGGGAAGCATGTAATATGTTTGTTGCATACGGGTGGACGATTTATAAATGGTGAAGAAGGTGAGATGCAATATGTGGGGGCCAGTATCATATCAAGAACCATAAAGGAAGGCACTACTTATGGAGAATTAAGAACAATTGTAGCATCAATTGTTGGAGATGAAGCTAAGGGAATAACCATGAAATTTAGAGTGTGCTTTGATGATACAACAACTTATGTGGACCTTGTAGATGATGAAGGAGTGGAACATTTCATCAACTTTAACAGAGAAATTGGTCACATATTTGTATGTGAGTGTGTTGATGACAATACACAACCAACCAGAGATGATGGAAGGAATGACGAAAATGCAAATGTTATTGTTTTGTAAATGACACACATGCAACCCTCAAGCTTTTTTTGGAGAGGGTTTGAAACTAGTGTATAGTGGCTAATTTTTTGTTGGACTACTTGTCCATGAATTGTAACTGGTGCTGAATGGCAAGTAAGTTGTCCATGAATGATAAGTTGTCTTTAATGACAAATGTGAAATGATTCTGTTATAACTAATTTTGTTATGAAACTTGTTATGATTGCCCAAAACATTGTTATACATACCCAGAAGGTTGTTATTGACAGGCCAAATGTTGTTATAATGATAAGGTCGTGTTGTATATGTGTGTTAGTCATAATCTTATTACAGATGACAAAGGCAATCCCATTTTCTGTTATCCATGTGCTAAACCAACATTAAAGAAATTAAATGACTTGTGACAGGTGCCCAATAAGTTGTTACTAAAGGCCAATAACTTGTTACGCATTGCCCAAAAGTTGTGACGAAGGAAACCTACTTTCAGTTTTCCCTGTGCTAAAAGGCAAATTTCAAGAAATTAAACAACTTGTGACTGGTGCCCTATAAGTTGTTACTCATGGTCAGAATGTTGTTAAAGACAGCCCAGAAGTTGTCAGTGCTAAAAACTTTTACACATTGTCAGTTGTGCCCAATAAGTTGTTACTAAAGGCCAATAACTTGTTACACGTTGCCCAAAAGTTGTGACGAAGGAAACCCACTTTCAGTTTTCCCTGTGCTAAAAGGCAAATTTCAAGAAATTAAACGACTTGTGACTGGTGCCTAATAAGTTGTTACTCATGGTCAGAATGTTGTTAAAGACAGCCCAGAAGTTGTTAGTGCTAAAAACTTTTACACATTGTCAATTGTGCCCAATAACTTGTTACACGTTGCCCAAAAGTCGTCACTTATTACACCATCACTAAAAGTTGCTACACCAAGTCAAAAAGCTGTTACAATTCACATAATTTATACAACTTATCATAAAATTGCTACATAAGGCCTAAAAATCGCTACATAAGGTTAACATATATTTTTCCCCCTTCTTTAAGATGTCTTCCACCCTAGAAAGGACATTGTGTCCATGCAAGTTGTTGTATCATCAAAGCACACTCTAAATTTCATGGTTATTCCCCTAGCTTCATCTCCAACAATTGATGCTACAATTGTTCTTAATTCTCCATAAGTAGTGCCTTCCTTTATGGTTCTTGATATGATACTGGCCCCCACATATTGCATCTCACCTTCTTCACCATTTATAAATCGTCCACCCGTATGCAACAAACATATTACATGCTTCCCTGATGTCCCCGCCATCTTCTCATTCATCCTGCACAGAAACATTGTTATTCACAAGTAAATGACCAGATATAACGACTTAATGAGCATCTGTGACAACTTTATATTGAAGTAACGAAAACACCTTATTAAAATACCAACACATTGGTGTTAACCCAACAAAGCTTCAACCTTTTACTTCACCCATGTCTTAGAACAAAATAAGAAAGCACAAAACCCATCCCAAATAAAATTCATTCAAAATTTCAACTATCTTCTAGAAGGTTGTTATTTACAACTGAATGACCTGCAATAACAACTATTTGAGCTCTGACGACAATGGAAATTTTAACTGATGTGGAAACCGAAAAAGCTACAGCATTTTCGGATTTCCCCTGTTTTTGGACGAAAAAACAGAGCTTATACACCCCTAAACATAGCACCAACCCAAACCCTCATCAAGAAGAGAAGAGAAACCAACTTACACAATAAATGCAACAAAAAATCACTAAGACAGGGGTATAAGCATGTTTTATGTTCAAACATTCAACCAAAATCAGATTTATATGGAAAGTTTTGACCTTTGTTTTAAAACATTCATCCCAAATCAGATTCCTAACAAACATGGGGAATCGATTTTCTCAACATACCACTAGTTGAAGAGCCAAATCCAAGAGTCCATGATTTTAGTTGGATGAAGATGGAAGATGGATGATGGATGAATGAGTGATCTTGGTGTGTGCTCTTCACTGGCCCTCAAGAACTCGCTGAACATGTTGACGTACGATGGAGGGAGAGTGACTGTGAATGAGAGTCAGTGTATCATTTTGACAAATATAAAGGGGAGGGTAAAATTGTCTTTTGGGTTTGGAACATAATAAAAATGAGGTCCCTTGGGACCCTACTTTAATTTGGGCATTTAGTGGGACTTTTCTTATATTATGTGTTCTCCCAGGGACCTCTAATTAATTTTCCCTAGAATCTTTGCTCAATTTGAACTACAAACAATATCTTATACTCCCTCCGATCCTAAATATAAGACCACTTTGACTTTTTTTTGTGGAAGTTAAGGAAGCAAATTAGACCACTAAATTATAACATATGTCACATAAAATTAGATTATAAGTTAGTTTATAAGTAGAATAAATTAGCTTTGAGGAAAAAAGATTATTTTTGGGATTGAAACTACTTTTTTGTTGGACTGGAAAAAAAGTCAAAAAAGTTAAAGTGATCTTATAATTAGGACCGGAGGGAGTAGTATATTTGGTAGGGTTCAACTTTTGGAAACTGCCTCTCCATTTGTTTTTGTGTGGTATCCCTCCCTAGACTTTACCTGTTGGGAAGCTTATGCAATGGGCTTGTCTTTTTAACATGGCAGTTAGGATGTTAGATGCAACAAGCTCTACTTTAAAGAAAACACTCCTGAAGGAGACATTGCTTTCATCGATACTGAAAAGGATCATTAATGATCTCAAGCTATGCAAGCAACAAATCAAAGGAACACACTCTCCATATGGTCACCGCCACTTCAAGCTATTCGGGTCAGACTCAATGCAGACAGCTCCGAAGTAGGCTTATGTGTTGTGTCTGGTTTTTGCACTTATTCTAATGCATGCAAATGGAGAAACATGCCCCTTGAACTATTGGAGAAAAACGAGTTTAAACTGAAAGAAAGTAGAAACAAAGTCATAATGACGAACTTGCTTTTTGATCCAACTAAAAAAAGAATTTGTAGTGTTCAAACATGCAGACATCAGAAGGAATGGGTTTATGCCATCACAATGTTCGCCCTTGCTTCACTGTAACTTTTCTACAACACCGATTTAGTTGATACACATGACAGATAGGGTGAGGGAGGGGGTGTGTGTTTTTTTCAAACAGTTCATTAACATCAGAAATGTAACTGCCTGCATTGTGCTGCGTCGATATCAAAGGGACAATAAGGGCACTTAAACATCTTTGTGCTGTTCTTGGACATCTTTGCGATAGACTGCTTACAGAGGACATGACCACAAGACATCAACATAGGAGGATTATCATCAGTTGATTGCTCCTTTGATACAGGACAGACAAAAATAGAATGAAACTGGAATTCACGGTCCAACTCAACCGGTACGGGCAGCTGGGTCATAGTTTGCCATTCCTGCTTCTTCCCTGCCATGACATTCATAAATTTAAGAAGAGGAGGCAAACCCTGGATCCCTGCTGCCACAGTCACACTCAATGGGCTGTTGTACGACTGACCCAAGAGATTGCAGAACTCCCTTTTTAGTTCCTCAGACAGCCTGTTCCAGTTACTTGGTGACAGTAATGCATGGTGTGGAGACTCTTCAAGCCTTCCAATCCATAAGATACAGACCATAAGCTTCTGGATATCATCCATGTGACTGGAAGCGAAAGGAGCAAGGTGAGATCGAGCATACTGAATAGCTTCTTTTCTATTTCCACTTTGAAGTTTTTTTAAAAATTGCATGGAATGAAGTTTCAACAGAAGGTCAGATCCATTTTGTGTGAGCTTGTCAGAAACAGTGGTGGCCCAGTTGAGGGCTGGCCCTAAGTCCTGGTTCCTCATTGCATCGAGTATTTGGTACATTTCCAGGAATGAAGATTTCATGATGGCAGCAGCTTCTGGTTCTCTGGCATCATTTATAAAATAGTCCCCAATATCAAAGAGGCCCTGATGATAGAAATGGCTCGCAATTATTTGATTTAGAGTGTGTATGTCGAAATCAACATTTCTATAAGCCTTTGATATATCAGGGTTGAAGGATCTCTCAAGGATCTTCACATACTTGGTGAGTGCAACATTAAGCTCCTTTTGTGGACCTTCCAGTTGGGTGAGTGGTGCAATATTACGTAAATTAGTATGAAGTTCACTAAGGACAGATCTGTGATCAAGTAGAGTGTCAGGACTATTGGCTGACTGAATCTTGTCCAAAGCTTTCTCAATTTCTTGGCAAATCTGATCAATCACTTCTTGAATCTTAGAACTAGATAACTTTTGCTTCTTAGAAACGCGTTCAAATGCATCTTTAATGCTATTCAACTCCATAATATTAGCTGTATTAGCAGTTCGTGATGTATGCTATAGACCTGCAAACCTCCACAGTGCAATTCAAATGAGACTTTAAGATCTAAGCAAGTTAACGTTTCAAGCATAAGTTGCCTCACAATATTAAATTACCCCAATTAAAAATACAAGAGAAAAATTCATGAAGAGGGGGGAAAAAGATCACCAAACTACCAAAGAGGAAACAAGGCAAAAAGAAAAAAAAGAAAAAGAAAAAGAAAAAGAATTACATATCAGTTCAACAGAGAATACGATTCCCTTTCCTTATTTGAATTAGGCAACTGAACACCTTTTGAAAAGGCTTGTGACCCTGAATTCAGGAGGAAGCCACGAAAGAAGATCACACACAAGATGAGTGACAAAGGAAATGATAAGACAACATATTGTGATAACTACAAAAATAAAAAGCACGTACTTATTAAATCAAATATGAGTATATGTAGATAGATGCATTTTATCTGCATAGGTTAAGGAACAAGAAATTGTATTTATCTGATGAATATAGGAAAGGCAAAATGGGTTTATTCATAGAAAATTTCTAAAAATCAATGCAATCAATAATTTGGAAGCTGGCTCTAATTGAATTGGATTCACTAATAATTCAATGTGTAACTTTATTTTTTTTATAGGTAAGATTCAATGTGTAACTTTAGCACTCAAAGGATATTACTGAATAAATTTATTTCAACGTTGAGGTTTACAAGGAAGAAATGTTCAATAGTCCACAGGAATGACGACAACAAAACCACTAGGTGAGGTAGGTTATATGGATCATAACAATAGTCCACAGGGACATGTATAGTTATTTAAGCAGAAGGTGACCAGTCATAAAAACGTATCATTATTAATCCACTTAGTACCTAAGTCCAACATCGGCCCCTCATTACTGTGGGGTTACCTGAACTCACGATGCTGGTGATAAATTAAATGCAATTTATGGATTATAAATAATAAATTCAAGAATATTCCACAGGCAGAGAATCAGGTTAACACAAATAATCATGAATTTGGGAATAAAAGGAATTTAGAATAACAAAATCGCCACTTTCTTCACTATTTTTGAAAGAATACATGTGCAAAAGTTTTGTAACTATTAACCCTTGTGAATTAATAAAACAAACATTTCAGGGGGAAATAATACAAGGATATGCCTCTCAATATAATAAATATGAGTCACAGCCCACACTAAAAGCTTTATAAAAGTTCCATAATCATTCGAGTGCCGAGCCAACTGTGCAGTCAGCCAAACGCTCTAAGAAACAACGAAGACTTTAAGAGACTATCTATTGAGCTTTGATGTAAGTTGGACAAAGATCTGAAGTAGCGAGTTTATCTAAAACTGTAAAATGTCTCTTCGAAGAAGAGAGCCACTGTTGGATCACTGGTTAAAGATTCAAAAGGAAAACAGGTTACAGAAGACCATCAAAACAAGCCAACAATAAGCATAGCTCAATACCACAACCATTAGCTTAAGCTCTTTCTCTCTCCCTCTACTTTATTCTTTCTTGCTATTCTCATTTGATACCCAAACACGTCATAAAAAGTACAATGCACGTGTCCTTTTAAAATTATAATTACTGTGGTGCTTTATTTTCCCTATAAAAATAAAAGCAAGTTATGAAGAGGAAGCATTGGAATAATTCTGCATTTAATCAAAACTATTCAATTATAAGTTCAGGTAACGTGATTGAAAGCATACAACAAAATCAATAACATTATTTTCTGTCAATGTTCTCCAGATTCATGGTAGAGGTAGGACGCAAAAGATAGTTTCCTTCCAAGCAACAATCTATTAGGAAGATATGAGTAAAAATTTCACTCAAGAGCTCTTCATAGCTCAGGAGAATCTCCCAAAATCCTAAATCAGCTATTTATAAGTCCAGGAAATAACAGTAATGAATTGATTAAATAAAACATCCTTAAATCATGCAAAGTGATAGTCATGAAGCTTGTGCCCCTCTCCCAGAAGATAACAAATTCCACTGTCCAGACATTGTATATAATTTATAAGGTTTATAATAATGAATTCTAAAGTATCACAAAAAGAGGCAAGCTTTTATACCAAATATCATTGAAAACGTGGGATAGGACACAAATAATGACATACAAACACACATAAATATATAAATATATCTAATATACTTCATCAAAGAAACTTAAACTTAACAATGAAATATCAGTGTCATACATTGAAAATTTTCACATGCTAAAGAAAGATAAAAATCAATAAACACGCTTTATAAGAAGATTATATAAATTAAAGATTGTATTTTAATAACTCAGTGCAGCCAAAAACCATACTCATCCATTATTTTGCATTAAACTACAGGTAACTTGTAAGGTTAGTGCAGTATGCTAGAAAATCACAGTATCTCAAGTGGATGGCCAAAAATAAGATACTTTCAAAGCTTCCAAAAGAAATGTTGAGAACCTCTTCAATGAAATTCACATAATTATAAAGTATTTGAACTAAATATGCATTGAAGAGCAAACTATATTCATTACTTGGACCCAGAATGATGGACAAAGGCAACTTTCAACACCCAATTCCGATGTCCCAAAGGCATGTATATCATAGTCCAAAACAGTATGTATGTCATTAAGGTGATTAGTAGTATAGCAATAACATAGTCCCAAATTTTACATCTTTATTTTAAAAAATTACATTTGTTAGAAAAAACACAGGGCTATCATTAAAGAGCTTTCTAAAATAAAGAAGTTGTTAGAACATATAGATATTTTGATCCTCAAGGATAGTTATCCCTGCTGTCATCAAGAAACAAGGATATCAGCCTTATTTATATAAGTTTTTAAACATTACTCATTATACTAAGTCATGGCATAAATATAGTTAAGAAGCTTTGTTATCCTTTCAAGTTTTCCTGTTCATAAATAGATACAGTACAATACTTAATGTTATAATATACCATATCAGATGCCATGACCCAGAGAATGAACCGTAAACATCAATGATATTTTAGTGTCTACAGCAATCCTGTTAAAAGCTGAATAATACAAATTGGAAAGATCCCCCCCCACGTTTCATGATGCATCCAAATAGAAAGAATGACCTGTATGGTTGGACATTGGCGAAATCTTCAAAGTGTTCTTTTAGTTACTTCCAATGTTGACCTAGTTTGCTAAAAGACTATATAGCATATCTTTATCCATGCGTGATTGAACCATAACTTAAGACTGTTCTCGAAGGAGAAAGTCAAAGCAACAACTTACTCAGTATTTGGACAAGTGAAGCAGCTACGTATGCTTGAGGAGGTGGTGACTCATGTCAAGAATCAAAGAGCCACAAATAGTAAACTGCACAGAGTAGAGTAGCAGCAAAATGCATAAGATTTAACACACTTGAATACGTAAATTCTCTATGGTATGATATGCATCAAGCTCCAGAACATTTTCAGAATCAAACTACACTTAAAAACAGCAAGAGGAGCAATCCGTGTTACAGATGTTATTTTGGATGAGCCTTAATTGCAATGGAAGAACATCTCAATTAGCTTGACAATGAATTGATAATTTGATTTCTGAAAGGATAATGTCCTCTCAATTCAGCCCCCTGAATATTTTCCCCATAATAAAGTGTCCATTCGTCACATAGATTCATAGTCACTTACAAGTTACAACTCACTAAACGCATAAGCACGAACCCGGGTAGCCAGTAGATTATGTTATCAACCTCAAGTATCTTGTAGCCCTAAAAATATGTTTTAAGTCTAATTTCAAAAAGCCTATATTGCAAAGATGCCGCTTTTGGGCCGGGTCAGTTCACTTGTATGAAAATTGGCGAAATTCCATCATTTTAACGTTTCAGGGATGGCAAGTCCATCCATATTCCATATCATTAGTTAATGACCAGGTAGGCTCACATTTATGCCATATATCAGCCATCTCCCCGTGACTTACCTAATTGGAGACAAAGACCAAAGCATTAATTTACTCAGATCAATCATGACTCGTCAATTAAAGGGTCAAAGGAGAAATTCCTAAGTATCAAAGAATGCAAGTGTTTCCGTCAGTTGCATAGTCTAGAGGCAAGAAAATCAAACACCCAATCCACAAATTCAAAACCAAGATGCTCTCTACTCTACAACATTTAATCAATAAAAAAAAAATAGAAAATAACAAACTCAAAGAGAAATTTTACTCTTTTACAAGTTAAAGGGTCGAGGTACAGAGATTCAAGCAAATCTAAAAGATGAACCTGAAGTTCAATAAATTCAATTCAAACAAGGTAAATTCCAGAAGGATAGAAATCTAACAGTATCGACCATGAAGCATCGATGTCTTTGAACTTGCCTTAGACGGGGATGGCTCCAGTGATGCTCCAAAGACGTTAATTGAATCTCAATACGCTTATCCTTGCGTCTTACAAGCTACGGACTGAACCAAATAACCAGTGGGAAACGATGGAGAGAAAAAAGAGTTCGACTTGTTCCTAATATGGAAAAAGAGCGTCGTCAAAAAGGGAAAAAGAAAAGGGAGATCTTTCGGAGAAAGACAAAGTATCTGCGTTGAAATGCGTTTGGGAGATTGGGAAAGAAAGAGGAGGAAAATGATGGAACTTGGAAGAAGATACTACCGATTGAAGGATAAGAATAATTTATTTCTATTTCATTATTTCTACGTCTTTGTCTTTGTCTTTGTCTTTTTTTTCTTTCTGGTTTTCTACTGAATGTGGCAACTGATTTTGTTTAATTGGGCCTGGATGTTGATTGACAGGTCGGATCCCAAAATATTGGGCCAGAATGCAAAACATGGGTGAAATTTTCAACCTTATTTATTTTAGGTGATTTCATGAATTTTTCCCAAAACAAAAGTATTTAAACACATTGAAATGACTATTCAACCTTATTTATTTAGGTGATTTCATGATTTTTTTTTCTGTTTTTCTACTGAAGGGATCGGGACGACCCCTTCCAGAAAAAAAAAGTGTTCAGGACAAGGATATCGTCCCGTGTCTAGTCCCGTTCCCAAATTATCTCGATCTCGTGATGAGGACTGCCCGAATTTTTTTTATAAACATCTGAAGGTGGGTACATCACTCACAAATTAGAAAGCTTGAATGGAAGATTCCAGCAAGTATAAGTGTATGCGACTACAGATCTTGCCTTCAACTCAAATTGAAGTGACGGAACGGAGTGAGGAAGGGAAAGATGAGGGGAAGTAGATGGACTCTGGCGATGGCAAGTACGTTGGCAGCAGCAGCTGTGGATGAGAGATAGACTAAAATGAAGAGAAAGGGAAGTAGATGCCACGAAATGTCAAGAGAGAAGAGAGATTAGAAGGGAAGAGTGAAAAGATTAATGAAGATTGAAGGGAGGAAGAGTGAAGAGGCGAGATGGTGGGACTGAGAGTGGAGAGAGAAGAGAGGTTGAAGGAAATGGTTGTATTTAAAAAAGATGACAAATTCTCACATGCTCACAACACCCTCACCCCTCATTCACACAACTCACATTTTGCTTTTGGTCAACATCACACCTGACACATGACATATGACACATGCATTTTTTTTAAAAAAAAAAAAAAAAAAAAACACACACACACACATTCAGGATGGGACGTGATAGGGACAACCCCGTCCCGAGTCCCGTCCCTTCTCGAAGACATATTTCGTCCTGTCCTCGAAAATTTTCAGAACGGAACCATCCCGTCTCAAAATGACAGGGACGGGGACGGGATGGACCAGAAAATGAAAATCATGAACAACCCTATTAAGACCATTTGAGATTGTGTGGAATTGTGCTTTTAATTTTTTGGAATTAGTGTTAAAATGCATTTTATGCTGATTTAAAACTTTTCACCTACCCACAGGTGCCCCATGATTGTACTTTCTCCTAGCAGCTTAAAAAGTGTAAATGGGTTGGATTGAATAAGTATTGACTTAGATCAATCTTATGTATATTTTATACTGAGTTTGTTTAGTACCACTCTGTTCCTTATTACAAGTCTAACCACCACAATTTTTTTGTTCCTAAATATAAGTCCACTTTGGGATCAATTAATGCTACTGTGATTATTTTACCCCTATGTTAAAAATAGAGAAGATGGAAGAGAATGTTTATAATGTATAAAATATTATTTTAATTCCTATTATTAAATAAAAGCAAAGTTGAATTTTTTTTAAAAAAAACAATTTGATATATTTAATGCTATAACTTCCACTTCTTGGTGTATATGAGAAGTAGTTATGATAGATTTATAATAAGGAATAGAGTGGCTTGAAATATGTTATTTGTGTTGTGTAATTCTTGAGTTTACAAAATCCATGCACATTAGGTATGGGGTAACGCGCCTCACTTTATATTTCTTTATCATGCTTGCGCTTTCCCATAAATTTATGATCTTTACATGAATGCTCTCTACTACTTACACAGTCAATCAAATAATTTTAAAACAAGTAGATCTAGTATTGAAGAATTTAACCTGATTGACGACATTTGTGAAAGAAATTAAGGATAAGTCACAGATTAGTTCCATAACCATGAAATGGTAAGGTATAGATAGAATATAGAGCATAGAGACGATAGCTAGGAAAAAACTGAAAATCTGAGCAGGATGCCCAACTTAGGCTAGATTAATGTAGCTCTTGGTCAGCTCAAGGTGACAAATCATCAAGTCTATGAAAGGTCATATCCACAAGCAAAAATGAAATCAATAATGCTCCTCGCAGTCCTAAATATAAAACATATTTACATAATTTTATTAAATAAAGACTGCTAATTAGTTTATATGACATTTTTTCAAACACCCTAATCATCTTCTCTAATTCCTTAATTCCTTCCCTCCATTCCTTGCTTAATTTTTGGGGGGAAATCAATAAGGGTAATGTGTTAAAAATTACAAATAGGTCAACATAGTCAACTCTCCCAAAAGTTCTTATATCAGGTTGTTTCTAAATGCTAACTGAAATTTCACATTCAGAACAACCTAATGACAAACAAAACCGCAATTAGAAACACAAAAAGCTCAGGAAATTAGTCTCCAAGCTTGATGCATGATGTCATCATTTATGAAGGGCCGCAACGACCATAATAGGCAGTAGCTTTCAAGCTCACTTGAAGGCAACTTGAGATTTAAAGCTGAAACAATCTTTTCCTGCAACAATAAGGAGGAATTTTTAAGGGTCACGTTTGACTGAGAGCAATATTAAGAATACCTCATTGTCACCTGCATCAGATAGTCTTGCTTGACCATACTATATAAGACGCTCATGAGGGCAGATAATTGTATGACATCAACATTTTGAGAATTAGACAAGGTCGTTTCCTCCTGAGAAAAAAAGATAAGATAGGATTCTTGAGCAAACTAAAAATGTAACGATAACATCTCTACTAGGACAAGCATGTATCTGCCAATTTAACGAGCAGATGGATATATATGTGAACAGAAAACAAAGGATGTGACATCTATGATTGTAATTTATGCACAATCACAAAACCTTTCATACATGAGTTTAAAAGATAGCCGTTGTAGTGAAAATGATTTCAGAAAGCAATAAATAATGATTTTACCGCATCATTATGGATTGCATGATCATTCAATTCATCATCAGAATTCTTCTCTGAAATGGGCAATAAATTTCCATCTGTCCTTTGTATGGAATTTGTAACATCACCCAAAAGGCCTTCAAGCTCTTCAACAATTACTTTGGCTGCAAGACAAAATCGACCATTTCATTGTTAAAGTCCAAGACCAAGTCATGTGGAAAAGGAAAAAAACACAGAGAGCTGCAAAACAAAATTCCAACCAGGATGACTCTATATATATATATATAGAGAGAGAGATGACAAGGCTTCTATTCCAAGAATAACCATCAGCAGGCTTGTATTTTAATCATTTCATCAGTATAACTTGATTGTTTATTCAAAAAAACCTAGTATTTCAACACAATTTTTAATCAACTAAATATTAACTGCACAATTTTCTCCAGTCTATTGCCAATATTGAAACATGCTTTGATACCGTATATGTAGTTGCTTTGACCCAAGTCAGCAAACAATTTACAGAATCTATAATGAATAGCATTTATCGTTGGAAACTGCTACCTAATTATTTATTTCATGGAGAAATGGAATGGAAGCCATAGTGATGACAATAGAATCCAAATCATTAAAGAAATGACATAACAGTTCCAAATCCTTTAAGAAATATCCTTCAGCGAACGCCTTTATTATTATAATTATGGAAGAAAGTAATAAATCATTAAATCTCATGAAAAAGAAAGCTAACCTTTACTTATGTGGTCAAGAAGTCCAAGTTTGCATGAGTTCACTTCCATATGCACATATTTGCCATAATGAAAGTTATTATTGTCAGGCAGGAAACAAAGCAATAGAGTTGAAGGGATTCACAGTTCAGTTGATATTTAATAACAGCATTATCTCGTGACTTCACTCAACATACAACAAATACCAGACAGTACGTGATAAACTGATTGAAAGGAATGGAGCCCAAAAGAAGGCAAATTAGAGAGAGAGAGAGAGAGAGAGAGAGGAAAAATTTACAAGTGAGACACAATCGACCTTGAATATAAATCTTTTCTTCAATATATTTCAAAAGAGTATGCAAAGCAAATATAATTATTAAATGAGAACTTCTGTCTAAACAAGTTTGGCTAATTTTAATGACAGCCATGCTCGGAGTCAACCATTAATAAAATGATGGAACTGGAAAATAATGCTCCCTCTAGTCTTATATATATAAGACATTTATAACTGAATAACATAGATTAAGAAAAGTGGTTAAAAATAGTAAATTTTCTTGATTTTATCAAAAAGTATCATAACATTCGAAAATCACTCATCATTATAGTCATTAAATGGCATGTGGGGTTCTCTTTCTGCACATAAAGTCAAAATTCCTATTTCCAACATATCCACAAAAGATTCATACATGCTTCATACATTTTGTAAGAAGTCAAATATTAAGGTCCATGAAAAGCTTCTAAAAAGGTCTCACAGATAGAACTAGGAGAGTACTAGATTACATTTTTATTTACTTTTCAGAACTTATATAAAACTCAATTAAGAAGGTGAAAAATAGCAGCCCTTACTCTTGTTTACATTCTGGACACCATGAAGGGGATTCCTACATCCAGCTTCAATATACCTTTTAACTCTCTGTGTTTCATTAGCTTTAATTATCTTGTCAATCAATTCAGAAGTTCCATCTATAGGAGGTCTCCGAATGTACTCTGCATGATAAAATGAAAAGTTATGACAACAATGAGGTATGAGACAAGAGTACTATTTTGCACTCCGAATACCACTAGACTATAAGGTCAACCAAATCTTTCCAAAACTACCAAGTGCTTGTTGAAAGCCAATCAGCAGCCTACTTCCAGAAGTCCCCAACTCATCAATTTTTGTAATCCTGCCCCAAGGTAAAAATCCAAAAAACTACGAAAAATAAACAAAAGAAAAAAAAAATAAAGCTTTTCAAGAATTTTATCACGAGAGAGAGAGAGAGAGAGAGAGAAGGCAAACACATATTTGAATATCAAGAGTCAGCTTCATCAGTAGTTAGAAGTTATACATGTATATGTGATAAAGTTTTCATTATACACTATTTTCTTCCACTGTGTTCAAATTTTATTATAATTTCTCACCACCACCTTAATTTTTTTTTACTTCCACCGCTCCCTAGGTGTATGGATTACTTATTAAATTTTGTATTATCTTAGGGCTCACCTTCTTGGAACAGCACAACGATAAAGGTTGCTGCCATGTGACTACAAGGTCAAGGGTTCAAATGTTGGAAACAGACTCTTCGCTTATGAGGGTAAGGCCACGCACATCAGACCCTCCCTAGATCCCACCTGGTGAGAGCCTAGTGCACTAGGCCTCCCTTTAGGCTTACCTTTGGATACTATCTCTAAATAAAGAGTTTAAACTTCAAAATCAATAAGCCTATAATCTAATTAAATGACACTTACAATATTTTTAAACATGTGAAGTTCTTCCTCCAATTAATATGCATCTTGAAATCAGTTCACTCTCGATAAAAGAAAGGAATGCTTTCAATTGTTATATCTTATTTTTCACTTCTGACACTTTTCACAAAGGAAAATCTCTTTTTCTTTAGCCTTTGGAAAGAGGTTGAGCTCCTAATGATGCAAGTACAATATCTCAGAGAATTCCTCACTTTGGGTTTGTCAATGCAGCCATGTAATTTATCTGCTCAAGGTAAAAAGATAACCAAAAAAAGACCTTCTCTTCCTAATATATTACTATGAGTACAAGGAAATTAATTAAGCAATTAATATTGAATTTGCAATTACCCAGTCATGAAATCTTTAAATATCCGCAAAATATTCTGCCTCATATCAGAGATTGGCTTGTTTTCTACGCTTCCCATTCTGTAATCAATACCAAAAAGAGTACATGTATCAAGCAATAAAAGCCGAAGAAACGGGTGTCAGCAAATCCCAAGCAAAGTTAGAATAAAAGGTAAAGGCGCAACCGACACCCCGAACTAATTATAGAGGTGCAATTAGCACCATAAAGTAATTTGTGGTGCAATCGGCACCCTAAAGTAATAAAAACGGAGCAATTAGTACCCTACCGTTAACTTTTCTTCTCCCTCCCTAACACCATCAGTTTCTCCTTCTCTCCCCCTTGCACTCCTCCACTTTTGACCAAAAAGGCAGGCTTCCTCCACTATTGACCACTGCAAAAATAAAGACTACTCAAATGCCAACCAGAAAATATCCTCTTCAAATCACAGTTTCAGAAACAGGTATTGTTGGTTTAAAAATACACTAGCTAACGGAGCGGCCATCAATAAGAGCATGAACCCATCAACGATAGGTTCAACTACACATTTGAAATCGTTTCTGAAACCTCCAAGATACATAGGAGAAAGCATACAGGAGGTTATTGCTTTTGGGGGGTGGGGGGCTGGGAATAGGGATTAGAAGGAACTGAAATCGAATGAAATATCCCATAACAAAAGAAAAACATTGATTAACAAAAACTGAGTTAGATTGTGAAGGAGAAGCAAACATGAAACTAACTCAAAAATTTAAAATTGATAATAGCAATCATAATTGGAACACGTGAAATCGAATAGGAATTCTTCAAGTCCATTTTATATTAACAACGCAACAAAACTAAACATACCCAGAGACTAAACATACACAAAAATTTCATGGTAATGGAGAGACATTAAAAAGAAAGAAAACCCAATCGTGAAACAAACGAGAAACACAAACCTGATCACAAATAGCGCACGTACAATTTGTAATGTGTCTTGTTTCTCTCTTCTCCGCTTCTCCTACGAACCCCTTCAAACTACAGATGACAGGCAAACACCGATGAACCCGAAGAACAAGAAGCCAAGTAGACAAACCGCACAAAAAAGAAATGAGGCAACGGACTTCAAAAATACAAGAAAACAGAAAAAGCCACGAACTTTTTGAAGCCCTGTCTATCTATTAGTTTCTGGAAAATTTGTATCGATTCTGGAAGGTTTGCTGAACACGAATGCGAAGAAGCAAGTGATCACCATGCCGAGGAAAGGAATGTGCCATACATCGCACACGAATGTGAGCTTGGCTCACAGAGATTTCGGTTACAAGCCAACCACAGATCTGGCCATTACCATTATTATTTTGAAACAGAGTCCAGAATCGTCATCCTCCCTTTCCAACTTTCATCAGATAATAACAACAGACATGCTACATGAAATTACCACACATACATACACACACTACAGAGACGAGATGCCAGTAGTGAAACAATAAAGAAGCTTCTAGGTATTTATCCCAAAAGCTTTTAATATATAATCAATCTAGTTCTTCTACGCTACCAACAGTACATACAATTACCTCAGTAAGTAGCCTTCGATGAAGCAGCTGTGCATATTAAACAAGAAGAGAATGGGATTTTCACAACAAATAGGAACTATAATAAAAACAAGAATCGAGAATAAATAAAGATGAGCCCAACCTGAAAATCGAACTTCGAGGATGTACGCGGAGACCAGAAACGCAGACCAAGGAAGGAATGGTGTGGACTCTTTGAGTGACAACTACGGTGAAAAAGCGATAGTGATTAGTGAATGACAGTGGGGAGGGGGAGGCAGCCGGGCAGGGATTTGAAATTGAGGGGAGAGAAGAGGGTAATGAGGTAAATTAATGAAACTTTGAAATTTAAAATGGGAGAATTTCACTGTATGACCACTGTATAGAATTAATTTAAAAGAAGGACCGTAGGATTCTGAAACATCAATCAAGGCTGATGGGAGCAAAGTGAAATTAAATTGCCAAGGTAAAAGACCTTACTATCCTTGTACATAATATAAAAACAATAGGGACAGAGAAAGGGAAAGTCTGTTCTTTTCTTCTCTCATCCCTCAAATCAGAAACCACGGCATCTTCAACCACAAGCGAAAACCCACCGTCATCGCCACCCATAAATGGAAATCGACGTCATTCCCCACCGTGTCTTTGATCTCACTTTCGGAACACGATCCCATTACCACATTCAGTCCAGCTCCGTCATTGCAAGACATATGCATATTCATCTCCATTTTCTTCTGATTTGCCTGTAACATCTAGGAATATAGTTATTAATTGCAAGTCATTGAACTTTTTGTAGCTTCACCGATTGGGTTGTGATTGTATATTTAGACGGGTATGAAATTGTAAAAATGAATTTTGGTTGTCTTCTTAAGTGTTACATTTTACTTTGTGATTCCCTTCTTTAATTTTTAACAAGTTTATCTTTAGGTTCTGAATCATATTTTTCCCCCGCTTATCTTGACTTATGGCATTGAATGTTACATTAAGATGAAAACACATGTGCAAGTGTGCTTTACAAGTGTCAGGAGAAATTCTAATGTGAAGGAGAAATTCCGATTGCTAAGAGGGCAGCCATGATCGATTGAGGATAGCAGCCTGTCAAAACCTGTCATAAGTAGTAGAAGGAAACTAGTTTCAAATGAGATTTGTTAATGTTTGGATGTTTTCTATGAGTCGATTAATTTTTTCCTCAAAATCAGACCACGCATAAGGAAATGGCCATAAGAACAAGGAAATCTCAATACGCACAACGAAATCGTTATATGAACAAGTAGTAATAAATTGGCCTTAGAACGTGCTCTGTCCAGGCCACACACAAGGAAATGGCCATATGCACAAGGAAATCTCAATACACACAAGGAAATCGTCATATGAACAAGTAGTAATAAATTGGCCTTAGAACGTGCTCTGTCTAGGCCACACACAAGGAAATGGCCATATGCACAAGGAAATCGTCATATGAACAGGCAGTAATAAATCGGCCATTTCCTTATTCATATGCAGATTTCCTTGTTCCTATGGCCATTTCCTTGTGTGTGGTTTGGACATAGCATGTTAGGGTCAATTTATTAATGCTTCTTCATACGACGATTTCCTTGTTCATATCACGATTTTCTTGTTCATAAAACGATTTCCTTGTTCGTGGCCTGGACAGAGCACGTTCTAAGGCTAATTTATTACTGCTTATTCATATGACGATTTCGTTGTGCGTATTGAGATTTCATTGTACTTATGGCCATTCCCTTGTGCGTGGTATAATTTAGGGAAAAAATTAATTGACACATAAAAAACATCCAAACATTAACAAATCTCGTTTGAAACTAGTTTTCTCCTACTACTTATGATAGATTTTGACAGGCTGCTATCCTCAATCGATCATGGCTGCCTTCTTAGCAATCAGAATTTCTCCTTCACATTAGAATTTCTCCTGCCACTTGTAAAGCGCACTTGCACATGTGTTTTCATTTTAATGTAACATTCAATGCCATAAGTCAAGATAAGCAGGAAAAAAATATAATTCAGAACCTAAAGATAAACTTGTTAAAAATTAAAGAAGGGAATCACAAAGTAAAATGTAACACTTAAGAGGACAACCATAACCCATTTTTACAATTTCATACTCATCTAAATATACAACCACAACCCAATCCGTGAAGCTACAAAAAGTTCAATGACTTACAATTAATAACTATATTCCCAGATGTTACAGGCAAACCAGAAGAAAATGGAGATAAATAGGCATATGTCTTGCAATGACGAAGCTGAACTGAATGGGGTAGTGGGATTGTGTTCCGAAAGTGGGAGCAAAGACATGGTGGGGAGCGACGTCGATTTCCGTTTGTGGGTCGTGATGACGGTGGGTTTTCGCTTGTGGTTGAAGATGCCGTGGTTTTTGATTTGAGGGAGGATAGAAGAAGAGAACAGACTTTCCCTTTTCTCTGTCCTTATTGTTTTTATATTATGTACAAGGATAGTAAGGTCTTTTACCTTGGCAATTTAATTTCACTTTGCTCCCATCAGCCTTGATTGATGTTTCAGAATCTTATGGTCATTCTTTTAAATTAATTCTATACAGTGGTCCTATAGTGAAATTCTCCCTTTTAAAATTGGGTCTCCAAACTTTAGCTGGATTTCCTAAATCTAAAGGCCCCTAGATGTTCATACAAAAGCTTTGGAAGGCGAAAGGCTCGAGGAGAGAGGGAGGGAAGGACAAAAATGGTGACAAAGGTCAACCTGACAAGACATGAAGGAAAAGGGAGGGATGTGGTGTATCCTCAATATATGATGTCCTTGTTGAGAAAGAGGGAGAAGGAGACGAGCTTCCCCAAAAGCAAACTGGCCGAAATGGTGAAAGAAGTATGGGAGAGGAAGAAGGCCTAGGCGTCATGGTACCAGAGGAGCAGAGGAGTGGTCAGAGTAAGGCGATACCTAGAAATGGGAAAAGCAAGTCAAGTACCAATGAAAACCTAGGGGATAAGAGGTGGAAAATAGTTAAGGAAAAAGAAAACAAGAAGCCCACTAGCTCAAATGAGGGCCCAAAAGCCCAACTCGAAACTAGAGGAAGCAAAAGGATAGGGCCCGACGTTGATGGGCCTAAGAGAGGTATTAGGCAGAAAATGGTAACCCAAAAAGTTCATATGGTGGTTAAAGGGGCTTTGGACGAAACTGGGCTTTGGTAGTGAACCAAAATTCAGAAAATGGTGACAATGGACAAAGCTTAAAAAACGATCAAGATCATCGTGCTCCCCTCCAACCTCTTGTTATGGGAAATAACTCCCAGCTTCACGTTGACAAAGAACTCAGATATGAGACTTCCCAAGTGATGATAGTTGATACAAATGGTGGTCAAGAGAAACAAGGATTTCAAACAGAAACGCTAGTGAAGACAAGAAGGGAACAAGAAGAAAAACCCCCAGACTTGTAAGTATTTTGGGTTGACTTCTGATTTATATAAAAGTTTTAATGATTGTGTCATGTTGGAATTGTCGCGGGGCGGCGAGTCGATCATTCACACGTATTCTTCAAGATATTGTTAGTAAATATGAAATAAATGTCATGTGCCTACTAGAACCTCGTGTTAGTGGAACTAAGGCAGAAAAGGTAGTTAAGTGATCTGGTTTCTCTGATTGGTTGAGAGTGGAAGCAACTGGGTATGTTGGGGGGATCTGGGTGTTATGGAATAATGCAGAGGTGTCAGTGGATTATATATGCTCTACTACGCAGTTGTTCTGCATAATAAAGGATAAAAAATCATCTGAGAAATCCTTGTATACTTTTGTGTATGGTGACACTACTGCAACCAAAAGAAGGGAGCTATGGTCCTCGTTAGAATCAATTTCCAGGGGAGTTATATCAAGCTGGGTGGTAATTGGAGATTTCAGTACTTTTCTCAGTACCAGGGATAAGGTGGGAGGGAGTATGCCTGTGAACAGTGCTATGTCCTCTTTTCAAAACCGCATTAATAGGTGTAATCTTCTTAAAATAATAGTGGTAGGAGACAGATATACATGGGAAAAAGAAGGTGTTAAGGAAAGAATTAACTGGGTGTTCTGTAATTTTGAATGGGAAATAAGTCACCCTGAAGCGAAGACGTTCAATCACCTACGTTTTAAATCCAACCACCGAGTGATTGTAATCTCTGACAAGTCTAATGCATGAAGAAACCATAAGAGGAGTAGTGAGAGCTTTCGATACCAAGCTGCGTGGTGCTTGGAAAGTGATTTTCCTGGTATAGTCCAAAAAGCCTGGGAAGATAAAGACTGGATGCAGGGAAGCTTCTCTTTCAAGAATCTGGACAGGGAATGGAGTGCAAATGTTGTGGGAAACTTAAGCAAAAAGAAAAGGAAGATTGTCAAGAGAATTGAAGGTATAGATTGGGCTAGACAGTCAAATAGGCAGAATAGTTTGTTTAGAATAGAAAGACATCTATGGACGGAATACCATAAGATATCCGCCCAAGAAGAGCTGAGTTGGTACCAAAAATCCAGATGCAAGTGGATTAAATGTGGTGACAAAAATACTAGTTTCTTCCATGCTTCTACGGTCATGAGGAGGAAACGAAACACCATTGTTTCCTTAAAAGATGATGAGGGGAATTGGGTTAATGACCATGATAATCTGAAAAGTATGGCGTATGACTTCTTCAAGGCTTTGTACACTGCTGACTCCAATCCATAAAATCAACCTCAATGGTCTGGGGCTTTTCCTGCTCGAGAGGCCCATCAGCTGGAGTATATTCAGAGAGAAGTATTACTTAGGGAAATCAAAGATACAACCTTTGCAACGGGGGCCCTTAAGGCTCCGGGTCCGGATGGCCTCCAACCACATTTCTTCCAATCTCAATAGGAGGTGGTGGGTCCAAAAGTATGCGATCAGGTACGTAATGTTTTTGCAAGCCCTGAGATGGTGAAGGATATAAACCAGACAAATATAGTGTTGATCCCGAAAGTTGATCACCCAAAGTCTATCAAAGATTTCAGACCTATATCACTGAGCAATGTAAGCTTCAAGATTATCAGTAAAATCCTTGCTACTCGATTGAAAGTGGGTAATGAATCATTTGATTTCTGAGAATCAGTGTAGCTTTATCAATGGAAGATAGGGACGCGATAATATCATTATTGCTCAAGAAGTGATGCATTCTATGAGAATGAAGACAGGTCAAAAGGGATTTGCAGCGGTCAAGGTAGACATATAGAAAGCATACGATCAGCTGGATTGGAACTTTCAGGAAACCACCCTCCAGGAAATGGGCTTAAACGTGTAACACCCCAAATTTTAGAAAATAGAAAATAGGATATTCTTTAAGATTTTAGGAATTAAGCTTAATATTAAAAATCATTGAAAATGAATTTATGATGTATTATGCATTTTTAATAATTTTAAGGCTTATTCTCCTTAAGAAATAAGGAGAAATGATTAGAAGATAAAATTTAATTTGGATAAAAGAAATAATAAGAATTTAATGGAGGTCTTAAAAAGGCATTTAGAAATTAAAAAGCCTTATAAACAAATTTATGAGATCAGTTGTATTTTTAATAATTTTTAAGGTTTATTTTCTTTATTAGCTAAGGCAAAATAGTTAAGAGATAAATTTAAATAAGGGAACATTTAGAACCTTGGAGAGTTGTTCGATATTTAAAAAGTCTTATAAATAAATTTGGAAATTAAATCATATCTAGAGAAATTATTTCGAGAGTAAATTTATATTTATCTAAAAATGGTAATGGTAAATAAAATTACCATTTAGGGGCAATATAGGAAAGAGGAAATTAAAATGACAATATCTGCCCCTAGTTAAAAATATCTTCAGTTCTAACAGGAGGGGTAAGATAGTAATTTACCTAATTAAAATATCTTCTCCTTCTAATTTCTTCATATACTCCCACGTGCCCTTCGTTCCATCACCACTCTCTCTCTCTTCTCACCCGAAAATCCCTCTGTTCCTCTTCTCCTCTCTGGTTTCTTCAATCTGCGACGGCGAACGACGGTATGAGCAGCAAAGAACGGCGGCGAGAAGCTCTAAATCACATCCAGGGCTCGAGCGACTAAGGGTGAGCTTCCATTCCTTCGTCCTTCTCTCTTCTCTTTCGATTTCAACGAATTTGGGGGGGTTAGGGCAATTTGAAATCTAAGATTTTGAAGCTTTTAAATTCATAAAATTGAAGCTTATGGTTCGATTATCAAACCCCAAGAACGATTTTGAGAAGTGAAGTAGGTTGGTTCAAGTTTCTTTCAATTTCTCCCTTGATTCACTGTTCACCCGACAGCACTTTCTGTGAATTTGGGGGTTTAATGAACAAAAGCTTGAATTAGACATAATTAGGAGTGATTTTAAGTTCTTAGAGTGTGTTGTATGTTGAGATTGCTAATTTTGGGTGAATTTGGTATTCCTGTTTTTTTTCTCTGTTCTGTTGATTCTCTTGCTAGTTGAGGAATATGTTCATATGTGATTTTGTTTCTGTTAATGGTGAAGAGAAGAAGGGATTGATGTTGGTTTTGATGTATGAATATTGTTAGAATGTTAAATGATTCATCTTTCTTGTTCTCTTGCTTGTTTCTGCCGTGGGGTTCTAATGTCAGGGGAGGAAGAAATTGGAATGGTTAACTTAATGAAATTGAGATGTAAATGGAATAGGAAGTTGTTTGATTTTCTGTCTTTCTTTCTTTTCTTCTGCTCAGTTTCGGCCAGGGAGTCTAAATAATTTGTCATATGATTCCTAGAAAATTGTATAAGCTGGTTCAGTTGGTTATGACAGTAGAAAGCTATTTTCTGGGCTGTTCTTGGATTATACCATATTAAGTGTGGTTCAAGCAATGGTTTAAGCTTGAACTCAGTTGTGAGTAATATAGGATTTCATATGGGAATTATGTTTCTTTGTAATGGATAAATGGGAATTGTTTTAAGGTAAGGGAATGTTTGATTCTTAATGGGAGTAGTAATTTGAATTAGAAGGTAATCTTGAGGTTTATAGAAAATTAAGAGTAGGAAGTTGAAGCGGTGATTATTTGATTGGTTGGGATTTTTGAATTAAGATAGGATTATGAAGAATTAGAGGCTGGTTTTGTGTGATGTTCTGCCTCTTTAATCTGTGTTATTTCAACTTCAGAGATTGGAGGGTGTGATTTGATGGGTTAATATTAATATGGAATGTTTAAAGTTTAAGGTTTTATGGAGGAAATAACTAGTTAAAATAAGTTATTGTGTACATTCTAGATAGTTGTGTTGTTGTTGAGAATTTGGGGGTACAATTATAGTTGTGTTGAACCCTTTTAGAGGTAGGATGGAGAATGAAGTGTTGGTTGGTATTGGTGAAGATGTGGAAGGATTATTAAGTTATATGATAATTTAGGAAGTGATGTTTAATATAAAATTAGAATAGAAAGATTATTTCATAAGTATTAGGATTCGATTTAAGAATTATAGAATGGAGGACTATATATATATTGTTTTGGATTAGGAACCTTTAAGTTTGTCCTATACAAGAAGGAACATTTTATATGTCCTTTCATGAAGTTCATGTCAAATAATAATCACTGAAAGTTAGAATTACTATTTATAGTTTATAAATAATCGATTGAGACAGAGAAGAAATTGAGTAAATGGATATTGAGAAATTTTAAGTGGATTATATTTGAATTGTGAGGTTATGAAATAGGATGTGTGATTAGGGATATGAATTATAATTTTTGGACTCTTCCCTTGATTTCTAAGTTGTAACATTTTGATGGTTATTGAACTTTGAAAAGATATTCTTGAATCTACAATTATACGAGACTTTAGGGAGAGGATTATCGGTTGTTCGGGGTTAAGCTTAAGATTAAATGTGATGCACGACTACAATTGGTAAAGCTATTTGATTAATTCTCTACTGTATATACTAGTTGAGATAGAAGAACAAGTTTGAGAACTCAAACCTTGATTTGATCTTTAAAGAGAGAAAGTGTTTCTGATTCTCAAGTTTTGTTTTGAGGACTGAGTTAAACAGTTTCTATTGTAGATTAAAAGTGTTTCATTCATTTTTCTTTAAGCATTTTATAAAGCTTAAGTTGAATTACTAATATGAGGTTTGATTGGTTCTGAACGTAGAAGTTTAAAAGAAATGATTTAGGAAATTATTGAAAAGGATAAACAATAGCTGGGTGTAAGATTGATTGGTAGTAAGAGAAATTGTATAGGAAGCAAGTTGGAGAAGAAATGGTAATAATATAATTGAGAGTAAATAAAGGAGAACAAAAGTTTGAGCTTGTAGAGATTAATGGTATAATGAAATAAGGGGAAATACTTTTGGTAAGAATTTAATGGTAATTATTGTCGAGGAGATTGTAGTATTCCAAACTAGGGAATTGATTGATGATTTATAGCTATGCATTGGGAGTAAGTGCAGAAGTATAAATGAGTTAGAATTATTGTTCTGGGGGTTGTTCGAAAGGCTTTAGATGCTTAAGATGGTTCTTATGTGAAGTCTTCTTTGATTCTTGAGGGTTCTGTAGATAAGGGATTAGGGTTTCTT
The DNA here is from genome assembly GCA_037074515.1 of Mimosa bimucronata. Taxonomy (NCBI): domain Eukaryota; kingdom Viridiplantae; phylum Streptophyta; class Magnoliopsida; order Fabales; family Fabaceae; genus Mimosa; species Mimosa bimucronata. The sequence continues at coordinate 25,353,844 of CM073447.1, forward strand.
GAATCTGTGTGATTTGGCTGGGTTTCGGTCAAAACCAACTGAATGATGATGTGAAGAATGCTTTGGAATTTGTACAATTAGTTAGGGATTAGAGATTTAATTTATGGTAGCTGGTCTAAGGACTTTTGGATGATATTAATGGCAATATGAAATTCTTTAGGGAAACCAAATCAAGAATTGAGAAGTGATTGTTAAAGAATATGGTAAACGATTATTGATTTGTATCGTGATTAATGATTTGTAATATTCTTTAATGAATTAAATTGCTTGGGCTTGATTTACACTATTGATTGATTTATTATTATTAAAATTTCGTAATAAATATGAAGTAAATATATATATAGGTATGTGCTTGTGTGTGTGAAAGATTATGGTCTTTAAAGAAAGGTTTTATAAAAACTATTAGTCAAACATTAAGAATAAGAAATATTAATTGTAATAGATTATTTATAAGTGCCTTCTTAATTTAAGAAAGATTAATAGGAATAAATTATTTATAATTAACCTTTCAATTTTAAGGAGGTTAAGATAATTATGGTAAATTGTAATATTTCACTAATACTAAGAATGGGGTAGTATTAATTACATTAGGATTCGTGAGAGACGCCAGATAATTATCCAAGAATATAGATATTAATTTATTATTTGTATATTACATATAAATAGGTATTGATAGTGACACAAGAGGGGAGATCAGTAGAAAGAAAAGGGAGCAAGTTCAGGACTAAGTTTTGTTATCCAGGTAGCAGTTTATTTCAGTAACAATTAAATTGCATGTATTATGTTGTAATAACTGTTGCATCTAGTTGGTAAGTTGTTATTCCTCAGTTGGAGTACTACAGGCTTAGGTGGTTCACTATCCCTTTGCCAAACCAGTTTAGTTATAACGGGATTGTTATAACGAGAAGTCCTGCAGGTAGAGCCTCCACTAGTTAACGAAAGTATTGTTATCAGTGGTTGGTAGGTGCGGATCGCACACAAATTAATAGGAGTAAGACTATCATCATTTGAGCAGTTTTATGAAATATATATGACAATGCTAGTATGATCATATATGTTAATGAAAGAAACTGCTATTGGGATTTCCAATCTTACCCCCTTCCCCAAACATTTTTCAGTTTAGCAGGTTGAAAGAAGCTAGTTGGGGAAGAAGAGTAGACGATGAAATTAGGATTATAATTTGAAAAGCAAGAGGTAGTAAATATTTTAATAAGGTTATTTGTATATGTTATAAAAGTAAATTACTAAATTAATAATAGAGAGCACAGGAAATAGAACTACATAAATTTACTAAGGGAATTAAATTTCCTAAGTATTATGAATTATGAGTAGACCCTCTAGCAAGGTGGTGTACGAATAAGTAAGAATGCTTGCTAAGCTATGTACAACCATAGTTAGTTAATTTAGAATTTAATTATCTGTGAGAATGAATATAAAGAATTAATACTTAACCGTATGTAAATGTATGTATTACCCTAATGACGCTGTGCATTCTGGTAGAAGGGTTACCAACTGAGGTAACCCCAACGTTTTAATATTGGAAAGGCAGAAACCCATAAGTAGATACAGAGAACCCATGAATGGGTTTTCGCTCCCCACACACTATCATCAAGGGGAAGAAATTATAAGGGAACTTAAGTAGTTTAATTGGGTTATGTACCACTTTGATTTATAAAAAAAAGGTTTAAATTCTAAGTCGTACGAAAAGCCCATTCCAACTTTAATGTTTTTAAGAAAAAGTTTGAAATTTTTACGCATTTTTGGGCTTCTAATTTTCATGAAAGTGGTAATAATTCAATTAAAAAGGCTATAATATAGTAATAAAAGTCCAGGTGTTACAAAACACATCCTTCATTAATCTAATTATGCAATGTGTCTCAACCACAACAATGAGGTTGTTTGGAATGGAAACATGACGGAGAGTTTTAATCCCTCAAGGGGAGTTCGTCAAGGAGATCCTCTTAGCCCCTATTTGTTTGTACTATGTATGGAGAGATTAGGTTACCTCATTCATCGAGAAGTAGAGTCAGGTCGATGGAAGCCTATAAAGCTAGGAGGGAAAGGACCTAAAGTATCTCATCTCTTTTTTACGGATGACCTAGTCCTATTTTGTGAAGCTTCGATGAATCAGATGATGGAAGTCCGGAATGTCATGCAAAGATTTTGTCAGGCGTCCGGCCACAGAATCAACCTGAATAAGTCCAAAGTCTGTGTGTCTAGGAATGTGAATTTCAATGGAGCTACTGAACTTATCCAAATGTTGGGGATCGGGATCACCTCCGACCTTGGGAAATACTTGGGGGTTCCTTTATTCCACAAGAGAGCAATCAACATTACCTTTGCCCTGCTTATTTAAAGGGTTGGGCAGAAGCTGGCAAATTGGAAAGGGAAATTCCTGAGTATGGCGGGAAGATCAGTTCTGATTAAATCTGTGTTATCTGCTATTTCAGCTTACCAGATGCAATCTACTCTTCTACCGAAAGGCATATTGTCCACACTTGAAAAGATGAACAAGAATTTTCTTTGGAACCACAGTAGTGACACCAAGAAGATGCATTTTATATCCTGGGATATGATCAAAGCTAGTAAAGCAGAGGGTGGGCTAGGAATAAAAGATCTTCAATGCCAAAACAAAGCTCTCATCATGAAGCTCTGCTGGGGTATGATCACAAACCTGAAGCGCTTTGGGTTAGATGTCTAAAGGGAAAATACTTATGTGGGGATACCAAAATTCCAAAAGTGACAAGAAAAAGGAACCAATCTGAAGTATGGAGAGGCATAACTACGGTTTGGGAAGACTTTGAAAAAGGACTGGAAGGATAGTCAGAAATGGGGAAAATACTCGAGCATGGGAGGACAAGTGGTCACCCATGGAGCAACCACTTCGGCAATACGTGGTAAGGAACCATAACCTAGCAGACAAGGTAGAAAAGGTTAAGTCATTTGTACAACCTAGTGGCCAGTGGGATAGGAGAAGATGGGAGATGTTCCTTCCGACGTGGGTGGTGGACAAAATCATCTTGGTTAACCCCCTAGAAGTAGAAGAGATGATGACATATGTTGTAGAATGTCCTCAGAAGGGAAGTTTAGCACAAGCACAGCCTATGACGTAATCTGTAGTCGGGATACTAGTCTAGAAGGACCGAAATGGAAACGATTATAGTGCTGGGAAATTCCAGAGAGGGTAAAGTTCTTTATGTGGCAGGTCTCGTATGAGAGAGTTCCTACAAATTCAGCTAGAGCGAAACACAATCCGAATGTCCAAAAACAATGCCCCTTTGAGTGTGGTTGTGAGGAAACACTTTTACATACACTGAGAGATTGTGAGGGAGCGAGAAGAGTCTGGTCCTTATTGATTAACCCATTATACTCCTATATGTTCTTTTTTACTTCCTTACAAGTTTGGCTTGATTGGAACACGAAAACTGAAGTAGGGGGCATGCTAACAAACCGTTGGCCTTGGCAATGAGTCTTTGCCACTATTTGTTGGCTTATATGGACGAATCAGTGTAGGAGGGCATTTGAGGGTAGTCATGAACATCCTAAAGCTCTTGTGCATCGATGCATTCATCATCTCTTGGAAGGAGTCGAAAATGGGCGCTACAGACACAAGATATTTCAAATTCCAGAGAGAATTGAGACCCAGTGGCACCCACCGCCACAAGGATGTATCAGGATTGATGTAGACGGGTCAGTAAACAACAGGGGGGAAGTAGCGTGTGCCGGAGCCATGCCTGGATATACTCACTTTGGATAGAGGCGAGATGCTGAGTTCTCCTATCAGCTTGAATTGAATAGCAGCCCGCTTGTAATTTTCAAGCTCTAAGCTTGCCTTTTATTTCCAAAAAAAAAAGATCTACCACCCTATTTTTTATTATAAATCTACCTTAACTACTTATCATATCAAAGAATCGAAGTTATAGCATTAAATATATTTTATTTTTTAAAAAAATTTCAACTTCACCCTTTTTTAAGGACATGGGTTAAAATAATATTTTATGCATTATAAAGATTCTCTCTCATCTTCTTTATTTCTAACATAGGGGTAAAATAGTCACAGTAGCATCAATTGTTGCTAAATTGGACTTATATTTAGGAACAAAAAACTTATGGTAGTTAAATTGTTATAAGAAATTGAGTAGTAATTTTGTATTTGAGTATTTCAATTAGTTCACTATGGAATTTTCCCTAATATCTCCTCTTATTTTCTTTCTTGTTACTATAGCATTCTTTCTAATCAATAAAAACAAAATACAAAAATGATGTTGTGCAAATAAAATATTTAAAATATTAATAAATGAAATGTAAAATTCTTTAATAAGTATGTATATGTAGTGCTGTTCAAAGTGTCTTGGTCTCGATCTTCCCAGTCCCGTTGCAGACCTGTTAGTACTACAATTTTCCGGGATCAACAGGATCTGGTACTGAGATAAATGGAATCGGGGTCAAATTGGAATCAGGATGGTATCTAGAAATGAGTACATCTTTGTGATTCCCAGCCTCGTCCTGATACCATAATTGTCTTTAACATTTTTTCCTACCTGAATATTTATTTATCGTATTTTTTTAATAATTTTTCCTTAATCTAAATATTCATTTCTTCTTCTACCATTTTTAATTAATTTTTATTGTGGTTATTGTCTTGTTCAATTATTAATTAATATTTTGAAGATTTTTGAAGTGGCTACAAAAGATTTGTTGGACCAAATGGTTGTTGAACTATTTATCTTTTCTTTAAATGCAAATATATATGTGATATTAGAAAACTTAATTATACTATATTATTAGTAATCAAAGTATAAATATACACATGTACTTCGTTTTCAATATTTTTTGGTTAGTGGAATTGTGTCCAACAAAAATGGGCATTTTTAGTTTTGAAGCTGGTCCCATCTTAGTGGGACTGGGACACCCTTAATACTAGGATCGGGACGCAAATGACGTTCCGGCCTTCTTTCAGTATCCAGACTTGGGATAGATGTGTCTTGATCTTCTCCAGGTATTTGAATATCCCTCAGTGCCGAGTCATAAGAGCTTCGATAAACTTGCAAGCGGTCGGCCTAGAGCCCTGGTATTGGTGACTGGATATATGGCGGCCACTTTTTTTTATTTCACACCTCCATGTAAATAAAATTCACAATTTTGGCTTAGCAGCGCTTAGTTCAATTTAACAATCAACAACTCAACTCCATTTTTTCCTAACATTTGAGAATGTCAGCATAGAAAATCCCTTAATACTATGTTTCACAAATTTGAGATATAAATTGCTAAATGTCTAATTCAATTTAATAATTAGCAATTTACCTCCTTGTTTTTCCTATCAACATTTGAGAATGCTAATACTTCCTCTAGTCTTAATTATAAGATCAAGTTGCCTTTTTTGTGGAGGTTAATTAAGCAAATTATAACATATGTTACATGATATTAAATTATATGTAAGTTTATAAGCAAAATAAACTAGTTTTGAGGGAAAATATAAATATAAACAATTTAATGTGATTTATTTTGTATCCTTAATTTCTTTAAAAAAAATAAATTTGATCTTATAATTAAGACCAGAAGAAGTATTAAAAATCTCCAAAGCTTCACATATGTTTAAAATAATGTTTTGGTTGTTGTTAATAGGAGAGAGAGAAGGACGTTTCATCCCAATTTAAAAAGTTTATGTCAATAAGTCCATGATATTTTATTATTCCTGTTTAATGAGAATGCCAATTCCCATTGTCGTTTCACGCACATTTCTCGTTCCCCTTTGAAGTTGTATCAGCATTTCTGTCCTTTTTTTTTTTTTTTTGTTACTTCAAGTTTGAGAAAGCAACCAATTCAATGAGTGTCTGTGAGTGAGGTATTGACGCAACGGAGCTTCACCTAATCTCATTAGCTCATTCCAATGATGACGACATGAAGTCCAACATTTAATCATACATTTGTAGAAACAAAAAAGAAACCACTGTAAGTTCTTGTCATGTAGCGAAATTACTGCAAAGACAATTTTCATCTTTCCTCAAGAACTTCCTCCCATATCTCCAAAAGCAGTCCCTTTTCCGTAGTAAAGGCAATTTTCTTTCTTGGGGAAGCAATTTACCATCAATAGTATTATGGATGCCATTGTTATATCGTCATGTAACTGGTGATCTACAGTGGGATAGTTCTTAAAGAGCGTCTTACTCGTTCTTTTACTCTCTAATCTCTATCTCTTGTGTGTATGAAAACGGGAAATGGGAACATTAATAGGAACAGGGATCGGGGTTTCTTCCCTTCGTGGCATTTCAACTTCCAGAAGGACTATCATCTCATCCCGAAAACCCATTAATGTTCTGCCACTACGTTGTTTGAGGTGAGACTATTGAATTGAGCTTTACTGCTAGAAAGCTGGGTAATCATTCTTCAAGCTCACAACCATCTCATTTTAGCCTGTTTGTTTCTCTCCAAAATAAATATGAATTTGGAGGTTAGATACTTAGAAGCATTGGTCTTGATTGTGTTTTTTTCTGGGAAAAGTTGAGTAGGGCGTGGTTATAATGCAACATACTGTTACATGATAGAGCAATGGTCTGTGTTGCTTGCTCACAGCTTGTGACTTGTCATAATGTAACATTGAAGTTTAATATGTGTGGCTCATAAGTCGTCATTTTTGCATTGATTATTGATACTAGGTGAAATTCACCTTGTAATTGATTGAAGGCATATTAAATAGAAATAATGGATTGATAGTGGGTGAATGGATTCACCTTGAAATTCACTTGGCCTGTTAATCATGTGTAATATTTTTCAGAAGTAATGGGGATGACAATCGCCAGGATGAACAGAGGTAAGAGTTTTGTTCTCTTTAACATTTATCTAATAATATGACATCTTGTTTGATATTTTAGCCAATACAACTGGGATCAACTAATTTTTAATCGACACGCATCTCAGGTTAGAAGGTACTAATAACGTGGATAAGATGCAGGTATATGGTTTTGCCTATGATACGGTGTAATTTACACACTTTTATTGCGTCTTTCCTTACTTGAACAAGCATCTCATTGCTCATTTTCCTATATTTTAGTTAACTGAATACGATCAGGATGCGAAACACCATGATATTTGGAAGTTGTTCAAAGAAGCTCAGCAAAGTCAGTTCTTTCTCGGAATTAACTTGATTCTCTGTAAATAATTCCCGTTCTGTGTATTTCCCTTCTTCCTTCAGTTGGTTTCTGGTTTCTGTCATTCTTGTTTCTGGGGCTGTCTGAGGAGTCTATCTTAGTGATACTTGTGCGTTACATTGAAGTATTTTGTAACTTTGATTTGCTTTCTTGTATACACAGACATTCTGTACTTAAACAAACAACGCCTTGCAGCCATAGAGGAACTTAACGAAGCTAACACAGAGAAGCAGTCGTTGCTCAACAGGATAGAGAAATTGGAAGCAGAAAAACAGGCTGGTGCTGGGAAAGGTGATATTTTGGCTATGCTTTTATACCTTATTACATATCATTGGTGAATAGATCAATACATCATACTTGTATGTTTATACAGTTTCTTTTTAGCTGATGCACATGCTATTTTGAAATCTTACAATTGGATGGTTCCATTAAACAATGATGAATCAGTTACATTTACAAGTATGCTATTGTTTTTCAGTTTAAACTCCAAAGCATATGCTCAAGTAACTGGCCTGAATTACATAAGTCTCTTTATAACTATAGGTTAAAAAGATCAAATTCCAAACCCCAACTTGGCAGAAAACCCATATCAGCCTCCCCTAGGGATCTGGTTTGTCAAAGAAATAATCCAGTGCTTAAGGGACAAGTTGATTTTTTCTACTTGAGGGAATGGTTGAGGCATGTGCATGCTCTTGCATTTGTCTTCCCTCTTTTGATAATGCAATATCATCCATCTTAAATGAAGTATATGCAACAACAACTACAAAGCCTTATCCCACTAGGTGGGGTCGGTTACATGGATCAGATGACGCCATTGTGCTCTATCAATAATCATGTTTCGTGATAAATTATTGACCAAAAGATCTCGTTGGATAATTTCGTTAAGAGTTCTATTCGGTCTCCCTCTCCCTTTTTTGGAAAGACTCCACAATATTTGATCAACTCTCCTTATTGGCACATCTAATTGCCTTCTTTGAATGTGCCCAAACCACCTCAAGCGACTTTCTATCATTTTCTTCACAATTGATGCTACCCCGACACTTCCTCGAATATGATTATTGCGGAGCCTATCTATTATCATATGACCACACATCCATCTCAACATTTTCATCTTTGCTACCCTCATCTTATGTTCGTGTTGTCCCTTTAGAGCCTAACATTCACTACCATATAGCATTGATGGTCTAATGGCTGTCCGATAAAACTTCCCTTTTACCTTATCTTGTACTTTACGATCACATATAACCCCCGTAGCTTTTATCCATTTAAACCACACAGCTTGAATTCTATTATTAACATCACCATCAATTTCACAATCTTTTTGTAAAATTGATCCCAAATATTTAAACTTGTCCCCCTGTAGTATAGCCTGGTCTCTCAATTTAACTTCTATATCTCCATTTGTTTTTCTCTTATCAAAACTACATTGCATATATTCTGTCTTACCCCTGCTTAGTCGAAAACCTTTTAACTCTAGGGTCTTTCTCCATAACTCTAGTTTCCAATTAATTTCTTCTCTTGATTCACCTAAAAAGACTATATTATCCGCGAAAAGCATGCACTTAGGAATTTCTTCTTGGATATTTGCAGTTAGGACGTCTAAAACCAGATTGAACAAATATGGGCTCAAAGCCGAACCTTGATGCAATCCAATTTTTATTGGAAAGTCATTTGTTTCTCCTCCGCCGATAAATCCATTAGATACATAATAGGTTGCAAAGGCTGTTGTGTTGTTCATATTTACTAACAATTTGACTAGATCGATAATGTACTTTCCTAGTTTAGTAGTCTCCACTTTTTCTCTGGTTGATTGGTTGCACTATACGTTTCTGCTTGTATCTTTTCAATCCAGACAGCCTGTCAATTTGTTGGGAGTTGCTGCTACGGATTGATTCAATGGTTTTAACCAACATGATTTCTCCTGGAGAGGCATCTGAATTGAGAAGGTTGGCGATAAAGCACAAATTGAGCGTGGCTGATATTTTTTCTGACATCCCAGGAAGAAGAGACTCTGAGCTCTTAGAAGAACTTCGTCAATTATCAGACAGCGGCAAAATGTAAATCAAATGTTTGCTAGTTTCATTCTTTCATTTTATCCTCATAAATAATGACACTCCCTTTGATCCTAAATGTATAAGCTAACTAATTCACACAAATTAAGAATTTTTCTTAAGTTAGTTATTTGTGAAAAATGAGTGTTGGTTTTCCTAAATAACAAATGAATATGGCTACTGTATAGACAAGTTTGGGAATTTTTCTGGCATCATTTGGTGGAGAGTCTTCTGAAGTATTTTGTGATTAGCTGTATTCTGTCTTAATAAAATTAAAATTGATACTACAAAAATTTGTTTTGCCTCCAGGCATTGTCACCCCCCCTCCCCAATTTTTTTCCCCCTTTTCATAAAAATTCTTAGAATCTGACTGATCGTTTTTGTTTGGTCAATTTCTTCAGGAATGCTTTTCACATTGTTCATATTTGCACAGAAATGGAACCATTAGTCTCTAGAGGATCGGTAGCATCATATGTGACTGGCATATCTTGTGCTCTGCAAAGGAAGGGCCATTTGGTGGAGGTCATATTGCCAAAGTAAAAATGAGAAGCCAACTTTTTGTTCCTTGATTCTCCTTTAAAATTTCTAAGATTACCTGCTGAAAAAGTTGTGCTATTCTAGATCAACTTTTTTTTGTCCAAAAGAATTTTTTTGTCAATTGCTTAATCTGAGTCCAATTACAACCTGATGTTTCTGATTACTCACTTTGACTGTATTAACTTTCACATAGGTATACTTGTTTGAATCTAGATGAAGTGCAAGGTCTGCATGAAGTTAAGGCTGAGGCTTATTCATATTTTAATGGTCAATTACATGGAAACAGAGTTTGGACTGGGTTAGTTTGGCATTTTGGTATATAATTACGATGTTGCATATGAGTGGATGTTAATTGATGGTGAAAGAAGTCAGAGATGAAGTTCACTTTGCTTGTTTTGTTTAAAATCTACTGATGTGCTTGTCTTTATACTTGCTTGAATATGTGACAGTGTTGTTTATGGCATTGGAGTCACTTTGATAGAGCCATTACAGTACTCATCCCTTTTCAGTCGAGAAATGATATATGGCTATCCAGATGATTTTGAAAGGCAAGTATCATTGTATCCCTTTTCAGCCATTACAGTACTCATCCGTAAACTTTTCATCTGCTACTGTGGTACTTAAAGAATCATCTAAGCTAACCAGATTAATCTAAAAGGTTGCTCTTTCAGCCTATGTGAGTTGACAGTGACAGAAGGATATTCACACTGAAAGTTGAATTTTGCATTACTCCAAGAATGGGCTTTATTCATCCTTTTCAAACCACTGTTAGAACTGATGGCCAATATTAACTCGTCAAGATTACAAATAAGGCAGAAATGAATAGTAAATTTTGACCGCATAGTGATATCTTCAGAGAGAAATAGAAGCCAGAGGCAACTCTAACAATCTGATAATTTGATCAGCAACAGCAACTTACTCTCTGGTTAAGATGACAAGGAAGTGGCATTTGACTGAATCACAATGTTCTTATTTGTTATGATGTATAGAATTGTCAGTAATCTTGTTATATTATCTTGTGCCATCAGGTTTTCCTATTTTTCTCGTGCTTCACTTGACTATATAGTAAAATGTGGAAAGGAACCTGATGTTTTGCATGTACATAACTGGGAGACTGCCATTGTTGGGCCCCTTTTCTGGGACTTAATTGTTAAGCAGGTGCCTTTTCTCAAATTTTAAGTAATTTTAATTTCTAAGTACCTTGGATAGGCCAGAAAGCCTCAAATGATGGAATAAACCAATTGAACCTGTCAATCTTGGCTTGTTCTTTTTTTACTTTGGCTATTGACCTAGCTTGGAAAAGAGTATTTTCAATATTTTATTATTTCCTTTGTTTAGGGACTGGAGGAGACAAGAATACTACTGACATGCCAGGACTTCAGTATGCAGGCAAGTTAAATATATCCCCTCTTGAATTTTTATTGTGTCAGGTTAATTGAATTTTAACTTTATTTCCATTTTTTTAATAATTTGCTACTGCATCATGTTTTTATTTGGTTGTGGCATCTTGTGACTATAGAACGTGCAATATATTATAGTGTCTAGAGCAGCCAGATAAATTGGCCTTATGTGGACTTGATCCTGCAAGTCTCCATCGTTCTGATCGTTTACAAGATAATACAAGCACACACCTCGTCAATATTTTAAAGGTGTGCTCTCCACAGTTGAACTCCTTTTCCCTTCTCTTTAGCCACAGTTTCCATATAATAGTCTCATGATGATGAATGTAAAGTGTCAAGACTTTTTTTTTCAAGCTCTATCTTTTTGTTGGTGTTTTTTAATGTTGAATATTCTGAGGACAAGAATATTGGGACTAGTTTAATACCTTGACGATCATTCTTAAGTCAAGACAACCGTTATTATTCCCATCTCAGATCTTGGCATCTTTTTGTGTGTGTGTGTGTGGTTTTTTTTTTTTTTTTTTGTAGTCTTCTGGTTTAATCAATGTAAAGTATTTAATAATTAATTAATGCGAATACTTTGAAGGAGTGGAACATTGCTTGAATATTATTTGGTTAATTTGAGTTATGAATTGTAAAGGGAAAAGAGTTAGCATGAGAAATTTATGCCACAACTATGTTCATGATTGGGGCGCCTTTTTAACAAAATGGTTTTAGGTTTCTTGTGAGACTAGTTTGGTATTTGTACATGTTATGACACACTATCCAATTATGCACTTGCCCTTACCAACACATCATGACAAGTCATGAAACTTATCTTAAGTATAATGCTCATAACATTGAACAGGTACATTTTAAATGTATCAAATAGTTCTTTTCTCCCATATAAAATGTGTGTGTGTGTGTGTTACTTGCTTGTGTCTGCTGATTTAATAAATCTGATCATTTGTCTTTGAAGGAAGGTCAAATTTCAATCTTTAGAACAAAGTGCTTATTTCTTATTGATACCCTAGCAACATTTTACAATTGCTGAATATTTCCATATGTTGTATGGCAAAACCTAATTGTTTAAAAGCTCCATTCCTTGCCACTTTTAGCTTTCTGATAGATACTGGGCCACAAATGACATACTGAAAATAAGCCGAAAATACAATAACAAGCACATGGAGAGCACTTTCTTGTGGAATTCAAGAGACTAGAGGCTCTTCACCCACATCTCGCTTATTGGATACACTCCCTAAACTTCACTCCCCAGTCCCCATGTACCCATCCCAACAGGACTCTCCCTGACGCACCCCACACACTTCATGTGACTGAGATTTGGCCCATCACTTTCCAACATCGAATCATCAGTTTGTTCAAATTTTCAGGGTGGAATTGTCTACTCTAATGGAGTGATAATAATGTCGTCCATCCATTCAAAGCACAGAATTCTTCATAGTTCAAGTCACGGACTGGAATCAACTGTAGGTGTTCATAGGTAAGCATGCTGTCGTTGGATCACAACATTCCCCAATCTTATTTAATCCTTTAATGTCCAATGTGTTTTGTCTGTCCTTATTTTCCTTCAAATTAATTTCCATGTGGTTGTTGACATAGCATATGACCTAATGTATTATGTCTGCCAAAGGTGATACCCCTTGTAATATTGAATAATATGGCTTTGTTCTAAGTCCCAACCCTCAAAAAGGATAACATTATTGTGTTTATGTATTGTTTGTAGGGATAAGTTAGTCATTGCTCCTTATGGATTAGACAAATTACAATGGGATCCTTCAACTGACTATTTTCTTCCTGAAAATTTTAATGCTGAAAATATGGAAGGTAAAGCCATTTGCAAGGTTGAAGTGCAGCAACGCCTGGGGTTATCAAAAGATGCTTCTAATATTCTTGTATGTATCTCACTTGTGGTCTCTTTTCATGTGTTTGTAATGTATTGGTGTTGTATAAATACTTACCTATTTAACATTTATACAGTCATCAGAAATGTTTCACTTGTGTGGTTATATACATTAACACATAAGTACATGTTTAAATTTAAGGAGGCCAAAAAATGTTTCTGATATTGCAGTAATTTTGTATTTTCTTTTTCATTTATCTCCTTTTTCAAGATTTTATTAGAGCAGTTTCTTACAGACAATAACTAATCTTTCATATATGTTATGAAACTGATGGATTCTCTATACTTGGTTTTACTTGACTGTTTATCATTGAAATTGTTTATCAGGTTGGATGCATTTTTTCAGAACGGGGAGACATTGATGTGAACAAACTGAAGGAGGTTGTCTGGAAAACTAAGGAACGCAATGTTCAGGTTGCTACTTCTACAGAACTTGTACTGTTTGCCCCCACTGAGTTGTGCATTGCTTGTAACTGAAAGTTTTTCTTTTGTTGGTATAAAAAACACGTTTTGAGCAACATGAGCTAGTGAATCTCTTGTAAAATAAATCTGACTATGGGAAAGATCTTTTCTGGGAGGATTCTTTTTAGACTAAAGGTAATTGTTTATTGATAATCTGCAGATTGTATTTATGGGGAATAGTGAAAGATCCTTCGCTAATCAGGCTCTGGAATCTCTTCAGAAAGAACTAAAGGTAGCTCCTGCCTTTATTCCATTTTTCATCTTAATTGCCGCAATCGGGTGCTATATGCCATTGTGAACAACATTCAGGATTGGTTTTAGTCTGCCTGGAACGCTTGAAGTATATAATAATAGCTCATTATCTAGCAGAAATCACAACGAACAGTTTTAGCTAACCTATCTTCAACATCTTGCCCCATCATCTTATCTACTTTTGCTTTTCAAATCTGCAGGATGAAAATCTGAAATTTGTGCTCACATATGATGAAGCTCTATTGCATTTAACATTTGCTGGATCTGACATTATTTTGTGCCATTCTCATGATCCTGTTGAAGAAGTTCCAGTAAGTGCATCCCTTCCCCCGTTAGTAATGTTTTTTCCGCTATTATTTGAAGCTTAAGTTAGACATACAACAACAAACAACAACAAAGCCTTATCCCATTAAGTGGGGTCGGCTACATGGATCGCACGACGCCATTGTGCTCTATCGGTAACCAAATCTTTAGATATATTATTTATTAAAAGATCGCGCTCTACAACTTCATTAAGTGTAAGCCTCGGTCTCCCTCTTCCTCTCTTAATCGGACTCCAGACTATTTGATCTACCCTCCTCACTGGCGCATCTAATGGCCTCCTTTGTACATGTCCAAACCACCTCAAACGATTTTCTACCATTTTCTCACTGATAGGTGCCACTCCAACTCGTTCGCGTATATGATCATTCCGAATCTTATCCTTTCTTGTGTGACCACACATCCATCTCAACATCCTCATTTCAGCTACCCCCATCTTATGTTCATGCTGACCCTTCAAAGCCCAACATTCACTACCATATAATACTGCTGGTCTTATAGCAGTGCGATAAAACTTCCCTTTTACCTTATGGGGTACTTTTCTATCGCAGAGAACTCCAGTAGCTTTCCTCCATTTACACCACCCAGCTTGAATTCTATGATTGACATCCTCATCAATCTCACCATCTTGTCTTATAATTGATCCCAAATACCTAAACTTCGTTACTTGAGGGATTGTTTGTTCTCCTAGTTTAACCTCCAAATCACCTCTAAGTTGTCTATTTACAAAATTGCAATGCATATATTCTGTCTTACTCCTACTTAAACGGAAGCCCTTCGACTCCAGCGTGTTTCTCCATATTTCTAATTTATCATTAATCTCCTCTTTTGATTCGGCCAGAAAGACTATATCATCAGCAAAAAGCATGCACTTAGGGACCGCTTCTTCTATAGGCTCAGTTAGAGCATCTACTACTAAGTTAAACAAATATGGGCTCAAAGCTGATCCCTGATGTAGGCCAATTCTTATAGGGAAGTCTTTTGTTTCACCTCCGGCGTTCTAACCTTAGTCAACACCCCATCATACATATCCTGTATAACTTTAATATAAGCAACACATACTCATTTCTTTTCCAAGGCTTTTCAAAGTAAATCTCTCGGCACGCGATCATACGCCTTTTCTAAGTCAATAAAAACCATATGTAAGTCTCTTTTTCTACTTCGATACTTTTCCATTATCCCTCTTAATAGATATATCGCCTCCGTTGTGGATCTCCCTGGCATGAACCCAAACTGTCTCTCAGAAATACTAGTTTTTAGTCTTAACCTATGCTCAATCACCTTTTCCCATAGTTTCATTGTGTGACTCATAAGTTTAATTCCCCTATAATTTGCACAATTTTGTATATCGCCTTTGTTTTTATAGATCGGGACTAAAGTACTTTTTCTCCAATCATTAGGCATCTTCTTAAACTGTAAAATCTCGTTAAACAATTCAGATAACCATAACACACCCTCTTCCCCTAAACATTTCCAAACTTCAATCGGTATACCATCAGGTCCAACTGCTTTACCATTTTCCATTTTCTTAAGAGTTTCTCTAACCTCCCACACTCTAATTCTACGATAAAATGACCTATTAAGTCCATCTTCACTAATTGTCAAATCCCCCAACTCACAAGATAGACCTTCACCCCCATCATTGAATAACTTAGAAAAGTAGGCCTCCCATCTATTCTTAATATCTTCATCAGTAATCAAAACTTTACCTTCTTCATCCTTTATACACCTTACTTGATCCAAATCTCTTGAATTCCTCTCCCTACTCTTTGCGATCTTGTAAATCTTTTGTTCCCCAGCCTTTGTCCTTAACTCCTTATAAAACCCCTCGTATGCTTTAGCACGAGCTTCACTCACTGCCTTCTTAGTCTCCTTTTTAGCTAAGCGGTACTTTTCCCAATTTTCAGTATTATTACACAAGTGTATAGCCTTAAAACAATTCTTTTTATTCCGCACCTTTTCTTGGACATCCTTGTCCCACCACCAAGTCTCCTTATCTCGTGGTCCAAAACCTTTTGATTCTCCTAAAGTAGCTTTAGTAACCATTTCAATCTTCGTAGCCATATTCTTCCACATGCTGTTAGCATTTCCTTGTGGCTCCCATACCCCTTCATCCAATAGGTTTCTCTTAAAAATCTCTCGCTTCTCCCCCTGTAACTGCCACCACTTGATCTTTCGGTTCAAAACTGCCCGGCGCCTTTGTCTTATACATTTAATTCTCACATCAAGAACTAGAAGTCTATGTTGAGCGGTCTCCCCATGCCCAGGAATCACTTTGCAATTAGTACATAACCTTCTATCAGGGTTTCTTACCAAAAAGAAATCAATTTGTGACTTGTGAGTTCCACTTTTATATGTAATTAAATGTTCTTCCCGCTTCTTAAAGCATGTGTTAACAATCTTAAGATTGTATGCTAAGGAAAAATCGATAATTGTTTGTCCTTCATTATTCAACTTCCCATAACCAAAACCACCGTGCGCCCTTGCATATGATCCCGCCTCTTTCCCAACATGTCCATTAAGATCCCCTCCAATAAAAATTTTCTCGGTTGCCGGTATACCTTGAATCAACCCTTCAATATCTGCCCAAAACTTCTCCTTAAGATGTGCTTCTGCACCTACTTGGGGTGCATATGCACTAATAACATTTATTGTATCATTTCCCACAATTACTCTCACAGATATGATTCGGTCCTCAATCCGCTTAACTTCCACTACATTCTTCCGCCACTCTTTATCTGCAATAATACCAACACCATTCCTCCCATTTACCTTTCCTGTGTACCAGAGTTTAGAATCATTAACTCCGATTTCTTTAGATCTCTCTCCAGCCCATCTGGTTTCTTGTAAGCATAATATATTAATCTTACGATCCTTCATAACTTGTGCAACCTCAAAAAGCTTCCCATTCAGCGTCCCAATATTCCAAGAACCAAATCTGATCTTACTCTCATGAACTAGCTTCTTTAGCCGCCTCCGTCCATTAGAGTACGGTAGCCCTTGCTCATTTAACACTGCATTCGGGCGAGGATGCAGCGGCTCTTGCTCTCTTATCACTGTACTCGAGCCATACAGCGCGTTACAACCAGGCAACGACATATCCTTTAGCCCTTGCTCTCTTAACACTGCATTCAGGCTAGGATGCAGCGGCTCTCGCTCTCTTCTCACTGTACTCGAGCCATACAGCGCGTTGCTTACGGGCAACGACCTAACATTTACACAATTTCTTCGTTGATCCATGTTCATGAGATTCGACGGGGTTTTTACGCTGGCTGTCGGGGCCTAACACAACTCTCCTCCTTTACCCGGGCTTGGGACCGGCTATAAGCATAGGCGGAGTTAAGTTAGACATACATGAAGTAGAATTGATTCATCTTCAAGACAGTAGTTTTCTCCTTGTGGAAATTGAAGTTACCTTCAGGAAGTTATGTTCCTTGTCTTTATGAGCACTAGTTGTTGTTGTTCTGATTCTCAGAATATAGATGCGGACATAATTGTGTTTTAACTATCCCTTTCTGTCATAAGTTGGTGTGGGCATATGGGCTTAGATGAGGCAAATTCGTTTTCTTTGGGCATTTTCATGTTTTATGATCTTTCAACTTTTTAACACCTTGTGTAATTGGAATGTGTAGCTCAAGGCTTTAAGGTATGGAGCAGCTCCAATACTGGTTGACCGTGCTGCTCCCACTAGCAGGTAGCCATTTTCCATCAAATATATATAAGTTAAAAGAGTAATAATAATTAATGATTTCTTTATACTTTGTTATTGAATACAAAGAAAATGTATCTGATTGTATCATATTTTTATAAGGAACTTCGTAAATCGTGATCACGAGACCACCAAGTACTCGCAGTTCATCAACTCCACCTTTGGAAACATTTCTCTTGACCTTGCCATTGATGAAATTGTACGTCATTTCTCATGGTTTTCCCGTATATATATACACGTAGAAACAAAAAATATATATTATAATGTGCCATAACTTATATATCATTGGCTCTTTATTATATACTTGTAGAGGGATAGCCCGTTCAAGTGGGAACAAAGAATAAAGGAGGCAATGACACAAGACTTCACATGGGATGGGGAATGCTGTGACATTCATGTTTCAGCTTATACCGCCATAAAGAATTTGTGAAGTTTGTCTGGTTTACATGTGTGTGCGGGGTTGTATATATATGCAATGCATGGATCTTTGTTTTACATTTTCTAGGCTTAAAATTAAAATTGATTATTGGAAGGGGTGTGAGAGTGAAGAAGATGAAAAAGAAATTGATAAATTGTCATTAAAAAAATCATAAATAAGGAGCCATAGGAACCCAAGTCTTGATACCGATTAGTTCTTCTTATGATCGGACCTTCAACGTCAGTCTTTGCATTCCATAGTATCCAATCTTACAAATACTAGTCCAGGTCCAGGAACGAGTTGGGCTTTTAAACCACGGGAATATTTTTTTTAAGGGTTAAATGTCATATTTACCCTGGAAGTATGCACAGTGGGTCACATACCCCGGAAGTATTTTTTGATCCAATTTTGCCCCGAAAGTGTACAAAGTGGATCATATTTTCCCTTTACCGTTAAAATATTAATGGTCTAACGTCAACTATTTAACGATCAACGTGAGTTTTGTAACGGTAAAGGGCGAATATGATATATTTTACATACTTTCGGGGTAAAATTGGACAAAAAAAAATTCCGGGGCAGATGTGATCCATCGTACATACTTCCGGGGCAAATTTGATCTTTAACCCTTTTCTTAAATGAGAAATTTAGATGAGCTAGGCCATGGGCTTAAAACATGCCAGGAATAGTGTGCCTTGTTAGGGTGTGTTTGGATTGGTTTTTTTTCAGAAGAACTTTTTTAGAAGGTCTTTTTCAGAAGGTCTTTTGGAAAAAAAAGTTAGATTGTAGAAGTGATTTATGTTTGGATTAGTAATGTTAGAAGTGACTTTTTTTTAATCTGACTTTTAGAACATGTTTGGATGATTATTTTGAAAATCAAGTTTAGATGAAAAATTACTAAAAAGGGCATTATTGTTATTAAATAATACATATATAATATGCATATATTCTTATAGTTTAGAAAGAAAAAGTGAAATTTGGGTTTTTAAAGGATTTTAAAGGCTTAGTTTCTCCCTTATTTTAAGGAAAATAATTTTAAAAAAAATTATATTTTTAGCTCAAAGGAGGATATTGTGGGAGAAAATAATTAGAGATTATTATGGTAAATTTTTGGAGATAAAAAGAAAATTTTATATTACAAGAAAATATCTTATTTAAAAATTTTAAGGGTCTAATAGTCTAATTTTCCTACTCACTTTATTAAATAACAAACAATAAAAGGTGTGGGGCCCATCAGAAGACAAAAGCCAGAAGCCAGAAGTCAAAATTTTTAACTTTTGGCTTTTTGCTTCCCCACCGGACTTCTGAAGGAAAAGATCTTTTCATCTGCTTATGAACCAAACATGATTTTTTCTTTTCAGTTAGCTTCTCCGGTTCAGAAGGACTTCTGGGCCCAAAAAAGATAAACCAAACATGCACTTAGTTGTTACATTTATATTTATCACATACAATCCAAACCTAGGAACAATTGAGTTTCTTGTTAGTAAAGATGCTGAAACTGTAGAGGTTAATGAACAAGTTGACTCGAGGGTTAGTACTTCAAATTGAAGCTACCTAGAGTCAAACTAGTTGTTTAAAATAATTTAATTTAAATATTCATATATAATAATGAAAAAAGTAATATTAAAATAAAAACCATTACTTCATAAGTAAAGAGTATTTATATACAAATTACACATAATACAACAAGAAAGAGTTAATAAAGCACATCTATGACGGGTTGCTATTTTTTAAACCCAAACTGGTGCTGTTTTAGGGTTTATAAAGGAAGAAAAAATATATACTACAATCCAACTCAACTAGTTAGTCAAAAACTCTTGTCTAATCAGCCAAATGATTAATAATTGACTCATCGATTCACTGGTTTGATCCAAATCAAGTTGGATTGTCATAATAAGTTTGATAAATGTTTTTTTAAGGGTTAAAGTGCAAATTTGTACGGGAAGTTTTTGGATAGGAGCTATTTTGTTCAAAAAGTTATTTTAGATTCAAAATTGCTCTGAAAGTTTCATAATGTAGTAATGTTGCCATTTTTCGTTAATATATCGACGTTGTCTGGTAAAACATGACATTGAACATCAACATTCTAGTGATAAACGGAAAAATTGCTACGCTTTGAAACCTTCGGAACAATTTTGAATTCAAAAAACTTCCGAAGGAAAACAACTACTGAGCGAAAATTGTTGGGACAAATTTGCACGTTAACCCCTTTTTTATCTTGTAACATGGTCATAGAATAGGTGAGGTTTTTAAAAATAAAAAAAAAATGAGACAAATTGTATAGAAAAATGGAATGAAATAAATAAAAAAAAGTGCATGAAGTTGAGAAAATATTTTGCTTATAACTTATACTTCTTCCATCCTAAAATATAGGGCATATCTCGGGAGGTAGGCTTGTTCCTAAATATAAGAATCCTTTCTTTTTTCTTCTTCACATTTTCCTTAAATTATTCTTATTGATGCTTCTCAATAATAAAATAAGCAAGAGAAGTAGGACTAAAGGTGATTTTGGTAATGTAATATGATTTTAACTTGAATCCTTAATTTAATCAAATTAAGATAAAGGGTACTAACTAATACTCCCTCTGGTCCTTATGATAAAGTATCAACTAACAAAGCTCAAATACTAATAAAATTAGTTAAAAGTATTAAATATGTTTTAAAATTCAAGTGATTCACAATATTACCCCTACTAATTACACTAACAACGGTCTTCAAATTTCTTTCTTGGACTCTTGCGAGCATTATTAATATGGATTACATCAAATAGTCTCTATCTAATGCCAATGTCTTTATTAGTGAGATCTCAATGGAAGAATACACTTTCAATGGATGGATCACAATTATCGGTTGATATGGTGATTGAGTATGATCTTACAAGGTTGCTGAGAAGATTCTCTTGTGTTTCTTTCATTCAAGACAAGCCTTAGTATAATGCCACTTCTTTGGCTTTTTCTTTTCCTTCTTCTAGTTTTAATTGCTTTTATATTTAATAATGTAGAAACATTTTCATTTTAATGATAATTGTCTTTTTCCAAAAAAAAAAAAGAATCCTTTCTATTTTTTCTTCACATTTTCCTTAAATTATCCCTATTGATGATTCTCAATAATAAAATAAGTAAGAGAAGTAGGACTAAAGGTGATTTTGGTAATGAATTATGATTTTAACTAGCATCTTTAATTTAATCAAATTAATAGTTAATAATATACAACATGTCTTTTGCCTTGTACAAAGTTACAAATGTTAACATCAATCATATCCCTCCTGCTCACACCAACTGTAATGTTGGCGGGAAGAAAAAAACAAAGAAAAACTCGGCTGATTTCCTTTACTTTACCCCTACCTTTGTACCTCTCAAATTTTAAAAGTTTAGAAAGCCACCATCACTATAAGAAATAATATAGGATAAATTTTTATCAATTTGGGATGAGTAAATTTGAGGCAAAAATGCTTCACTCACATTTGATTAGTTAATACCCTTACTAGAGTAGTTACTACTATTATTGTTGCTCGAATAGTTAACAATGTTTACCATTGTGAGCGAAATATGCTAAGTTCTGATTGTGTGAAGTGGTTAATGTCTTTACTCAAATGGATAATACGTTGTTGGAGTAATTAATACCCCAAATTCACTTATTCCAAATTGGGAATAATCATCCTTTCTTATATTGGATAGGGCAAATGTGCATATTTGGCAATGAACAATTACTAAAGGAGCATTTGGCACAATAAAGATTTTTGTGATGCTTAATTACCAATGAACAATTAAATTAAGAGCAATATTGCCAACGACCGTACAACTAACCACACATATGGCACAATGTGTCACCACACACATGACACCATGTATGTCTCAGTTGGTAAATTTACTCCCGTTTCAAAATTTCATTGGTAATTAAACACCACAAAAACCTTTATTAGGTTAGATACTCCAATGGTAATTGTTAATTACCAACCTTTACCGCCATGTTGGATATACTTAAACTTTTGAAATTTCGAGTACTTATTTGTCTTTATATTCCCTTAAGAAGAAAATGTATCATTTATCAAATATTATATTTATATCCAGGCCTTCGTGCAAACTTGACAACTAATAGTCGTACCAGACCTTCGTGCAAACTTGGATTGAAGCCAAACCTCTTCCACTTTCTTCATCAAAGTTACCCAAATTCTGCTGCTGCTTCCTTCCATTAAAATGGCTGATAACTCTCTCACAAAGTCAGCTTCTTCTCCCTCATGGTTTACACCTAAAAGGTACTTCATTTCCCCCTCCTTTTCTATCCAGAATCGTGAATTTAGCGTCAAAGGAAGTAGTTATTTTCTCTGTTAAGGGCTTAAAAAAACTAACTTCGCGGTCCTTCTTTTTTCCCAAACCTCTTTCTTTCTGAATTATGTTGGATGAACTAGTCAGCTTCCCCAGATTTTATGTTTTGACCCTCTTATTTTTGCACCGCGAGAGGATTGGTGTAGATAGCTACTTCCATGTTTGGTGGATCAAAGGGGGTTTCTGATTGGGTTGGAGAAAGGAACTGTAAAATTAGGAACCGACATCCAGACACTGGGTTTTGCTTTGTTGTTTTAGCTTAAGTTGTTAATGTTATCTATTGATATACAGTCTTAAATTGTTAATCAGGGAAGAGAAAAGGTGGGTTTTGATCTGAATTAAATGTTTCCTGTAGCTGCTGCCTTTGATCGTGTTTATGTGAGCTAATTCTATTTGGGGGGTTGTAATATTTGCTGTCAAGGTCTTCCGTAAGGCTGTAAAGATGTTAATAGTGAATATTGCGGCTTCACTTATATGGATGGGTTCCTCCTAACTAGCAATTTGTGAACTCGGAAATGAGAGTGTTTCCAGAAAATTAGTATGTAAGTAGGTAATAGCTATATTTGGAAGTTGGACATGGTCCAGACACCTTTAATGTCGCTCAAACAATGGAAATTGCCTTGCCTAGCTATTCATGTCTACCTGATAGGAACCGAGAAATTGAAAAGCATATATGTATGAAACTGCAGATATTTTGATTTCCAAAAGCAAAAGTCCAATTTTATGCTATGCATTTATGCAGACAAACCCAGATTATGCACGTGTTCTTGTGAATTTTGATAAACTTTTCTCCTATTTCAGGCTTCTTATTATATTTTGTGTCATTAATTTGATAAACTATGTGGATCGAGGAGCCATAGCGAGTAATGGTGTTAATGGAAGCCTTGAAACTTGTACTGACAGTGGGATTTGTACTTCAGGAAGCGGAATTCAGTAAGCTCTACTTGTTAGCTTTGTTTTACCATGTAAAGTCGTAAGGGTATATTCATATGCTGATACTGTTTCCGGAGTCTCATCATTTATGTGAAATGCACCTTGTTGGGGCCTACATCATTGATGTTACTAGTCATTGATGAGTTGTTATAGTTTTATTTACTGATATTCTGGTCAAATATTGTCACATTTCAAACACTTGGAAACGTAATGCATGAACCATTGAGATTTACTTCCTAACTGTGAATGATGTTAGTTGCCTGATCTTTGTAAGATTTGAACTTGTAGCTGTGGTGGTGTATCCATGACAGAGAATATGTGCAATACTGTACTGGCATGGACTATGAAGAAGGACATGGGAAGAAAATGTTCATGAATTACATAACTACTTTCTTTCTGTAACTATAAAACTAATAGAAGATTGAGGCTTAATGCTTTTGTACATAAAGTTGTGTAGTTTTTGTACCCAGTAGTTCATTCATGTAAAATAGGTTTGATATTGCTCATACTTCCTTCATGTTATGCCATATTGAGATTTTTTCCTGGAGATTTTCTGATATGAAAGTAATTTTGGTTAAGACTAGTTAGTTAAGTTGGTTAATGGGATAGAGTTGGGCTTAGTACCAATTATTTCATTAATCGGTGATTAACTAATTGGGCTTAAGATAGGATATTGGGTTGGGTTAGTATTAGGAATAATTGGGCCTATGTTTAATAAAGGCCCAGACGCACAGAAGTGGATTAGGAGTATATATCTGAAAACACAGCTACTGTACAATCTGAATTGCAATTGAATTGAATGACTGATTTTGTGATTCCTCTGTTCTATGTGTCTCTCTTTCTTCTCTCTTGATCCCTTTGCATTTTCTTGTCCCTAAATCTCTGTTCTTTCTTCTCTCCTACCTTCCTGTTCGTTCTTTCTCAGTTTTACAGTACCAAATTATCAATTTGGTAACATTTTCAATTCAAATTGTTGGTATACTGTTATACGTAAATGCAAGGGTGTGGTTTATTTTTACTTGTTAATTAGCTTAGGGTCATTTCAAGGTGACTTGTTGCTTGTGTTGCAGGGGGGATTTCAAGTTGAGTAATTTTCAAGATGGAGTTCTGTCATCAGCATTTATGGTTGGGCTTCTGGTTGCTTCTCCAATATTTGCATCTCTGGCCAAAAGGTTACAACTTGATTCTTGACCTCCAGCCTTCTAAGGCTTTTGCAACCCAGTGAACAAGCTATGACCTAACGAGATGAGATTTAAGTTATATAAGGGGCAGGTTTGGAAGCATGATGATTTAGTGAACCATAAAGTTTCTCTCGAACCTTGATATCCACTGGCTTTTTATGTGTTTATGTATCTCATGGAACACTTGCAAGAACCCTGCAGAAACTGTAGTCATTTCATGTTAGCATGGGGAAGAATTGTAGTTTCATGTAAATGCTATTTAAAATTTGTGTATCGTCTAATTTTAGCAATGCCTAACACTACACTCTAAATAATCATCTCAAAATTAAGCTACAAGGTACAGGGTCAAAAATAGATCTTATCCCTACACGCACTTTTGTGAGAGTCCATATTTAAAATAATTAAGTCGATCATAAGAAGTGATTTCTACATTGGGATAGTGTTCTGAAATCCTGATCCTTACTAATTGTATATCACGAAAAACAAGACCTTGCACTGATGACAAGGTTCAGATATTAGAGCTTGTAAATGGACATATCCTGTACTCCTTGCAGATTTGGTTATTAACTTATTATAATCAAGTTAAAGACAAAGGCATGAAAGGTCTATAAGTGACTGTCTGTTGCCCTATTTATCTAGTCATTTTTGTGTCCATTGTTTTAAAATTATTTATTTATGCTTTTTTGGCCTGAGTAAATGTTGATGGAATAGAGAGGAAGTCACCATTTGATATGTCATCTTGTTTATACACTGACAATCAAGACTACTATAGGGATTGATACTTGATAAAAGCATGACTAGTTTCAGCATTTAGTTGTCCTTCAGTGCCCAAATATCAAATGGAGTGGGATTAGTATTTAAGTGTATTTTTGTAATCTCTATGTTTTCCTTTATGTCGTATGATGATTAGTGATCTACTTTACTACTGTATTTGCAGTCATAATCCGTTTCGGCTAATTGGAGTTGGGTTATCTGTTTGGACATTTGCAATAGCTGGCTGTGGCAGTTCCTTTGATTTTTGGTCTATTGCAATTTGCCGCATGTAAGGGAGATTTTCAGTTTTTACAAGGCACTTATAGAGTGACATATTCCTATAATACTTTTGAGTTAGAATGATGGCAGTGGTTTTGTAGGCTAGTTGGTGTGGGTGAGGCATCCTTCATAAGTCTTGCAGCCCCATTTATAGATGATAATGCTCCTGTTGCACAGGTTTTATTCGGGTTTCCTCTTCCCCGTTAGAATTAGCTGAACTATTTATCCATTGTAGCAAAGCTTACAAAGTGCTTTATTGATTGCAGAAAACAGCATGGCTTGCTATGTTTTACATGTGTATACCAGCTGGAACTGCTTTGGGCTATGTTTATGGTGGAGTTGTAAGTTTACATGTTTATGATTTGCATAATCTTAGGCAAGTTTTATGCTTTGTTCAAGAGGCATTAACTTAGTTTAAAATTTAATTTTTCTTGTATTAGTAATAATTTAACAATAATGATATATTATGATTTATTAATTTCATAAAGCAATTTACCTACCAAAAGAATATGGTATGATGTATAAAAATAGTAACTTGTGCTTAGCTAAGTGCTTCAATATATCCAATATATCTTAAATTTGGCAATTATGATCAACATTAAAGTACTTGAGATGCAATAACATATGAACAATAATCTTGTCTGCACCTTCTTCATAGTGTTGGCCTCATGAGGATTTTGTTGAAGTGAGCAGCCATTTTTTAATATGCAGCGGGACTAAGCAATGCTGTTGCATGCTTAACTTTTTGTTTTTTCTACTTTCTTGCTTTCCTGTTATTTTGCTTTCTCATCAGACAACCTAATCCTCCTCATTTGCCTCTTTATTCTCTTCTAACATAATGCTTTTCTTCACTAAAAAAAGATTAATAGATGAGTATCTTATTCTACAAGTTATCCTCCTGTTCAACCATGCCTATTTTACAGTTGTGTCAGTTCATCCTAACCATGCACATCTATACAGTAACTGTATGATACAGTGACTATGGGCAATGGTGCTGTGTGGTGGAAAATGTTTGGTGTAGAAATCATTGTTATGATGATCTTACCCACTTCCTTTATGTCCAAAATTGTCATTTACTTGAATATCTCAGCTTTGAAATTTTATGTTTGTGTAGGTTGCTAGCCTTGTTAATTGGCGCTTTGCATTTTGGGGCGAAGCAATTTTGATGCTTCCTTTTACTATTTTGGGTTTTGCAATTGAGCCTTTGCCTTTGAGAGGTATGCATTTTCTTTTATTTGCAATGTGTTCCATAGTGTCATTAATTCATGTTACTGATACTTTATTTGATCATGTAGGCTTTACTCCAATGGAATCCAGAGAGGCACTAATATCTGTTGAAACAGTTGCTCCAGATGCTGAAGGTGTCACTAAACCCTAAAGTATTACTGTGGTTGTAAAATTTTTTGGGTGCCTTTTAGAAATCCTTAAACTGAAGGAAACTCAACTTACTTTGATGTTTTACATAATACATCAAATCTTAAAAGAGAGTGTGAAGGAATGACCAGTGTCTTCAAAAAAAAAAAAAAACCAAAAATAACAAATCCTAGCAGTTTCCTCCATGAAAAGAAGAGGATATATAATAAGGTATTAATTTACTTTTAAAATAATGCATGAATAGCAATCATTCATTGAGTACAATAATATCTTAAAATCTTGTATGTGTATCCATGCTTCTGTTTCAATATGTACTACCTGGGTTAGCATAAGGTCAGGGTTATGCTATATGCCTAGCTTTCAATGTAAAGCTATGGTGTGACAAGATCAGCACTAAATGATAGATTCCAAACAAAATTCTTCTTAAATTCACTTATTTTTCCTTAACACCAGTTTTTATATCTTTGTTTCCATTATTATTGCCTTTTCATGTGGTGCTAAATGGGTATACTCAAAATCTGAGATTTCCCTTTGTAGATGATGGCACATTTGATGGGGATCAAGCTTCTATCACAAAGTCCAAGTGAGTGGGCTTGATGCTTTTTTGTTTCAGTAGGGCCTATAGTTTCTTTTTCTCGTGTTAACCAGAAGAAATCTGAAGTTCAAATGATATTTTTTTTGCTGTGTTGAAAAGGGAGGAAAGAACAAAATTTAGATACGGAGTTCTTTTACCTTCTGTATTGTTCACAGATTTGTTCTGGGTGGACAATGTTAATTAAAGTAATATCATTCTTGTTGGTTTACTTAATCTTTCAGAGACGGTTGACATTATGAAGGGAAAATTTAATTTAAAAATGTCACTTTGAGGTTTTCACGTCAATAACAAAATGTTTCAAAATTGACGGCAGTGAATAATGTGAACCTGTTAGAAAGTTGAAGCCATCTCATGTGAAGCAGTTCTGGCACTTTTACGCATAGATTAACTTGTCAAGCGGGCAAAGATTGCTCTTATAATGGCTAAATTTGCTACGGTAGCTAATCTTCTAGTATATCTAGCAATACCTGATAGTATTAAGGGGAGTCCTTTTGAATCTTTAAAAATCTTGATTATGTGATCGGAATTGACTGGTGAACTTGTTTGCTTCTCCTGATACTATGGCATATTAACTATATTATGAGATGGTGTAAAATCATTTATATGCTCATATTCCTCTAATGATGGGTGACTTATTGTCAGGTCTACTTCAAAATTATGGAATCAATTCACTAGAATCGGTAATGACATGCAAACTCTTTTGCATGATAAGGTGTATGTTATCAATGTTCTAGGTAAGCACTTATTCTTTACTCTTTCTCCCTACCTTCTGAGAATTAACTTTTTCCCCTTGTTTCATGTTCTAAAATCCCAGCTTTATATTAACATATAAGGATTAGCCTACATCAGGGATCATATTCATGTGTTAGGCCCTGATAGCCAGCGTAAAAACCCCGTCGAATCTCATGAACATGGATCAACGAAGAAATTGTGTAAATGTTAGGTCGTTGCCTGTAAGCAATGCGCTGTATGGCTCGAGTACAGTGAGAAGAGAGCGAGAGCCGCTGCATCCTAGCCTAAATGCAGTGTTAAGAGAGTAAGGGCTAAAGGATAGGTCGTTGCCTGGTTGTAACACGCTGTATGACTCGAGTACAGTGATAAGAGAGCAAGAGCCGTTGCATTCTCGCCCGAATGCAGTGTTAAATGAGCAAGGGCTACCGCACTCTAATGGACGGAGGCAGCTAAAGAAGCTAGTTCATGAGAGTAAGGTCAGATTTGGTTCTTGGAATATTGGGACGCTGAATGGGAAGCTTTTTGAGGTGGCACAAGTTATGAAGGATTGTAAGATTAATATATTATGCTTACAGGAAACCGGATAGGCTGGAGAGAGAGATCTAAAGTGTAAACTAGAGAAATCAAAAGCATGTGAACAACTTATCTATTGATATGTATAATAAGGTATATATACAAGAGGAGAGGAGCCTCAATATTAAATGACAATTAATGAAAATATGCTCCTAATCATAATCCCTGATTGATAGGGATTTGATCTGATTCTATATATTTATTTCCTAACACTCCCCCTCAAGTTGGAGCATAGATGTTAATCATGCCCAACTTGTTACAAAGATAATCAACCCGAGTTCCATTCAAAGCTTTTGTCAATAGATCCCCCAATTGGTCACTAGACCTCACATGTCCTGTAGAGATGAAGTTTTCTGAGCTTATCACGCACAAAATGGCAGTCAATCTCAATATGTTTCGTACGCTCATGAAACACTGAATTTGATGCTATGTGTAGAGCAGTTTTATTATCACACCACACCTTAGCAGGTAAAGACGTGGCAAAACCAATTTCCTTCATTAATTGGTGAATCCACACAATTTCCTGTACTGACTGGGCCATGGCTCTATATTCAGCTTCTGCACTAGACCGAGATACCACATCCTGCTTCTTGCTTTTCCAAGAAACCAAGTTCCCACCTACAAATACACAATAACCTGTCGTGGATCTTCTCGTAGATTTTGAGCCTGCATGATCTGCATCACAGAAACATTCGATCTCGGTATGCCCATGATTTGCATAGAGTATACCACGACCAGGCGACCCTTTCAAGTAATGTAATACATGCTCCAATGCTTCCCACTGGCCTACAGTAGGGGCTGCCATGAACTGGCTAAGTACACTAACTGGAAAGGTCACATCAGGACGGGTCATTGTGAGATAGTTCAACTTCCCAATCAACCTGCGATATCTCTCAGGGAACTCAATCGGCTTTATCTTCTCAGGATCAACCCTCTTCCTCACCTCCTCAGGTAGCTTATCATACGGTATTGTATCATCAAGTTCCAGGAAAGGATTAAAAACCATGGGAACGCTACTCGGTGCTGCGCCTAGCTTTCCAGTTTTCGTTAACAGATCAAGAACATACTTCCGCTGTGTTAGCAGGATACCCTTCTTACTTCTCATAACTTCAATCCCAAGAAAATACTTTAGTGGACCCAGATCCTTTGTTTGGAAGTGAGAATTAAGAAAGGCCTTAAGGGATAAAATACCAGACGTATTACTGCCTGTAATCACAATGTCATCAACATAAACCACCAAAAGAATCATGCCAACATCTGTTCGTTGATAGAACACGGAGTGATCACATTTACTCTGATTCATACCAAATTTCTTAAGCACAGAGCTGAACCTGTCAAACCAAGCACGAGGACTTTGTTTTAAGCCATACAGAGACTTTTGAAGATAACAAACCTTCCCTCGCTCCCCCTGAGCAACAAAATCAGGTGGTTGCTCCATATAGACCTCCTCAAGAAGATCACCATTCAAGAACGCATTCTTGACATCCAATTGGTGGAGATCCCAACCATAAGTAGCTGCCATTGAAATAAAGAGGCGAACAGAAGACAATTTTGCCACAGGAGAGAAAGTTTCAGAGTAATCAATACCATAGGTCTGAGCATATCCCTTAGCCACCAGCCGAGCTTTCAGACGTTCGAGGGTGCCATCAGCCTTGGTTTTAACTGTGAACACCCACTTACACCCGATAGCCTTCTTTCCCACAAGTAAGTCCACTAAAGTCCAAGTACCAGCTCGATCAAGGGCCGTCATCTCGTCTTCCATTGCAGCATGCCAACCCGGGTGAGCCAAGGCTTCATGCAGAGTTTTAGGAACAGTAATCGAATCTATAGAAGTGACAAATGCACTGGAAGCAGGAGACAGGTGATCATAAGAGACAGTTGGAAATAGGATAGGCACATGACCGTTTACCTTTCCGAAGAGCAATAGGTAAGTCTATGTCAGAATGATCAGATGTAGTCTCAGGTGGAATGGCTGAATCTGAATGAGACTCAAGAACAGGTGTGCTCAAAGCAGGATCCAATGACGAAGCAGACAACAGAGGGCCTGACTCTGGGTGAGCATCAATACTCCTTCGATGGTGTTTAGTGTAGACTTGTGTGATAGGGGGTCGAAGTGGACGAACAGGTGTCTGAATTGGCGTTGAATGAATGACTTGATAAACCAAAACGTTATCTTCCTCGTCCGAAGAGGACTGGAAAGAAGATGTAGGCGAATGAGAGAAAAAAGAAGTGGATTCATGAAAAGTAACATCTGCAGACACCAGATAGCGGTTAAGATCAGGGGAAAAACACCGATATCCCTTCTGAAGGCGAGAGTATCCAAGGAAAACACATTTAAGAGACTTTGGATCTAGCTTAGTAACATGAGGCCGAACATCCCGAACAAAACAAACACACCCAAAGATTCGAGGATCAATAGGAAATACAGCATTTGACGGAAACAAAGTCGTGTACGGGATTTTACCACCAAGAACAGAAGAGGGCATACGGTTGATGAGGAAACAAGCAGTGGACACCGCATCAGCCCAAAATGGCTTAGGAACCTTCATTTGAAACATAAGTGCTTGGCCAACCTCAAGTAAGTGTCGATTTTTCCGTTCAGCAACACCATTCTGAGCCGGTGTATCTACACATGAGGATTGATGGAGGATGCCATGTTCAAGCATGTAGGATTGAAAGGTTCCAGAAAAATATTCTTTAGCATTATCACTTCGCAAAGTCCGAATAGAGACACCAAATTGGGTTTTAATCTCTGCACAAAAGGCACAAAAGTGGGAGAATAGCTCAGAACGACTTTTCATGAGATATAACCAAGTGACCGGGGAAAAGTCATCAACAAAGGTGACAATATTTGAAACCAGGTTTCGACTCAATAGGACAAGGCCCCCACACATTAGAATGAACTAACTCAAATGGTGATGCAGCTCGTTTATCAGCTCTAGGCATGAGTGGAAGGCGATGATGTTTGGCAAACTGACATGAATCACAGTCTAAAGATGACACATGCTGAAATTGAGGGTACAATTTCTTCAAAGATGATAGAGACAAATGACCAAGTCTACAATGTATTTCAAAAGGGTCCAAAACACCGGGGCAAGCAATCGGTCGAGGCACCTGAGATACCTGATCATCAAGAAAGTAGTGGCCGCCAGATTCATAGCCTCTACCAATAATCTTCTTCGTCACAAGATCCCGAATTAAACAAGAATCAGGGTAAAAAGTGAAACAATTAATCTTCCGAGTGAGTTGGCTGATAGAAAGAAGATTAAAAGCAAGATCAAGGACATGCAATACAGAAGATAACTGAGCTGATGGGGTAAGATCGACAGAACCGGATCCAAGTATCCGTGAACAGGAACCATTAGCAATGGTAATACTCGATGAAGTGGCAAAGGGATCATAATTAGAGAAGAGATGACGATTTCCTGTCATGTGATTTGTAGCACCAGAATCTAGAACCCATTTGGAGGAAGTAGAGACAAGGCACGTCTCTGAAGTACCTGATGCAACAAGTCCACATACAGATGAGGTAACATCATTCTGCAACTCACGATACCGAACAAATTTTGCATACTCCACATTAGACACCATAACACCGTCGGTCAACCCTAAATTGCCACAACTATCATCCATAAAAAATCTCAAGAGAATGATCAGAATACAAAATGCAATGCCCAAAGCAACAAAATTAGACCAAATGTCACAAAAAACATTCAAACCAAGGAAACTCCATCAAGAGAATTAGCAGCCACATCAAGGACTCTAATTTAAACAGCCACACAAAGGGCTCCACAACGAAAAATCCAAACTCCATAACCGATACAGATGGAGAGCAGAAAATTCAAATACAATGATCTGAATTTACAGACCTACAAACGCCCAAAAACAAAGTCACCTGAATCTGAAAAATTCCATCGGAAAGAGGAGGCAACACTGCACACGAAGATCCAGCCAAAACTCGCCAGAAATGCAGGAAAAAAAAGTGAACAGTGTCGGTGAACAGTACCCGTGAACAGTGCGATGAACAGTACGAGCGAACAGTGACGAAACATTGCGATGAACAGTGCCGAGAACAGTACGATGAACAGTACGCGAACAAAAAAAATCTTGACAAAAAGAAGCGAAACTTAACCTAGCTCTGGTACCATGTAAACTAGAGAAATCAAAAGCATCTGAACAACTTATCTATTGATATGTATAATAAGGTATATATACAAGAGGAGAGGAGCCTCAATATTAAATGACAATTAATGAAAATATGCTCCTAATCATAATCCCTGATTGATAGGGATTTGATCTGATTCTATATATTTATTTCCTAACATAAAGAAATCGGAGTTAATGATTCTAAACTCTGGTACACAGGAAAGGTAAATGGGAGGAATAGTGTTGGTATCATTGCAGATAAAGAATGGCGGAAGAATGTAGTGGAAGTTAAGCGGATTGAGGACCGAATCATATCTGTGAGAGTAATTGTGGGAAATGATACAATAAATGTTATTAGTGCATATGCACCCCAAGTAGAGGCAGAAGCACATCTTAAGGAGAAGTTTTGGGCAGATATTGAAGGGTTGATTCAAGGTAACCAGCAACCGAGAAAATTTTTATTGGAGGGGATCTTAATGGACATGTTGGGAAAGAGGTGGGATCATATGCAAGGGCGCACGGTGGTTTTGGTTATGGGGAGTTGAATAATGAAGGACAAACAATTATCGATTTTTCCTTAGCATACAATCTTAAGATTGTTAACACATGCTTTAAGAAGCGGGAAGAACATTTAATTACATACAAAAGTGGAATTTACAAGTCACAAATGGACTTTTTGGTAAGAAACCCTGATAGAAGGTTATGTACTAATTGCGAAATGATTCCTGGGCATGGGGAGACCGCTCAACATAGACTTCTAGTTCTTGATGTGAGAATTAAATGTATAAGACAAAGGCGCCGAGCAGTTTTGAACCGAAAGATCAAGTGGTGGCAGTTAAAGGGGGAGAAGCGAGAGATTTTTAAGAGATTTTATTGGATGAAGGGGTAGCCACAAGGAAATGCTAACAGCATGTGGAAGAATATGGCTACGAAGATTGAAATGGTTGCTAAAGCTACTTTAGGAGAATCAAAAGGTTTTGGATCACGAGAGAATGAGACTTGGTGGTGAGACAAGGATGTCCAAGAAAAGGTGCGGAATAAAAGGAATTGTTTTAAGGTTATATAGTTGTGTAATAATGCTGAAAATTGGGAAAAGTATCGCTTAGCTAAAAAGGAGATTAAGAAGGCAGTGAGTGAAACTCGTGCTAAAGCATATGAGGGGTTTTATAAGGAGTTAGGGACAAAGGCTGGAGAACAAAAGATTTACAAGATCGCAAAGATTAGTGAGAGAAATTTAAGAGATTTAGATCAAGTAAGATGTATAAAGGATGAAGAAGGTAAAGTTTTGATTACTGACGAAGATATTAAGAATAGATGGGAGGCTTACTTTTCTACGTTATTCAATGATGGAGGTGAAGGTCTATCTTGTGAGTTGGGGGATTTAACAATTAGTGAAGATGGACTTAATAGGTCGTTTTATCGTAGAATTAGAGTTTGGGAGGTTAAAGAAGCTTTTAAGAAAATGGAAAATGGTAAAGTGGTTGGACCTAATGGTATACCGACTAAAGTTTGGAAATGTTTAGGGGAAGAGGGTGTGCTATGGTTATCTGAATTGTTTAACAAGATTTTACGGTCCAAGAAGATGCCTGATGATTGGAGAAAAAGTACTTTAGTTCCGATTTATAAAAACAAAGGCGACATACAAAAGTGTGCAAATTATAGGGGAATTAAGCTTATGAGTATACAATGAAACTATGGGAAAAGGTGATTGAGCATAGGTTAAGACTAGAAACTAGTATTTCTGAGAGACAGTTTGGGCTCATGCCAGGGAGATCCACAACAGAGGCGATATATCTATTAAGGGGGATAATGGAAAAGTATCGAAGTAGAAAAAGAGACTTACATATGGTTTTTATTGACTTAGAAAAGGCGTATGATCGCGTGCCGAGAGATTTACTTTGGAAAGCCTTGGAAAAGAAATAAGTATGTGTTGCTTATATTAAAGTTATACAGGATATGTATGATGGGGTGTTGACTAAGGTTAGAACGCCGGGAGGTGAGACAAAAGACTTCCCTATAAGAATTGGCCTACATCAGGGATCAGCTTTGAGCCCATATTTGTTTAACTTAGTAGTAGATGCTTTAACTGAGCCTATAGAAGAAGAGGTCACTAAGTGCATGCTTTTTGCTGATGATATAGTCATTCTGGCCGAATCAAGAGAGGAGATTAATGATAAATTAGAGATATAGAGAAATACATTGGAGTCAAAGGGTTTCCGTTTAAGTAGGAGTAAGACAGAATATATGCATTGCAATTTTGCAAATATACAACTTATAGGTGATTTGGAGGTTAAACTGGGAGAGCAAACAATCCCTCAAGTGACAAAGTTTAGGTATTTGGAATCAATTATAAAACAAGATGGTGAGATTGATGACAATGTCAATCATAGAATTCAAGCTGGGTGATATAAGTGGAGGAAAACTACTGGAGTTCTCTGTGATAGAAAAGTACCCCATAAAGTAAAAAGGAAGTTTTATCGCACTGCTATAAACAAGGTAATTAAACCCGGACCGGTCGAGGTAGTGGGTTAAGGGTCAGTGGGTCAGACCGTAACTAACTCGGGAGCCAGACCGGTAAGGATAAAAAAATTAATAAATATATAAATTCTCATTACATTTTCCTTAAAATATGTAGCATATGTTAAAATTTAATGGTCAATTTTGTTTAGTTAATTTTTAAAAAAAATCAATTTGATCCTATATTTATGAAAGAAGGAATACATACCCAATTTTTTAAGGTTCAATTTCAATTTTCTCACACTTTCCTATTTCTCTCATTGTAACCTCTCTCTTTCCCCCTCCCCCATGTGACCAACCAACAGCCAACACACTGAATATACACGCATCACGGAGCGTTTGGCACAAATCACGGAGTCAGACTTAAAAGCAAGTAAGCAACTTCAAGCTAAGAGGCATCACGTGGGTTCTGTATTTCTATTTCATTTGTGTCCTCTTTCCTCTTTCCTCTTCTTTCATCTGATACACGCATCACGGAGCGTTTGGCACAAATCACGGAGTCAGACTTAAAAGCAAGTAAGCAACTTCAAGCTAAGAGGCATCACGTGGGTTCTGTACTTCTATTTCATTTGTGTCCTCTTTCCTCTTTCATCTTCTTTCATCTGAGGAAGTGTTTTCCATCTTACTCTTAGTCTTGCTTCTTGGTTCTTGCCTCTTGCTTCTTCCATCGTCCTTCTTCCTCCTTCCGCTAACACATAAGCAACCATGAAAGGCTCTTCATCATCTTCTTCCTCAAGCGGCCACCTGCGTTTTGCACTGATAAAGGCGACGGCGAGAGCATGATGGCGTCGTTTTGCAGGTATAGTTTTTTTAAAAAAATTAACCCAACGACTCGCCCAACTCGGCGAGTCTCACGGGTTCCGTCCGGGTTCGGCCGAGTCAGCCAGGTCGCAGTCGAGTCAGTCCGTACCCGAGCTAACATCGAACCCGGACCGGCTTAGGCCCCGGGCCGGCGGGTTCTGGTCTGGACCGGCCGGGCCGGTCCGGGTTTAATAACCTTGGCTATAAGACTAGCAGTATTATATGGTAGTGAATGTTGGGCTTTGAAGGGTTAACATGAACATAAAATAGGGGTAACTGAAATGAGGATGTTGAGATGGATGTGTGGTCACACAAGAAAGGATAAGATTCGGAATGATTATATACGCGAACGAGTTGGAGTGACACCTATCAGTGAGAAAATGGTAGAAAATCGTTTGAGGTGAATTGGACATGTACAAAGAAGGCCATTAGATGCGCCAGTGAGGAGGATAGATCAAACAGTCTGGAGTTCAATTAAGAGAGGAAGAGGGAGATCGAGGCGTACACTCAATGAAGTTATAGAGCGAGATCTTTTAATAAATAATATATTTAAAGATTTGGTTACCGATAAAGCACAATGACGTCGTGCGATCCATGTAGCCGACCCCACTTAGTGGAATAAGGCTTGGTTGTTGTTGTTATTTGTTTAACTTAGTGGTAGATATTCTAACCGAGCCTATTGTTGATGATATAGTCCTTTTGGCTGAATCAAGAGACGAGATTAACTCTAAACTAGAGGTATGGAGAAATGCTCTAGAGCCAACAGGGTTTTCCATCTAAGTAGGAGCAAGTAAGAATATATGCATTGCAATTTTGCAAAGAGACAAGTTAAATGTGACTTGGAGGTTAAACTTGGAGATTAAAACATCCTTCAAGTGACAAAGTTAATTGCTTGGGATCAATTATACAAGAAGATGGTAAGATTGATGGCGATGTCAATCATAGAATTCAGGATGGGTGGTATTAGTGGAGAAAAAATTTACTAGACTTTGTGACAAGAAAGTACCCAATAGGGTAAAAGGGAAGTTTTATCGTACTGCTATAAGACCGGTAGTGCTATATGGTATTGAATGTTGGGCTTTAAAGAGACAACATGAACATAAAATGGGGGGTAACTGAGAAAGGAAGTTGAGATGGATGTATGGCCGTACAAGAAAAGATAAGATTCATAACAATCATATGTGTGATTGAGTTGGAATGGCACCTATTAGTGAGAAAATGGTAGAAAATCGTTTGAGGTGGTTTGGTCACATCCAAAGAAGGCCATTGGATGCTCCAGTGAGGAGGGTATATCAAGCAGTATGGAATCTTGTTACTAGAGATAGAGGGAGACCGAAACTGATACTCAGTGAAGTTGTGGAGTTCGATCTTTTTGGTTAACAATATACCTAAAGATTTGGTTAATGATAGAGCGATGTCGTATGATCCATGTAGCCGACCCTACCTAGTGGAATAAGGTTTTGTTGTTGTATATTAACCATCTAGGAAATTGAAACTTTCTGAAAATATTTTATATCAACATTATTGCTTGATAAGTTGTAGGGAATTTCAGTTTTGAGAAATTGGGACTACTTAAATTCTGTTTTAAGACAATAATTGTTTATTTGTTGTCTAGTCTTTTGACCTGATGACCTTTATTTGCTGCTTTAGATGGATTTTTATCCCTGTTTTTTTGCATTTTTCTTCCTTCTGTTAAATGAATTTTTTTGTTAAATTGAGTTGTTGATTGTCAGGGTATATATCATACACTTTTGTGATTGGAGCTTACTCATATTGGGGGCCAAAAGCAGGATATAATATTTACCATATGGTACTGTCACTTGCATCCTTTTTGATGTAATTCCACTTTCTTTTATGTTTTCTGCTTTTGTTTACTCTCTGTATTTTCTTTTACCTTCGATGCAACGTGGTATTATCTTTGGGCCTCGGTCTATATGGCAATGTTCTAGTTTAACTGAGTTTTTTTGGGACAGAGTAATGCTGACTTGTTATTTGGAGGTGTGACAATTGTTTGCGGGATTTTGGGCACGTTAGCTGGAGGCTTGATTCTTGATAGGATTACTTCAACAATCTCTAATGCTTTCAAGGTATTGGTGAATTTTATTTACCTGTAGTGTGAAAGGCTGACTTACATAAAACTCTATACTTAGAAGGGGACAAATCCCTTGATATCTGTAAATGTCTTAAACAAGAAACAAGGAATTCAAGTTTTACCATTAGCATTATATCTGGTGTTAAAACTTAATTACTATAGAGATATCAACCATAGTTTATTTTAAAGACACTCTATTCTCTCTCCATTGATGCTTTTTGATACACAACCTCATGGTTTTCAGCTATCTAGCAGCAGTTTTAGAAATTTTCCTTTGTACATGAGTATTTGGTAGCTTTACACACAAACACGTCCATGTTTTTTGACTGAAATTCAGAGCTGCGTTCACTGGTAAATTTGCTGTCTCCTCTTTTCTTCTATGTTTTTGGTTATGAAGTAGTCCACACTTCACAGCTCATGTAACCGTTATGACAACAATTTTTTTGTTTTTGGGGATAACATTTATGAACTTAAGGATGTTCAATTTATCTACCTGGACAACATTTAAAGTTGTCATTCTACTAATTATATGATAGACATCTTTGGCTTTGATTAGCCAATGCTGTTCAAGACCTGGTCCTGAGTTCCTTTTCATGGATCTGTAGTTAGCTTTAATTATGTCTAGGTGTTATTCTGGATCAGCTTATTGTAAGTGATTTTGTGCTCTACGAGGTAAATCTGTGAGATGATTTTTGTCTCGTAAAGCACAAAAGCACTTATTTTATGTGCTCCCAAACAAGCACTAAGTCTTCCTTGCACAATCATCTTTGGCTTTTTACATTCATTATTTTACTTATTTGGGGTAAATTTATTACTTTTGCAGATTCTTTTTGTAGCAACATTTCTTGGGGCAATATTTTGCTTGGGTGCATTTTGTTTTGAAAGCTTGTATGGATTCTTGGTCCTTTTTACCATAGGTGAACTACTGATTTTTGCCACACAGGTAAAATTTTCTATTTTATCAAGGCTTTACTTGTTATTTCTCTTGCATAGCATTGGCATGATATTGATTTTGTACTGAATTACAGTCTCAGATGATTTACATAAGGACTTGATAATTAGATTTAAGCTGATAATCTAGACTCAGAACTTGTGTCTTCTTTTTTGGTCTTTTCTTAATTTTACTTAGTACCCCGTTTTCTTACCTCACATTTAAAAATTAAAATAAAACTCCATCAATGCTAAATTCTTTGGATATGCTGATCTGTAGGTTAAAAGTTAAAACAAATCAATGTATGATGTTTTTTGAAGCATCATTTAACATTGTACCATCGCTCTCAACTAAAAAACCTAAGAATTATTCTTTGTTGAGACCATATATAATTCAACTTTAGATCAGATAGTTGGTCATGTCACACTTTTATTGCTTCCTTAGATACACGCAAATAACCCTTTTAATTCGATTTTCCTACAATGATTCTAGTGCTTTTTTTAATTCTACATTATATTGTTTCTTTGGATTTAAAGATGGTTTTCTTTGGTAGTTGGTAGTTGGTATTTGGTAGCATACTTTAGGTTATTTTAACTTCATGCAAAATAGAACATTTGATTAGTATCTTCATTTAATTGTTATAATTGATTTGATTGTAGTTGTAAACATATTTTAATGAATTTATGGTTCAAATGTTCCTATTTTGCTTCTTTGATCCTCGACGTTACTGCTGCTTCATTGATTAATAAGTTGTAACCACCAACATTTATCATCCACCGAAGTCCATATGTAGTGTCTTCTGAATTTTTCTTTTGATTCAATTACATGTCCTACTATCTGTTTTCACCCGTTTATTTGTTTATTTTGAATTATTTCCATGGATCAAGTTCCTTCATGGACCTAAAAACCTGTAAAACACATTAAGAGACATAATAAATGCAATGTGTTCATACTATTTTAGAATGACATCCTACATAGTTATATGGTGCTTGACTGCTTTATGCTGGGTATTTTTATTTTCAGTTGTGTTGTTTTTGTCTGTTGCTTTGTTTGGGTTTTTGCTTAAATATTTCAGTTGATGATATAATGTTACTTTTGCAGGCTCCTGTGAATTATATTTCCTTACATTGTGTAAAACCAAGTTTGAGGCCACTATCTATGGCAATCTCCACTGTTTCAATCCATGTATTTGGAGATGTACCTTCCTCACCACTTGTTGGTGTTTTACAGGTATTTACTCATGTTTTTACTTGATATTTTGACTTTTTTGGTTACTTTCATGTTTGGATTTTAACAGATCAGAGTTTTATATGCTTAAGTCGTTTAGTTTGATTGGAATATCTTATTTATGCCCCCAAATGTGTAAATTTAATGCTGAAGATAAAAGTATCTTTTTCGTATATAGCTTTCTCTTCTCTAAGAGACTAGTATATAATGTGAAAGCTGCAGAAGATAGGGCTTGATTTAGTAGCCTAGAGGGGGAAACTCTAATTTCAATAAAATTTAAGGGAGGTTATTCTAAATTCTAATTTATTTTCAGTTTTTAAAAGATTAAAAAATGCTTTTTGTAAATATCTATTTGCTTCTCCTTTTAATGTGTAACAATATAAGTTTTGAATCCTATTTTCTTGGAAGATAACTCATCAATTTGCCCCCGCGGTCTTGGTCGGAACGATAGTGAGAATTTTAGTGTATTAACCTGTTCTCTAGTGCGTTTTTTCTACACCATTGTGATATCCCTTCATTCTGCATCTGTCATGTCATTACTTCCTGGCGTGCTTAACATTCTCTTCATTTTTAGGACATCATTTATATTAGTCTTATTTATATTCATCAGTTAGTTTTTTGACATGAGGTCACATTGGATTTTCCATTCACAGGACCACATTCACAACTGGAGGAAGACATCCCTTATTCTAACTTCCATTTTCTTTCTTGCTGCTTTGATATGGTTCATAGGTGAGCGCCATTTTTTTTTATTATTATTTGTTCTTAATTTCTGCAATGTAAGCATCTAGCTATAAAGTCTTACTAACATCTTTTATCTTCTAGGGTAAACTAAATCTTCAGAACACATTATAAAGAATATGGTAGTTTAAGCTATTTATGGGTGTTTTTTTAAATATTTTAGCCATACTAATGCACATTTTATGCATTATTGCTTGAACATTAAACTTTATAGTTTATATTATTAGGATAGACAAATGGAGGCATTTGTTAAAGAAACTCGACTAGAATGACTAGACTTTGAAACTTTTATTAAAAGCCAAGAAGCAATATTCTATTGAGCATATACGGAACCATGGCAATATTAATGAAGAGAAATATCAAAATTTGGTTGCTGTTATTCTGTAATTCGCTGAATTGGAGAAATTGAGTGCCCGACTTCTTGTGCATGGAGATCTTTGTTTTGGCCAGAAATATAGCAATGCTTGTTATATTGCGCTGGCATTTAGTTTATGGAGGCACAGGCTCTAGAGAATGAGAAAGGTTAAAATCCCAGCTCTAAATGTTATTGTTAATTTGTCTGAAAACTATAATTTGGAAACTGATAATAAGTAATAACCTTGTGTTAATACCTAGAAAGACAATGTAACAATTGTTATAGAATTCCTGGTGTTATTTGTTGCTTGAAGACTCCTGCTACTATTGGTTGACTTGTTTCTTAGAAATAGAAGAGAGTTAATCCTATACAAATTCTGCAGGGATTTTTCTGAAAAGTGCTGACCTATTTAACGAAGATGCTGATGAACAAGCTGCTACATCTAGAAGGGACAAAATGAAACCATTACTTGAAGACGATATCCAATGAAGCCTAATTTGCCATGCATCCTAAACAAGTAAAAGATATATGCTATTATGCTTATGAATTTCACATGACATGAGTTGATTACCTTTATGCTTGTGGATTTCATCTGACTTGAGTTGATTACCCTGTAGCCTGTCTTGTGCGTTGTGATTGTTTCTTACTCATGTCAATCTGTTTAATATATGGGATGCAGAAAATGTGGGGTTATGATGGAAGGGCTATGGTAACATTACAAGTGAGGACTACTCTTGAACAGTTTAAAATGTGCTGCAAGTTTTCCCTGAGAAGTGAAAAGTGTCTGTTGTTGATGGAGTGGCAAGCCCCCAGTGTGTTTATATTTCTTCTTTTCTTTTTTTTCTGCCGAAGTGTGTTAATATTTCTTTTGCTTGAAATGTATATGCAAAAAATGACAAGATATTTATATTTTC
Source organism: Mimosa bimucronata (assembly GCA_037074515.1). Classification (NCBI taxonomy): domain Eukaryota; kingdom Viridiplantae; phylum Streptophyta; class Magnoliopsida; order Fabales; family Fabaceae; genus Mimosa; species Mimosa bimucronata. Next base: position 25,396,508 of record CM073447.1, read on the forward strand.
CCTCCGTTCCTATTTTCTTTAGAAGGAACAGTTGCCTACTTTCTCTATATCCAGAGAAGTAGGTTGATGTAGTTAGAAGTTTCAAATTTGTAAGTAGACAGAATAAGTTTTTTTTCAATTACCTATGCGCTCTTGCACCAAATCTTTTTACCATTGCAAGTTTCTTTCTTTATACTTATATTTTGGCCAAAACTTTCTTATACCCGTAGGTGCATTGAATCGTGTAATTTGGTTTTTAAAAATAATGTAGACTAAATTATGCACACTACACTAGGAATTTGGTCGGATATAGGATATGGAATATTTAGGGTGTAATTGGGATGTCCTAGAGTTATCCATTAGAATATTAAATATGGATATTTATCCCTTAATATTAAGATTTTATTTTTTATCCTTTATTATCTTCAATGTCTCAACATCTCAATAAAACCCTAAATATTTGTTATCTCATATCCCATCCATATTGTTAAAAATTAAATGATACTCCCTCCACTCAATAATTAATTAATTTGTGCCTTTGCGGATATTAAAAAAATGATTAAACAAATTATTTGTAAACAAATGTGTATTGAGTTTCTTAAATCAAGTGTGTTGAAACAATTTCTTGATGAGAACTTGCTTAGTATAAGCAATCAATCAACAAATATAATTTAGGGCAGAAATTATGAATGTGGAGGAATAAAGTGGGTTAAAATGTTATATTAGAATCAAAATAAGTACTTTATATACTCCTAGATGACGCGTATTCGGCCTTGAACCCCCTAGATCCTAGGGCCTTGATTACGCGTGCTTTTGGGTGTGTATGTTTATGTAATAATCAACTTGTTGTGTATGTTTATGTAATAATCAACTTGACAGCAAGTCCTTTATTTAAGGATGAACGGTTGGCTACAAAATGCAGCCCATACTCAAGGGTAGGATTTGAACCCCCAATCACTTGGTTAAAGAATTAAGTGAGGAACCACTAGACTATGCTTACCTGGTCAGATAGATAAATGGATATTATTAGTGAATGTAATTCTTGTCAAAAAATACACATACTCCTTTTCTTCTCTTTTTTCCACCTTTTTTTTTGGAAAAATATCTGAAATGTAATTTTACTAAACACAATTTAATAAAGGACTTCTTTGGCAATTGCACTTTTAGTTGGCTACAAAACTATTTTTAAATATACCGGTCTAAATATGAGATCAGTTTAACTTTTTTAAATGATTAATGATATAATTTATTTTCTTTTTTCCCCCACAATTAATGATATAAAATGATTAAACTTTAAAGTATTTATATTTATCATTTTTTCAAACCTAAGTTAGTTTACTTATAAATTAAAGTATAATCTAATTATGTATATCATATGTCAAAGCCAAACAATCCATCCAACTTCTTTAATTTCTACAAGCAAAATTGACCTGATCTTAATTATTTTTCAGATGGGAAGGAATAATTTTGAACCGTGAAACACATTTCCTGAAAAAAAAAAAAAAGAAGAAGCGTGAAGTATTAGTGTAGTGACTCGTGGGTATTGTTTCCTAAATGATAAAAACGCTAGACAATGACGTATGATTTCCATAAAACTATGTCCAGATTAGTTGAATTTAATGCCTTTATCAAGTGGGGTCCACATTAAACTAAACCTCCTCGTCAGCATCAACATTTGTAATAAACTTGGTTCGTTCTTCTTCACTTCTGCACGATCTTCTTCTTCCGTTCATTTCCAAGTTTCACCTATAATCCTTAATCTTAGTGAGCTTTTTGCTTAATCATCCAATCCCAATCCATTTTTTTTACTGTGATTGCTTTTTTTTTTTTACCTCGGGAACACTTCGTTCTCTTGCAAAGGCGTTGGATTATTCAATTTGGTTCCTTTTTTCCCCTCAAGTTCTTTGGGAGCTACCATAAGCTCGGTAAAGCTCTAAACTTTTGATTAAAAGCTCTTTTTTCTTTTTTTTTTTTTTTTGTTCAGTGAGTTTGTTGTATGATTTCGTAAAGTTTTATTGCATATATTGTAAATCAGTGAACTTTTCCTCAGTAAATCTTAATATTTCAGTCAGTAGGATCGTATTTGTTGACAATGTGGACATGCCAATCAATTCATTATGAACTTCATCCTCAATTTGAGACCTCTAGAATGAAAAGGAATCAGCAAATCCTTTTCTTTGCTTTTCAATCCTCCACAGTTTGTTATTGTTAGATACTGGCTTGGGTTCTATGTTTTTTTTTCAAAGATTTAAGAACAAACTAAGAGGGTGTCTCTCCTCTTGAATGAGTAATACTGTGTGCATTTATCCTTCCCCAGAGCTCATCTAGTAGGAGCTTTGTGCATTGGTCCGCCCTTTTTTTTAAGAACAAACTAATGCAACGCAGTACAATGGATTTGTGTTATTCTAAACTCAATAATTATAGTCCATATATATCTTTGGTGGAAGAGTAATTGATGGATTACCTCTGGTTAGGTGTCATTATGTTGATGTATCAAGCAATCTTGAACTGTATGATATAGCTTACCTCATTTGCTGGCTACTTTTTCTTCTTCTGAGAGTTGTAGCTGGTGAGCTGAAATTGTGGCAGTTTAGAGCTAACAACTTTTCTAAATTCTCTCTTTTTCTGCTGTTAGCTATTTCTTAGAGTTTGGATTTCCAAAATTATGAATTGTATGGCTGGCTCGTAATATTATCAACTCCTAACAGCAGACCCACTTATATTAATTCAATAAGATTCTGGACAATATAAGCTTAGCATACGCATAAATCATGAGACTAGACACCCTTTGGATTTTCAGAGCTTAATGTGTATATTGTGCCCCCATCCCAAAACTAAACACCCTTTGGATTGGCTCACCCCTGTTCAGACTTACGGTTGATGCAAAACAAGTTAGATCAATTTAAATTACCTACTCTTACGAAAATTAATTTTATCGGCTTTCGATGATTTTTGAGGCTAAGTATTATTTTTTATTTCTTTTACCTTCCGTTTCAAGTTGTTGCCTTCCAAAAATGTGCTTTGAACCTATGAAAGATAAAAAACAAAGTAAAAAAATTAGTTTGTTATTAAACTTGATTGAGCTGTTTTGGAGTTGATATATTTAGCTTCTATGTTCTGATAAAAGATAGGGATGTTCTTGTGCATCTAAGTCACCGCTTCTTCTCAATTGTCATATTATTAGACAAAGATGAGAATGGAAGCATCAGTTGTGACAAATTTAACTGACTGTGTTTGCAGTCTGAAATTATTAATGCCAGCATTTCACATTGCGAAATTTAGCATTTTTTCAGAGTAAATTTACCCCAGTAGAAATATATTCCTTTAACTTCCATGTCGTTATTATTCAAGTTTGAAACATTAAGAAACCAACAAAATCACACTCGTGAAAAGTCAACAAATATATTTGTTCTACAGCAAGGCTGCTAATGCTTGTATCAAAGATGTTTTAATTTTTCTCATTAATTGTGTACATGGTCGTGCTGCGCTATTTTTTTCCCTCAACCCTAGGGAGTCAGCTTAGCTGGTAAAAGGAAATGACATCATTTCATTTCGACCTATGTTCGATTATCTGAACAAATATAAGATTATTCTCAAGCTTGGAGTTATAATTTTGCAGATGGATGTAGCTAAAGACCTTACTGCTGGCACAGTTGGAGGTGTAGCACAATTAGTATGCGGACACCCTTTTGACACCATCAAGGTCAAGCTTCAAAGCCAGCCTACACCACTTCCTGGCCAGCCTCTGAAGTATTCTGGTGCCATTGATGCTGTCAAGAAGACATTAGCTGCTGAAGGTCCCAGAGGGTTATACAAAGGTATGGGAGCACCACTAGCCACAGTAGCAGCATTTAACGCTGTCCTGTTCTCAGCCAGAGGACAAATGGAGGCCTTATTGAGGTCCCATCCCGGTGCCCCTCTTACCGTCAAGCAGCAAATTGTTTGTGGTGCCGGTGCTGGAGTTGTAGTTTCCATTCTAGCTTGCCCCACTGAACTCATCAAATGCAGGTCAATGATAGTCACCTTTATGATATCATTTTCTCTAGAGAAATTCTTTTTGTAGTATTGATATATGAAATTTGTAGGCCACAGTAGTCATAATTAGACGTGTCAGACCTTGCTTCTTCTTTTGTGACTGGCCTCTAACATGTTTGTATGTTGTCCATGGTTAGATTGATCTATAAGCAATCTCCTACATTCTGTTTCAAGTTCAAGTTTTTCTTTTTTTCCTTTCTGTATGTTGTTGGAAACACCTGCAAAAAACTCAATATATGGTCGAAGTTGTGCCCAAGGACACTGGTAGTAAAAGCAGCACTCCCCAGGATTAAACAAATCCTTTTTGCAGAAAGCAAGAGCAACATTGTAGAAATCTAGAACTAAAGAGGAGAGAGAGGAGGAGAACTCGAAGATAGAGCTCAGTGCCTCAGTGCCCTGTGACCTTAATGCCTTCTGACCATGCATCATGCATTGCCTTTTCATTCCTATATGTTTCTCTTAAAAGTATGAAGAGGATGAGCCTAAGATCCAAACAATACATATTCCTTCTTCCAAGCTTATCATCAACGTACTAGTTGTCTCCTTGACTTATACTTGAAACTACACTCTGGGTCTATGCTTTGCATGGTTTTGAAGCGAGCTACAATTTGCATGACTCATGAATGTGACTTCCTATAGATATTATTTAATATAATACAGATATATATATATATATATATATATATTATCTTGATCCACAAATATTAGGTTTCTCTTTTCAGGTTGCAAGCACAAAGTGTTCTTGCAGGTTCTGGGACGGCTGCTGTGGCAATCAAGTATGGAGGACCCATGGATGTGACCAGGCAAGTTTTGAGATATGAAGGGGGAGTGAGAGGTCTATTCAAGGGCATGGTTCCGACAATGGCCCGAGAAGTACCAGGAAATGCAGTAATGTTTGGTGTATATGAAGCAACAAAGCAGTTGCTAGCAGGAGGTTCAGATACATCAGGGCTAAGTAGAGGCTCATTGATTGTTTCAGGAGGCTTGGCTGGAGCTTCAGTGTGGTTGGTAGTTTACCCAACTGATGTGGTTAAGAGTGTAATTCAAGTGGATAATTATAGAAATCCAAAGTTTTCTGGTTCCATTGACGCTTGCAGGAAGATTTTAGCTTCAGAAGGGTTAAAAGGTCTTTACAAGGGCTTTGGTCCTGCCATAGCTAGAAGTGTTCCAGCAAATGCAGCTTGCTTCTTGGCTTATGAGATGACTAGATCTGCCCTGGGTTGATGTTTAGTTTATCTTGGTTAATGTCACATTTATTCAAGCAATCATTATTTCATCAACGATCGGATAAGGCAGAGAATCACTACAAGAAAAAAAAAAGAATGTGTAATTAGCAGGAAGTCTCGTAACAAATGAGCAGCATACAATAGCAAGTTCTGTATTGCTCACTTGTTAGGACATTTTGATGATTATATTACTTCATTAAGACTTCATAGTGATTCATCCATTAAATTATGTTATTGCTGGTCCTTGAGAGATAAGAAGAAGAAACTAGATATGTTTCATGTGAAAATTTTGGAAATGTTTGAGGACCCTATATATTACTCTCATGATAACTATGCTAAGTTTGGTACAATGGAAAATAGGTGAAGGGGTGTGTAAGGAGAGTGGTTGAGGGAATGTTTTTTTTTTTTTTGGTTTGGTGTGAAGTGAGGAAGTCAAAAAATAATGGAGACTACTTTTCAAGATATGGATGGAAAAGTTGGACTCTATAAAAATGTCAAATTATGGACAAGAATAATTTTATTACAAAAAACTAAATTCCTATTTCATTCAATTATTTAATGTGATTTAGAAATAGGACAAGATATAAGTATAGGTAATAGTATGCAAAGAGAAAAATGGAAACTTGCATTTAGGTCATAAGAAAGACAAATTAATACAATAAGGTCTCTTAAAATCTTAAAATTGCTCATGGGTTCCAAGGGACCTTATGGTAATATAACATGATTGTGAAATCATCTTCTTGCCCGTACTGACAAACAAAGAAGAATATTGATAAGTATATGCGTCTTAATTAATAAGTTAATGTGCTTTAATTGGCAACTATCACAACATGTATTAACAACTAATCAGCGGGATAACTTGGTTACTTTATAATTGTATTATATTACTTACAAGTCCCATGGGACATATTAGTAATTTTAAAATTTTGGGGGACCTTACAGTTTTAAATTGTCTTCCTTGAGATCTTAATGCAAATGTATATAGGTTTATATAATCCACATTGCTTGAAATTCATTTTGCTGCATCAAATTATGTATATACATATATATATATATATATATATTTATATTTACTGCTATATTAATAGAACCAGGTTATATAATGGTTTGTTATGGAATAATTTTTTTCATAAACTGTAATTACTAGTTTAAATTACGTTAAGTAGTTAAAATTTTTAAATATATAGTAGAAATATAATTACTAAATTTTATTTTGAATATATTTTATTTCTTTAAATTCGATTATATTATTGAATTTTTTTATTCTAAATAAAATATATATATTTTTGAATATATTTAGTTTTTGGCGATATTTTCTTAGGAACTTGATAATAAATTTTTTCTTTAAATTAGATCAGATTAGGGGTAATTTTTTTTATTAGTTTTATTCCACATTTACCTTCTATTTCCATTCATGCCAAATATGAAAAAGCTAACTTTTTAATCCTCCGGATCTAAATTATTTATTTATAATATTTTAGTTGGTTATTTGTGATGACAATGTAGATTTTTTTTTTTTAAAACAAAATACCCCTTTTAATTATTATCTCAATTGATAAAAACTTCTGTTAATAATCAATAAAGAGATCTAAAAATGGAAACAATAAGGATAACTTAAATAAAAACTAAATTTGAGTTATAAAAAAATGAAATTTAAGAATCAAAGCATTTTGAAGTTTTATATTTACCATCATCAAAACAAAAGGATGAAATAGTGGAATGTTTCCCCAAACATATTTTGGAAACTTTATACGGCTTTTTGAACCATTTTTCAAATAGAAACAAAGTGATTTAAGGAAATTTTTTTGTCAATAACTTCAAACTAATCAATTAAATATTGATTAATACGTAATCAATTTAACACTACTTGAAAACGGTTTTCATGAGTATTTTTGTGTTTTTTTTTTAGTTGACAGATTTGTTAAATGGTAATTTTAGTCAACTCATTAGGTACGATACTTTAGAACCATTTTGAAGATTTCTCGTGTAATTTTCCCTTCACTCCAAATCTGAATCTAGTTTCTCTTCTGGTTGGATTCAAAGTGTGAATTTCAAGCTGCACACAGTTTTGTCCCTTGTCATCCCTTTAATGATGTAGAAAGGAGGAGGAAGAAGAAAGTGTGTATATAGACGAATGAAATTTTAGAGAGTTTTCGAGAAGATGATGTTTTTAAAATATTCAAATTAAAATCACATATCCAATCATATGTCAAATTATCAAAATAAATGGTGTTAATAACACCTCAGCAAAATTAAACACTTTTAATGTTCTTTTTAAACAAGAACAAGTGGATAACATTATAAACGGGGTAGAACAAGCGAGACAAAAATCTATGTTTCGAAATTAAAAAACCAAAATAAAACTAAATTATAAGTACTAAACATTATATTAATCCTTTTTTAAATATATCTTCTAAAGAGTTTTCTTTCCCTTGATTTTTTAAAATATGTCTTCTGTAGCGTTCTCATTTTGCTACGGAAGCGTTTATTTATGTTTCTTTTAGAAAAATATGTCCTTTACAGTTTGCAGTGTTTTCCATACTCCATAGATAACGAATGGAGGGCCTTTAATTTTATTTCTTTTTAAAAAAGCTGCTCTCTACAGTGTCTTCTATAGAAAACGCTATGGAAGGGTTATATTTTAAAAAAAAAAAATTGGGCTTTTTATAGTGTTTTCCATAAACAAAAAACAAAAAAACAAGATGGGAGGCCTGTAATTGTCAGAAACTTCATTTTTTTAAAAATGTGTCTTTCGTAATCCCTCCGGTCCAAAATATCATAAAAGGTAACATGTTTTTTTATCTAAAATATAAGAGTTAATATGTAAAAATTAAAGTAATAAATGCATTTTTTACATTTCTGCCCTTATATATTATTAAATATAAGGGTGGAGAGAAATTGTGTATAATAAATGAGTGAGGGTAGAAATGAAAAACATTATTAAACCTACACATAATAAATGATTTCACCATGTTTTATTGGTATGTTGTAAAAAAGTTTATAAGTTTCCTTAAAAATTTTATGTCCCTACTGGACCGAATCTTCAATGAGTGAGAATTATAAAGACGTGATATGTCTAATAATTGATCTTAATGCTTCGTTTATTGTAAGTTTCCATGGTAAATGTTAACAAAAGTAAGTTTAAATTTTAATGAGTAAAATAAAATTTTGACTAATGAATTATTGGCTAAGTATCATCTGGTACAAGTATTAATAAACAGTATCTTGTATACCAACAAAGTTTTAAAATTGAACAGAATGGTCAACGTCGCCAACCAACACCAAACGTCCATTTCATATTTTAATTTAAGAGTGTGTTTGTGACATGAAAATACAAAAATACCCTCCAACAAGAAAAAAATCTCAGGTATCTCCTTCCTTTCAAGACCCTACAGAGATTCCAACTTTACCTTCTCTTTCATTGCCTGAAGTCGAAGAAGAATAAGACGAAGATACCCATTAGAAGAACAAGCCCAAATCTGACGATACCCCCATCACCAAATCCCTAAAACCTTCACTAAACCCCACAAGAACGAAAACATTTGAGATACTCATGAATTACTTATACTGCGATACCCAAAATTGGAATGTTAGTCTGGGCTCTGGTTCGGTTGATTATGGTGTGGGATCGATTGTTTGGGTGCGAAGGAGAAATGGGTCGTGGTGGCCTGGTCACCGAGGAACTTGGGTTGTTTGTGTTTTTCGTGGTGTTTTGCAGTTTCGATTAGGCTAGGGAAAAGGTCAATGAGGTGTAGTTTGGTGTGATAGGAGGTGAAATTAGAGGTCAGTGGTGATTGTAACCCCAAACCAGGGAATGAATTGTGAGATTCGATGATGGTTGAAGCTTTTGGAGAGTGAAGGTTGTGATAGTGATGAGGCTGTGCGATGAGCTTCTGGAGAGTGATGGTGGTCTTGAAGAGGAAGGAGATACCTAAGATTTTTGTTTTTCTTGGAGGGTATTTTTGTATTTTCATATCATAAACACGCTCTTTAATTCAAAACATAACGGACGTTTGGTGTTGGTTAACGACGTTTGTTATGTTGCATATATGTATAGGGGTAAAAGGGTAAATGACTTGTAAAGATAGCATGTGTGTATGTTACCGTTGTAGAGATTAGTTAGCTTACTGTAATCAATTCTATTAATTAGTTGATGAAGGCGTGTTTATTAAAGTTATCTGTGTGGTATATTAAAGGTGTGGAATAAGAATTTATTGGTTTTACTACTCTTTTCTCTTTCTTCGCATTACTCTGTACCAGCGTTGGCCATTATGTTCAATTTTAAAATTTTGTTGGCTTACAAAATACCGTTTATTAATACTTTTGTCAAATAATACTTAGCCAATAATTCATTGGCTAAAATGATACTTTACCCAATTTTAATTCATTTTTATAATATTTTTTACTTTAAAATTTAAACATTTTTATCGGGCATTTAACTATAGAACCACATCATTTAGATTTGTTAATTTAGCATTTTTCGTTAAATGAGACTAATGGTATTAACAAAAAAGAGTTAAAAGAGTGCTTTTTAAAGTTAAAGATCCAAAAAGAGACTTGATGCAAATATAAATGACTAAAAGTATATTTTAACCTAAAAAAACAAAACCAGGTTGGAGAGATATTGCAAGGGATTTTTTACACATATAGGATAAACAGTAAAAGAATTTACCAAAATGCTACACACACAAAATATTTCCCCATATACTACACCTGAAGTCGTTCTTTAGGTGAACGACTTCTAAATAATGAAGAAGCCGTTCATGCGAAGAACGACTTCCATTGATTTGACTTTTTTTTATTTAAATATGCCCACATTGTCCATCCGTTGGCTCCTTCTCCTTTCCTCCTTCCCAAAGTAATATTCCCTCTTTTCTCAATTAGATTATATTCTTTGGAAATATTCTTTGCAAATATTCTCCATTGACTCAATCACTCAACACACTCCATATACCCCCTCGTGAAAGCACAATGTGCATGGTTTAAAATAAGACTCTTGCTCTCACTCTCTCATTTACTCCAATTGTTTCTTCTCACACTCCGGAGATGCTCTCTTCTCTACACTCCCAACCTTCTCCTCATTGTTGCTTTATTTTTCTACTTTGTTATCCCATTTTCAGTTTTACATTGCTGGTGTGAGGTAAGTTTTGTGTAGTTTAATTTGTTATTTTGCTTGTTTATGATTTATAATTTGATTTGTTCCAGTTCAATAACTATTATCTTTATTATTTTGATTTTTACGCAGTAAGTAGTGGGTTTACTAATTTGGAAAATCAGCAGAAGTGCCTCTTATTTTGACAGTAAGTATTCTCATTATATCATACAATTGTGTTTGAGTGGACATGGTTTTGGTTCTAAATTCCTCATTGTAATTGTGTTTGCATAAAACTCTGTGTGTGTGTGGAATTCACTTTCTTGACTGATTCATATGGACTATGCATTTATTATATTCTCATTGAAAGTTGTACTATTTCTCTCTAAGTATTTTAGATACTCATATTATTAAGAGGAGAGGGTTGAATATGAAGATGAGTATGTTATACTAATATTGTATTGAGTTTTGATTCCTGTTGTGTTTAAAATTATATATATGTGCCCTCTGCTGTAAATTATGTTGGAAACACATTCAGAATATTAATTAATTTTTTATTTTTGTGAAACAACTTTAACCAAATGTGTCAATTATGTATTGCATTTCGTAAATTTTTAGCCATTTTTTATCTGCAAAACTATTAGTTGTAAGTTAAAATAGACTTCTAAATTTGTATTTTCAAGAAAATGTTGTATTTAACATAATGATTTTTATTTAAACATTTGAATTTGTTAAAAAAATTATACAACCAAAAAACAATAAGATATAATTTTCAACCTTTTAATTTCTATAGAATTTATACTTTTTGTTGCACTAAAGAAATATTAATTTTAATTATATTATAACATTTATAGTTTTAATTTTTTCTAACATTTATTCAAACCTATTTATCATTTGTGTTTTTAAAATAGCTAACAATATTTTTATTATATATCATTTAAAATAAACAAAAAAAAAATTTCAACATTATACAAATCATTTAAATTTATAGGTTGCAAATTGATTTTGCAAAAGTTTATAAATACATGCGGTGTTATATATTTATAACAAAATTTAATCATTTTGTGAATCATGTTTATATATATGTAAATAATTTATTAGAAAAAGTTGCCAATATATTAATACTACAAAAAGTATATATTACAAAAGAAATTTAAAATAGAATAAAAAATGCCTGCTTGTGTTTTAAAAAAAAATTTGTTTAAAATCTTCATAAGAGTGTTAATAGTTTATATTAGAGTATATTTTTCCAAATAAATGGGAGGCTTATGCAATTAAAGCAACATATAAGGGGGGCTAGATTATTTTGCTTATTTTTTATTGTGCATGTAAATGATTTTTACAAGATACTTTGCTTGATTAATAATCATAATGCAATATTTAGGGAGTAGAATGGATCATAGAAAGGAGTCCATATGTGTATTTGCAAATGGAAGAATTTGTAACGGTCTATCCAGTGCAACATCTGAGTCTAATAGAGTGAAAATAATCAAAGTTCACTCAAATATTACATTGGATAAATTGAAGGAAGTTATTGGACAAAAGTTGCGACTTTCTCCCACTCAAATTGTGACAAATCTAATGTATAGATATCCCACTTGCATGAATCCACCACAATATCAAGCATGTAATTTAGAAGATGATTCGGAAATAAAACAAATGTGGCAAATGAATAGAAGATTTTCAACACAATTGACATGTGTGGAGTTGTATGCTAACATATGTGATGTAACATATGATGGGCATATTGAGCCACAATCAATTGAAGATCATGTTGGAAACATACTCCCATCAAGTAGTAATACGGTAAACATTGTGCAACAAGAACCCATGTTTACCAATTACATGGAAAATCTCCAACCATTTGAACCTCCATTGGATGATGGCAACAATGAATCATCATGTTCTCTTCCTCATAGAGATGACATCTTGGATGAAATTGAGGACGAGGAAGAATATGATTATTATATAAATGTTGGAAGTGGGAATGATAATGATGACAACGGCAACGAGCATGAAGAGACGAATGACCAGAATGAACTTGGAATTGCTTTCTTATGTCAACCTCATGTTGATTCGAATATAACTCATGAGTTGAATGATTTAGAAGATGTTCAAAATTTGTGATAATGAAGAGTTATATATTGGAAAGGTGTTTAACAATGTCCGAGCTCTAAGACGTGCAATCAAGCTATACTCCATTCGAGTTCATCACACATTCAGGGTTTATTATGCATGTAAAAAATATAAAGATTATCGATGTATTAACTATGGAGATAATTTCAATTGGAGAGTATGGCGCTTGCAAGAGGGAAAATAGAAACTTTTGGGAGATAACAAAGTATAAAGGTCCTCATACTTGCTTGAACGCTTCATTAACTCAAGACCATCCAAAGTTGGATGTTGATGTAATATCATCTTGTATGGTGGCAATGGTAGCCTATAAGCCAAGTTTGGTTATACTGTATCTTATAAGAAAGCATGGAAGGCAAAATAATTAGCTATTGCCATTACTTTTGGCAATTAGGAGACCTCCTATTCCTTACTCCCAAGGTGGTTAGCTGCAGTTCAACACTTCATGCCTGGGTCATGCATTCAGTTTTCAAATAAACAATGCTCTCAAGTTGATTTGAATGGTGGACCAGTTGAAATGTTTAATCATGTTTTTTTGGGGCAAGCCTTGCATAGACTCATTTCCATACTTAAATCCAATTGTACAAGTTGATGGAACATTCTTATATGGAAAATATAAGGGTATATTGCTTATGGCCATATCACAAGATGGTGATCAAAATGTTGTACCACTTGTATTCGCTATAGTTGAAGGGGAGACAAGATCTGCTTGGGCATGGTTTTTATACCTTGTACGCCATTGTGTCATAAAAGATAGAATAGATGTTTGCTTGATTTCAGATAGACATCCTTCAATTTTAGCTGCTGTTGCTCAACCCCAGGTTGGATGGCACCCACCACTAGCACATCATGTTTTTTGCTTACGACATGTGACTTCAAATCTTCACAAAGCACATGGAACAAATTGGTTGAAAAAGAAGTTTATAAATATAGGTATTTTTTCTTGTGCTTTTTCTGATCTTATAATTTTATAAGTATTTCTAACAAGCTAGCAATTATTTGTAGGGTATGCTTATGAACGTCGTGTTATTGACTGACAATTAGCATATATAGCACTATATCATGCACCTATAGCTCAATGGATTGGAGCCATTCCAAGAGATAAATGCTCACGTGCATATGACCTTGAGGGTCAACAATTCGGACACATGACAACAAACCTTGCAGAGTGCATGAATAGTGTTTTTAAAGGTGTTTGATGTAACATCCCAAGTTTTTAAATAATTATTAACGGTGATTTTAAATGGATTTTTGAAGATTTAAGGTGATTTTTAAGGGATTAATTAACTACAAGAGAAAGAATAGGAATAATTAACCACTAAAGAAAGAATAGGAGATTTTTTTTTAAAAAAAAACTTGGGATTCCTAGAATTTAGGAATTTTTAAATATTTGAATATTGCAAAATAAAAATATTTGGATATGGCTCAAAACTTAGCTAATCATTTAAATTTTAAATTTTGGGAGGATTATCAATTCATATTAAAATTTAGTTTATATATGTAAATATATAGATATGAAATATAAAATATATATATTTATATATATAATTATCCATTCAATTAGTGGGTGACACGTGGCCACCCACCAATTGAATGGGTGTGCACGTGCTGCCCACTTAAATCAATCCGGGGGAGTATGCCCCCCAATTGATTTACTCCCTCGGCCAATGTAGTATAAATCAGCGTCCCCCTTCCTCATGATTTTCATTCGGTCGCGACAAAAGAGAGGAGAGAAAGGGGTGTGCTAGGGTTTTAGTTTAGGGTGCTTCAAGAGCACTTTGAAAGCTTAAATCATCTAGGTAATTGTCTCTTCTCCCCCTCCTTCCTTTACCCTTATTTTCTTAAAGATTATCTTGTCCTTGCTTAAACTTTTCATGGCAAAATTTTGGGCTATATTTCAAAAAAAAAAAATCAGACTTAATGGGGTGGTTTTTCTTGTTTCTTAACTTAATTTTAAACCCTTCTTAGATTCTATTATAGTTTGCCTTGTTGGAAAAAGAGTTGTTCATGATTTGGGTGATTTAAAATATGTGTTCTTGAGGGGTTTTTATGGGAGTCCGAAAATTTGAGAAAAAATTGGGGGTTTAATTGTTTTATTAAACCTATTCCTACCTTGTTATGATTTCTAATACCATGGGTCTTTAAATTTTGGCTTGGAACAAAGATTTTATATTTCAAAGTTTGGGAAAATTTAGGGTTTGGTCTTGATTCCGAAATTCCAAGTTTGTAAGAGGAGTTTTATGTTTTCAATAAGCTTATTAGTAATGATTAATAAACTATGAAATCTTTTGGGTCTTGGGTAGCTTTGGATGTAAACCTTGGGTTGCGATATTTTAAATAGCATTATTTTGTATTATCGAGTGATTAACTCGATTTGGTTACATGATTGGTTGTTGTAGATTTTAATCCTGGTTCGTAGAGCACCGAGATAGGTTTTGTGGTAATACTTAACTACTCCATAAGGTAACCACTTCCTTGTCTCTAATTATTGTATGATGAGTCTGTAAACTCCACTACTGGTTGGTTGTAGAGCTTGGGGCTAGCATGCCATACTAAATGGGTAACGGCAAAATGTTTATTCTACCACTCTGTTATGTGGAAATAGCATGTAATGGATCTTGTTTGATGTGTAAATTGTATGTTGATAAAAATTATTACCATACATATGCGTGGTTGCACTTGAGTATGTATAATTAATTGTGGTAGATGACATATTGTATTTAATTATCAGCCTGTACATGATCATTCTATTTGAAGTAACATGTATATTGTTGTTTGTTGGTATTGGCGCCTGGTATAAGTGCGGTTTCACCCCCTTCACGTGATGAGGTGCCCGAAGGCCATACCTTTTGGGTTTATGTCCTGTATGGACTTACCGACAGTGAAGTCTGGTTTCGTTGGCTTCTGTCGGACCGTAGAGTCCGGTTTCGGTGGCTCACGGTTAGAGGATTTTGGTTCCATCATATTTTGTGATGACGGTGAAGTCATCACAAAATATGACTTCACCAACCGCACTTATACCAGCCTGTACATGATCATTCTATTTGAAGTAACATGTATATTGTTGTTTGTTGGTATTGGCGCCTAGTATAAGTGCGGTTTCACCCCCTTCACGTGATGAGGTGCCCGAAGGCCATCGAGTTACCTTTTGGGTTTATGTCCTGTATGGACTTACCGACAGTGAAGTCTGGTTTCTTTGGCTTCTGTCGGACCGTGGAGTCCGGTTTCGGTGGCTCACGGTTAGATGATTTTGGTTCCATCATATTTTGTGATGACGGTGAAGTCTGGTTTCAATGGCTTCTGTCGAGCACAAAGTGTGTGTTACCTTCTTCGGAGGATTATTTGCATAGCGTGTAAATATTTGGTGATGCATACAAGTTCTAGTTGTATGAATGTTCATATATGTTTTCATTCTTTGAGTATTGAGGAAAGTGATTATACATGTAATAAAATTTTATTGTTGGATGTTCTTTTGTATTTGAGATGTGTAATTATTGTTAAATGCTCCACTTAATTGTATTAACACACATTTATGCATGTAGACAGTATAGGAAGAATAAGTGTTACTGGGACTTTGTCTCATTTGGTTACTCTTCAGTTTCAGGTCCTAACTCAAAGGGTAGAAAGGAAAGAAAGGAGTCAACCCGACCTCATTAATTTGAGGTTGTTGTTTTATTATTTGGGATATATGATTGCCACATACTATAGACTAGGTATGTATGCATGTAGCTTCCGCATTTTAATTATTATTTTGGACTGTATCAATTACTAATTTTTTGAGACCGATCCCCTTTTGGCATCTACGGCCGTAGGCTTTATATTGGTGTTGTTTTGCTGATGGTCTTTATTTTAATTTGGTACCTCGTTTCCATTTTATCGTGGATAAAATTTACTTTCAATTACTAGTTTATTCCTTATAACTATGATAGATCATTTTCTATCATAGTTAGACTTTATAAATGACTAAACTCTTTTGTTTAACTACGATAGGCTTTTATATTTTACATTCTTCTTTTGTATCGTAGTTAACCCCTATTAATATCACCAAGCTTTTAATAACTATGATAGTCTCTTTTCTATCATAATTATGGTTTTTTTTATATTAACGAAAATTCTTTTCTAACTACGATAGACCTTTCGGTTTTCACAATTATCTTTTCTATCGTAGTTAGTACCATATTAGTGTTATCTGGACGCAAATGATGGTTGTACATATTTTACATTTGGAGGATTTTACATTCGAAGTCTACCAATCACTGGTTTAGTTAAGGCAACCATGTATAGAGTAAATAACTATTTTGTGAAGCGTGCTCAGCAAATTCAGCACAAATTGCGGCTAGTTAAGTGTTTTCAGAGACATTAATAAAGAAGCTGGATAGAGTAGCACAAAATGCCTCTGCTTGTGTTGTTCGAGAGTTTAATAGAAGATCAACATCATTTGATGTTGTTGAGCCATATGCATCTCCCGAAGTACACCAATTGATTCCACAATATGGCTTAACAACACCTGAAATTTGGCTTTCTTCAATTCCACTTATTTCCTTCAATATTATAGAGTGGCATCAACCAGACCTTGTGCTACGACAGTTTGGTCATCAATAACCAATTCCTGACACACCTGTTCATTTAGGAAATTATCACACAGTGCAATTACGGGGTAAAACAACAACAAATTGGAATGATCAATGCTCGACCTTTATTCAGGCATGGGATAGATGATCACATGCTATTGTTAATACTCCGGTGGCTCTTGATGAACTTGACTGGACATCTCAATACATGCAATGGTATTGGTGACATACAAGAAGACGGATCCAGCATATTAGTGGTGATACTGGCTGCGCCGTAAGTTTTTCATATTTTTGCATCAATACCATCTTATTTTCTTCATATAAAAAGTGTTATAACCTGATCCCCTTTTATTTATTGTAGTCTGACATAGCAGAGCAGTTATACAGGCTAACGATTAATTCTCGTACCACATGCTCTAATTGCACTAATTATCGTGACAGAGTTGCTCGAGACCAACGAAATATCTTACTTGCATTTAAAGAGAAATGATTTAATATGAACTCTCAACCTTTCCCACCAACAACTGAGTTGCCGCGGCCAGAAATTCCCCGCGATAGACCAAGCAAGCGCGACGTGGTAGTTACTTGTCTACCCAACCACATGTTGAATGTCAAGATGTAAGTGAACAAGTGTAACATTACCTCCCTAATCCCACTATTAAACACTCACAATTAAAAATTAAATCGTTTATAGTGCTAACTATGTTAGGAAAAAGAATTAAATTACCAAAAATTCGCTAACATAGTTAGAAAAAGATCTTTCCATAATATTTATATATATTTCAACCTCAACTCCAATCTCTGTCATCACAATATAACTTCCTTCCCAGTACAATAACAGAGAATTTCATTATGCATGATTAAACTCCACACATCATTCTTAAGATACCATACCATAATAGGTATTATACAATAATTTTTCTCCCAGAATAGGAACAAGGTTCAGCGGAAGCATCATATAAAATATGATCCTAAATGTGGCAATACCTCCTGTCCTTCTGGTCCAGAGTATCTCACGATATCAGTGAGAAGTTCCCGGATCCTTCCCTTGACCTCCTACTTCACTCCTAGGACCTGCAAAAGTGAGATCAACGGGGGTAGCCCCAAAACGCAACCACTGACTACTCATCTACGTGTGGTGTGTGCTAGCAAGGTGTCCAGTGGAATACATATATGTATATATATTAGTTTAACCAGCATGCTCAGGTATTCACATATAATGCATATCTTGGTCCCAAATATCTTTTCTCATCGTTTATAATTATAAAATAATCCATCACAATTCATCCTCAATAATAGTATATATATCATTGATAATTACAGACAACCCAAACAAATCTTACTAGAAATGTTGGGAAAACATGTGGGACCAGTCGGGACCTTCCACCCACCCCTGATCACCACGGTATAGTTCACGAGGGACTCTCTACCCTCCCTGAATAATACCACAGATTAGAAGGATCTCTGTCCTTTCTGAATCCGTAAGGGGCGATATCCCCTCTTTCGTCTTTCTCTCCTTTATTTCTCATAATATATCAATTAGTCCCTGTGGCGCAACAGGGTACCTCATCACGTGATGGCACAATTTCCAATTCACCGGTGTCACATACCCAAATAATTTCTCACATACAACACATAGATATGCAACACCACAATCAGGCACCAGGCCTTTCAGTATTTTCATAATATACATATATTAAATAATTTCCAAAACCACATATATTTCCGTTTCAAATATTTCACATCACAAATTTATGCCATTTCAAAATAATACTCCACAGGACATTTATTATAAAAATATTAATATTCCAATATCTCATTTCCATATCTCATCAATCATCAATTGATAATCAAATCTCAATTTGTGATTCAAAATCTCATCTCCATATAACATCATAATTTTCAAATAATAATATTTCAAATTTCTTACTAACACTACACACACACATAAACAAGCAGAAAGCGGTTACCTGATAGCTGGCACCAATCTCACAATAGTGCAGCTCCCCCGTGCTAACTCAGTGCAATTCAAGCACTACACAATCATGCATACTACCACAATTAATTATTTATCCAACAATTTTATATGTTGGAAAATAAATTATTTACTACCCTTTCTTTGCCCTTATTTATTTTAAATTTCCAATTTAACATTTATTCTCCCTTTCTATTTCTAAAATTTATCTCTACTCCATTTATACATATATCCAAAATTATTTATTCTTCCAATAACTATTTATAAAAATTCAAGCCTAAATAAAATTAAACCTTACATCCCTAAATTATTTCTCAACCTCAAAAATCCATTATTTAATCCACAATTTATTTTCCAAACCTTAATAAATATCTAAAAATTATTAATTTAACTATAGACCCATCAGATCATCAAAAGTCCTAATTTTCAATATTTCTAAAAATCCAATAAATTCCAATAATTAAGAAAAACCTCCCACAATGAAAAATATACTTAGAAAAACTCATAATCGAAGTCTAAGCTTCAATTTATTAATTTTAGGACTCCCAAAAATTACCAATTTAGACAAGGTCTAATTTTTCAAGTATAACAAATCGAAAAACTAATGACATAGAAAGGTAGAGGAGACTTACAGGATTCCAAAAATGTGCTTAGTTGGCCGAAAAGCTTACTATTCCTATACTAACAGACTCTAATAAGTCTAGTAATATGAATATATATGGTGGAAAGAGAGAGTAAGAGAGAGAAACGAAGAGAGAGAGAGAGAGTGAGTGAACGTGAATGAAGAGGAACGGTGGGTGTATTTATATATATTTGGTGCACAGTAACTCAATAGTAATGAATAGTAACTCAATAGTAATAATAATAATATAATATAATAATATATTATATTAATAATATAATATAATATATATAAATAGTAGTTGAGTGTGATTGGTTGAAACAATAATCATTGAAATAGTAAAAAGAGAATACGGGAGAGAGTCAGCAGAGAGGAGTGTCGGCAGGAACAGGAAATATATTACTGGACCATAAAATTCTCAAATAAGATATTTCTTTTGAACCAAAAATTTTCTTTTCACTCTCAAAATTTTCCCATAATATCTTTTATTGATTTCCTCCCATATTAATCTCTTTTGAGCCTAAAAATAATCTCTCCCAAAATTATTATTGTCCAAATAAGGGAGAAACTAGGCCTTTAAAATCCTCAAAGATACCTCAAAATCTTTCAAATATCCTCATAATCCATCATTTCTCCTTAATCAATTCCTATTTACCCCCCACTAATCCTAAATAAATTTTTAGGATGTTACAACAAGAGCTACCAAATTTTAGTCAGCCTAATTACATGGCATCATCATCTCCCTTCACATCTTCCGACCATGCTCACCATGAACCTTGATTCATATCACCATCCTTCTCATCCCCTTCCACCCCATCCAATCCTAATTTTCATCATTCACATATTTACTAGATGATGATGCAGTATTTTCGGCTGAATACAATGCTTCTACTTCTGAGTGCAGTGGACCATCAAACGAAGCATTTATCACGCCTCGACCCTCCATTCATTTAAGTGATTCTGGTTGGTTTGATTTGAATATGTCAAACTCTCACCCAAATGATACTTTGCAATCTCAACAAAATGACATACAACAACAACGACCACAACGTAGGAGGAGGGGAACCAGATGTGGTACATGCAGTCACTATTTATAGGGTAATATAATTTTTATTTTTGATAAACTATGTTATTAGTTTTAATTTATGTGTTATTTTAAATTTCAACTAATATGCACTTTATCAAAATTATGTGCCATTATTTGTGTTTTATGTAACTATTACTATCTTATCCTTTTAATACAATACTTTATAAGAAAGTTAATCTTAGTTTTAAAAATATGTGACGTTAATTTTTTTCTATGTTTACCTTAGTTACTGCCATAGTACTCCCTTAACAATAATCAAGTAAAAAAAGGGAGGAAATTATAAAAGATGATTAAGGTGGTTTAAAAGAAATTCTCTGTTATAGTAGTTAATTTATCTTATTAATTTTAATTAAATTACTTGCAGTAGAAAGTATTTTATTTTGGAGGTCAATAATTAGGAGATTATGGCGTAAATGGTAGGGGTACAAAGACCGAAAGTCGTTCACGCCAAGAACGGTCGTTCTTCGCGTGAACAACTTCTACATTATTTAGAAATCGTTCACCTGAAGAACGACGTCAGGTGTAGTATATGGGGAAATATTTTTTTTATAGTATTTTGATAAATTCTTTTACTGTTTATCGTATATATGTGAAAAACCCAATATTGCAACGTACATGTGTAAGGTATAAATCATATAATTTCAAGTTAATTTTAACTCTAGTTATGTGCGTTTAGTTCATATCTGTCTTTTTCTTTCATAGTATACAACATATCCTATCCTATCCTATATCTCATATATCACACTTTTTTAGCCGATCCTTAAATGGCTTACAGTCGGCTCCTCTCTGCTTTTCCTATTCATCTTAGCCGTTTCAATTTTTCTTCGTTTTTTAATCGCACCGGGCTCCGTGTCAGCCTCTAGATCTAACACCATTCCCTTCCAATAAGTCCTCCATTCCCTTCCAATAAGTCCTCATTCAGCCTCACTGGGCCCACACATCTCACAGTTCAAGTGTTGCCCCATGTGGGCCCCGCTCCCCCGTATCTTCCTCAAGGGAGGTACCACCAGCCGGAGCCTTTCTTACACTCCAATGTGGGCCGTACACATGCCACATTTCCCTTCAACAGCCCCAACCCTTACTTTTGTGTGATTGACGCCATCTCCTCTCCCTTCTAGAAAGTTACCTGCCTCACTATTGAGGCCCCACATGTACACATCTTCCCCAAGCAACCCATACCCTCGCATTTATATGATCCTCCCACTTCATATTTTGCCAGGCATTTTAAGCTCTTTACTCGGCTCTTCCCAAGGTAGGGAAGTTTTGTTCCATTATCACCCACGTTTTATGATTCCAGTGCCTCCTGCCATTTAATCGTTTGTCGTTGCCTTTGCCGGCCTCACTCCCCTCCGTCGAAGGTGATGGTAAGTTATGCCGCGCCCTTTTTGGTATTTCATCTGGCTGGGTAGGGGTGCCTTTGAACTTGGTTGGTTTTTCGCACTGATTACCCACGGGTCGGTGTTTTTCACGATTGAAGATTTTAATACCCAATGATCCTTATGTGTGACTATTGCTCTTATTTCACTCTTTCTGCCCTTGATCCTCTGATTTTGTGTCGTGGTCTCTTTTGTTTTTACTCCAATTATTTTTTCCGGTGGCCACAGTCTTGGTCAACATTTTTATACACAATGATCCTTGTGTGTGAAAACTCTTACCTGGTTTCGTTTTTTTTTTCCTTGGCTTATTTTGTTGTGTTGAGGATTGACTTATGCTATTTTTTTTATGGAAGATGTCCCCATGCAACGCGCGCGGGGTATTCCCTGTCTTGCACTTACTTTTTTCTTTCATAATAATCAATTTTTATTGAATAGCAAAACAGGAGAATGAAATATAAACAATTTTTGTCTTCTCTTTCCTTCTAGAATTCCAGTCATGAGCAATAGTTTTTACCTTTAGTGCGCAGCTTACCTGAATTTGTTGCATCATAAGAGCGCCACCTGCGTTAGAGACCCGCTGCAACTTATAAGAGCTTATTAGTCGAGCACCTGAAGTACATTTCTTGGATTTTGATGTTTCATATGAAAACATATTGGGTGTTTATGTTGTCATGCAGTCTAATGGTTGGTAGTCTAATTATCTTGCATGACGTGTTCATAGGTACTAACAAGATTGTGCCACCAGCATCAGCCATGGGAGTAGATGTTGTACATGTGATTCCATCCCTTTGCTCTCCCTACATCTCGTCTTTCTCTATCCCCCTCCATGGATTTTTTCCTTTTTGCTCTCCGTCTCCCTCCCCATCAGTTTTTTCTTTTTCTTCTTCACAAGCCCTCTGTTCAAGAAGCTACTACACAGTCATATAAACTATAAAGAGAGAGAGAGACGCAGAATAGGTGAGGGATTATTCTAAAGTAAGAGGATTTCACCATGTCACGGCGTAGGACTTAGACGGAAGAACATAGAGGAAGAAGAAGGAAGAGGGGAAGATCCAGCCAAAGTAATCCCATTTGTCCCCTGCACTCAAACAATTCTCTTAATTTTTTGTCTTTCTTTTTCTTTCAGTAATTCATTTTTATTTTCAATGTAATCCATTTGGCACTATATCAGCCACGCACCCTCACCAAGGTGGAAGCACAGCCCACAACCACACAAATAAAAAACACCACCCACAATATTTGTTGATTTTTTTCCTTTATTATGTTTATAGTTTTTTTCCAGAATTTAAGTGGGCAAAGATATTTTTTTTCTGTTGTGTTACTTTATTTAATTTTAATGAGACGTTTACTTTATTTAATTTTAATGAGACGTTACAACATTTTTTTAGCCAAGAATCTGTATTCCTATATCCTCATTTAATTAAATAATGATTGTTTATAATCCGATCAAACGAATACGCAATTAATATAGTAATTTTTTTTATAAAAATCATTTAATGAATACACTATCTATAATAATATAGTTAAGTTTTAATCTATTATTGTAAAAAATTTATATTGATCTTATATTTATGATCAGCTCTTATATTTACGACTAGAGATTAAGTATGTAGTGATATGTACTCCCTCCGTCCTTAAATATAAGGTTCACTTTTGTGAATAGGTGTGTCTCAAAATATAAGTTTCATTTTTCAGTTTTGCCCTTTTCTTATTTTTTCTCTGTACACTTTCTTTCATATTTATTACTTCTTATTTGTCATATTCTCTTTCGTTGTTATCTGTTCTCCACATATTTGCATTTATCTTTAATAATAAGGGTATAATAAAAAAAACTAACTAATTTTTTTTACTAAATACACAGCGAGTAACAAATATGTTAAGTTTAAGGGATTTGAGGTCAATTAAAATATATTTGGACATAGAGGATCAGAAAAATTTATGAAGCTGAGATCTATCTGAGGGAGGTAGAAGAGAGAGAAAAATATTTGGGGTAACAATTGATGATTGATGGTAAGTAAGTAGAGAGGAAAAGATAAGCTACTTTCGTGAAAATATTTAAAAATATAAATTACAATTTCTCAAAATATGGTTCTTCACCAAGAAGTCACGTCTTCATCAAATGCATCTTCTTTTCAAAGGCTACAAATAGATGTAGCGGTGAAAGAACATCTATTCAGACCTTCTCATCAAGCTACTCCACCATGCAAGGTTGAAAGGCAAATAAAATAAAAATATAGGGATTTACTATCTGTTTTCATTAACATTAATAATAAACGTTAAATTATCTACTTATATTCTTTAATATTTATATTTTGTTCTTTTTATTTTGAAAAGCTTACTTTTATTCTTTTTTCTAACATTATTAGTGTCACTAAATGGAATGTATAGACTCACATTTTTAAATGGTGAATAATTATTGACAAATTGTTTTTATAGTTTAATATAGTTATTTTAATCCGCATTAATTATAGAAATCCTTTTAGATTTATTGAATCATTATTATCCACATCTTAAGGACTAAATATATACTTTTGATAGACTAAAATGAAAACTTATACAAATATAAAAGATCAAAAATATATTTTAACCTAATAATAAATATAACTGCTGCAGAAGAATTCTTCATTTGGGGGGGGGGTTGTTTTGAAGATTTCATTAAAATCTAAGTTATATAAAAGGGAGCCATGGTTTCATCTTAAAAAAAGATAATTAGATGATGATGAGATTTTTTTTGGGATTAAAAATTGTTTAATTAAGGGTGTGTTTAGATTGGCTTCTGAGAAGTGACTTTTTTTTTTAATTTGAATTTTTTAAAAGTAAGATTGGATAAAAGTCAAATTGTGTGAAGTGATTTATGTTAGGATTTGTGATGATAGAAGTGACTTTTTTCAATATAATTTTTAGAAACGTGTTTGGATGATTATTTTGAAAGGCAAGTTTATGATTATTTTGAAAAGCAAGTTTAGATGACAAATTACTAAAAAAAAGGCATTATTGTTATTAAATAATACATATATAATATGTATATATTCTTATTTAAGGCTTATTTTCTCCCTTATTTTAGGGAAAATAATTTTAAAAAATAATATTTTTAGCTCAAAGGAGGATATTTGGGAGAAAATAGTTAGAGATTATTGTGATAAATTTTTGGAGATAAAAATAAAAATTTATATTAAAATAAAATATCCTATTTGAGAATTTTATGGGTCTAATAGTCTAATTTTCCTACTCACTTTATTAAATAATACATAACAAAAGATGTTTATGCTTAAAAAGAAAGGGTTAAAGGTCAATTTTAAAATGTAGTAATTTTGCTCTTTTCCGTTAAAGAGCTCACTTTGACCATTAAAAAGTTAACGTTGACTGTTAGTATTTAAATGATAAATGGCAAAATTGCTCCATTTTAATACTTTAAGAGCAAAATTGAACAAAAAATTACTTCCAAGGCAAAATTGATCTTTAACCCCAGAAAGACATAAAGACATGTTCTAACATTACAAATTAAATTAAGCATTCATTTCAAAGATTTTATGATTAATTATATTTTTTATCTCTAAAATCATTCGTTAATTAGTTCAGTAGTCATATACGTATCTATATTAAGTGTTTGTGGAGTGTATGCAATAGGCTGATATTTTTTTAGGAAAACATAGCATTCATGAAAATCCCTTCATTTTTTAATTTCGAACATATTCTTAATTTATTTGCCTTTTTGGGGAATGCTAGCCGTCGAACTCATTCCTTGTGCTTTAAAGACATCGCTGCAAACCACAATGGCCTGTGATAGCTAGCTTCACTTCCAACATATTCTTTTGTTAAACCAATGGGAAGACAAAAATTAGATGTATTATAGATTTTCCTTAAAAAAATAAAATCTTTGTTTATAAAATAAATTTTAATGGATAAAAAGATAATATCTTAATTTATATTGTTTTTAAAAAATAATATATAAAGTGAGTTGTTTCAAAGGGAATCGGTTCCTCTACTCTTGCAAAAGATCAATAGAAGTATATAAGCATATATAGAATATCTAAATCCAATTTAAACAATGTATATTTGATTTATCCAAAAATAATTAGATAACATGATATTCTAACGACATGGAAAAATTTCTCATCCTTTTAGCTATCACATTTTTTTTAAAAAAAAATCAAATAGAGAGATAAATATAATCGGATGTACATGACCATTTTGTTTAATGTGGAAGGTGCATTTTTCTTTTGATCAAAATGAAATAACCAAATATTTTCAAGCTCCCATTACATCACTCTAGAGAACATATATCAACTTTTTGTGGCTTCTTATTTATTGTTATGCAAAATACTGTGACTTATGTTTCTAAAAATATAGAAACATATCGCAATAATTTGTCAAAAAAATTGAAATCTACAATTTATTAGAGTAAACTTATTCTCCTTAATGGAATTTAAGTTAAAAAACTTCACATTCATTGCAATTTCACTAACTCCTTAATGGAATAAGGTTAAAAAGTTCACATTTATTACAATTTCAGTAATAGAAAGTAAAGACCAAGTTGCCATCATTTAATACATCTTGCCTCTGATTCCCTTTTTTCACTCTAGAAATATTTGTTGATTAGGGAAATAATTGCATGCATATTTAATCGTGTTCTTATATTTTTTATTTTACATAAATAACATGGTTTGCAAAGTCAATGCACCCATAAAGTCAGGGAAAGCATAAGCTCATTTAATTTCATTAAAAACAGATGTATGCTGCAAATGAGGAAAATCAACATAAGGCTTCAACTTTTATATGAAATGCAACAGTAACCCTATATTTCAATTCAGAAAGAAATAAAGACATGTTCTAAACATTGTCAATTAAAGTAAATTTTCATATTTAATACATCTTGCCTCTGATTCCCTTTTTTATCTCTAAAAATATTTGTTGATTAGGGAAGTAATTGCATGCATTCTTAATCGTGTTCTTATATTTCTTTATTTTACATTAATAACATGGTTTGCAAAGTCAATGCACCCATAAAGTCAGGAAAAGAACAAGCTCAGTTAACTTTATTAAAAACAGATGTATGCTGCAAATGAGAAAAATTAAGTATATCTCCCATTAAAATAGGATGGTATATGCTCATGAATACTCAAACTGTGACTCAATTTGTAAGTCTAGCTATGATTTGGATTGCTTTGATGACTTGTGCAACACTGAATTTCTTAATACGAGTAACTGTTCAGGCTGCATGTCTTTGTAATGGTACCTGCTTGCGCCTAACCCATCTTGGCAAGACTGTCGTAGGTGCCACTACATTGAATGGCTCTCATCCAAATGAGGATAAAGTTCTTATTCCTCGAATGGATATGAATCCTTCTAACTGTCGTTGGCCTTTTCGAATGCAACGCTGGCAATTCCCAATTGCTCTATCATTAAATTAATTAACAATGGTGAAATTAGTGACGAAATATTTTCCGTCGGTAATTTCGTTTCCAACAGAATTTGGTCGGAAAATTGAAATTACTTACGGAATTCCGTCGGTAATTATGTGTTTTTTTATAGTGAAATTAAAGCCTTTTCCTACTAGGTATGGTCATTTAAAAATAAATATAAAATCAAATAATAAAATAAAATAATGCATTCTTCCGTTTATAATTAAAAAATAAAATTCATTAACTTACCCATACCGTTAAAACAGTTTTAGCAAATTTATGTATTAATTTTGTTCTAATCTCCACTTTTGCTCTTAATTAATGCTCATCATTTTCTTAACTTTATATTATTAATTTATTTTAGGCATTTTAGGTGAACAATAATATTAATTACTAATAAAAAATTTGTAAATTATCTTATATATAGAAACAACGCATCCATAGGATGGGGAACGATCAGAAATCTCATCGTGCAAGTTTGGATTGTCACAATGGATCATATTTTTAGATAAACAAAGTAGTGTACGAAATAGGCATATGTTCACTATAGACTTGCATTGTTATTTGTTATGATAATTTTGATATTAAAATGTTAAGCCACTCTTTTATAAGATGTAGAGATCTTCAAAATCTTTTGAATTTGTTTTAATATTGCTATCTTACATGGTTTTGACCATGGGGAGGACCTATGTACTTAGCCTCATATATATGTATATAATTAATATGCTTTTGTTTAATCAAAATCAGAAGAAGTAAATTTTAAAATTTTTAAGTAGTAATGATACCAAAAGTAAGAGTTTGTAAAAGAATAAAAAATTTATAGAAAAATCCACATATCTTGGAAACAAATATTTTAAAAATTAAGAACATATAGAAGTTTTTTTTCTTATGATCATAACCTAGTTATTATGAAAACACCGCATTCTCCAAATTTTGAGTGTGAGGTGATGCTTCCCAGCGAGCTAGGCTCCTAATGCTCCGTATATATCACTCATTCATCTTTCTTCCAGTATTATTTTTATGGGTAAATGTCCATTTTTACCCCGGAAGTAACCGTAAAGGAGCATTAGGTACTTGTAAGTAAGTTGAGGAGTATATCTACCCCGGAAGTATCTAAATAATGGCAAATTTACCCCACCGTTTAAAACGTTAACCTTGACTGTTTTCTTTGATCCACCTATGCTGACGTGGCTCTGTCACCATGTACATGTTATCAATTTAAAATCCATTTTTACTCCAGAAGTAATTATCAATGAACGTTTTTACCCCGGAAGTAATTATCACTTTGAATAACGATTGGGAAAATTTTTCTATGATTTAAATACTCTTTCGGGGTAAAAACGCTCATTTGTGGTTACTTCCAAGGTAAGAATGGTCCTTAAAATGATAACATGTACATGGTGACAGAGTCACAACAGTATCGGTGAGTCAAAAAGTATGATTTAATGGTCAAAGTTAATATTTAAACGGTGGGGGTAAATTTTCTACGATTTGTACACTTCCGGGGCAAGTATACTCCTGAAATTACTTCCGGATACTCAATGCTCATCTGCAATTGCTTTAGGGGCAAAAATGGACCTTATCCTTATTTTTATTATAAAAACAACAATAATGATATATCACAATTGCTTTATTTACTCCATAGTGAATACAAAATTAATTATTATTGTTAACACTTTTTTGAGTTTTTCAATCGACCAAAAAAATTAAATAGCCTTAACAATATTAAAAATGTGTTTTATATTTTATTAAAATTTCTTGATCCTTAAATGAACTTGCTTTATTAATTAGCTGTCTTGATATTAATTACTTTTTTTCTTAACTGGCTTTGTTTATCGTTGTTAACCAAAATTATCATTTGCTTTTTTAATGTTGTACTTCCAAAGTGTTACGGACAAGAAAAATTACAAACTCTCTTAAATTAATAAAATTGAATTAAAGTATTTGAAAATTTTAATTTCTTTCCAATAATTAAAATCTACTTTTCATAGACACCCCTTTTTAATTATATGCACATCACTAGATCCACACGTATGAATAGGGCCCTCGAACACTATAATATCGTTATTATCACGAAGCGTAGTTGGAATGTTGTAATTAGCAAACTAGGCATTATTTATTCATTTCTTATATTTAATATCACATTAAGCTTAAAAAAGTCTCTTGCATGTGATACGAAGAGAATAATATATACTTAAGAGAAAGGCATTAGTTAAGTGAATATAGATGACCGACAATAGTTTTGTAATCTGATTCCAACAATGGGTAAAGGTCCAAATTTGCCCCCGAAGTAACCCAATAGAAGCATTCAATATCTGGAAGTAACAAATGGAGTATATTTACCCTGAAAGTAGCAAAAGCGGCGCATTTTGGTTCATAAAGGGAACGTATTTATCTCGGAAGTATGTATGCTATGGGTCAAAACACGCCGCGCGTTTTTACTACTTCCGGGGTAAATATGCTCCATTTATTACTTTCGGATACTGAATACTTCTACTGAGTTAATTCTGGGGTGAAATTGGACCTTTACCCTTCCAACAATTGACAGAGCTAATAAAATTATTATTAACTTTACTAAAATTTCTTAATCCATTTGAAATTATTAAAAGAGTCGCTTTATAACATTGACCAGTAGAGGATACAGTCATTTATTTTCTTGGACATTCTACAAACACTATAAAAAACCATGGATAGCAACGATTTTGTCGTGAAATAAACTTTTACTAAATTCGTGCCGTTGATTCTTGATTATAAAATTTATCTTTAGTGATGGAATTTCATTGCTAAATTTCGTCATTACTTCAACTTTTTTTTATAATAAAAGTTAGTATTGCATATGTTATGTTACACACATAATATGTATACACTTTTTTAAGGCCTTATAACATAGTAGAATAAAAGTTTTTTTTAAGTGAAGGGTTACGAATTTTATCTCAACTTGCAATCTTAAACTGAAACGTCTCTTTGATTCTTAAAAAATATCCTACTCACAATTTTCATCTCTCTAGTTCTCTTCTGGGGGCTGGCTAATGAGCTGCCAACAATAGACTAATATTAATTTTTATACAAATTATGGAAGAATTATAATAATGGGAATACTTAAAACATTAAACGCAAATCTATTTGAACTTGACTGAATTATATATTATTGTACGTTTTGCAATATCTTCATTAAATAAAAAAAGGTTGTTAGAATATGGAGATACGAACCAGCAGCATCATTTTACGATCAGACTTCCACGTGAAACCATGAACTGCAATAACAGATCTAATGTCCTCTCAAATTATTTATGTCGAATAATTGAAGTGCATATACACCTCTCGAAAGATCAGATTAAATACTTAATTTCGAGATAAATTTTCCAACATAGTTTGCTTTTAAAACAAGAAACTGAACATGCCCTTGGATTTAATTAATCTTTTGTTGACTCTCCTTTAATTTTGGCATGGTACATGCCCATTCAAAGACGTAATAAATACATCACCAAACGTTAGATTAACTGACTGTGAGTTGTTCTAACTTAATCAGTAGTCTTGAATTTGAATTCTAGGCATGTAAACGCGAAAATAACTTGGAGGTAGCAAAGTTTCCCCATTGTAGGGGTTGCTATTAGCACCGAATACCGGTAGATAAATCCAAAATGACATAGCAAATACTTGAGCAAGAACATATAAATATATATATATATATATAATTTGGAGAATTTTAGAATATCCTGAAGAATAGTTGAATAAATAAATATACACTCATCTGATCCTATTTATAAGGTACTTCCAGCATGTTCACACAGACCAAGGAAAACCTTAAATCCCATTAACTCTCCATTAAAATCTAACAATTTTTCAATTTTACCCCTATTTAATATTCACTGCATCATATGAAAACAAAGTCAATGTACAATAAAGGAAGGGCAACATTGTACATTCAATGGAAAAATTTAATGAAGTGACTTATAAATATGACCAAATAAAACATCATCTCTTTGCCCTATAAATAGGACCAGAGGAGTATATATATAAGGGGGGAGAGGGGAAAACAAGACACAATATTTTTAATTTAAATGTTGAATCAATCAATGAAATATATTAATTAATTGGTGATTGGAATCAGATACAACCACTAATGAAAAGAGCAAAAGACAAGTTGATTATGGGAGCTACAATGCCGTATCAACGGCCTTAAATAATTGGAATAATATCTGATGTTCTTTTCTATTATACTTTACATTCATGGTACAACCAAAAAAAGTCACCCATTAATCAACAATTCACAAAATGAATGCATATCTGATACACGTTATAAAAAGTAGTCAATCATTTTATACAAACCAACAAAAGATAGTTGAATCATTTATTATGAATAAAATTAATGTGGTTTGTCAATATTAGGCTTATATATAATTTATTATACACTCACACATTCTCTTCTCTTTACATTTGATATGCAAGAGTAAAAATGGAAATCAAACATTTATTATCTTGACTTTTACATGTTACTTCTTATAATGTGGACAAAAAAAAATTCTTATGTTACAACTTATACCATGGATTGGAGGGAATATAATTTAATAAGTTGCTAGCAACACTATTTGGATGTTAGAAAAACTTTTACCTGAAGGAAATAAATCTTACGCACTTCTTTATATATTTCTTATTTTATTATTAATTAACATGCATAAATTTCTCTCTCAAATTTTTCTCTCTTTTATTGATAAAAAATATGCATAAAGAAATACATAAAAAGTTGTACAACGAATCAATTCTCTTGGAATTGTTTTATTTTTAATAGCATCTTCTTCAAGATCTTAATTTAGAAACCTATAACAAGTGAATAACATGTAATGATAAGATCTTAAGAAAAAAGACAACAGGAGGACATATGTTTCTCACTTTCTGTAAATTTTTTAGTGACTAAATTGTTAATTATAGAGATCACAAAATAATTTTCTCAAAAAAGTTCAAACGAAAACAAAATTAGGGTGTTGAAGTTAATTATAGATAATATTATCTCAGTCTACTTATAAGAAATAAGTTATAGTTGAATTCAATATGACTTTATTTTAACATTTTTTGGCAGAAACTTTATTTCAATAATATTAAATATGAATTTAAAATATATATTTCTTACATTTTAATATATTAAATTCGAAAAGAAAAGATTTTTTAAAAAGCCAATGATTAGTAATTAAAATTCAAACTACATTGAAAGTTGTAAGTGATAGATCATAACAAATTATATATGAATGGTTTAGAAGGGCAATGCAAGGGCAAAAAAAAAAAAAAAAAAATCGTGGTCCACAATTGATATTTAGGTGAGGATGCCAATATTGAAACAATGGGAAGTTATGCGCTAGAGCTATAATAATATCCATGGAAATGGAATGACGTAGGCAACCTATTATTTTTGGAAAGATGAAAAGCTTATGTTTGCTAATTTGCTAAAAATAGAGGCTAATCAACAATTAGAGTTGGTTGATATAATCAACTTATATTTAAAATATTCATAATTACTTTTATTATTCATGATCATGCCTACACGAATGAAATCTTATTATTTGTAGATTTTTTTCATTTATTTATATGCATAGAAATAAAACGACGTACAGTAGCAGTTATATTACTATATTACATATTTTTTTTTTTGAATAATTTCTAAGTATTTACACTTAATAAATGATCAATTTTGATTCTGGTAAATAAATAAACACTAAGTTGCGGCGCATAAATTTTGCTTTTCTTATTTTGAGGTCAACATATTTTGGTGTTGTTCTTTAATTTAAGGTATAATTGACTGTTTTTGAAAAATCCTTAGAAAATTAAATAACATACTTATAAATTGATTTACCTAAATTTCTTACTAACATATATTTTAATAATACATAACATATGTTATGATTAAGTAACTTAATTAGTTTCATTAATCTCTTTTAAAAAATGTTAATTAGATTTTATATTAAGGAATCAAGGGAATACAACTTTACTGCAATGAATTCAGCTCAGCATAGCTCCCAGATTTAGTAACTTCTA
Source organism: Mimosa bimucronata (assembly GCA_037074515.1). Taxonomy (NCBI): domain Eukaryota; kingdom Viridiplantae; phylum Streptophyta; class Magnoliopsida; order Fabales; family Fabaceae; genus Mimosa; species Mimosa bimucronata. Next base: position 25,430,033 of record CM073447.1, read on the forward strand.
TTTATTGATGTGGCAGATGATGCGAATAGAATAAGAAGTCTCCAATGCAAAAAGGCAAGATCTTCGGCCAAGAAAATCATGAGATTATGTAACTTAAGAAGGTTTGGAATATACACACATATGACAATGAAAATTTTCAATATCAAGACGCTTTCTTAATCAAAATATATTAATATTGCAAAAAAAAAAAAAAAAGAGCTAACAATTTTTATTTAGATTTACTTATTTTATTTCTAATTATTTATATGAACAATCCATATAATATGATGATCCAGCCAATCTGTCCATTCTAATTTTAGAGGAAGATATCACAAATTTTTAAGATAAAAAAGTGTATTGTTTTTATTGGCTTATAATTAAATAGCCTATAGTTGAGAGTTAAGACTTTTTCATTTTTTGACATCAAGGCATTTATTAAATAAAAAGGTTTAGATTACTAATTACACCAATGATTAATTATTATGATGAGCATGCATGTCTTTTATGTTTCAACAATTCAATATTAGTATCAGGTATTTTGTGAAATTCGAAGAGCATTTAATGTTTTCCCTAAAATACCCATAAGATAGTAGTATTAAAATTGGGAGAGGAACCCTCCTTTACTCCAAAGGCCTTCTTCCCGATTAGTTCCCGATGAAAGGATAGAGAGTGAGTCGTATTTTTTAATTTGTACTCCGATCCCTCCGATTTTTTTATATGAAAATTAAAGACCATAAAAAATCACGTGGTTTGGAATATTAGTCAAAAAAAAATTTTGTAAGATGATGTGTGCTTTTTCTTCCAATTGTATCTTATTTTATAAAGACAATGCATGAAATAATGAGTAGAAATTTAATGCCGATAGATAATAAGTAACATAATATAGTTAATAGGGGTAAAAGTGAAAAAAAACTTGATAATAAGTTTCAGCTTGCAAAATAGAAAACATGAGATTAAAAAAATTCCTTCTTATATGTTTCTCTTTTTATGTATGAAGAGGATGGGAGTAAGATCCAAACACTACAAATATCTCCTTCCAAGTTTATCATCAACATATTTGTTTTCTACTTTGCTTATACTTGAAACTACACTGAGGGACTATGCTTTCATGGATTTTGAAGTGAACTACAATGTGTATGACTCATGAATGTGACTTCCTATAGATATTATATAATGTAATACAAACATATAGATTATCTTGATCCACTAATAATTAGGTTTTTATCTTCAGGTTGCAAGCACAAAGTGTTCTTGCAAGTTCTGGAGGAGCTGTTGTGGCTATCAAGTATGGAGGATCTATGGATGTGGCCAGGCAGGTTTTAAGATCAGAAGGAGGAGTGAGAGGTCTATTCAAGGGCATGGTTCTGACATTGGCGCGAGAAGTACAGGGAAACGCAGTAATTTTCGGTGTGTATGAAGCAACAAAGCAGATACTAGCAGGAGAGGTTCAGATACATCAGGCTAGGTACCGGCTCATTGATTGTTTCTGGAGGCTTGACTGGAGCTTTAGTGTGGTTGGTGGTTTTACCCAACTGATGTAGTTAAGAGTGTGATTCAAGTGGATGATTATAGAAACGCAAAGTTTTCGGGTTCCATTGATGCTTTCAGGAAGATTTTAGGTTCAGAAGGGTTTAAAGGTCTTTACAAGGGCTTAGGCCCTGCCATAGCTCGAAGTGTTCCAGCAAATGCAGCTCGCTTCTTGGCTTATGACATGATGACTAGATCAGCCCTGGGTTGATGTTTATCTTTGTTAAACGACATATTGATTCAAGCAATCATTTTTTTTCATCAGTGATTAGATCAGGGAAAGAATCATTACGGGGGTTCAAGAATGAAATGTAATCACTAGAGTGTTCCATAATAAATGAGCAAATGACAAATTTTACACTGTTCAATTGTTATTGGTTCTTTTTGGAGATTTTGTTGCTCCATTATGTATGATCCATCCATGTGATGATGTTATTGTTGGTCCTTGAGAGATATATTACTGTCATGATAACTATACTAAACTTTAGATACAATGGAAAATACAAAATAGGTGGAGGGGTGTGGAAAAAGAAGTTTTGTGGAAGTTATTTTTGTCGTGTTTGAAGTGAGGGAGTCGGAAAATAAGGGAGGCTACTTTCCATCTAGATATGGATGGAAATGTTGGAGTCCCTATGAAATGGAAAAATTCTGAACAAGAATAATTTTATTACAAACACTTTATTCCCATTTCACTCAGTTATTTAGTATGTGATTTATTGAAATGGGAGGAGATATATGTATAGGTTATAATGTATAAAGAAAATATGTCTATGGATTTATCTAATCCACCTTGCTTGAAAATCATTTTGCGCCGTAAGTATTTATGTTTTTTTTTTTGTTGCTATAAAATAGAATCAGGTGGTACTTGAACAAAAAACAAAAAAAATCAGGTTAATGTGTCATGAAATATTTTTTTCATAAATTGTAATTACTTGTTACATTACGTTAAATAGTTAAAAAAAATTTGAACATATTTATTTTAATTTCCTGGAAATATTTTTTAATGACTTGGTAATTATTTTGTTATTAGTTTGTATTCCACATTTACTTTATATTTTCATTCATGCCAAATATAAGAAGTTAACTTTTAATCCCTCACGTCTTGTATAGGAGCTAAACAACTAATTGTATATATTTTTTAAAAAATAATTAAGTTAGTTATTTGTGATAAATACAGGTCTTGTTCCCGTCTTTGATATGTTATATTTATATATATATACACATATATACATATTATTTTAAAAAAAACTTAAGAAGGGTACTATAATGATATTGTCTCAAGTAAGACACTATAGGTTATTATATATAATTGAATATATAATGTAAATACATTGTTTCAAGTAGGATACGGTAGATTATTATATGTAACCGAATATATATTATTATTTATATATAAATATTGTTCAGTAGATACTATATATATATATAGGTTATCATATGTGTTGGCAAAAAATAGAACATCAGCTAGTCCAAAAAAAAACAGAAAAGCAACATAAAAATTGGAAATCTCACATCCCATCCCATCCCTTGAGATCGGGATAAAGTCAAGAGACATGACACGTTACTGAAATCCCATCCCAATCCCTTATTGACGGAATCGTCCTATTCATGTCATATCCCATGAGCACTCCTAGTTATGACTATTAAATCACTAATATTAACTATTTAGTTTTTAACAAATATTTAAATCAAAAAAATGGTGAGAAAATACACAAAGTTGCTAGAATGGTGCAAAAATGTCACGATCGTTAGAACTTCAAAATTACTTTTACACCATTTTTTTAATTAACATATTTATTAAATAGTAGACATTAATGGCCTTTTTAATGGCAGGATATTTTCACCATTTTATAAGATTCAAGTGAGATTTTGCACTATAGTGCTTCTACACACTACAAAAAAAGCGTGTATTAGTAGCGGTTATATAGGTCGATTAGTGGCGGTTTTAACCGCAACTAACACTTTACTAGCGGTTTTTATTCTCGCTACTAAATTGCCCATGACAAACATTTAGTAGCGGTTATACAAAACCGCTGCTACATCGGTCAACACCACTACTAATTCAGTAGCGGTACAAAAACCGCTAGTAAACAACAAATGAAAATTTCGCTTTTTGTTTTTAATTAGCTGCGGTTAAACAAACCGCTACTAATGTCAAGAAAGACAGGAAAACATAATTTTATTTATTAGCGGCAGTTTATAACTGCAACTAAATCCACGGACGTTTAGTGACGGTAAAAAACCGCCATTAAGGATACGATGGATTTAGTGATGAATATAACTGCTATTGATTTGACATAAGTTTAGTAGCGGTTTTAAACCGCCGCTAAAGTTATCAATCTTTAGTAGCGGTTGTGTAACCGCTACTAAGTTTAAAAAAAATAAAAAAAATAATCACCACGGCAAATTAAAATTGTCAACTATTTTTATCAACCAAACTGCTTTTAAACAACAATTTACAATATATAATTAAGAAGGTTTTTTAGCCCAAGAACATATAAAAGAAATTATCGAATTAATAATTAGCACCACAAAAACAATTTACTACAATAAAAAAATCCAATTTAATTATAAACAAAAAAAATTCTGATATAATAGTGTAAACCTGAACCAAAAATTAAAAGACATATTAGCATATACAACAATTAAATATTACATAAAATAATTATATCTACAAAATAAAAAATTATAACAAATTTGTTAGGGAGAAGGAGATGAAGGAAGACGAGGTCGGATGGAAAGAAAGAAGAAAGTTAGGAAGGAAATGAGCAGAGGGTGAAAGAAATAATGGGAGAGTGGTGGGTATTTATAGATGCTGGAGACGCTAATTAGTAGCGGTTTATGTGTCTTAGTGGCGGTTAAAAACCGTTACAAAAGGTAGCGTAATTTAGTAGCGCTTTAAATCGCTACAAAATGTAGCGTACATTTAGTAGCGGTTCTAAATATTCGAAATTGAAAAAAATTGATAAAAAAAATGTATGAATATTCATTTAAAAAATACATATATTAATGTTTGATACACACCGTTATGTAAAATGCTACAAATTAAAAGAAATTGTATCTTCAATCATCTTCTTACTCCTGCCTAAGAAGAAAATAAACACCTATATCAATTTCTGATAATAAAATATGTGGAAAATTGTATAATAACTTTGTAGTGAGCAAACTCACCTAACTACTGGTAAATGCCCGTCTTCTTCCGGAATGAGGTTATCGAAGTTTTCAGGTTCAAAATGCTGGCTGTCTAGGTCCACATCATCTTCATCACCCATTTCGTAGAGGTCTCGGGGCTTCATATGAATCACCATGTGCCAATCTTTGTGTTTCTGATCTTGCACATAGTAAACTTGTTGCGCTTGTGAGGCAAGAATATACGGCTCTCCCCATGAATCCCCCAGAAAGTGTAATTGGATGGGAATTGTTTCATTATAAGATGCTTAAACACAACATCTCTTAGATGCCACTTCTTGAATTTACATTTTGGACAAGGACAAAGAATATTATTGTTGACACTTGAGCGGTCGAAAGCAAAATCTAAAAAATGGTTCAAACTGACCAAATAGCAGGAGGACGTACGTGACAAATTGATCCAAGATCTATCCATTATATAAGAGAAGATATCAAAAATTGGAAGGATTGAAGTTTGATGGAAATGTGAAATGAAATGAATAAGCTGGAGTATATATAAGCTAATTGAGTGCAGTGCTTTCAATGGCGATTCAGAACCGCCGCTAATTGAGTCAATTGTTTTTAGTGGCGGTTCTGAACCACAACTAAATTTAGTAGCGGTTAGTAACCGCCACTAAAAGCACTGACAATTAGTGGCGGATTGTAACTGCTACTAAAATTAATACGGATTAGTAGCAGTTGTAAACCGCCACTAAAAGCACTGACAATTAATGGCGGAATCAATACGGGTTAGTAGCGGTTTTAAACCGCTACTAAATAAGTATATTCTTTTTTTAATAAATATCGCATTTATAAAATATACGAGAGTAGCAGTCCCACTCAGTCGCATTTATATATTTTTTTTATAAAAATCGCATTTACATATAAAATAACTTCAAATATAAATAAATGATATCACAACAAACAATTTAGAAATTTCTGCAATCGTAGCCAAAATAAAACACAAGTTTCACAACTAAAAAAAGATGCAACAGTCCTGAAATTACAAACGTTCAACTAATAAGAAAAACCCTATAACTACGCATCTGGCTGAGTGTCATCCGGCTGACCACCATCTGGGTGATTGACCTCTGGCTGGGATCCTGAAGAACGGTTGTGCGTTGGTCTTGGTGGACGTGGTGGTAGTCCTGGTACACGTATAGGAGGTCCGCCTGGGTCCACCCTCTGAATGATCTGGTCGAGTGCACTGTTGGTACTTTCGACCCAGGACTCCAATCGATCATACACCTGATCTGTAATCTCCTGAGTTAACCGTTCCCTCATCCGAGACTCATACTCCGGATCGTGCATCATAGAGCCGCTGGAAGACGCTTGGCCGGCTGCTGCAGACTGGGCGGTGCTTGCTGACCCAGTCCGGCCATACACCACTGAAGGTAGGGCTCCGTAACCCATCCCACGCACACGGCCAGGGTGCTCACAGGTCCCAAGGGCGGCCCTGAGTGAGGCAGTGGGGTCTATATTATCCCCCTGCGACTCCTGAAGCTCTCTCTCTCTACTTCTTCAATTCTAGCGTGAACACAGAACATATATTAGACTTTTCTACAAATATAATTGTTATAAAAAATATGATAAATCCAAATAAAAGTAATAAAATTCTTACAATCTGCTCCTCAGCCTCTGTGGATGTTGCACTCCCGTCATGGTGCCTGTGTTTCTGAAGGTACAAAAGGCCGTACGTAGCCTTCTTCCCTTGCTGCAAAGCTTCGTCCTCCTAAAATTATTGAATAATTTATTATTATATACAGTTAAATAAATATAAATTAAAAATAAATATCAATTAAACAAGAAAGGTTTATTATTTCATACCATCTCTCCGTACCCGACCAAAAATGGCTTCGTGCCAGCCGTATGATGAACCTTCTGCTGTGATCGGCTGTAAACGCCTTGCTGCGATCTCTTATGTTAACATAAAATAAAATTTAATCATGATTATAAATAAAAAATATTTCCTAATAATGATGAATACCTTAATAATTAAATTATTAAATATAATTTTCCTAAGTCTCCCCTCCTCCAACGGACATATCTCTCCCAGGCATCCGGAGGGACTCCACCAGGGATATCATCTATCAACTCCTGAATCGGCCTGCTCCCACTGGCATCCCTTTTGTTGAACAAATCCAACCTCTTGTTCTTCCAACCGTCACCTATCTTCCCTTCTCCCCAACGTTTGAACATGTCTCGCACATCAAACTTCTTCTGTAAAATATGAAAAAGATCATTGAACAAATAATGTACTTACAATTACAATAATATTTCAATAATAATAAATAATAAATAGAATTCATATCATTTAAGAAAATCATATTCCTAAAATAATATATAATAGATAAACTATAACTCAATTAAATTCACCTTCACGATTTCCCTCCACGCAAAATCCTTCGTCTCTGCATTAACCTTCCTCCAGTCTAAAGCGTCAATCGGGAAGCGCTGGTAATTCTGGCCAACATTCCCGCAGAACCTGCCAAACAGTTGACCCCCCTTCCCTTTAGGTTGAAGGGTGAAAAGGTTCCAGTCAACCTTCACCCTGTGGCTAGTCGGGAGGTTGTGCGCATCTTGCACACTCAGCGTCCTCCTCGTGGTACTACCAGAAGGGTCTGTACAATTTAAAAATACTGTTAAACCCAAGTAAAAAATTCGAATTATCTCATAAAAACGACAAAAAATTTAATTCCCTTACCCTGCACTTGTACATTGTATCCAGTTGTCCTTCCACTGGACCGTCTGCTAGCACCCCCGACGGCTTCCTCAGTGTCCTCACTATTCAACCATTGTTCCAAGTCGTCAAAATTCGGAATCTAAGGAGAGTTCTCATTGTAGAACTCATTGATGATATGCTCGAGAATTGGCTCTCGCTGTATACGTTCCCGCTCCGATTGTATACGCCCCTCCTCTCTCAGTTGATTTTGGCGTTGTCGCTCTAGCTCCTCCTTCTCAGCAGTCATATGCCCCTTTCCTTTACCGCGGTCGTTCTTCTCTGCCATGATTGGTGCCTAAACTGCTGTCTGAAAATTTGAATTTCCTTCTAATTTTTGAAAAAACCGAATAATACACGTGGGTACGTCTTTTTCACCAAATTCCTTGTACATTTACGAATGGAACCGAGGAAGTTAAATAGTACTTACATTTAGTAGCTGTTTAACTAAACCACTACTAATAGTAGCGGTTATAAGGCAAAAACCGCCACTAATACGCTCCAGCAATAAATGCGACTGTTGCGTTAGTGGCGGTTAAAACCGCACTAACATAAACAAACCGCCGCAAATATCATACTTCAATTAATGCGTCCGTTCAGTCAGTGGCGGTTTTGATATAACCGCAACTAATTTAAAAAAACCGCCACTAAATCATGACCTTCTACTTACCACCTGTTTTGGTCTCCAAACCGCTACTAAATTAACGCCACTAATGTTCCCGCCAAAGGCGCGACTTTTGTAGCGGTTATTTTGAATGTAACCGCTACTAATGTACGCTACTATATTCAATTTGGTCAAACTGACCATTTTAGTCGCGGATTTCGTCAGTAACCGCTACTAATGTGTATTTAGTAGCGGTTTCTTTGTTCCACTACTAAAGTAACCGCTAGTAAATCCCGCTTTTTTTGTAGTGACAGAATACTCCTTCCGTCTTTATTATAAGAGCTCGAAATTTGAATTGTTTTGGTTTAAAATATAAAAGCCTACCTTGAATTTTGTCATCATATAATGTCATTTTTTCTATTTTATCCATAATTATTAACACTCTCTTTCGTAGTACTTATTAATAATCCTACTTATACTTCTCTCTCTATTATCATCATAAATATAGGAAATATTAGAATAAAATATTTTGCAAACATATTGATAGCTTTTAAATAACTTTTATATATTTTCTTAAGATGGGCAATTTGGTGGTCGAACTCTTATACTGAGGACTGGAAGGAGTACTTTATATTCCCACGTTAACCCTTTTACAAACCGCCCCACCTCTAAAAAAAAGGAAGAAGAAGCAAAGCTCCCAATATACCAAACATGATTTAAAATCTCTTCCCTCTCTTAACCAAACACAATTATGAGGGAGAAAGTTTTCAACGATAACTTCCAGCTTTCAATAGTTTATAGGTTTACTTAAAATTTTCTGTGTCTGTCGAATCTTCAAGAAGTGAGTATTATAAAGACGTGACATGTCCAATAATTGAGCTTAATGCGTTGTTTATTGTAAGTTTCCATGGCTCCATCCTAAATCGTAATCCAGTTCAATAATTGATTTTGTCTTCATATGAAAAAAAAAAATAATAATAAGAGAACCAAGTTGGAGAGATACTGCAACATACATATGTATAGGGTTTAAATCATAATATCATTTCAATTTAATTTTAACTCTAGTTATGTGCGTTTGGTTCAAATTAAATCTGCCATTTCTCTTTCACATTATATAGTAAAAACATATTTCGTATACAAGTGAGTAATGTGATCAATTTTAGATACTTTTTATATATTCATTCATTTCATATTCCTTCTAAAATTTTCTTTTTAAGGCAATTATTTATGTGTTTTTGCTCATTCTATAGCTACTTGTGTTCTAAGGAAAGATGGATGTCCTCGTATTGCATATCTGAGTCGCTTCATCTGTCTCATTACTCAGCATAACAAAATTTTTAACATGTTTATATCCCAATTCATGGTTTTTTTTTTACCAATAAATTTTATAAAACGGGTACTTCCATTTTGAAAAAATAATAAAAATTTTCCTATTCAATAAAGTAATTTATCCCTTCACACTACTACAAAAAGTACTTTTAATGTCACAAATTTTGGGGGTTTCCACGTCACTTTTTCAGGGGACATTGAATCAAGTGACATGGAAAATGGACTTTTAACGTCACATAAACAAGTGACGTAGAAAGTCAGAGAAACAACGTCACACATAATATTATGTGTGACGTTGTAAGTTGCTCGGAGAAACCACGTCACACATAATATTTTGTGTAACGTGGTTTCCAGGAAACCACGTCACACATATTACATTATGTGACATGGTTTCTTTTTTTTTAAAAAAAAACATTTTTAATTTTTCTATTCCCCGTTGATATTTAGCAATTTGAGAACAAAAGCCAATAGCAAACCAATTTAAAAGACTTATAAAACATTTTGGCAAGTATGCAATATTTGCAGCAACTACAACGTAACAGCATTTGCAAACCAATTTACAATTGAACATTAAACATTCTATGGCAGACCAATTTACAAGACTTACAAAACCATTAAATATTCTATGGCATTTTTTGCATTTTACAATTGAGAAAAAAAAAGGCAGCAGATTTAATTATCAGGAAAAAAAAGGAAAAGAAGGAACATGGATGAAGTGAAGCTGCGAACGGAGGCACGATTGAAATTACTGAACCCGATAGGAGGAAAACAGAGCTGAAAAAAAACCTTGAACAAGTAAAAAAAAAAAGAACCCGATAGAAATTGCATATTTAATTACCAGAAAAAAAAAAGAAAAAAAAAAGAAGAAATGAACCTGCAGCTGGAGGGTGAGGGGGATGGGGGAGCTGTGGGCGGCTGGGGGGAGCTGTGGGGGTGGGGAAGGGGGAGCTGAGGGTCGCTAGGGGGTGGGGGCGCTGGGGGGTGGGGGAGCTGAGGGCACGGGGGGATGGGGATGGGGGAGAGCTGGAGCTGATGGTTTTTGTTTGGGGGGCGCGAAATGAAAAAATTAAAGCCGGGGGGGGCGGGAAATGAAAAAAAAAAAAAAGGAGGGGACGGTTTTTCCACGTCACACCAAAATTTTAGTGTGACGTGGAAAGTGCTTTTCAACGTCACACTTAAAATTAAGTGTGATATTGAAAAGTTTCAACCTCATACTTAATTTTAAGTGTGACGTTGTTTCTTTTCTGTATGCACTCCTTTGTTTTTAATGTCACATTTTTAAATAAGTGACGTTAATTGGTGACATAAAAAGGGCTTTTTGTAGTAGTGTCAATTTGTAATTATAAAGTAAAATTCCCTTATTTACCCATACCAATAAAACAGTTCAAGCTGATTAATCTATTACTTTTGTTATATTAGCTAGTCCATTTTGCTCTTACCTAATGCTCATCATTTTCTTAACTTTATATTATTCATCTATTTGAAAAATTTTAGGTGAACAATATTAATTATCAAAAAAAAATTGTAAATTGTCCTGCAGAGAGAGAGAGAGAGAGAGAGAGAGAGAGAGAGAGAGAGAGAGAGAGAGAGAGAGAGAGAGAGAGAGAGAGAGAGAGAGAGAGAGAGAGAGAGAGAGAGAGAGAGAGAGAGAGAGAGAGAGAAGATTAGGAATTTCATAATGCAAATAAGTGAAAGAGACACCATTTACAAGTAAATAAGTTATAATGTAGAGATATTCTTTCTTTTAAACTTGACTTAAGTTTGTTCTCTTGCATGTTTTTGACCATGGGGAAGAGATCTAGGTAATTACCCTTGGTACTTAATATTCTTTTGTTCGAGTAAATTTATAAAAGTATTAATGACTAAGAATATAGTTTTTCTCTTATGACCATAGCCTTGTTATTGTGAAAACACCACATCCTCCAAAAATTTATCTGACAAATAGGTTTAGAGGGCGTGGTATCATTCACTCCATATTATAGGTGTACTGTAAAAAATTTTATCCGTAAATATAAATCCAGTTAATTATAAGATATTGATTACTGTTTTTTATTTTCCTTTTATTTAATTCTTGTTGGTAATTGAGAAATATGAGAGAAGTGAGAGTGATTTGTTACAGTAGTAAAGAAAGAGAAAATTCTAATGAGAGTAAACTTGAAAAAAATTCATGAATTTAAGACATTTTTAATAACTTTACTATATTATTTATATGTAAAATTAATTAAAATGGAAATATAATAGGATCAAAGTGGTATATAGTTTCGATTCCTTTACCATAAAGCAGACAATAGGTAAAATTATTATCTTTACTAAAATTTCTTAATCTTTTGAAATAAATGAAAGGGTTTTATGACATAGACTAGTAGAGGATATAGCCATTAACTATTTTTGGACATTATACCAAGTTAGTGTTCCACATGTTAGTATGTTATCGTCAACTTTTAGTAGCACAAAAGCTTTTTCCTATAAGTGAAGGATTGTGGATTCAGTCTTGCCTTATAATTTCAAACTCTAATCTCTCTTCAATTCTTTAAAAATTATTCCACATGTTACTAACATAATTGTCGTCTCTCTATAGTTCTCTCCTTTCAAACCCCCCCCCCCCAAGGGCCGGCCGGCTAATGAGCTGCCAACAATAGACTAATATCAATATTATACAAATTATGCAAGCATTATAATCAAGGAAAGAAAACCCGGACCGGACCGGCCGGTTCAACCGTGAACTGGCCACTAATCCGGTTGGGGCGAGCTGGAAAACCGGAGGGGCATTTGAACCGGCCAATGGACGGGTTGACCCGGTCAACCTGGTTGAACCGGACAAGACCGGTCAACCCGGGGGTTCAACCGGATTGACCCTTTTTTTAAAAAAAAATTATTTTATTATAATTCACCTAATTACTAACTTTCATTTCACTCAATTTTAGAAATTAGGAAACTATAATACTTTAAATACTATTTTACTTGCATATACTTAATATTTTATTATTGTTACTCTTAATATTTGTATTTTAGTCTGTGGATCGTAGAATAATATCTATTTTCACGTGTAATAAACTATTTCTCTTTTTTCCTTTATAGAAACATTAAAATATTCATATTTGATGAATCATGCATACCTATCTACATTTACATTTTGATATTAGTGATTATTAATGTTAATATCAATAAAATTTTATTATTTTAATATAATCCGGTTTGACCCGGTCGGACCATTAACCCTTGAACCAGTGCCTCATCCGGTTCGATATCCGGTCCGATTTTTTGAACCTTGATTATAATCATATAGGAATATTTAAGAACATGAAAAGTAAATTTGACTAAATATACGCTATTGTACATTTGTACTATCTTCCTTAAATAAAAGAAAAAAAGGTTGTTAGAATATATGGAGATACGACCCAGCAGCACTACTTTAGGGTCAGACATCCATGTGAAACCATGAACTGCAATAACACATCTTATCTCCTCTTAAATTATTTATGTCAAATTATTGAAATGCATATGCATCTCTCTTAGAGTTCCTCAATTAGTTTGTTTTTTGGTATTTATTTATTATCACATATTTGTAAGAAAGGGGTTATACTCCCCCGCAATCTAAGGGTTAGACTCCTAACTTATAACCCACAAAAGTATGTCCTTGTGAACTCTAGAGCTTGACAAGCAAACCCTATCTTCTGGTGATATTAACTAATTCAAATTAAATATTTTCTGAGATAACTTTTCTATCATAATTTGTTTTAAGGACAAGAAACTAATATGTCCTTGGATGGAATTCTTTTTTGTTTGTCTCTTTTTTTGGTATAATATATGCGTATTCAATGACGTAGCAAATACTTAATCAAGAAATTATTTTTTGGAGAAGTGCGGAATATCCTGAAGAACAATTGAACAGTACATATAAGGAGGGGAACGAACAAGACACAATATTTTTAATTAAAATGTTGAACCAATCAATTAAATATATATTAATTAATTGGTGATTGGAATCAGATACACCCACTAATGAAAAGAACAAATGACAAGTTGATAGTCATATGGGAGCTACTATGCTGTATTAACGGCCTTAAACAATTGGAATAATATGAGATATTCTTTTTTATTACTACTTTACATATATACATGGTATCAACCAAAAAAGTCGCCCACTAATCCACAACTCACAAAAAGAATAATTAAAAAAAAAAAGCAGTGCATTTGCTAGTTGCCATCGATGTTGCCCCCTTCGTGTGTACTGATTATTTTCTTAAAATAATCAAATGTGACGGTGTTTTCATTCATTAATCAATATGTCTAGCTGTATAGGTCGTTGAGGTTTCAATTTTAAATTTTATAAGAAGTTGCTAGCAACACTGTTAGCATGTTAGAAAAAAATTTACCTAAGAAAAATAGATATTGTGTACTTCTGTATATATTTGTTATTTTATTACTAATTAATATGCATAAATTTTTTTCTTATTTATAAATAAAAAAATATATGCATAAAGAAATACATTAAAAATGTGTACGCAACAACCCCATCCTACAACAAGTTAACAACATTCAATAACAATTTATCAACAACAAAAAAAACAACATTCAATAACAAGATCCAACAAAGGAAATGATAACACAGGGTAACATGCATGTTACTCACTCATTGTATATGATGTTTAGAGATTATGTTACTAACGAGATATTACAAATTAATTTTATCCAAAAATCAAATGAAAATAAAATCAGGGTGTTGTAGTTAAAATACTAATACTATCTCTCAGTCTATTTATAAGAAATAAGTTAGGGTTGAAATGAGTATGATTTTATTTTAGCATTTTTTGGGAGACAAATCCTTTTTTACATTTTAATATTTTAAAATTAAATGAAAAAGATTGTTTAAAAAACCAATGATTAGTAATTAAAAGTCAAACTAAGTTAAAAATGATGAGTGAATCTTATAACAAATTATATATGAATGGTTTAGAAGGGTAATGCAAGGGCAAAAAAATTTGTGGTCCACAATGAGGTGTTTAGGTGAGGATGCCAATATCGAAACAATGGGAAGTTCCGAAGTTATACGCTAGAATATCCATGGAAATGGAATGACGTAGACAACCTATTATTTTTGGAAAGGTGAAAAGCTTATGTTTGCTAATTTGCAAAAAATAGAGGCTAATAAACAATTAGAGGTTGGTTGACTTGATTTATATAATGAATTTATATTGAAATACTCATAAGTCATAATACTTTTACTATTTATGATCATGCGTACATGACTGAAGCTTTATACATTTTTTTCATTTGTTAAATTTAAACTTATTATTAAAATATGTGTATCTTAGTATATTTTTATTTGTTAATTCAATTTTTCTAAATTTATCTCAAATTTTATTTTATTTATATTAATAGAAATTAAACGACAGTAGATATTTTATTATTATATTATATATATTAAATAATTTATTTTTTTACACTTAATAAATGTTAATAATTTTGATTCTGGTAAGAAAATAAATAAACACAAAGTCGGCGCATAAATTTTGCTTTTCTTATATTATTGAGGTCAGAAAATTTTGCTGCTAGTACTTATTAGTTATTACTACTTTATTTCAATGAATACCAACTCTACGCATGGATCCCAGATTTAATAACTTCCCATATGTTTAAAAAATTTTCCCTTATTTAAATCTTCATAAATATAGATGATTTTGTAAGAGATTGTGTAGCATTAAATACTTTATTTCAAATGTCTCCTTTTTTTAACCGAAATTTCCTTCTTCTTAGATCCCAATGAGATGATAGAGGGTACTGGGGCATGTAACCCTTCCTTTTTCTTATGGTTCTTTTCTCCTCCTCTTCCCTAATATGACCATTCATAAAATCTAATGGCTTAAAAATGAGAATAAAAAAGGAAAAAAAAATCATTGAGAGATAATGTTGCCGATGATAGGAGGTGAGAGAGAGAGAGAATATAAGAGATTTGTGTTACCATGTTTTACATTTTTTTCAGCCATAGATTTTATGAATGATTAGGATTATGGAAGAGGAAGAGAAAAGG
This sequence comes from Mimosa bimucronata, assembly GCA_037074515.1. Lineage (NCBI taxonomy): Eukaryota > Viridiplantae > Streptophyta > Magnoliopsida > Fabales > Fabaceae > Mimosa > Mimosa bimucronata. Next base: position 25,445,390 of record CM073447.1, read on the forward strand.
ACCATAAAGAAAAGGAGGGGTTCCTTACCCGGGTGAGTAGTACTCAGTTTTTTTAATTTATACCCCTCAAATCCTTAAAAAAAAAACACCCTAATCAATAAATTTGTAAGATATGTTTTTTGTTCTTCAAGTATACCTTTATTTATTTTTAAAAAAGTACATAAGAGATAATGTGTAGAAGCTTATTATAGAGAAATAAAAGGTTTCATAAATTAATAAGGATAAAACTAGAAAAGCAAGTTTGAATTTTCAGACGAAAGGGATTTATTTTTTTGTATCAAAGATCATTCCTATGAGAAAAATTACAACACTTTATAAAAAATATGGAAGGGAGTATCTAAGAAAGTTAGAACAACTTTCAAATAATTTCAATAACGTAGCTAAGTTTTTTTATCATTAGAGTGAATTTCTTATAAAGGGCATTAATAATTCCTCCTGTTCTTATTTTAAGAGGTTAAAATTTGAATTGTTTTTATTCATTTTATAAGAGCTCAATAAGAGTAGTATGAGCATTTGATACATTTTTACCTTTTTGCCCATAATTAATTATATTCATTCTTTATCATTTTCTAATACTACAGTCTCATTCAAACTTACTCTCATTATTATTCTATTTATCTCTCTTCTTGCATTCATATTAATAAGGGCGTTGTTGGAAAAAGAATTCATTTTTATCTAATTATTATTTTTAACTAATTTTAACTATCTTTTTTAAACCACGTAATTTAATTATTGATCTCTTATAATAATAATAAAAAATTAAAAAAAGAGGCCGTGAATGTTACCAACGCGAAAATGAACGTGCTTATAATGAATGATGGGTAGGCAGTAGGCACGCATACTTTTGGATTGAGCCAAACAAATTGGATAGGACTAAATCCTACTGAGTAGGAATGAGGAGAAAACAAGCAATTTAATTGGAGAAAAGTGGCCCGAGAGAATTCAGTAGACGTAAGAATGAGAGGAAACTTGGAAAGTAAATCATAAATGAAAAAGAAAATGAGAGGTATTAACTAGTCCGTATCATTTCAACACGTGGTGGGAATCACATCTTATAAATACGCTCAGGTACTCAACCCCCTACTTTTGCTGCTGTATCGTATTTACATACCTATGTCACTTTATTTCTTATTATAAATACATTTTAATATATTCTTAGATACCAAAGTTGCTAGTTAGAATATTAAATATACCTTAAATTGATAAAAATAAATTAACACTACACTTTCTGAAATTTTTTCTTTTTGTACATTTATAAATTTATAAATTATTTTCACATCTTTCTTCTATTTCTCTTTTCCCTACAAGAATTAAATAAGGTTAAAGTTAAAAAATAACCATTAATAAATTTTACGTTGACTTATATTTAGGAACAAATTTTTTTTTTCTGAAAGTGGATTTATAATAAGGAATATAGTGGTACCATTTCTTTATTATAAGTTCATTTCAGAAAAAAGAATTTGTTTCTAAATATATATCTAATTAGAGGTTATTAATGATTGTTTTGTGATTTTAACCTTATTCAATTCTTTTTTGAAAGAGAGAAAGAGGAGAGGGATGTGAGAATAATTTGTAAGTGTAAAGAGATGGAAAATTTAAATATGGGTAGTTTTAAAAAAAATTATCAATTTAAAGCATATTTAATGATCTAACTACCGATTCTTGAAAAATTACATTTTTAATAATGATAAAATAAGTATATTTTACCTATTTAAAACAAATTTAATAATTTAACCAATAGTTATTTGTTTGTGCGAATTAGTTTATTAGCAGTGTCTTGTATGATAAAGTAAAGCTTGAAGGTATCAACTAGATTGTGCAGTGCATATATACCACACTCTTCCTATTTATAAACCCAACTTAACTAATTCTCACATATCAAGGAGTATAAGTTATAGCATTAAATATGTCTTTTTTTATAACGCTTTTCAAATTACAATCATGCCCTCATTTAAGAACCGGTATTATAATAATATTTAATATTAATTGTTTGTTCCCTTCTTTTTTACATTTAGGGTAAAGGTGCATATTTAGGAACAAACTATTGCTTAAGGTGCACAAAACATAGTAATCTTTTGTGAGGTGCAAATATGGTAACATGATGAAATAAAAACATTGTAAATATAGTAAGTTCGTTAACTTGCCCTAACGTCCATCAAATTTTTACAAAGTGGGGCCCACAAATATGTTAGATAGACATTTAAGGAAATTAACGAACTTACCATATTTACAACGTTTTGATCTCATTGTTTCCATATTTGCACCTCGCAAAAGATTATTATATTTCGTACATCTTGCGGAATAATTTGTTCTTAAATTTGCACATTTGCCCTTACATTTAACAGGGGTAAAATAGTCACATTTGCATTAATTGATTTCAAATTGGATTTAGGTTAAGGAACAAATTTTTTGGGGAATTTGGACTGATAAATGGGAACAGGGTGGTACTTCTTCAAGTTCTTCATATAAGATACTTCATCTGCCACCTACAGATAACGTCCTTTTAAATGAACTATGGTTTTCTAAAAAACACTTAAAATTAGTTATATGTAATAAATATATAGGAAATATACTTTTTAAAAAAAACTGCCCTTATTTATGAATGGGAAATAGTAATAATGAGAAAATTGATGACAATGTATGAAATAAATCAATGAATGGATAAAAATACATTTATTATATAGACAACTCAAAGACGGTCTTATAGAAAGGGGTCTTATAGAAAGGAATAAAACTATTCACAAAAAATAAGACCTTATAAATAAGTATAGTGGGAATATCACTGAATCCTCAAAAGATTTTGGTACTGCTCAGGTATTTATAGCTTGGAGTAGGCCAACTTTATATCCTTTTTGACATGAAGGTAACAATTTTAGAAACCACCACTAGAGGGGTGCATAAAATTCCATGTTAATGGCTCAGTTGATGGGCAGTTAAAATGTTAGAAGTTGTGGAGCTACAAGGAATAATAAGGATGTAGTGTGTGGTTCCTGCATATAATGTCTGCTGGTTCTAATCTTACACCGAGTTTTGAGGGATCATCTGGGTATTGAAAGTAACATGGAATCAAGGGCTAAGAAATGTTGGAGTGAAAAATGAGTGTCCTAAGGCAGTCAATGTAGCAATAGTAGGGTGGAAAAGGTGTATTCAAATATATTTGAGATTCAAACCATGCTACAATGTGATTGGATTGTGACAATTAGCTAATGCCATAAGGTTTTGAATATCAGGAAAAAAATGCTCTAACAAAGTTTGTTAGTACTATGAGATTAGACCCGCTGGTATTTATATACTTGTCTAAACATTTTTGGAGTGTGCAAAATGCAGATCTGTTACTCATTAATAAGTTTATTATTTTGATATCGTGTAGTATAAACAATTCTTTATATAAGAATAAGTTGTTTAATTTGAAGATATTAAAGAAGCAATACAAATATTTTAAAACTTTTACATTTATTATTTATATCGCAACTAATCTAAGTTATAAACTGATATGATATGATAATATATTATGATTTAATGATTTATTTAAGATTTATTAACTTATCTAAGTTAGTCAATATAATCATATATTAAGGATAATAGGGTAAATATTTTTTTTTCCAAAGTCAAATGTGAGTTATAATTTTTACGATCCACATAAATATTATGGTCTTTAATAAATTACTTACAAACTTCCTTTTCTTTTTTAAAGCGAACATATATCGGTTACTTCATTGCCTGAGGTTGACGAAAGTGAAAGATTATTATATTTATTGGAGTATGAGATGGGTTTCTGTTGGATATTATTTTGTAGAAAATAAATGACAATGAGATCATCACCAACTAATAAAGCAATTTATCTCAAAAAAAAAAAAACTAATAATGCAACTTTAATAATTTATTTCTTCTGCCATAAGAAATTCATCAAGCAGAAACTTGATGACCGTTGCCCGATAGTCTAGTTGTTCATCATGCAAAAAAAAAAAACGATTATAAATAGCTGGCTTCTGGAGCATTATATTATTATAATCATTTTCATTATTAATAAGAATAATAATAAGTAAACTGAAATATAAGCTAAAGAGCTTCAGGCCTATGGGCTCGGATCGGCTAAGCCGAGCGATCTGTTGATATATATCATTGCACAATATGGAAAAACCGACTCCTAATCACCTAGTCGACGCCCTCTACCTTCTAATTTTATCATTTTATATTAAATTAGGTATGATTACTTGTAATCAACTAACTACATATAGTAGGGGGAAAAACTTATTATTAGTTTAATTATATATTGCCAAACACATTTTCAAACATATAATCATTATGTTATTAGATGCTTATTATAATCACACTACAAAAAAACACAGAATTAGCGACGGAATTTACCCACAAAAATTCCGTCGGAAATCATATTTTCCGAAGGACTTTCGACAGATTTCCCACGGAAATGGGTTTTCCAACGAAAACCATTCCATGGGTAATTCATTGGTTGCTAAATAATTTAGCGACGGAAATTTGGTTCCATCGCTAATTAGCAACAGAATTTTCCATGGGTAAATTACCCATGGAATTTCCGTCGCTAATCCGTAAGTAAATTTTTTTATAAATTAAATGAAACATGGCCGCCGCCGGTGACCCACCACTGGTCGCCCCACCGCCCACCGCCACGTGGCGCCTCCATAAATTGTCTCAAATTGTGATGAAATGGAGATTCGAACCCCCGGCCTCTTGCGCCGCGCTGATGCCTTAACCAGTTGAGTTATGAAGACTTTGTGATATTATTTGCAAACTATTATATTTATAATATTTAAACTCTCATTATTATAATTATATTTTATCTTATAATAAGTTTATATATATACGTGTGTGTATATCAATTTTTTATAAATATTTATAACATATTATTTATTAAAATAATGTAATTATAAATTAATTATTAAAATAAAATATTAGTAAAAAATATTTAATAATTTACCCACAGAAATTCCGTGGGTAAATTTTTGCGACGGAATTTTCGTGGGTAATTACCCACGGAAATATTTCCGTCAATAATTCTGTCGGTAATGTTTCAGATAGAAATTCCGTCAAAAATTACTGATGAAAATATATTCTGTCGGTAATAAACTATTTTTTGTAATGCCAACTCACTTATTCTTTCATTGTCCATTTGCTCGAGCAATTTGGTGGGGATATCTTTCCATTAGACTTGATTGGAATTGCTTTGATTCCTTTAAAGAATGACTCTAATCTTCTTTTTTTCAACTTCACTTGGATAGGCTTGTTTAAGAAATCAATAAAATCGTCATCTTACCAAATTATGTTTGGTGGCTACGAAATAGCATTATTCATAAGGGAACTAAAGCTTGCCCAATACTCATTTTAAATCAAATTACACGTGCTATCTCATTTAATTCAGTAGGTTTTGCTCCTAGCAATCAGACTCAAGTTACAATCCAATGTTTCCAAGGAAGATCACATCTTCTAGATCTCTAAGATTTCATTAGATCTCATAATTGGTGTGTTCTTGCTCACAAGTATAGGATAAGATTAGGTTTAATATATCAAATGCACATTTTTTTAGATGCAAACTGATACAATTTTTCTATTGGAAAAATATTAAATATCAACCATCTTTTTTTCATTTGAGATGTCGAAGGGCAGCACTTCAATTGATCATATCATGTGACACTGAACTACCTTATCAGTCCCTTGCTATCATTTCCTCGGCTCCCAAGATAAATCTTCTTTGTCCATCGTCATCTCAAAGAGACATTGTTTGCATTGACATATATAAGATGCTTCACTCTTTCAGCAAATTCATCATCATCTTCACATATGGACAACATCTCTCAAATTTCATGAACTCTCATTTTAATCTTGTTCTTCCCAATGTTTATCTTTCATTTGGTTTTTATTATGTTGTGAACTCCTTTCGTTTTAATGATAATTGTCTTTGGTTAAGAGAAACACTTTTGCCAAGCACTTAGATATGAGTTCAAACACCCAATAGAAAATATAATATAAATTTTAAGAATAAATTGATATTATACTATAAAGCCATGAATAATGAGCATTCAATAACTAAGCGTAGAAACAACTAATTATGTGTTATTCCACAATTATTTATATAGAAATTTATTTGACCAAAAAAAAGTTAAATAGAAATTTTAAGAAAGGGGTCAAGGTCAGGCTTATCCACAATCTAATGGCATAACTCATAACTCATGATCAACTTGAGCTTATCTTTGTGGGCTATGGAGCACGTCAAGATAACCATTTTTTCTATCCACACATGTATGTTTCGTCCAATTTCACTTAGCTGTGGAAATGCCTCCTTAAGCGCCACGACTGAAACAACAACTAAGTCGTACTCGCCAGTAATCGAATACCCGTCAAGATAGTCGAATGTCATACCCTTTTGCTAACTGAACTCTATATTGTTCCACTTTATCTAGTGATCTCGTGTTCAAATATCGGCTATATAGTAACAACAATACTTGTAGATAGCGAGGTACCCCAAACTATGGGGCTACATTCTCGTGAACCAAACTAGCCAGTGAGTTTTCCCATGTACCAGACTAGCCTATCACTAATGGCACATGTACGATATCTTCATAGTATCGGTATTATACTGGTTATTCCGTGTGTATTGAGTGTCAATAATGTGATTCAAGTCATTCCCACTAATAAAATTTATAAAACAACAATTTTTCCACAGTCTTTTCCTCATTTTTTTTTCTTGTCTCCTCTTTCCGATAATGAAATAGATTAATCAGTTGCTACCAACACCATATACGTGAAGATAAATTTAAAAAGAAAAAAGAAAGAAAAAACTCCCAATAAAAATGGATAACAAAATGTCAAAACAGCAGTAAAACCAAATTCCCCAAACCACCCCTACCCATCCCTCAAAATCTCCTTCTTTTCAAAATGAAGCCAAAAGCAACACCCACCTCCTCCTCCTCCTCCTCCTCTTTCTTCTTCTTCCTCTTTTAGGAGTGTCTCCTCTGATCTCTCTCTCTCTTTCTCTCTCTCTGCGAGGGAGGTGCAAATGGAGAAGAAGACCGAAGCCTCATCATCATCATCATCAGATCAACAAGAACCAGACGACGACAACAACAACAACAAAACCTCCAAACAACACCACCTCACCCTCCCCTCCGATCTCAACCTCACCCCAGAAGAATTCAACCACCTGAAGCCCTCCATCTCCCTCCACCACACCTACCTTGTGGGCCCCTCCCAATGCTCCTCCCTCCTAGCCCAACGCATCCAAGCCCCACTCCACACAGTCTGGTCCATCGTCCGCCGTTTCGACAAGCCACAGCTCTACAAGCACTTCATCAAGAGCTGCTCTCTACCTGATCCCTCCCACCACCACATGTCCGTGGGGTCCACCAGGGAGGTCAACGTTATTTCTGGCCTCCCCGCCGCCACCAGCACCGAGAGGCTTGATATCCTAGATGATGACCGCCACGTCACCGGTTTCACCATCGTTGGTGGCGAGCATAGGCTTAGGAATTACCGCTCTGTCACCACCGTTCATGGCTTTGAAGGCGCCGATGGTGAGATCTGGACCGTTGTTTTGGAATCCTACGTTGTTGATGTTCCTGAGGGGAATACGGAGGAGGATGCTCGCCTTTTTGCTGACACTGTTGTGAGGCTGAATCTGCAGAAGCTTGCTTCTGTTACTGAAGCTATGAACCGTGACCGTGACGGTGACGGTAAAGTCGGTAAGCCGCAATTTGGGGGGATATGATTTTTTTTTTTTTTTGGGGTTCTCCTATGTGTTTAATTTGGGGGGAAAATAACACGAATTGGGGTTGAATTGAAGAGGAAGAAACCTCAGAATTCAGAAAAGGTGAAATGGGGGAAACGATTTTTATGCAGAAGGTTTGGTTTAAATTTTCTGTGGGGATTTTTGTGAAGTTAAATTTTAATTTATATGGAAATCACCAAGCTATCCTTTTGTTTTTTATTCTCTGGTGGATTGACTGTTATGCCCCGTCGTTGATTAAGGAGTAAAGACGAGTTTATTTACTGTGTTGTGAAAATGGGAAGAACGTTGGGAAATTGATGTTAGTGGTTTACACCAGAGTGAGGGCATTTCGGTCAATGAGTGTGTACAGGAAATGTTGACTTCTGGATGTTGATGTGGTTCAACTTTCAAGGTTTAACTTTTGATCCTTCTGTTAGTATCATCTTTATCTTTAATCTTTATCTCTTTTTCCTTTCTCCCTCCTCTTGCTTTTTTCCCCCTCTCAGTTCAGTACTCCGTAATCAAAATTTCCGAAGATAATTCAGATAATTGCTGTCTGAAAAGAGGAAAGGAAATAAATCTAAGGAAATAAATCCCACATTCTTATATCTAATCAAAATAATCTATCTAGCTTTGCATAAACGTGAGAATTAATTAAAAACTCATTTTCTAAAAAAAAAAAACAAATACAAAAAACTTAATCATTTCCCTATCTCTCTCTCTCTCTCTAGTGTAATGCAAAGTTGTGGTCAGAAGAATCAATGCTTTTTGTCTCTTCCATCGAATTTGGACATTTCCCCCCCTCTCTTATCCCAAGGCATGCTATTTGCTAGCTAGGGTTATTGTGCAACGCAATGTCATAGGAATCAATGCTACAAAAGTCTCTTTTTTCATTAAAGTGGAAAGATTAAGAATAATATTTCATGATGCAATAATGCAATTTTTTTAATTGGGTAAAGCAGATCTTGCCTTCAACTTTGAAAACCAAATGCAGCCACCATTTATGTTTATGGTGTCATAAAATTAAAAACAAGCATGAATGTTATATAAGTCAAACTATGTTCCATCCATTTTGTCTTTCCTTCCAAGAATGTCAAAGAAACACATAGCATGTTCAACGTATAAAACGGATTCATCTTTCTAGCTTCAACACTATATTGGACGATTCTTCCTATATATATAACCAGAGAAAAACGACTCTGATATTTTAGTATATAGTAAAATTACACTTATACCTTGTATAGAGGATAAGAGGATAGTAACAAGTGTTTTTTTTTTTAATTTATTTGGACGGTAACCATGGAGATTAATGAATAGTCAACTATCAAACATTGAATATGATGCCATCGAGGATTCATCTTGTGCCACTAGACCAAATGGTCTTTGGCTAGTATACAAATAATAATAACGATAAACAAACTCTTTCATAAATAAAAAGTTAAGCATTTGATGTCCTTTACAGTTTTAGGTACTGTTTGGGTTAGCTTATGGATAATAGTTTATAAGAAAAAAGTTAAAAAAGTGCTTTTAGAGAATAAATAGGGACTAGCTTTTGAGATTATAGAAAAATATAATTTCTGGCAAAACTTAAGTTTTCAGGCCAAAAAATTTATTCTAAAAAAGCTGTAAGTATTTGTTTGGCTTAACTGAAACATAGATTTTGATAGTTTTTAGGGGTTGCCAAATAGGCATTTAATTGCTAGTGCTACTACTAACTCATTTAAACCAAGAATATTAAGCAAGTAGAGAAAGAGAAGCCAAGAATATTAAGCAAGTAGAGAAAGATACTACAACTGGTTTAACATAAGTGGAGAGTCAATTTAAAACAAAATATATTTTTACATTTTATTAGACAAAACCACAAGTCATATATTTACTGTATTTACCTGAAATACTCTTGAAATGAACAAGGATCTTCTATATATACATATATATATATATATACACACATACATATATGGGAGACAAGCAAAGGCTGAAAAGGAGGCCATGAATTTTGTGGCAACTCTGATAGGGTGGCCTGCTTCCATTTAGAGCTTCAGGTTAAAACCCCAAAATCCATTATTTGCTTGTATGCTGAATGGGTCCCTCATTGCTCAGAAACTGTACCACCAGAACTCAGGCATCTTCACCGTCCATTCACAATCATAGGCCCCTCATGGTGTAGTCACTGGTCAATTTTGTGTCATACATAATAACAATAAGGGCCCCCTCTAGTTGTATTGTACACATATATATATATATATATATGTATATATGATATTTAGAAAAGTACTATGAAATCTCAATAAAAAAAACTCCAATTACTTAAAAATTGGGTAAAAGATAAATAAATACCCTTTAAATTTAAAAAATCTCAGAATGTGCCCTTAATATGAGAAATTATATAAAAATGATTGTTTCTAATTTGGGATAAGAAAACATGGGGCATCAACCAATCTAATAAAGGTATTAACCATTCAAATAAAAATAATAACAACTTTATATGATCAGAATTTAGCATCAATTTCGCTCACAAATGATAAACATTATTAACCACTCTAGTAGTGATATTAGCCATTCCAATAAGAGTATTAATCACTCCAGTAAAGATATTAGCCAAATTTACATATCCCAAATTGGGAACAATCCTCTTATGTCATTTCTCATATTAGATGTACCTTTCTAGATTTTTGAAATTGAAGGGTCATTATTTGTTCTTTTCTCTTAGAAATTCTACAATAAGTGAGCATAATAGAGTTACTAGTTTAGCGCAAAGAATAACAATAAGGTCGTGCTGTTCATTACTTGTTATTTGAAAATTTGTTAGTTAATTATTACATTTTTTGGCATCTGACAATGATTTTCTATGTTTATATTAGGGTACGGTGGGCCTTTTTAGTAAAGCAAAATAAATATATACTTTTACAGTCTATGTAGGGTTTCAAATTTCAGGCTGTACCAACTTTATTCTTCACTCCGTGGATATGTCAAAAGGAGAGCTTCTCACGAGAGAGTAGTGTGCACATGATAATATTATATTATATCTTTGATATGAAATTAAATCGATCTATTAAAAAATATTATTAAAAATAATATTAAATTATTTTAAATTTTTTATATTTATTATTCTTTAAAATTAATTTACTTGACTTATAAATTGATATGTATTTATTGTAAAAAAAAAATTGATATGTAATATTTTTTATAGGATTGTTAAACAATACAGTGAAACATTTGTTATACATAACTAAGCAATTTATTTGACTTTTTTATTTTAATTAAAATTGTCAAATAGATATTATATTAAAAACTAGATAGATATTAATAACTGTACAAAACATTACTTTGTAGAGCCAAAGTTGTCACTATTCATAGACACTGATGATGTTGTCAACTTCTCCATGTTTGATTATTTAATGAGTTTCCAGGTTGTAGGGTACTCTTCTTGTTTTTTTTTTTTTTCGAATACAAAGGACAAGAGGTTTACTCTTGGGATGCTATGTAAGCATTACATGACAAAACAAAACAAAATTAGAGCCTCTTATGCGAGCATCTAGTCAAACAATGTTAGCCAAATCAGCTAACATTTGGCCCGAACAGCAAGCTGGAGGTACTTGTTGCAAAAGCACGAGCTCACTGTTATGCATGTATAATTTGCACTTCCCAATCCAAAAAAATTAAATCTCATGTGTTCTCTATCTCCTGTGACAGTGGGTGGAACTCAAAATGGTTAGTTAGTAAACGCTGAATAGCTTCAGTAGAATCCGTGTATAGTTTAACCTTCTTCCATCCCATTCTCTTGCATAGTTGCATGCATCCCCGCTTTAATTGCTGAGATCTCCGCTTCAGTAGATGAACAAAACCCCAAGGATTATATTGATGAAATTGGATGAAATCCTCCTAGCCATTCCCCCCGTGAGTTCCGAGCAATGCCACCACAGGCTCCATGTTGTTGTTGATTTACTGAGTCATCCACATCAACTCTTATATACCCTAGAGGAGGTGGCATCCACTTTGCATCGCATCTCTCAGGTACTTGAAACGAATTTTTCCTCAATCTCCCATTTATTACTTCATCATGCAAGCCATATAGGCATGTAGGGTACTCTTCTAAATAAAGGTGGGAGTTACCTTGTGTCCGCGGAATTGAACTTGCTTGGTAATGATATGGTTAACATAATACAGGGACCGATGTTTTAAAGAAAATGAAACATAAAGCAAAACACCTCTTATTTAAAATGTGAGAGACGTAAACTAAAATAAAGATAAACTTAACAAATTAAGGATTGTATTAGCCTAATGTATATTTCAACAGCCTTGTACCCCGGTGTTATAAGTATTTTTTTATAAGAGTTAATATAATCTTTGATCTTTGGAATTTGCCTTCATTTGGATTGTAATCTCTCAAGATTTAAATAAAAAATGTTGTTCCCTTAAATTTCATTCTACTTAAAACATTAATCCAAATCTAGATCATTTTTCTTTAGGAAGCCAAAACATTTTATTTGAAGTTTAAATGATTAAAATCAAAATGAAGACAAATTTTAAGCACTAAAGATTATATTAAAAAAATATTTTATCTCATTAATACCAAAGAGTAATAATATATATATTATGTGATAACACAATTTCTAATGGATGGGACAATCCCATTTTTCTACATTTTGCATTCGATTCCATTTCAGATTTGACTTCTCTCTTTTATTATTATCATTCGCTTGCGTCTTTTGTATTTAAATTACTTTATTCTAGGGTTAAATTTTTTATGTTTGTTTATACATTTAGATTCTACGTAAAATTAGTAACATGTTGATATTTAATGAGCAAAAATTTGTTCAATTTTTAATTTTATATGATTTTTCAAGGATTTAATACCAGAAAATGTTGTGTTTTTTTTTTTTTCAAGTTAAAGCATTATATATTTAAAAAATCATATAAAATTGAAAACTGAATCAATTTTTGCTTATAATATATCAAAATGTCACTAATTTTAGAGCAAAGACATGAGTGGATGGGAGCAGTAAAGGTAAGAAGCAAAGTCCATTGCTATATACTCTTTAACACTTGGCCTTTATGTTTATTATATTTATATATATATATATATAATTCAAGTCATACTCTAATACAATGATAATGCATGGAAAAACATACAATGATTATGGACGCCGTAGAAATTACGTGCTTGCTTGGGATACTATGAATTAGTTGCCCTAAACTGTAATTTAATTATAGGCTCAATTAAATTAAAACCACGTTTTAAATCGTATAAGCAACTAAAAGCTGTGATAAATTTGTTTTAACTATATGAAGTCAAGTATATGATTATTGACTTAGATGAACAGCTTCCGTTGAAGTAGCAGCTAAACTACAAATCCATAGGCCAAAGTTCATGAACCACAGAAATCGTGTCTTGTTAGAAAAGGTTTTCTCTGAATAATGGTAAAAGTTTTGCTAAAAAGAAAAGAAAAAAATAATGGTAGAAGAAACCTCAGAATTTAATACAGTCGGCTAATTCAGTCTCTGTCTTGGACTAGGCTAGGACAACTACCGAAGAAGATGATCCACATATATGGGACTATATTAAAAACAAAGACCACCTCATGTTATGAGATATAGTCAACTAATCTACACAAATTGAATAAGTTAAATTGATTAGTTAATCATAACTTATTTTACTTAATCTTTCTAAAATAGTTATCTATATTGTTATATTATATACTCACTCCAGTTCTAAATACATATAAAATATTTAATTAAATTTGATTAGATAAAGAATGTTAGTTAAATTAGTTGGTGCTATATGTTTATTTTTCCTAAACAACATACCCATCTTCTTTAATTCAAGTTGGTGTTATATATTTTTTTCCTAAATAACATACCCATCATTTTTAATTCATTTCATCTCTTTTTTACTTGATTATTGTTGAAGAAATATGACTAGATGTGTTCTGAAAAAATTGACAAAAGTTAAAATATTTCTTACATATAATATCAAGATCAATTCCTCAATTATGTCTTACATTGATAATCAAATGAGGAGTATTAGTTTATACTTACTTCATTCTTAAATATTAGACCCAATTAACTTTTCTAGAAGAAATTAAAAAAGCTAAATGAACCACTTAATCATAACGTATTTTGTATATTATTAGATTATATGTTAGCTTATAGGTCAAATAAACTAGTTTAGAGAAAAAATTCAAGCAAATCAATTTATAAATAACTTATTTAGCTTTCTTAATATTTTTTAAAAAAAGTTAACTAGGTTTTATATTTAAGAAATGATGGAGTATGTCATATAAATTAATTTAGATAAAAAAATAAATATAAATATTTTATAGTAGTAATTTATTTATTGTCTGCCTTAATTTCCATTAATCAATCAATTGTATCTTATAATAAATCTGAATTGATGTATTTCAAACAAATACAACATATTTATATGAACGAAATCTGAATTATTTCTAGTGGGGACCTATATATATACACAAGAGTCATCATTGTTAGTTTCCTTTTGTGGGATATGGGTGCTTGACAAATATGTAAGGGATGACACAAGTATAGATAGATTAAAGATGAAGATCAGCATAAAAACATAAAAAAAGGTGGGAAAGGAACAGTGAAATTCCTGGGAAAAGTGGAGTGGGATGACAAAGAGTCCTGTAAGATCCGACGTGGAAGGGGACCTTTATTGGTGGGATATGCATATTAATAATTATTATCTATATATATATATAAGTGTGTAAAAATTGACCACCAAATAACAACGTTAGATTAACTAACTCTATGTTATTCTATTTTAACTAGTGGTCCCAAATTTTAGTTTTGAGTATGCAGTTACGATAATTATTTGGAGTTAATGAAGTTTCTCATTATGAGTATAGAGTTTCACGAATCAGATTGGTCGATTGATAATAAGACTGAATATACTAGACAAATAAAAAAAAATAGAGGATTTGATTGAAGGATTGAAGTGAAGGAGGAAAGCTTTAAATGGAGGCCACAGAATGGGAGAGAGCCAGAAGCACGTGAAGAGCAATAAATAAAGAAAAGTCTGATGAAAGCGAGTTGGGCCCCTCTAAGCTTAATTGGCTTTTGGAGATGGTTGATGGATAGGGATAATGTCAAGTTGCCAACTTGAACAACTAATTATTAATTTAAACTACTAACACACCAATCAAATAGAAAAAGAAAACAAAAGTGAGAGGAATGGAATAGAAGCTACCAGGTCTACTTGCTTTCATTTTGCTTACTTCAACATTCTTCAATAATTTGCTCCATTTGTTTTTTTTTTCTTGAGGCTATTTTAAGTATTATTGGTTCTCTTGTTCCAAATTAGTGGCCACAATTATATACAAGTGCTTGACCTCAATCTGCCTTTACGATTTTAATTTTATCCAAAACATTTTTATTAATTAGTGTGGGCCTTGCATCATATATACAATTACTCATAACTTATCAAGTGGGTTTGAATGTAGCCTACTCTAGTATCATCATGCGGAAATATAAATATATAAGCTTATATGCGTCTATGTTTGTTTTAATCTCTGGTTTCTTCTACACACATATATATAAATATAAGTTTATTAAGTGGTTACATATTAGTATATAGTCAGCTGATCATGGTCATGAAACTCAAGTTACCCTCAAACACTCGAGAAGTGTAGACGTCAAGAAGGGTATACTTTTAGATGCTCTTCATGGTGGTGTGTCTCTACATACTTATGAGACTGATGAGCTCCGAATCTAGTATTAGTGCTTCAAAATAACTTCAACTACTACTGTGCATTTCTTCCTGCATTTCTTATTGGTTTATATATACTTTAATCTTGTCGAAGATATTTATAATGAGCCCATCGATATTTGGATTGTATTGTTTCATCTTTGTAAGTTTTTGTTTACAAATGATGGGTTCACTATAACTATAATGTATTGTCATTTTCTATTAATATATTATTTTTAAGTAAAAAAAAATTGGGTTTGTATGTTAAAATTTTTAGAACAAAATACACTATCCTCTCCTATACTTGACTTTAATAATAAAATATTCATTCGTTCATAAATATAATATCTAATTGTTTTTTTTTAGAAAAGTTAAAGAAGTGAAAAGAGTCAATTATTCATAATGCATTTTGTGTATTATTAGATTATATGTTAGCTTATAAATCAAATAAACTAATTTAAAGAAAAAATTCAGGTAAATCAATCTATAAGTAACTTATTTAACATTCTTAAGATTTTCGAAAAAAGTCAACTAGATTATATATTTAGAAATAAAAGGAGTATATATGTTTTATTTCTTAATCATATGAATCTTTGTTGTATTGAATAGTTACATAGTATAAACCTCTATTATACTGGCAAATTTTCCATTTTCATCCACTCATTTTCTAGTCCATGGCATTAGTCATAATAAATATTATTGAATCAAAATACCCCTCTTTGTTTATAAATATTAAATTGTTTAAAAATAATTTATATTATGTTAAAAAAATTAGTGCTTTTTATACTTACTTTAATTTTTCTTTAGTCATGTAAGCTCATTAACATGTATGCACAAACTTAATCAAATAGGGATTCACTATAATAAAAGTTAAATTAGCCCATACAATGCATGCTTATTTTTCTTCAAATTTAATTAGTTCTATTACAATATTTTAAAATTATTTATTTGAATATTACTATACTTTATTATTGAAAGTTGTTTAAGAGAGGAACTCAGTTAGATTATAAGAGTAAATTAACGATTTTAAGTTTTCAACATAACTAAATATAAAAAAGTATTTTGGAATCTTTAATGACACTTCAATATAACATAAAACTAATTAGTAATAAGAATAATATTTTTTATTTACAAATAATATACTCCCTTCGGTTCTAATATAAGACATAATTACTTAACTTGATTAGATTAAAGTTGTTAGTTAAATTAGTTAAACTCATATGATATTACCAAAATATTCTAACCATCTATCTTTACTCTTACCCTCCATATCTTATTTGTTTATTATTGATTATTGATGAGGAGCACTAATAGGGATAATTTAAAAAAAAAGTTGGGAAAAATTACAAAAACGTCTTATATTTAGGACTAAATTTATCTCCCCAAATAGGTCATATATTTAGGATTAGAGGGAGTATTATAAAAACGTTAAATAATGATAGCAATTACAAATGTGTTGTAAAATTTATATAAAAATCGTTTCCTTTCTTAATATCAAATGAGATTGATAGATAAGAAATTTCTTAAAAAGAATATCAGTTTGTGCGTCTTTATATTCGAAGGGAGATATGTATAATTGTATATAGCTTACAAATAATGGGAAAAAATGTGCAATTTAAGTGAAATTGAAGAAAAAAGTTATATAATACTCTCTATATTTCTAAATATAAGACATATATATCTAATTTGATTAGATGAAGGATATTAGTTAAATTAGTTAAAATCACATAATATTACCACGTTATCCTAAACACCCACCTTTATTTCTTATCATCCCTTCACTACTACAAAAAAGGCTTTTCATGTCATCATTTCATGTCACTTAATTAAAAATCTGACGTTGAAAAAAAATGCGGTGGCATTTTTGTAATTAAGTGGGAAGCACTGGAGAAACAACGTCACAAATTTGAAATTTGTGACATCGTTTCTGGAAACCACGTCACATATAAAATATATGTGACGTGGTTTCTCAAACCACGTCACATATATTTTATATGTGACGTGGTATGTTTTTCTTTTCTCCCGCTCCCGCGTTCCATCCCTTAGTGATTCCCATACCTTTTCAATGCATTCAAACCCTAACCTCCCTTCTCTCCATTGCTCAAATCCCTCATTCTCCTCCATCGCCCTCATTCTTCGTCGTCGCCCTCATTCTCCTCCGTCTTCACCATCGTCGCTCCAAGATCTCATCACTGTCAAGAACCCTGAGATTCAATCCCTCCTCCTCAGTAACCAAAGCATGGCAGCCTCACGCCCACATACTCTCTTTTGACTTCCACCATTGCTCTCTCGGGTCCTCTATTTTCAGCGGCAAAATCCGGCGATAACGGCGGCGATCGGTGGTGTCAAGGGGAGAGAAACGTTTAAGAAGCTTGAAGGAACTTTGGGTAAGATTTTTCTTTCAATTTCTCCCTCTTTCTTGTCCGATTTCAAGCTTCAAAGGGAGGGATTGATTCGAAAATTTGGGGGATTTTAGAACTTCAAAATATCTAAAAATGGAGCTTAGGACTTGAACAAGGATAGTGTTGAAGTGTATTTGGCGAGGGGAGGGCTGATTCGTTTGATTTCCCAAATTTTCCTCTTCGGGGTTCTGTTCATCCGAAGAGAAATTTGGGAATTTTGGTTGGTTGATGATCAAAAGCCTAATTAATCTTGTTTAGGAGTAAGTTTAAACATGATTAGTGTCTTGTATGTTGATTTTGAAGCTTGGAATTATTTTTGAAAAATTCTTCTTTTCTCCTATTCTTGATCGAAGCCGTCGGTGGCTGAAGTTAATGGGAAGGATTTGATTTGCTTGCTTTAATTGTCTGATGTTGAGTGGATAATAATGGTTCAATTTTCTTTTCCTTCACGTTGCCCAATTCTTCGAAATTTTCCTCCCTGCTCTGCCCATTAGTTTCTTATTCTTCCCCTGTTCCTGCGAATTTGTTCCTCTATGTTGATAATTTCTGGTGCACTGAAGAATATGTTCTTATGGTTGATAAATTAGTAAAGGTGTAATTGTGATGATTTCTTCTCCCTGCCCTGCACTGCCGCCAGTTTCTTGTTCTTCTTCTCCATGTTCATTCAATGAAATTTTGTCTTGCTTTGGGATGTGAATTGAAGTTGCCTGCTTATGGTTGTTTAATATTAGATTGTTAAATGTTCATTTTTTCTTCCCTTTTTGGTTGTTCTGGCTGGTGGTTACAAGGAAAAGGAAGAGGGAGTTTGGTTGGTAATAATTTTGAGTTAGGGGCTTAATATGTGTGAGTACTGTGATCATGGTTGAGAATTTTCTGGCCTTCTTTTGTGCGTGTGTGTTCGATAGAATAATGTGAATTCTTTTCTGCCCTCTTTTCGGTTAGTGAAGAAGAAATGTGAATGATGTGGTTGAAATGATTTCTTGGTTGTTTGATTCTCTGCTTCTGCTTGTGGTTTTGTGATTAATGGAGTTTGCTTTTGTGTTATTTGTTTTGTTGGTTTAGCATTTCAGAGAGGAGGAACAACTAATAGTACCATAACTAAATTGGAATTATTATCTTGTTCTGTTGTTTTTACTCTCTTGATGCTGGTTCTATCATTCATTCTCTCTATTTTAGTCCTAACAGGTATTGGCTCTGTGTGGCCACAGAGCAGAGCATTAAAATTTGGGATCTTGAGAGTAAGAGCATCGTTGAGGATTTGAAGGTTGACTTGAAGACTGAAGCTGAGAAGACTGATGGTACCACCGATACGAAGAAGAAGGTATCTTTTGTTTTCTTATTTCTGTTTATTTTACTTTGCAGTGTTATCTTTTGAAATGTAATGGGAAGGTTTCCTTAAATGATTAGAGACAAGAGGTCTTCTTGATGATTTGCATTTTAACACTTGTTAATCCATTGCAATCTGATTATCTGTTTGGATACCATTCTGTGGTTTCAAATCGTTCCAATTGGAGATTATAATGAATTGTTTCATTATCATTTAGGAAACAATGAAATTTTTGTTTCTTATTATAATACATGGCCATGTCAAACTTCTACACCAATCAGTCATATTTTTGAGCTTCATCATCATGTTCACTAGTTTCTAATTTGTTTCTGTTGTAGGCGAACACGCCTGTAGTGATGATGGGTTTTTGAAATTCAATTAATCCCTTTTGGTCTGCTTCTTTATGATGCCTGAAATTTGAGTATGATATGGCTTTTTCAATTTGGCTATCAGATTCTTCCCTTTTTTCTAATTTTAGCTTCGATTTCCCATACAAAATTCTTCAAATTGGAAATTCTTTTGTTATCTCTCCCGGAGTATTTAGATTATGTTTTCAATTGTCTGCCATTGGAGCTGAGGGAAGGTTTAATCTTTTTCCTTAAATCAATATTTCTTTCCTTTGAAGGTGCGCAAGGGTGAGGTATAGGGTTCTATGTGAGTATGTGACTCAAACCAAAAGGAAGAGGGGAAAAAACAAGAATTTTGGCATCATTTATATATGTAAAGAATACCTGCTGAGCTCTTGTGGCTTGCTTATAATATAGGTTCTGTATCCTTTATGTTTAACCTCTAAAATGTGCTATTTAGAATTTCAAAGTTGTCACTTTTGTATACTAAAATATTTGGCAGAATGGCACCCCTAGTCGGCCAACAAAAAAAGGTCTACATGTCAATTTTGAGGAAGGAGCTTCCTAAGTTACTTGCCTATCTTCTGGAACTCCAAATCATTGGTCTCTGCAGAATATTGTAAGCCAAGCATTCAAGCTCTTCTTCCTCTCTGTTTTTTGTATGGGATGAGCAATTTCTATTGTTCCATTCGTTACCTAGGCATATGCCAAATTTCTTTATATGTTTTTTCATTTATACCTTCTATCACTATCTGGGGATTCTCATATTAAATGAGGGCCTTATACTTTTACATTGTTCAATTTTGTGGTGATGCTACAAGGTCTGCATGTTTCTTTGTTAGATAACTCTAGGTCCTTTTTGTACTAACTTAACTAGATTCTTAAAAAAAAATAAATGATTGAGTTGCTTTCAGGTTTTAAAAATATTTAGCATTTGATTTCATGACTGATATATTTTTGGTGTTGTGTTAATCTGAAAGAGAGATGTTGAGATGTTATCTTCTTGTCCAACACTCAAATTTGTCTCTTTGTCGTTGTAGGTACTTCTGCTGCAATTCATCTGTTAGGGAGCATACCGGTAAAATATTAAGGCTAATGATTTATTTGATAGGGACTATCAGTTGGACTACTTTATTTAAACTTAATTTGTATAAATTTCATAGTATTTTTGCTTTGTTAATGTTATTATATGGTGTAATGACACTTGTAATGGACATATATGAGATGTTGCTTTTGTATTGCTCTCTCACTCTTGTAATAAATGTATATTTCTTATGTTATAGTTTCATAGTTGTAAATGATAACTATCCTATTTTAATTCAAATGTTCATACAGGGGCATTTTTTTTGGAATTGTGGATGATTCCAATCCAAAAAATTGCCCTATTTTTTTTTATTCTGGAAGCATTTTCTTGTATTATGGGTGATTCCAATACAAAAAATTGCCCTATATTTTTTTTTTAAAAAAATTAGACTTTTCATGTCACCAATTATATAATTAGTGACATGGTTTCAAGAAACCACGTCACAAATTGGTAATTTGTGACATGGTTTCTCAAGAAACCATGTCACAAATTGTAATGTGTGACGTTAAAAGTCTGGCCTGGACTTTTCACCCCGTGAAAAGTCCAGGCCGAACTTTTCATGTCACACATAACCAATTTGTGACGTGGTTTCTAGAAACCACGTCACAAATTTGGTTATGTGTGACGTGGTTTCTCACAGGCGACTTTTCATGTCACACATCACTAATTTGTGACGTGGTTTCTAGAAACCACATCACAAATTGGTTATGTGTGACATGAAAAGTCCAGGCCGGACTTTTAACGTCACACATAACAATTTGTGACATGGTTTCCTGAGAAACCAAGTCACAAATTACCAATTTGTGACATGGTTTCTTGAAACCATGTCACAAATTGGTAATTGTGACGTGGTTTCTCCCTCATATGCCACATCATTAACATCTAATTTTGGTGAAACAACGTCGCAATTTTGTAATTTGTGACGTGAAAAATCTGACTTACCACGTCACTTTTTTGTGTGACGTTAAAAGTCCAGTTTTTCACGTCACTTGAATTTATGTCCCCTTGAAAAGTGACGTGAAAAGCCTGAAATTTGTGACATGAAAACCCTGTTTTGTAGTAGTGCTTTATTGGTTGTTAGTATATTTAAACGTTGTAGGTTATTGTCTAAGAACCGGGGAGGACTGAGGATCGGAGAGCAAACATAGGCGAGAAGCCTCTATGTGTTGGTCGTTTTTCAGTACTTGGTGGATGAACTAACACAACAACATTTGAATTAAATATTTTGTGAATATAGTACATGTAGTTATCTTATGTCACATGCATTAAACTTAGACCCCATTTTCAAGTTGCAAAGTTTCAACATACCCATCGATGCAAGGTGAAAAAAAATAAAAAACCTACCCATTGATGGGCGATAACTCAATACTCTGCTATTCCAATCCATGGCTCAATAAATAAATGATTTTTCCAAATTTGAAAATTAAAGCTTTATTAAAAGTATATTCAGTATAAATATTAAATCTAATATGTAAAATATATACATACGCACACACATACATAGGAACAACACCTACTCTATTATGTTAACTATTGATATTACTTACTTGTAATGCTCATTTATACCACTCCGTTCCTTATTATAAGTCCACCATAACTACTTCTCACAAACCAATGAGTGGAAGTTATAGCATTGAATATGACCTATTTTTCCAACTTTACCCTTATTTAAGAATATGTATTAAAGTAATATTTATGCACTATAAGCCTTCTCTCTCATCTTCCCTATTTCCAATGTAAGGGTAAAATAGTCATTGTAGCATTAATTGACCCCAAAGTGGACTTATATTTAGGAACAAAAAATTCACGGTAGTTGGATTTATAATAAGGAACGGAGTGGTATAATCTTATTTTCAATGCTTTTGGGTCCACAAGTAGTCATTATCTTTTTTTTTTTTTTTAATAACAAGATCATAATATCATTATACAATAACAGTAGCTAATACAATTAGTCCAAAAAAAACATGCATAAGGAAGACAACTTCTACTTAAGTGCTCATAAAAGATAACATCAAAATATGTGGCGGTAAACTGTTAGATAAAGGTAAAAAGATACTACTCAAAACCATAGTAAATCTGCTTTATATCGATGTCTCTGTGATGCCCAAAGTGACATCACCTTCTTGACACCAATGTACCTAGACGCTGGACCTGTATAAGGTGGCTAACAACACTTTTCAGTACTTCAATCCGGTGCGATGAAGAAAGGATAATGGAGCTTTCTCCAAAACCTTCATAACATAATAATAAGCTATGCTCTGGAAAAATAGTTCCATTAAAACCCTGGCCTTTAATTGATACATATACTCCACCGTCCACCCCACCAATTACTCAATACAATCGCACAACCAAAGAGATAAACAAACTAGGTATAAGACATGCACCAGACTTTTACTAAATTCATAACCCCAAGAGAGGAGCATCATGCAAATCAACCATTTGAATTTCCACCCAACATGATGCAAGCTCAATTGAAAGAGTGTGTCCAACCATAGTGCATGACCACTATGCAAAGTCTCAAAGAGAAAATTACGGACACCAATCATATAATAATTTGAATAAATATAATGAACTAAAAGCACCCCAACATTTTACCATTGAGGTGGAATCAAACTGAATCATGACTGAAGATTTATCATATCTAAATTTGATCTTCCTTTGACTCTTTGGTTCCTTGAAGCCCTCAAAATCATCACCACACATAGAAGAATCACCACCAGATCTATACCCTCATAACTCGAACTTAATATTTAACTTTTCATTAGACCGATAACTTCCTACATTAAAACTTTTAAACTCTGAATTTCGTAATACTGACAACTTGACACCCCAGTCTACCTCTTCATCATATCTGCCACCCTTAAATCATGTTATGCAACTTTTTGTTTTACCTCTACAGCCTCCTCAGACTAACATAGCTTCAAAGGAGATGGACTAAGAGGAAAATCTGTAACATCAGAAACTGTAAATCCATAACTGATTCTTCTTCTCTATTGCCCCAAAACTGTAATAGTTTTCAACTTCATCTTCTTCCTAGATGCTTTCATTGTCAGACCCTCTTCAATTTTTTACTCTTCTCCTTCCTTAGTACTTTGAGAGCCCAAATTAAACTCCTAGCCCTACTATAGTTTTAAGGATAGAAAAGAAAGGAAGCCATGCTACAGACAAACAAGAAAACCTTTGAACTAATTAACAGTACCTATTGCGATTGATCGGAGAAAGGGAAGTCGCCCAACACAGCGACGATGATTTTTTTACTAAACCCTAGCGGAGCCAGCCCAACATGGTGGCAATGATATTGATCGTTTTATTAAAAAAAAAAAATACATCCTCAACAACCATTTTGAAGAATTTCAGAGCATAAAGTCTCTTAATGCTTTTTTTCTTTTTAGCAGTAGTCTCAATGCTTTTTTCATTCCAAATGAGAGGCAAATGTAACAATATTGCAGACCAAAAATGTATAAGTTATAAGCATAGATAGAAAGAAAGTACTCACTCCGTTCCTAAATATAAAACTTACTTACCTAATTTGATTAAATTAAAAATGTTAGTTAAGTTAGTTAGAATCATGTTATATCACCAAAACACCATTTTAGAATCATGTTATATTACCAAAACACCATTTTAGAATCATGTTATATTATCAAAACACCATAAACATCTACCTTTATTCTCATCCTCTCTCTTATTTATTTATTCATTATTGAAGAGTATCAATAGGGACAATATAATGTGAGAAAAAGTTATCTTCCCCAAATAGATCTTATATTTAGGAACAGAGGGGATACTTTCCAAATTTGGCACACTGATTAAGAAAAAAAAACGTATCTTGGCTTTTTTCTTAAGCCTTAAAACAGGTTTTGCATGAGCCAGATTCAAGGAAGATATGTAACTCCAATTCATATAAATAATTTCTGGTGAATGTAACATGGATATTTGAAAAATGGAGTGGCATGATTTTTACAGTAAATTTATAATTTCCACCCTAGAGACTGTTGGTTTTCACCAAGCTACCCACTAACCATTTAACTAGACCACCAGATGAAATCATTCCCAAGGGTTTTACCACATTTCTTCAGTTCTTTCTTAAATGAATGTTATCGTCTTCTTAAAACTCATTTACTTTCTATGTAATATGGATTACCTGAAGAAATTAAACTTCCTCAGAAAGCATCTTCATGGCATGAAATATGAATGATGATGGTGAGGCAGACAAAACCAATGACAAGTAATCAAGAGCAGAACCCCACCAGAGTAAATCACCACATACAACAGAGTCACAAACAAAGTCGCACCATTGGGAGTGAGAAATTATAGAAATATGCATACAAGTAAGCCTAACCAACAGACCAATTTGGTCAATTTTGAATCGAAAACCCTCTCCAATCCTTCTCCTTAGAGATATAGTAACAATAGGCAACAAATCTGGTGGCATTATCAAATATCTAATCAAACAATAACCTAATTACACATACTAATTTCCACAAGGAAAAAGAATTGCTAAAAAACTGCATCAACAGCAAGCCACATAATTTGGCCTTTTACTCAATTTATATGTTGGAAGAAGATTGCAAGTACTTAATATTAAGATAATCATGCCAAACAACATATAACTAAATATAATTTGATCTACTCACCAATAAAAACATAGGAAAATCAATTAGAGCATAGATAAAATTATAATATAAGTAATCTCAAAATTTAAATTTATCTATAAAAGTTACAAGCACTTCCTGTAATATCCCAGCGTCTCGCTCTCGAAATTATCCGTTTTGAGGCCTCCTCATCCCTCACGATTCTAAAACACGTCAAGAGGGGGGTATCCAGACCCTTATAAGGTGTCTTTCATCCCCCTCCCCAGCTGATATGAGACTTTACAATCCACCTCCTTAGGGCTCAGGGTCCTCGCTGGCACATCGACCCGAGCCTGGCTCTGATACCATCTTTAACATCCCAGCGCCTCGCTCTCGAAATTGTCCATTTTAGACCTCCTTACCCTTGATGGTTTTAAAACGCGTTAAGATCGGGAGATATCCAGACCCTTATAAGGTGTCCTTCGTTCCCCTCCCCACCTGATGTGGGCTTTCATAATCCACCCCCTTGGGGCCTAGCGTCCTCGCTAGCACATCAATTCGAGCTTGGCTTTGATACCATCAATAACATTCCAACGCTTTACTCTTGAAATTGTCTATTTTGGGGCCTCCTCACCCTTCACGATTTTAAATCGGGTCAGGAGGGGAAGGTATTCAAACCCTTATAATGCGTCTTTCATTCTCATCCCCAACCGATGTGTCTAAATTAATAAATAGTAATTTGACCTCAAATAGTCTACAACATTGCTCCAAAAGAAGAAATAAAGTGATGTTAGAAATGTTTGGGGGTCTAGATCTTCAAATTTATGAACCGATCTGTAGCACAAAAAACTAAATTAAGCTTATATCCTATCTAACTCAACAAAGGCACAAAAAACAAAATTAAGCTTATAGCCTATCTAACTCAACAAAGGCTATAAAAATGCTTAGAAATTGATACCTTCAACTTTATGAGCCACTTGACCGAATCAAATCCACACCCCTAGACCCGGGACGTATCATTCCTCCCTCTTATAGTAGGTTTGTCCTCAAACCTATTTTGAGGGAAATGGGATTTGAACCCGTGCAGGCTTTGATACCATACCTTGGAACAAAACGCTAACTATCGAACTAAAAGCTTAATCTGATAGCAGAGGCTCACCCTAATTCCTTTAACCCAGATTAGATATCAGTCTACAAGTCTCGTTCAACTTTGTTAGTCACCTGACCGAACCCAACCCACATCCCCTAGATCCAGGACATATCATCTCTCCTCTGCTTCTCTGTTCTTTCATTCTCTTCCTTCTTATTTCCTAAATTTTATCTCAACCATCATTCCTACCTATAATAAACACATTTCAAAGTAAACATTACAAGAAATCGGAAGTCTAACTGAAACAAAGTTCTCAAAAATATGACAGATGACAAATAATGAATACTCCAACGCCTATCAAATCCTTTCAAACCATTGATCTCCATTATATAGAGCATCGTAAGTTATTTTAATTATATATTTCATAGATTTGCGTTAGATCTCAAAATTAATTTTTTTTAATTCTTTATAAAAAATTAAGTCATGTAATGTAATTTATATTTGAATAGATTTTTTGACAGTTTAACTTTAAACTCATATTTGGATTATATAAATGAAAAATAAGTTTGATTGTAAAATGTCAGTATATATATAATTAATGGAGAATGAAAAAAATTTGGTATATTACAAAATCACAAATCAAACTTGGTTTCTATCATTGATAAGAGGTTCACTATTTTGATAAATAATTAACTACTCATTCTATAGTAACATTTGATTTGGTATCATGCAATTTTTAGGTTTTCAATTACTTTTAGAGAAATATTTAAATTAAAATTATAAATATAAAAATAATTTAATACATAAAAATTAATATAAATTACAAATGATAAGAATGTTCAAAGTTTTAACTAAATAAATAAAGATTAGATAACTTTTCCTTGCCCTGAGCTTTTGAGGGCAGAAATGCTTTAGCCACCTCTCAAACATTTAGTTTGGGCTCAAATTAATTTTTTGAGTTAAAAAATAAGTTATGGGCCCTAAAAAGTGATCCCAAGCACACTTCATATACACAAGTTTCATATGTAGGAGAAAAAGTTTGGAACTTTCCAGAGAAAGTATATAAAAGAAGAGGAAATACAAGTGAGATATTAGACTTTACATCTATGATCTATCTTAATGTCCTTGTTGTGACACTGTATGCCCCTAAATTTTACTCCCAAGAGTCGAGCCCATTTGCGAAGGCCGAAAACGTCTTGACTTTACATCCTTGGCCATTCATTGACTCTAGGAACGCGCCTTTGACAGAGGCCCAATGCGAAGAAGCACATCTGTTTAAACCAACGCCACGTGGCATCAAGGAAGAAGGGTTCAAACTCCATCAATCACGGAGCTGAAGTGCCTTTATCGTGGAACATGGCCACCAAGACTTCTAACATAGCAGGAGAATCATGGACGAGAAATAGTGGCAACTTCAAGCCCCACGATTGGAGGAACCGTATTTCGAATTCCTCAAGGCATAAAACAAGAGGGATATAGAAGTATTAAATCTCTTGAATAGTTGTTCCACCTTTTGAGGTGCCTACGATTCAGCAGAGAATTAGTCTCCACCTATCGGGTGGGAGATACCTTAATGTTTCATAAAAAATAAAAACCAAGAGGGATATGAGAAAACAGGCATCTGATCATATTCAAGCAATACACTCTTCTTCTTAATTATTCACGTTTCCTTGTAATCATTGTTCATTATTAATTATTGCTATCCATTGTACTGTCCCAGTGGTTCATTCCTATATTACTGGTGACCCTTAAAGTAATTCTTGTAAATTCAAAAAAACAAAAACTACAAAAATATCCCTTAATTTATCTTATCCATTTTTTGACCACCATAGTCACCACTTTAATCAAATTTACGCCAACCTCAATAATTCGGTAGAGAACAAACTTTAATATTATATGATTGCAAGTACTCCATAGTCTTAATATATTTAAAAAGTAAGTAATTAATGCAAGAATAATATTGAAATGCATATGTATAATTTTTTCAGGTCCTCAAATAATGCAATCACATAATACAATCACTTAAAAAAGGCATCGCGCGATACATTCACTATTGGTAAATCTTTCTCTGATCCGTAGCTTTATACATGTATATCACAAAATATTAAAAGTCACACACCTTAATATAATATCAAAGTTTATTAGGCTCTATAGGCTTGTGAGTCCATGACTCATCTTGTTTTTCTGATATGATCAAGATTAATTACAACTTGATCATCACCCTAATGATGTCTCCTTGTGCGAAAAATTGGGATCCAAGACAGTCCTTCCAATCTCAATTATATAACTTATTTACCTATTTTGACTAGATCAAGGATATTAGTTAAGTTAATATAAGATGTTTTTTCTAAGACGCCCGAATAATCTTTCCTAATTCCCTTCCTCTTTCCATAACTTGTTTAATGTAGAGGGAGCATGAATGGGTGTAATATGGAAAAAATTGGTAAATATTAAAAATGTCACATATTTAATACCAAGATCAGCTCCCCTAACAAGTTCTATATTTGACTACGAGTGTTTCCGGTCCCGTCCAGTCCCGAAAAAAGGTGTTCGGGACAGGAACTCTGTCTCGTGTCCCGTCCAGTCCTGAATTTGTCCCGATCCCGATAGGGACGGGACAAGGATGGAATGGGGATGTCCCGAATTTTTTTTCAAAAGCTCAATGCTTTTTTTTTCAAGTGAAAGGAGATATATATTGAACAAAAATATTTATAATGGATACAAATCAACACCCACTAGAGTTTTCCAACAGGGGTTTGAGACCGCTAGAAAAACAGTGTGTTGGACAAGAGTACAGACTAAGATAATTATATTCTCAGCGAATAAGGACTCATAAAGCTCAGTGCTTTTTCGATATTAAATCAGTGGCACTCAAAATGTGGGGTTAAATCAAACAAATTCAAAAACAAATATGTTAGAAGAAAGATCTAATACACTCACATATTAGGAAGCTCAGAAATAAGCACGATCTTCTTCCACTATCTTTATCCATCCCCAATTCTATCAACGTTTTTACTGCTTTCATCTCTTTTCCTCAACTATTCCTCACGATGTAGACCCAATTCTATTCAAAACTTATGTTCCAACATTCAAATTGCACCTAAACTGATTTAATCATTATAGGATGGATTTTCATTCGTAGCATTTGTAGATAATTACTTTAATTTATTAAAGGACATATGTTGATATATTTTGTTGAGTGGAAACCAAAAACTCCTACATATATTGAAGGCTGATTGAGACTATGGAGATAATAGAGTTCAGGGGAGAGAGAAGTGGATTCAGGATTCGGAAAAGCAGATCAAGCATATGGGTTGGAAAGCAAGATCTAGAAAAAAAATGGTGATCCAGTTCTAAAAAGAAGATTTAAAAAAGATAGAAGTGAAAGATTTTCATGGAGATGGTGGCTTGGTGACCGCGATGGAGCTTGGTGTGACGATGGATAGAGAGGAAGGGCATGACGATGGGCAAGGAGGAAGGTGGAAGGAAATAATAAAAAAAAAAAGAAAAATAGAGTAAAGGGTAAATAAAACTTTTTTATATATGAAATAACATGATAAATGACATTCAAAGGGGTGGAGGTATGAATGAGGATTACCAATTTTTTAGTAATCATCATTATTATGGTAATCCCTATTACCAAGTTAAAGAATAACCAAACAACCTTATATTGGTAATGCAATCATAATTACCATTACAGGTATGCAATGTGATTGAAGCAAAGGATTTATTTTTTAAAAAAAAGATGGCAGACAATACACGGCACACACATGACACGTGTGTTTTTTTCCGTCAGCTTTCCAAATCGCTTCACCTCTTATATTCCTTAGCCATGCCTATGTGATGCGACGCAATTAGGAAGGAGAGAACGTATAAAAAAGAAAAAAATGGGGTGAGAGAGGCTCGAACTCTCGACCTCAGGATTACTCTTAGCTATGAGACCTACGCGCTAGCCAACTGCGCCACCACCCCTTTGATGTTTCATCCTTCTTTCCAAACCAATAAGTCTAATATCTTTTCTGGGGCTGGTTTCGTGTTTTCCTTCCACAATTCCCATGGTCTCTGTTTCCACCAACCCAAATAAGTACCTTCTCTCTCTCTCTCTCTCTCTCTCTCTCTCTGTGAGCGTGCAAGAGCTTCGTGTCACTGTGGGTATGTAAGATTCTTTAATACCCAAGTACGGATCTGCGTTCACAAGGTAATGCTCCGTTTACCTTTTGTTCTGATTATCCGATGGCAAATACCTTCACCCTAACTCTTTCTCTTTCCGGTCTCTCCAGTTTTATTCCTAACTGTTTTTTAGTCCTTCCCTGTCGAATTCTTATTTGCTTCTTGTCTGGAAAGTTCTGTCTTTTTTTTTTTATTGGGTTTTATTTGCATTTCCTGATTTGCTGCTGCTTTCTCTTACAAAGGCATTGTGTTGCGGCTTTGCGTTTTGTGGATCACTTGATAAGCGTGGCTTAAAATACTCATCTTAATTATCTTGATTCTGTTTATTGTTGTTTACATTGTAAACTATGGTGTTGACTATTGTTAATCCTGTCTTATCTTGGGGATCACTTCTGGAACATTGGATACAAATAGTGCCGTATGGCTCTTATCAAGGCACAATTAGGATATGATTGTGTGAACTACCCTTAAGGCAGCTTTGGAAGTATTTCAAGACAAGTAATGCCACTCTACTTGACAGTATAGTTTGCGTACTAGAGGGGATTTCACTTATTTGAATTGTTGGGTGATCAAGAATGCTGAGGGAGAGAAAGAAATAGGAGGTTGATCAGTTGAAGAATATTCTTTCTGTATGTTTAACTGAGTGGTATGAAAAGTGAATTTGAAGTGAAGGAGATTGAGAGATTTGATGGGCATATTCTGGGATTTGCAATGCCACTTGCCTTGACTACTAGTATACTTGACTGTTTTAGGGGTCAAAATGGAACATCTTAATTTATGCCATAGAGATTCGATAGAGATTGACATTAGCGATCAAGAGCCTAATACAACCCTTCTCCTTTATTAACAGACAACAGTAATGCCTCCACAAAAGTGAGAGGCTGGACTAGCTGTGGGATAAAGTTGAAAGGGCCACTAGAAAGCAGTGGATTGAAGTGCTTTATTGAGTTTAGTAGAGTGACCAAGAGAAGGCCAAGATGGTTTACTAGTAGCCTGGATTGCTTCAATGTTTCACCCTTCTTCGTCTTTGAGTTGCAGACCAATGTTTCCAAGATGGGCAAATGAAAAATCCATGCTCCATATTATGGGAGAGAGTTGGATGATCAAGTCCTTAATAGTTGATCGAGTTGAGTTAAGAAAAAAAACTTAATTAATGAGCGAAAGAGGCAGGGGAGTGTTGACTAATCAGCCAATATGATTGAGTGAGCTATCAATGAACTGGTTAGAAGTGCATGAGATTGAGTGAGTCCAGGGAGTAATTATGGAATATCCAGATCTTTCTGCATTATTGCCCTTGCTTCCCAGATCTACTGGTATAAATAAGATGTTTAGGGGGCTAGGGTTGAAATAGTTACAGTTTTCAGCTAAATCTCATCTCTCTTTTCTCTCTTGCTGCTAGCAGCATTTTTTTTTTTTTTTTTGCCAACTTGTTTCTTCATATTTTAACTCCTCTGGAAAATGGAATTTCATACGCTGGCATTTTAAAGTCATTTCATTGCACACAATGATTTTGAAGGGAGGCTCGCACCATGAAAAGATTTTGTTTCTTTCTGGGATATTAATTGTTTGATGTTGTATAAAACCAACCCCATTACAGCAGATGATGACGTCTTTTCGCATGCTTAATTCTTCAAATGTTGCATCCCCCCCCCCCCCCCCCCCCCCAAACTGTCATGTTCAGACAATTATCAGGCCCAAAGAAATTTATTAGTTATCTCTACCCCTTTTGGCTCTAATATCATGTGTTTCCATTTAGTTGCAACGATGTCCTTTGATCTTGATCAGTATATTATGTGATTAGCTAGGATACTGAAGGGGTTACTAATTATGGAAAGCATGGCATATCTGCATAAAGAGTGAAAGTTTGAAACACATATAAAATGATTGTTTAGTATCTTATTTAACTTGATTTCTGCAGATGCTAACCCTATGCTGAAAATGGAAAACAAGCAAACTGGTGGTGGTGCTGGTACACAAGATAACTCTATGATGAAACTTATTGATCAAAGAGTGCATATTAAAGGCCGAAGTGATATCCTGACTCGACGCCTAAAGAATAGAGAGCGTCAACGTAGATACAGAGCACGTAAGCGTCTTGAAGCTGAAACTAAGAAGTCTTCTGTGGTAAGAGACATCACACCCATAACACCTCCACAAGAACCAGAATCAAATGGTAATCACAATTTTATGACCCGTGTATATAGCAATAGAGATTGGAAAAAAGATGCAAGACGGGCTCATGCTCTTAAGCGTGAAGAAGTGACACCTAATGGTTCTATTGATCACATTTCAAAACTAACCGGTGAATCTGAAGCAGCACGCTTAGCCTCTGGGAAGACAGAGCTGACGCAGGAAAGGGAAATCCAGTCCGGATCTCCTGGTGTTGTCAACAATGAAACTCCTAGAACTGTACTGAGTCGAAGAGATTGGAAAGCAGAAGCTAGAAAACAGAAAACCTAGTATTTGTTTTCCCCTTTCTCTAAGAAGATTCATTCTTCCCAGTGGTCTTCTATTGTATAATAGACATTATATGATGTAAAAGAATGCTGAATTAAGATATGTAATATCCCATTACCCACTGAATACACATGTTAAATACTTGAACTTTATTGAGGTTCATAAGAGGAAGTTATTGTATGTAATCCTGCGAATTTTTTCTGTTGCAGATGGGGAGGAGCATTGAAAGTGAAATATGTGCCTAGCTTAGTTCAGAAGCCGTGGTCATTTTCCAACAAGAACTATATCAGAAGACCATCTTCACAGAAAGTTGTGGTGAAACTTTCATTAGAATGCCCTTTGTCATAAACTGATAAGGCTTGAAGTTGCTCAAACCATTGCAAGCAACGGAAACAAAAGAATCCAGTTACTTGTGTCTGCCATTTTATCTGTTTCGTCCTTACCAAAACACCCTAACTTTGCTAAACATTCACATATAGTCTCATCTGTGGCTTTTTTACCCAAATCCTGTAATTAACACCGCCGGGGGGGGGGGGGGGGGGAACTAAGATGTTACACTGGGGGAAAGTAATTACCAGAATACTACGTTCAAAATCTGTCACTCTAACCTAGTTAAAAAAAATACAAAGAATTCGTTCTCGCTTAGAATGAATTATCCATCTGACACTATTTTTTTAAAAAGAAAATTGAAATTGATCAAGAGCTGAACATTTTCAATTTTTGATGTTACATGTTTTAACGTACTGTCATTACTCTGTCTTCACTTTTTTTTTTACGGGTTAAAAGTCATATTTACCCCGGAAATATGTACGTTGGATCACATCTGCCCTTAAAGTATTTTTTGGTCCAATTTTGCCCCAGAAGTGTGTAAAGTAGATCATATTCGCCTTTTACCGTTAAAATATTAACGGTCAACGTCAACTATTTAACGGTCAACGTGAATTTTTTAACGGTAAAAGGCAAATATGATACATTTTACACACTTCTGGAGCAAAATTTAACAAAAAAAAAACTTCCGGGGTAGATGTGATCCATCGTGCATACTTCCGGGATAAATATGATTTTTAACCCCTTTTTTTTTACTTATATCATCTTTCCCTCGCCATCTTATTGAATGTAATATTCTGCTAGTTACTTCCCGCCGTGTAGCATTGTAGTATTTTTCTTTTTGGTTTATAGGGTTTGGGTAAAAAAAAAAAAGCTATCATTTGTGTCCATTAATTTGTCTTTCTTTAATCACGCTACTCACTAAAATAATTTATACACACATAATGTAGTTTACATCGTAACAGGCCTTAAGATGTCAATGTATTACAGAAATTGCGTTTATAAGCGGAGGCTATGGCTACATACTCGAGAAAGATAAAGAATATGCGAATTATATTATAATGGCGTACAAAACAACCGCCTGATAAATTTGTATCAAGCGATTGAAACGCCAATTCATAATGTGCAAAACAACTTCCTCCCCCCTTGAATCTACATGTTAAGAATCAAAATATACAAAATGAAAAATGAAATGGCCAAGCAAAACAAGATGAAGAAAAAAAAACGTGTGAATCATTCTCAATGCTTTAATAGATATGATTCATCAATTTAGGAACATATGGCTTCCTCCTCGTTCTTGCATGCTAAATCCTCAAAACTCCAATCTCTTCTCATCCCAGGGCTCCTCACCAGCCTAGGCTCAATGCAGCCCGGAAGAGCATCAAATGCCATACTATGAGCACGACGATGTTCTTTCTTGATCTTAGGCAAACGTTCTTCTCCGATGACCGGAAGAGCAACAAATGTCATACTATGAGCACGACGATGTTCTCTCTTGATCTTCGCCAAAGATTCTTCTCTTTCTCTTTGGTCTTCATCTTCCCAATCAATAATTTGCTGTAACCATGTTCTCTCCACCGGAGTACATCGCGTTTTCTCAAGGCCAGGCTTTTCGGAGTAATACTCCCTATAGGAATCTGTCTTCTGAAGAACCTGGCTACATGGTAGACAACTTAGAGCCATTGTGTGATGTGTTATTCCAAGCAACCACATTAAGGTCTTCTTTCTGGACTGAAAGCCTGAAAGAAGGTCTTGTGATTATGAGAGCATTGGAGGGAGCTGTTGGGTAATGAATATATGAAATATGAGGGGAGACATATATGAAACTGATAGTTGTTAAGGTAAGAACAATATGTTGCTATATTTGGTTTTGATATTTTTTGTTCCTGTCTTTTGTGGTCAAACTACTTTCATTCTGGAATGGTCAAAGATTTTCCGATTTACAGTTTTCAGATGGATTTGAAATCACTGGCTTAACATCCAAATTTAACACCCTTTGATGTAAATTAGATTTGTTGTCATGTAGGTATTGTTAGGCATTTAGTCTCGGGTTTGAATTGACTTTTATCCTAACAGAATGTTAGGTTTTTAAAATCTAGTTGTAAACATAGAAACCCATGTTTAGCTTCTTATATATATGCTATTTTTTAATTTTTAATATCTAGCTGTAAATAAGTTATAAACGATTGATAAATCCCAAAATAACTGTTCTAAATATATTCTTTTTAGTATACAAAATATAAGTTCATCTTCTAATACTAGATACTTATTTTTTTATCAAAAGATTGGATGTGAAAATGTCATAAGCGAGTTGTAAATTTCAAAATATCACTTGGAAATTTATTTCTCCCTCCGTTCCTAAATATATGATCTATTTGGATATGTGAGTTTATTCTTAAATATAAGACCTCTTTTTATTTTTCTCACATTTTTTCTACATTATCCCTATTAATACTCCTCAATAACAAACACGTAATGGGAGGGTAGGAATAAAAAAATGTGGTTAATACGCTTGGTATTATCATGTGATTTTAACTAACTTAACTAACATATTAATTTAGTCAAATTAGGTAAATAGGTCTTATGTTTAGAAAATGGAGGGAGTATTTGATTTCATTTTACATAAACCCAAAAGATCATATTTTGATACATATCAATGACCTGTAAATCTCAAAACACCTGTTTTTTCAGTGTTTAAAAACCAATTCATGGCAATTACAAATTTCAACAAATTAGTCATAAATGTATGATAAGTGGATTGCAAGCTTCAAAAATACTACTTGTAAATATTGACTGCAATGGCGGTGTAGAAAATTAATTTTGTGTTGTACAGGATAACTTGAGAGGAGTTTTATCCTATAATAGCTGCCCGCTCATGGATTATGGAGATAAGAATAGAAGGATATACGTTTTTTTCTGGTAAATATGCTTTCTTTTATTTTTATTACACTAAAATAAATCT
The DNA here is from genome assembly GCA_037074515.1 of Mimosa bimucronata. NCBI lineage: Eukaryota > Viridiplantae > Streptophyta > Magnoliopsida > Fabales > Fabaceae > Mimosa > Mimosa bimucronata. The sequence continues at coordinate 25,481,576 of CM073447.1, forward strand.
TAAAACTCAAGCGGTAGTTTATTTAAGGAAAAATTAATTCGCAAGTTTTCAAAGAAAATGACAAAAAATAACCTTCCAAATTTTAAAACTCTAAATATGTGATTTTAATTTGTTAATCGTTGTTAATTAATACCTATACTGAAATGAGTATTAGGATTTTGAAATTTGGAATGTATTTTTTTTTTGTCATTTTCTCAAGTTTTTTAAACCAAGTCACTATACTTTATTTTGTTTAAATCAGCTTCTTGTGATTTGATCTATTTTAAGCATTTTCCTTGACTTAAAATTATTTCACTTAAATCATAAAATTTTTTAAACTTTATGAAAACCCCTTCTTTTATTTAACAGCATTTTAACACCCATACATTTCTATGAATCAGATTTTTGAAAAACTATAAATTAAAATAATGAGATCCAACAATAAAAGCAAATTCAAACAAAATAAACTATATAGACCTAATTAAAAATTAAGGCGAACTCTAGGGACATAGGAATTAATTTTTCGTAATTTAATTAACTTATTTTTTTACCTGTATCCAGTTGAAAGAATTAAAATGTCATTATCTCTGTTCCAGGACGCCCAATTGTCATTATTCCTTGAATCTTGTTGCAAATGCTATATAAAAGGTTATTTTATTTAGTGTTAGTAAGAAGGGATTATTATATTCTTTTTGTTTTGGACAAATGAAGGGATTATTATATTCACTCAAAAAAAGAAGGGATCATTATATAATTATAGTTATGATGACTTCATGGCTCTGGCGTGTAAGAATATGATTGGATGTGGCTATTTGTGATTAATGTAAAAAAAGTGTGTTTAGCGTGGATAATACTTTAGGCATTGCTAAAGAAAGGGATTCATTTAATTAAGTGCTACTTTTGGTGGCATCTCTCCTTCCTCTAATTTTTCTTCAATTTAGGTCTCAATCATTCTCCAACTTCTCTTTAAGCAACCTATTATTTTTTAATAAATGTTCGATCCAGGCCACCCAAATATAAAATAAATCGGCCATACTACAGCATGTTTCTGTTGTTTTCCCTAAAAAAAACATATCCCTGCCGGAATCAATCAACTAACCCTATCAAACCATATGGGCATCTTAAACAGTCTTTTTAGAGAGAAAATTATAAAGAAGAAAGAAAATTAAAATAAAACGGAATCCCTTATAAATAAGTTCATAATATCTTAAGTAGATTTATATCTGACACATTCATATCTTGTAGTATTTAGTGTATTTAATATTGAGTCAGGTTTTTATACCACTTGGGAATCTCCACCTGTGATGTGCTTGTCTTTATTAATAAAAATTCTAATTTTTAATTTTTATTACAGGGTGTCAAATTCAAAAGGGCTTCATATCACATGGGGGTCGAGTGAATTGGTAAATTGGATGTTCGCGCGTGCATAATTAGCGGGGCCCAATAACTGTGCACGTGGTGACGTCCTAGTTAGGTTGATCTGATCATCTTGTTTTAATTAGCCTCCTTATTTTGTCTTTTATTAGAAGGGAATGTGTTTATTCAACTAATCATTAAAAGGGGGTTAAGGACTTAAGGTTACACTATTCATACTTCTTTGTCCTTATTTACAAGGTAGAACAAGAGTATTTTTGAGTTTATAATATAAGTCACTTTATTAAATTTACCATATATATGTTCAATTTTATCCTCATAGATTGTTCTTAAACTTCTTAGTTCTCACACAAATTTTTACATCAGATGAATAGATATGCGTTAAACTTTTTACACAATATTTTTTTAAAAATTCCAATAAAATGTTAAAAATACGTTAGATAGAACAAGAGGAATGCAGTAAATCCAACCAGGTAATATGGGTGCTGTTAAGCGGTGTTTTGAAGCGATAAAAGCTCCAGCACTGAACATAATTAATATATATCAGAAAAATTCGTATATTTATTTGGTATAAACACCCAGCATCTCAAACCAACCTTTTTTTCTTTTCTTTTCTTTTTTTTTTTTTTTTTGATATAACAAACCAACTTCTATATCATGGGAAACTCATCAAATGGTCCGTCGTATTCTTGTGTTCTCTTTTATATATATGTGTGTGTGGGTACGTGTTTGTGGGACACTAGACAGCGAAGCACTTCCAATTCTCAATTCACTTTTAGCAACACATTAACTAATCAAGGTTGATTCATATCTGCTTTATACCAAATTTTTATGATTAATGGTCCTGACAAGCAAAACTTTGTACCACGAAAGGAGAATTGATTTTCCCAGACATATATCCATGGAATTTATGACATCATTTAAGAGGACAAATCCTATTAATGGAACGCATCTTGAGGTGATTTCAACAACCAATAATTATTTTTATCAGTTAAGGGAAGTAGGAATCACCTTGAGGGGAAGAAGAAGAAGCCACCCCTTCCTTTTTGAGGGTCTCTTTCTAACGCTGGTAGTGACTCCTGAAACACACAGAAGAACCTAACATACAACTAATTTTGGGGGCAAAAGAGGATCGAATGCTTTTTCTTTCCATATTCCTACGAGTCATGTCGGTGAATATTCGGTGTCTCAGACGGAAATGGGCTGTGGGATTAGGTGGGGTCAAACACTGAACTGGTTTACAATTACCATAAGAAGAACCCAATGTCACGGGGTACAACAAAAACTAGAGCTCCACAAGAGTGTGTGTGTGTGTGTGTGTGTGTGAGAGAGAGAGAGAGAGAGAGTCAAACACGAAAATAGACACAAGATGTGGGTGCTCATAAAGAAACAATAAGCACCAACACAGAGGGGGGGGGGGGGGGGGTGTGTTAAAGCATTTTTCACATGGCTGAAAAGGAATAAGCACCAGCTTTATCAACTACACTATGCGCCTTTTGTTCCTAACCAAACACCAAACAACAAACAACTAATCATATGACAATATCATTATACCAACACCCCCTCTCCCTAGCACATGGTATTAAACAGCTTTTTAATCATAATTTAAGCTGTATGAGAAATAAGCAGGTGAGAAGATTTTTATATTGGCTATGGATGTGCTCGTGAAAAGCCAGCCCCACACAAGCAAGGAAATTCAACAGATTCAATAAATATGATCGCTCTAGCGAAAGATGGATGAGACGCAGAGATTTAATTAGGCTCAAATTTATGACAGTATATGTACAATCTAAACATACAATATTGATACAAAAATACTCAGCTTCCACTCCCTGGGATCTACCCATTTTTCCCACCACACATAATCCACGGAAGTTTACCTCAAATTGAAATAGATATAGCATAGCCACCCCCAATAAAACAAAGAGACAGACACTGGAACAGTAACTAGTAATATTTTACAGGGATTGCTAGCTACCGGGAAGCCTTAAAATTATCCCAGATTCCTCCTACATCAAACAGGATCAAGATGATGAAGATTACACTAACCAAAACCTATCCACAAGTGTTAAGGAGGACAGACTTATCGGACATCTCCAACCTTGGATGTAAGTGCTAACCGAAGCTGCTCCTGCGTGTAGAATCGACTTCCCATCTTCACTGTCGCTTGTTGGATCATCAAATCATTCACTACTGACACACTAGCATGGTTCACTTCCAAGTCTAGTTCCTCCAAAGCAGCCATCAACCTCGCAGCTGGATGATTCCTCTTGCTACATTGGATCCTAATCATCGCATCCCAACCTATGATCTTCACATCAATGTCCAAATCTATGAGCTTTCCATTTGATTGGCTGTTATTGCTGGAGGCCTTTTGTTCCTTATCTGGTGGTGTAGCTGCACGAGAATCCTTACTTTTAGTGGCAAGCTCCAGCTCCTTCTTCACTGAATCCAGCTGCTTCTGCAGATCACTATTGTTCAATTCCTGATTCTGCAGCTTAGACTTGAGCTCATTGATGTAAGATATTGCATCACCCAGTAGTGATGCTTTGTCCATTTTTGAAACATTTGGTACCACAGCTCTTAAAGCATAGAATCTCTGATTCAATTTCTCCCTTCTCTGCCTCTCTGCTTCAACATGATTCAGAGGCTCTTCCCTTCCATTCGCCGGCTTCCTTCCTCTCTTCCGAGGCTTCTTTTCCATCTCGACCACTCTGCTACTATCCGCCTCCTTCACCACCGACGCTTCGAGATCGGAGTGATCGGAATCTCCGCCGCCCCCGCCGCCGCCGCTAGACTTCATATTCGAAGCCGGCAAAATCACACCAGAAGTGAAGGATAGCATCCCTTCATCGTTGCTACCTTTGGAAGTAGGCGACCTTCTCTTCTTGTTGTTATCTTCCCCAACGAATTGATTCTGTCCTGTCAAGAAATTCCCATTCCCATTCCCACCATACGAATTCGAATTCGAATTCCTCTTGCTCTCCCCAAAGTTCAAAATCTCACCAGATTCCGGCTTCAACGAATGAACACTCCCGTTCTTCAGTCCGTTCCCGTCGAATCCATACTCCGAGAAGTTCAACTCCTTGGAGAAAAACCCCTGGTTCTGCGATTGCTGTTGCTGTAGTCGTTGATTGTTACCAAACTGATGATTACTCGGAACATGAACAATACTAGGTGCCTCCGTTAGAGTACTCGAAACCGGTGTTTCAAACTGCATTGGCTTAGCTACGGTCTGGATACTCGGAATCGAAGCCGGCACGGCGGCGCCGGCAGAGGTTGTTGCGGCGGCGCCGGCGGCGGAATCTCTGATTTCGATTCCAGAGGACGGATCGTTGAGCCAGAGAGAGGAAGGATCGTTCTCACCTTGATCACCACCATTATGATTGTTAAGGTTCATGAGGTTATTCCAAGAAGAGGATCCACCACCACCAATATCAGGATTGTTGAAATTGAACCAAACCTTGACCTTATTCATCAGATCCGAGTTCTGGAAGATCAACTCAGTAGATCCAAGCTCAACGACACCATTCGCGGAGGGTATACAAACCAGAGTCTGAAGCCCAAACACCTGGCCCTGCCTCGCCCTCTCACAGCTCGCCGCCGCAAGCCTCTCGCCTCCGGCGATCCACACAGGAGTGGAGCTATAAAACGCCTGGCCAGGCAAGCCATCGCCGTTGACAAACGACTGAGTCATAGAAACAAGGAAGAACCACTCAGTATCAGTGACCTCTTCGTCAACGGCATCGTCGTTTGGAGCAGAAGAACCAGAGATTAGGGAGTTGAGTTCCCGTAGGACCTTCTTACGGTGCTCTTGCTCGGCTGGAGAAGAGGACGATGTGGTGGTTTTGGGTAGGGGTTTGGGCTTGGATTTGAGGTCTTCGCCTTTGTAGTAACCGTCGCCCCAGCCGAGGAAGGAGGAGCCGGAGTAGTCGTAGGAGGATTGCCAGAAGATGGCGTAGGTCCAGGGATCTGTGGGGGCTTCGATGAGGGATTGAAGGCGCTGTTGGAGGGTTTCTTGGTTGAAGAGGGAGGAGGAGGGTGTAGGGTTGGTGGTGGTGGTGGTGGAAGCAGAGGATTGGGGCCAGAGGACGGAGAGATCGGAGGTCATGAAGGCGTCCATGACGGAGGAGTTGTCATCGGTCCAGAGGTTCATCGTCGGAAGGGGAGACCTATAGTCTGTCATTCATCCACTGGTTAGATGATGAAGAAGAAGATGATGAGGGAAGGGAGAAAGAGAGGTAGTGGAGTGGAGGGTGAGGGAGGATGTGTGGATTGGATTCTTTTTAGGTTAAAAAAGGAGGGAGATTACAGTGAAGTGAAGAAGGAAGAAGGAAAGTGGGTTGAAAGGGAGGAAAAAAGGCATGGCGATTTAATCGCAGCCACACCCTGAAAAAGACGGCGTCTTCATCCTTCCCACTGTAACTGTAACTAGTAATACCTGCTACAGCCTATATATGTTGTGAAGATTGAATTAGCTCTTGAGCCCTGTCCTGTCCCACCACAAATAAATCATTAGTGTTTTAAATCTATTATTACATCTCCTTTTTTTTCTCTGACCAAACAAATTTTTTTTTTTTTTGCCAACTCTTACCAAACAAATTTATTATTAGTTCCCTCGACGTTTCTATTACTTATCGGTTTCTAAATATAAGATTTGATTGATTTTTCTAACAAAATTAAAGAAACTAAATATTGTTATAAATAATAGAAGAAGATAAGAGGGAATGAGAGAAAGAAGTAGAGAGAATAGAAAGATGTTCTCATTCAACGTTCAAGAATTATGGAATACACAGTACTAGCCTCTTATTTATAGATGAGGCTTTAGGGTTACAATATAATCAGAATTAATAATTACTAGAGTAATAATAGGGATGGGAGTTAAGGACATCCACATTAATTAAATATTCATAACAAATATAATCTATTAGACCAGGAGATTCCTATCCCAAGTCTGGGAATTCCCAATTTTTTTTGGCATAATCCCATCAACCAAGAAACATTTAAAATGAATTGTATGTGTATATTTATGTCTTGGTTACTAATAATATAGTATAACTAATTTTCCTTATACTTTCGTGTAAAAAAAAGTGATTAACAGTTCAACAATCATTTGGTCCAATAAATCCTTTCTAATTACCTCAGTAATCATCAAAATATAATTAGCTGAACAAGACAACAATCACAATAAAAATTAATTAAGAAAGGTTAAGGAAGAAATGAATATTTTGATTGGGATCAATTTCGATATTCGTTAGAAAGATGAATAGGGGGTGCTCCTCCATTCTGAGCATTCTAGATTCAATTTGGATGATCCAAATTTAATATTTTTAAGTTTATGATTTTTAAAAAATAATTCATTTTAATGTGTACAAAATTTAAAATAAAAATAACCTCCTAACTACTATTTTATCTAAAAAAACATATTTCTGATTTAAAAATTATAAATTTAAAGATATTAAATCTGGATCAACTATATTTGGGTTGGAGGATTTTTTTTATTTTTCCGGCCAACAACTAGTTCCGAGTTTGAACGGCTTTTCCGTTTTCACGCCTAGATGTTAGTGTGGGAAGTACTATTTGTTGGTTGTGCCCTTAAAAACGGTATTGCTGCTTCACTAAACATAGACATTGTGTGCTTATGATTCTGCCGAGGAACATTTTCAGCTACCAACTGATCGCCATGGCTCCATTTATTTTTCTTCCTTTCTTTTCTTCGAATATTCTCAAATTCAAAGCAAACTAATTTATCTTTTAATTTTCATTAGTTTACAATTATTTATATTTTCAGCCATAATTAACTACATCAGATCATATTCAAAACCAACTTTCCTTTTCTTTTGGATATATTACGTTTTGGTGTAATATTAAAGACAAACATTATTGTGAGCGAAAAAAGCAATTTTTTCTTACCACTATATAGTTTTATTATGTTATCAAATTTACTTTTTTTTGGGCAAAGGCTCTTAAATACTTAGGAAATTATACCCAAAGAGCTGCCAACACTAGGAAGTTTTTTTGGGACCTTAAATACCATGGAAATTAATTTTGGTAACTATGTTGACCATTTTTAACGGTGTTAACTTAATTGGCGTTAAGTGGACACTCTGGCTTGACACATAGTGGACACGTAGCTTGGGTTAAGGTTCTTAAATGCCCTAAAAGTTTCTCGAAGGAGCATATAGCACCCGGAAGTTTTGCTTTGGTTCTTAAATGCCCCGGAAGTTTTCTTGAAGGTGCTCCTTAACCCAAGCCACGTCATCATCCATTCAGTCTGACGTGACGTTCAGTCTGACGTGGCAAACGTCCGTTTTTCTCTCCGTTCACTTTGGGCATCAATGCTACGAAAATAATACTTCCTGAGCATTTAAGGTACCAAAAAAACTTCCTGGTGCTAGCAGCTCCTTGGGTATAACTTATTGGGTATTTAAAAGCCTTTACCCTTTTTTTCATGGAGTAATTATTCTCCTTGTTATTAAATGCGCGAGTTGACTAATCTCAAACTCATGCAAATTGCAAACTCAACTAAACTCAGACATTGAGTTTGTCATTTTTATTCCATCCAGTGTTTTTAATAGGATCATTTTAATCAAAATATGTGATTTAAGAAATTGATTAAAATAAGTTAAAAATAATAAATATATCATAAATGAACATTTTTTATCAAGTATTTATTTGTAATGGGCAAAGTAATATAGAGAAATAGAGATGAGATAAATGATAAAAGAGTATGATAACAAAATAATGAGAGATAATATAATTAATTATGGATAAAATTGATAAGAAAAATACATTCAATTTGATACAACCCCTAGCTAGATCTCATAAAAAGGCCAAACTAATTGATAAATTATGATCTTATAAAAAAGATAGTAAGACATGTATAAAAAAAAAAAAAAGATAGTAAGAGGAAGCAACTTACAATTTATTACGAATGATATATACAATATGAGTATTGATATATTTAATTTCAATTATTTTGATTTTAAAATATATTTAAACTTTACATATTAATTTTAAACTTTACATATTAATTATTAACTATATATTATAATAACTATCTAATACTAATAAAAATAAATTCTTACACGTTTATAATTTGAATTAATGATCTAAATTTACATCCCTAGAACGTGTTTTCTTAAACTCTGAAGTTTAACAATGTTACTCATTAATATTGTAGAATCCTCATTATAAGACCCTCCTGCATGTTCCATAGTATAATACTCTATGTTTTATTGTTTTTGTTTATAGTTACAATTCTTTTTACCTAATATCTCTAGTAAAAAAAAATTAACGCTGTCAAATATTCTTTAACTAATTAATTCTGTTAACAGTAGATTTGAGATTCCATAAGAATTAATTGACTGATTTGTCAAACTTAATTATTGGCAGTACTTAGTATTTTTCATGAAAACGTTAGTTAATCATTAACTGCAATTCAATGCTAGTAAGTTAGTAAGTTCTTAATTTCCTCCTGTTGGGGTTAAGGCGCCCAATTTAATCAATCGCCATGACTTACGATCACAATATGAGAAACTATTCATAATGCACCAATATATTTTATTTTCTATTGCATGTTGGTGTATTTTAGAATATCCACCTTTATTACGCACGTGTCAACAGAATATTCTGTTCCTTTATTTTGTTTAACACCATTCTATTATTGCACTAAATATGCAGCCAGGGCAATTCTATTTTTCGCTTAGACAAAAATATTGTGAACTTATTAAGATAGTTAATATACTTAAAGATTGAACTTATTCAATCCAAACTTGTAAATGTGTTTAACAGAAAGAGACCACGCTAGAACATATGTAACTAAAACTGCGCTATATTATTTTTTATCTAATTAACTCAGCTTGAGTTTTGTTTCTTTACCAAAGCCACATTCAGAACTAGGTCTGAAACACAATCAAATCAAGTTTAGAATGTTGAACACTGGTTTAATGAATTAAAATCCAAATCCTAGTGTAGTTAATTTCTTTAAATTATAATGGGCAAATGTGCATATTTGTCAATGAACAATTACCAGAGAAGTATCTGGTACAATAAAGGTTTTTGTGGTGCTTAATTACCAATGAAATTTTAAAACATGAGCAAATTTGTCAATGGAGACATACGTGGTGCCACATGTGGCGCCATGTGTGTGGTTAGTTCTACAGCCGTTGGTAATATTGCTCCTAGTTTAATTGTTCATTGATAATTAAGCACCACAAAAACTTTTATTATGTCAGATGCTCCTTTAGTAATTGTTCATTGACAAATCTGCACATTTACCCAATTATAATTAATTGAAGTCGCTTTTTCATGCGATTAGCACTAGATGTGCAAGAAGCTATGATTCAAAGTGTACATGTGTTGGGTGAGATCTGATATTATATACACCATATATGATAATACAACAAATTTTAAAAGTTTAAAAATTAAAATACGGGTGCAATATGCGAGCGCAGACATATATACAAACACATAATGCATTCGACAAATTATATATTAAAAATAAATAACATGTACATATTTGAGATTTAATCAAGTATTTCAAGTTGGTCAAAAAAATAAAGTATTTCAAAAGCCACATAGAGATACTTTAGAATATTTTATATAGTTTTTATGTAACTTTTTTGTTGGTTTAAAATATTCAAGAAATAGATAGTACAAACTTTTACAACGTCTCATACAGTGATAAGTGTTAGAATCAATCAAAAATAAATTAGTGTGATTGAGGATAATCAATCCTAGATTATCATTTCATATTCTATGTGATTTGACTTCTAGAGTTTTCTATGCATTTATTTATGATTGTATAATCCTTTCTTATCTTCTTTTTACTCTCTGTATATTGTACCCTTGCTAGTTATTTAAATCAATAAGAAAGAGTGTTTTTATTCTCTGATTTTATCATGGTATTAGAGCATTTAGGTCAGATCCAAACGCAAAAATGAGAGAGAGAAACACAATAGACAGTGTCATTTCAGAGCTGTGAGGTTAAATGGTGAGTGAGAGCACACCGCCACACAGGCAACCATTTTTGTCCAGATCGATGGCTTCCTCTAATTTCCCTCCTCTATTTGGCTCATATACCCTAAAGAAAGACGAATCTATTTAAGTCCTAGAAGACTCAAAAATTCTTGTAACAATTCTGAGATACTCCACAGACATTCAAGTAATGGTTATCAACCATAAACTCAATGGGAGCAACTACCTTCAATGGTCCTAAAGCGTCCTGAGGTACATCTGAGGGAGGGAGAAGAAAGGAAAAATACATTAATGGAGATGCGCCACAACCTGCAACTGAGGATCCGTCGTTTGAACTTAGTTATCTGAAAACAACCAGGTGTGACTTAGTTATGTAATTCAATGACTAATGAAATAGGCGAAGGGTATTTACTTACAAATACGACTAAGGAGATCTGGGATGCAGCTAAACGCACTTATTGATCATTAAACAACACTGAGGCATTGATTCAACTAAAAATACAACTCCAAGATTTGAAACAAGGAGAATTGACAGTGAGTCAATACTAAAGCGTTGTTGAAGAGTTGGCAACAACTTGATTTGTTTGGAGTGCATCCATGGAAGAACGCTGAGGATGCTCAATATTTTAAGCAACTTGTTGAATAGGGAAAAATACACGACTTCCTTTTGGATCTCAGCGACACATAAAGAAGTAAGAGGCAGAATCATGGGTTTAAAACCCAGGCCCAATTTGTTCTAGGTCTTTAATTTGGTGAGATTCGAGGAAAGCAGAAAGCAACTAACTCAAGGCTACTCAACTCCTATGGAAAGTTTTGTAATGGTTGTAAAAAGACTACCCTCATAACAAAAGAAAGGAAACAAGTGGTGCAACCATTGCAACAAAAGGGGTCACACTAGAGATGAATGTTGATAGTTGCATGGCCGACCATATAATGGAAGATAGAAACATCAGCAAGATGGAAAAAGCCACTTCACATCATCTGAGCAACCTAATATGGAAGATTATTTGAGCAAAGAAGAGTTGCAAATATTTCGTGAACTCCTTGAAAAGAAAAATAAGTCTCAATCTACTCGTACTATGCACCTTGTACAATCCGGTAATTCCATAATAGCTCTTAACGCTATGATGACTAGTGATGATACTTAGATTGTTGATTTTGGAGCTACTGATCACATGACCAGCAACAAATGTTTATTCAAAACTCCTAGATTAGGCTAGAAAATCATAGAGTTAAAGTAGCAAATGAAGTTGTTACAAATGTTGCAAGAATTGGTTCTGTAATTGTGACAGAACATTTAGAAATCCTCAATGTTCTTTATGTACCTACTCTTACTTACAATTTGATATCTGTAAGCAAGTTGGTTAAAGGGAAAAAATGTTGTGTCATTTTTTATGATATTGGATGCATTTTTCAGGATTTAAGATCGGGGATGACGATGGGGAGTTCTAGGGAATGGGATGGACTCTACTATTTTGATGACTCAAACTTGAAAAATCAAGAAGCAAAGAAGGCGTTGGTTAGCTCAAATTCCTCTAATAATGATGTACTATTGTGTCACTATGATTAGGCCACCCTGGTTTTGATTATATGAAGCATGTCTTTCCAAGTTTATTCAATAAAGATTCTATACCTTTTTCGTGTGAAACCTGCCAATTTTCAAAACACAAACAAAGGCAGTGAAGAAGATGGGATACTTCTAGGGACAAACAGATACACCTTGTTCACTAAACATAATGGTGACAAAGTAACAATCTTAATTGTTTATGTTGATGACATTGTTATCACAGGAAATGATGAATGTTCTATAGCTTAACTAAAAGGCACTCCAGCAGACAAGTTCCAAGTGCAAGATCTCGGACAAATGAGATACTTCCTAGCATGGAGGTAGCCAGAACCAAGAAGGGCATCAATGTGTCATAGCGAAAGTACACTCTGGATCTGTTACATGATACAGGGATGCTAGGCGCAAAACTGGAGGAGACACCTGTCAAAGAATTATGTAACCTATAAGTCAAAGAGGATGGTGTTCCTGTTGATGTGGAGAGATATAGAAGATTTGTAGGAAAACTGATATACTTGACTCACACTCGTCCTGATATCAGTTATATAGTTGGAATAATAAGTCAATTCATACACCAAACACAAGAGGAATATATGAGGGTAGTGACCAGAATTCTATGCTACCTGAAGCTAAATCCAAGTTGAGGTATCTTCTTCAAAAAGGTACAGTTAGGAATATGGAGATTTACACTGATGCTAGCCATGCAAGGGACCTAGAGGACACAATGTTAACAACAGGTTATTGCACGTATCTATGAGGAAACTTAGTTACGTGGAGGAGCAAGAAATAAACGGTTATATCAAGAAGCTGAATCAAGAGTTGTGGTCCTTTGTGTATATGAAGGAGTATGGATCATTAGATTACTGAGTGGAAGATCCTATTTGAGGGTTCACTTCAATTGTGGTGTGACAACAAAGCCGGCATTGAGATGACAAGAAATCTAGTATATCAAGATCGAACTAAACATGTTGAGATGGACAGACACTTCATCAAGGAGAAGATGGAAGTTGGGATCAAGAGATTGCCATATATCGGATCACGGATTGCATATATGATGATAAAGCCTCTTGCTAGAGTTAAATTTGATGGATTTTGAAGCAATTTGGGATTGATTGACATCTATTCTCCAACTTGAGGGGTGTTAGAATCAATAAAAAATAAATGAGCGTGATTGATGATAATCAATCCTTGATTATTATTTCTTATTCTATGTGCTTTAACTTCTAAAGTTTTCTATGCATTTATTTCTGATTGTATTTTCCTTTCTTATTTGCTTTCTACTATCCATATATTATATCCCTGGCTAGTTATTTGAATCATTAAGAAAGATTGTTTGTATTCTCTGATTTTATCAACAAGCACAATACCATTGTTGTCAAACTCGCGAGTTGACACTCCGATTTTACCGTTTTTACGGATCTGCCTAACCAAAACGTGTCACGAGTCACTTAAATTTGTACTGGGTGTAAACTCGGTAAAAACTCACGAGTTTACATGCCGAATTCACCGTTTTTACGTTTCTACCTTATAAAAAATTGTGTTAACTTGCTATAAATATCATGTTTATTATTTTTATTTAACCATATTCAATGAATTTATATATAAATTTCATAGAAATTTGTTTATTGAGTGAGATAAAGTATGAATGTTGATATATTTAATATCAACTATTTATATTTAAAATATCGTCAAGTCAAATTATTTATATTTTTGTATTTCTTATTTAATTATATATTGAAAACACGTATTTATAAATAAAGGTAAACTCTTACGAGTCTACGATTCGAGTTTACGATCCGATTTTACATTCTCCTCACGAGTTTACTTAAACTCACGTGTTTGACAACCTTGCACAATACATCTATTTATCAAAAAGCAACCCCAAAGATTTGGGACCAAAAGCGGTTGTAAGCGTATTCAATATAACTAAGTATTGTTTATTTTTAAAAAAAAAAAAAATCAGTAACTCAGTCCAGTATAAGCAAATTGGGATATTTTGTCAATATATGCTTCCTTTAGCCTTATTTAAAAAATTACAAGAGAAATTTTAAGGAATGGATCGCACTACTCAAATTCTTAATATCATATAACTATATAAATTTGGTTACTTTTCAAAAAAAAAAAAATCAGTAACTCAGTCTTGTATAAAAAGGGGGATATTTTGTTGATATATGCTTCCCTTTAGCCTTATTATAAAATTAGAAGAGAATTTTTAAGGAATGGATCGCACTAATAATTGCCTTAAATTCTTAATATCATTTTTTATTTTATCCGGATTAATTATTTACTAGTCTCACTCACCTTAATTACTAATTAACTATGAGTGTTTGTCAATTTTCTCTCTTACCCATTCTCTTTACCAAATAAGATTTTTAAAATGGCTTTATTTTAAAATATTTTTTTGTTTAATCAATTATAATCAATTTTTCAACGTACATAATTTGATTACAGTAAAATCTTCCAAAAATTACGGTAAATATTATGACAAAGATGTTAATATTTACCTGGTTATTAGTACTCCCCTGTTCTTAAATATATGATCTATTTAGGGAGAGGGGCTTGTTCTTAAATACTCATTTGGTCCTATTTATAGGACAGAAAGGGAAGACTTCATTTGGTCCAATTTATAGGGTACCTCATTAAATCTTTTACGTGAATTTACAATTTTATCCTTCATTTATTATATATTGATTTTATTTCATGTGGTGTAGTGTATATTAAATAAGGGCATAGTTGGAAAGTTGTCAAATTTCAAGGTATAATTAATGAAGTTTAAGCATTTCCTTGGTCTGTGTGAAACATGCTGGAAATGCCTTATAAATAGGATCAGAGGAGAATAAAATCTCATTCTAATTTTCTCCCGAATTATCCCTATTGATGCTCCTCAATGATAAACAAGTAAGAGAAGGGGGTGGGTGGGTGCGAATAAATGTGGATTTTTAGAGTGTTTTGGTATTATCGTGTAATTTTAACTAAACTAATTTCTTTAATCTTATCAAATTATATAATTAGGTCTTATATTTAGGAACGGAGGAAGTAGCATTATATGCCTACAAGCTACAGCTACAAAGACAAAATATTATTCAATACAATTATTAATATAAGACATAATTTATTTTTTAGAGATTAAGGAGGCTAAATAATACACTTTAGCGTAATATATTTTGTGTAATATTGGATAATATGTTAACTTATAAATCAAATAAATTAGTTTGAAGAAAAATTTTCACAAATCAATTTATAAGCATCTTATTTAACATTTTTAACCATCTCCAAAAAGTCAAATATATCTTATATTAAGGAACCACATATTAGCTATCAACAACCCAAAAGATAAAATTTTTTTAAAGGTAATATAATGAATTCTAGACTATATGTCTAGGCTTCAATAATTTTTTTAAAAAAAGAATTATCTCATATTCGCTCTATTTTTAAATAGTTGACTTTAAAAAAAAATTATCCCAAAAAAATGAAATGAGTTACATAGTTAAATTAGTCTATTTAACTTATAAGACAATATATAATTAATAATATATTAAATGTATTATGATCAAATAATTTATTTAACTTTGCAGTGTCTAAAAAAAACTCTATTAAATTTTATACTAAGAAATGCATTGAGTAGTACTCCCTCCGTTCCTAAATAAAGAATCTATTTAGGGGAGTGAGTTTGTTCCTAATTACAAGATATTTTTCTAAACATTTTCTTATCTTATCCCTATTAATATAAATGATTAAGATATTTTAGTAATATCATTTAATTTTGACTAACTTAACTAATAACCTTAATTCAATCCAAGTCATCCAAGTCATTTAATAAATGACGGGGTACGATAATATTTTGACTATTTTCTTTGATCGTACGTTTAATTAATGACATTTCTCCTCCTCCTTGTCCAACATTCAGAAACGACAAACAACATTATCACGTGAAGCCAAAATAAAAAAAGGGAAAAATATATATTTTTTTTAAAAAAATAAAGTACAATGATATTTGGATTGAGGGAAAAATGGACGGCGACAGCCACAGTGTCTAATAAAACTGTCAGCCACAGACTTCTTACAGACGAATGATGGGAATCCTAGCGCACTTTCTATGAAAACGCCGATCCATCGTACTTCCCTCAAAAAATCGGCCAACGCGTTTCAAATAATCGCCACACTGCTTTGACCCGAATCGGATTCTTTATCTTTTTTAATGATGAATAAAATGTTTTGAGACTAACATATTTTTTAATGACGCTATTACAAAAGTGACAGCGTAAATAATTAATTAAAGGGACGAAAATTAGAGACAAAGGACAGCGTAAATAATTAATTAAAGGGACGAAAATTAGAGACAAAGCAAAAAGGAGATGAGGGTACACGTTATCGTCATTATCACACTGCCCCTTGATGCCTTCGTCCTACTCTTCGTCCCCTTCTAACCTCCACTTGCTTTGACAACTAATCTATTCTTATTTTATTTCTTAAATTTATTATTGTACTGTATTGATTAAATATTAATCACGTTTTGCTTCACGCCTTTCGTGGGGATAATCTTTTTAATATTTTAATTCTTGTTTTACTTTTCCTCTGTTTAGCACGTGTCGGAACCACTTTCCCATGTGAAAAAAACCCCACCACCACTCTCTAATATTTTATGTGGTATCGATTTTATATTTCTTATTTTCCATCGTGGATGTTATCATGGTTGAAACTTCAAACGCGCATATTTTCATTCGAGCTTATTCAATTTTTTTCCAAAAACAAAAAAGTATCAATAGGCCCATAGCCGAATAAGAGTTCACTATAACCGAAAAAATAGTCAGGCTTGTTGAAAAGTTAGAGCTACATTTTTAAAAACAAATGTAATGAGTTTGTTGTCAAATGAGTCAACTTGTTAGAAGTTGGTCAAATTAATCTAATATGGACACGCTGATAATATTAAAATGTGCTTAGTTATTGTTGTTTAGAGTTATGGAATATAACATGAGATATTATTAGTTAATTTAAAGAAAATGTGATGTTAGAGATTTTTTTCATTGCAAAAAAAAAAAAAAAAAAAACACACACACACACAGAAGAGATGGGTATAATTAGTTGTGATAATTCTGAAATGATTATATGTACTAAATATTAATGAGTGAGTACAGTTCTGGCAAAAAAAAAAAAAAAAGAAAGAAAGAAAGAAACAAGTGAGTACAGTTAAGAAAGTTGGGTTTCTGAGGCTCACTAGGTTTAAAGTGTACTTCTGAAGTCTAGACTCATAAATCATTTACATAAATATTTATGATTCGCCTACCATTATAATCATCACATTGGTAGAGGGTTTTATTCTCAATTCTCATGATTATGTGGATTATGAGTCCATTCCTTATCAACTAAATCATCTTCTTTTGGTTGAGACGGACATGGATTCTCTCCTTCGCTCCCTTCTATCCTTTTCCTTCTTTTCTTGTTCACATCAATGGTTCAAATCAAATATTTTTATAAAAATAAATATAATTATAATAATGCTTAAAAATCACATATATAAATTTAATCTGTCAAAATTTGGTATGAACATTACACAACTATAATAAAAATTAAAAAAAATCTAAATTTATAAAAATACTCTACAATTCTGATGAGAGCATGAAGGTTAGAAACTGTTCCTTTAGTGAATACTTACATTTGGATTACTTTAAGTGATTTTTTGTTATACCAAGTAATTATATATGAACAGAGCTTTAATAATGTCCTATGTCTTAAAAAAAATTGTCGGGTGTTCCCAAATAATTATAAAGTAAACGAAATTTTAAATCTTATTAACTTTATCTTAAAATTAATAACTTTTCAATGCTACCCATATTCTATAACTGAAAAGTCTAAAAATAAAATAATATATAAAAAAACAATTGATGGGAAAAATTATAGATTCATATGATACATTTGATAACATGACTTATATCAAGAACAAAAAACTGCTCTCTTTATGCCCTGTAAATAGAATTATTAGAGAAGTATTTGCGAAAAATATTTCTTGGTTTCTCTAAGATCCTGACACCATTTGTATTAAAAACTGTCAAATTAATTGATGTTGTCCCTTAACAAATGCTAATTATGAAAATAGTTTTAAAAAAATTACGAGTACATTTGAGAGACAAAATGTATTGAGGTTCCAGAGTCAAAGTAAATCATCAACAAGCTTATAAGGATCAAAATATGAAGGGTAAATGTGTAAATTTATTAATAGACAATTATCCAAAGAGCGTCTGGCACAAAAAAGTGTTTTGTAGTGCTATACCAAAAAAGTTTTAAAAATGGTGCCAATTTAACAAAACCGTTATCTATAACCAAACTTCCGTTACTTTTTTCCTGTGGGTCTCACCTGATTTCTTCCTCAAAAAGTAACAACCGCTTGCTTATATATAACTGTTTTGTTAAATTCACACCATTTTAAAACTTTTTTGGTATTTAAACACCACAACAAACTTTTTTGCCCTAAACACTCTTCGGGTAATTGTCCATTGATAAATTTGTACTATTACCCAAATATGAAAAGAAATGAAAATAAAGAAATAAGATAGATGAAAACAGCAAAAGACATAATTAAGTGACAAACTATATATAGACTTTGGGTTTTTCTTTAGAAGAAAAGAAAAAAGCACATGCTCTAAAAACAACAGGGATAAATCCTAATAGATCATAAGTTAAGAGTCTTGTCTTTGAATTATGGGTGAGTCTAACCTCTCTCTCAAAATTCTTATATATATATATATATAAGTAAAAGGAAAAAGCAGAGCATAGAGCATAATAACGATATAGTAACCATGCATGCACATAAAGAGTCGTAGTCGATGAACACTTTAATATGCTCGAAGAGTTTCGAGAAAGGTGGCTGCACAGCTTGACAAAAAGCTGGTAGGAGGTTAAGGCTATGAAATGAAATATGAAAGAGATGGGAAACACCCAAAAAATAGACCACAAAAGTCAACAACAGGGGGCGATAATCACATCTAGTTCCATTGCGTAATACTCGTTCTATCTTTTTTTTAAAGTATAGTATGAAATTAAATAAGTTTTCTATAAAGTGATTTAACTAAAAAATTTTTAAAAATTAGTTTGTTTGATTATAAACTAATATATAATATTAAAATACATAAAAATATATTTTGATTAGGTGATTTGTTTCGCTTCTTTAATCTCTTCAAAAGAAGTCAACTAGAGCTTATATTTAGGAACTAGAAAATAAAACAGAATGATTCTTTTTATATATATCAAAGTTTTAATATCAATTCGTGGAGTTTTCCAATCATTGGCAGTCATATGTTTTATTTTTAAATTATTTTAGTTTAACTATAAATCCATATGAAATAAGGAGAATACATGACCTTTTATATGATTATAGGATTTGTTGATGTAAGTGTGACGAATATATGTGTGACTAAATAGTATAGCTCAACTTAATGGTACTAATTATTCCCTCTGGTCCTAAATATAAGGGGTAACATTACAATTTTTTTGGTCCAAAATATAAAATGTAATATGCAAAAGTCAAGGTAATAAATACACGTTTTTCATTTTTGCCTTTATATATATTAATAAATGTAAGGAGCGGAGAGAAAATGTGTATAATAAATGAGTAAAGGTAAAAATGTAAAACTTTATTAACTCTACGTACCCATAATAAATGATTGTAACATGTTTTTATTGGTATGTATAAAAAAGTTGACTACCTCTTATAATAGGGACCAAAGGGAATATAAAATCAAGTTAACTTTTTTTTTAAAAAAAGTTAAATATACAAAATAAATCACTTTAAATAGTTTATGTCAAAAAAAGTCAATTAAATTTTAGCATATACTACATATAATTATACATAGCATATATTAAAACACATATTCTGTGGATTAGGAAAGCAAAGGTCATATACATTGCAAATGGCATTAATGCCCCTGTAATAATTACTTCATTGTAAATTTTACTTTATTTTAGTAAAAAATTAGTGAGGGAAACAGTGGTATTATTTTTTAAGAAAAAAAGAAAAGAAAAACAGAAGGTATCAAAGGAAGGTGAAATCCGCCTAGCAAGTACAGGTATCGTTATTAAAATTAACGGATAGTGAGGGTGACGTAGAAAAAAAGGAAATTTGAGGAGTCAAAAATTTGACTTCAAACAATGATAAATTCATTGGATTTGTAATATTTGTACAAAAACAAATCAAACGAGGATTGAAAATGGAAAGATGCATGCATGTTAAGGCCGGAATCATCTTTCTCACGTGTTTCATCAAATTACCATTACTTTTGTTTAGCTTTATTAATCCAACATTAACACTTATAAAAGATATGTGTAGAAATTAAGAACTTTACTTTAATCCTAACATTCAAAAAATTCGTAAACTTTATAATTTTTTTTATAGAAGTCAAAATGTATTATAAAGTGATAGTTTTTACAAATCAAACATGTACTATAAACTATCTAAGAGTTTATTTCCTAAAATCCTAATAGTTAACTTCCTAATCAAAAGGAAGATATCATGGTAGATGATGTTAGAAGAATTTGTTTTGCACCCATATGATGGTAAAAAATTCTTCCTTACACAGATAACATGTAGAAGATCATTGTTCAAGTTAATATTGAAAAGATTTTTTATTAAGGAATAATTAAACAATAAATGATTAAAAATAATATTATGAACAAATCAACACATATTTTGTCAAAATTAATTATTTTGATCAATTCTTTATCTCTACAAAATTGATTTTATAGTTCAAGAAGGATCATTGATCACTCCTCCACATACAACCAAACAAATCTCATTCTAACTCTAAATCCTAATCGATGGCCCGATGGTAGTGGGTTCCATATCCACCTCCTCTCTACCCCACTTTTTTAAAATTTTAAAAATATTGATACAGAATTGGTTGGCCTGAGCTTCACACGAATAGTAAGGACCGTCCTCTTATTTATTACTCCCTCCGTCCCTAAATATAAACTTCAAATAACTACTTTACTTTATTCGAAAAAACTATTTAAGTTAGTTGAAAGCAATAATTATGTGAGGAATCTAATTTATTTTCCAACCTTACCCTTATATTAAAGATGAAAGAGAATGGCAAATAAGAGATAATAAAGATGAAAGAGAGTGTATGGGGAAAAGATAAACAATGGGTAAAAGGGGGGGAAATGCAATAAATGCTTGGACAACCCTAAAATGAAGCTTATATTTTGGGACAAGCTCATTCACAAATATGAAGCTTATATTTAGGGACGGAGGTAGTATTTATTAGCCACCTCAATAGAACTATAGATTGGCAACATTGGTTTATTTTATTAATGTGCATAGTTTTTTTTTGTATAAAGAATTATTCTCATTAAAAGATAAAATGTATTACAAAGAAATAAGCAATTAAATGAAGCTAAAACATTGTCCAAATGTTAAAGAACAAAAATTCATAAAAGTAGAAAAATCTTGGCTCTGTATGAAAAAGATATTGAAGCTTCCAAAGACTTGTAATAGTTTCTAGATATCAACACCTATGACATCATTGCGGTTCATTGAGAGGTGATATATAGAAGATACAGAAGCCGAAGAAACCAAAGCAAATGATTGTTGAGGGTGTAGAAGACTACTTGAGAAGATCCATTGAAGAGCCTCCCGCAAACATCTCATGTAGAAAGAGGATACATGAGACTTGATATTTTTCCATTGAAAAGCTTGTAACACTATAGCAGAAAAGGGTTTTTATGTTCATTATTTTGGGGTTTTCACGTCACTTTTATATGGGACGTTAAAACAAGTGACGTGGAAAAATGAACTTTTCACGTCCCTATAAATAACGGACGTGGAAAATCAGAGTTTCCACGTCATATTTTATATAAAAAAGGGACGACATTGATAAGTCGTAGAAAGATGAGTTTTGTTGTTGATATCTGAGAAACCACGTCACTAGTTATATAATAAGTGACGTCAATTCCTTTTTTAAAAAAAAATATTATTTTCTTTTTGGTTTCCCCATATCTTTATGCATTGCAGATGTCTCAGAAACAGATGTACATCAACCTTCTATATAACTAATTAATCAAACTAAACATATATATATGTGTGTGTGACTCTTGCTACTACTAAACAAGCAAAAAATTCTATTTTTACACAATTTAGTATTTTGTACAATGATCACTGTTCTCTACTAACCAAATCTGAAAGCAAAAATTCAGCAATACACTCATGAATTGGATCAAAATCGTCGGCATTAAATGAGTGGTTTCATCATAAAACTGCAACAATAATGGATGTGATGATCAATGCAAAGAAATTAGATAAAACATTATATATTTATGTATGTATTAATTGTATCAATCATATAAGAAGTTATAGATAAGAATTTAACTTATACCTGTGAGAATAATGTGGTTCGTTCACTCATAATAATGTCATAAATATACTTCATGACATAATACCCATACCCCTTATTCAGCGGTTGCTTAGGACACTTTAAACACAAAAAATGGTATAAATTAATAACAAAGTAATCCCCTGAAATGGAACCAAAATTAGCACATATAGGTAAAATAATTTATTTGGGCCACTAGTATATAATAAAGATATTAACACTACTTACTTCGATATGAGAGTTTTATGATAGGAGGTTATATTATGCCTCAACGAGTCAAACCAAACCAGACGATGATTCCTGGAAAAAACGACAGCTACTGCCCAGTGCCCACTGAAAGACATTAAAAATAATCATAACATTTATAAATGTGTATAATGATGAAAAATTGGCAAAATAAAATAATCAAACGTACTCTTTAAGAATATGTGCAAAATAGATAGTTCTCCGATTCGATGACATTTGATGGTTGACAAATGCCTGCATGTTGTCATCATAATTCTTCTTCTCCGCCGGGGTATTGAAATTATCCCTCCTCACCAAGGCCATTGGACAGAAGAATCTGTATGCTCCTCTTCCTAATTCGTTACACAAGCTGTGGAAGTACCTATATATCATAGATAAATTGAAATAAAAAAAGGATTGAATAAGAAATACTTCATAGACATAAAAGGTAACTGTCATTTATTACATAGTCGCTAACTCAAGCCATCCAAGGTCAATTTCCTCCATCTTCAAAAACTTCACGATATCTCGGGAACTATTAAGCCCAAATTTGTATGTACTATTAGGACTGACTACTTCTGGAGACATCGTAAAGGGTACATACTTCAAATTTGGCTGCATTTCCCACAGGAGTTGGAGAGAAGGATATTTGTCTGAAAAGGTCTGCAAGGCGATGAAAAAATCATTGTTATATTATTCCCAAACAAGAAAAATATTAAACAAGCAATCTCAAAATGTAAGTGTATATACCACATCAATCGGGGCCTTTTGCGGAGTCTTGTGTACAAGTCGTCTAGGACACAAGATGAATGCCCCGATAACCTCGCCTAGTTTGGTGACTTCATTATCGTGAAAGGGTACAGCTACCCCCACCTCATTCTTCTGGACGGCTGTAACAGACACCTTCACCTGGTTCTCCCTAATAGACAAATTATGTATGAAGGAGGCTTTCTAGAACTGGTGAGCTTTGGCGACTGGGCGCAGGCGAGAGACATCAAGATAGAGATGACACTCCTCTCTAACGTCAGGGTTGTCATCTTGTGTGGGATTTGAATTGTCCTCAAGAATTGATCCTAACGGCAAAGGCTGATTGCAGCTGTCTTTGCCGCTTGAACTGCCGGTACCGAGGGACTTCTGCAAGGGATAAAAATATACAAAGTAAGACTAATTGATGAACCCAGAATTTGGAAATCAACATATGTAGTAGATGCTCAAACTTGATTATTTTGTTTAAAAGAATTCGATGTGAGTCCGAGTTGTGTGGTATGTGCTTGGACATGTGCCTCAACTTGCACCCGATCTGCTCCATCATTTGCCCAGTAAGCTGCTAGACATGTACCACCACTGCTACTGAACTTGTGCAGCAACTTGCTCCTAGAACTGGGCCTTCATCTCCGCTCAAACCCTGGCCACAATCTCCTCAGTGGATTCTCTATGGGCAGATGATTGGGGTTTGCAGGTGAAATACTTTGTCAATCCTACATTACCCGACTCCCCGATAACTCGGCTGTGGCGGTCGGGCTTCCCAATTGTTGTGGCCAGGATGTCCATCATCCCAAAAGGTGTGAAAGACCCTTGGGTGGCCTGCAGCTCAAGTTAGTCATGTAATGACTGATCTGAACCGTTCCTAATACGCCTTGGGGTTCAAATGCAAAATATTATTTTTACCAAGGATTGCACTATAGTGATGAGATCCCGGATCGTCTCTCAAGGAGTCTAACGAACTATCCTAGGGAAACTAAATGCAATTAACGCTATAAAAAGACAGGGGGTTAAAAGAAGGTATTTTTGGTATTTTTCATAAAAAGAATATAAAGCTTATTTTTGATATTTTTAGGATAAATATAGATGGATGATGAAATGGAATGATGGGATGCTCTCTTGGCTAGGGATGACATGTGACAAACTATCGACTCACACTTCTAGGGAGGAGCTAATCCAAGTTCTAATGTAAAACCTAAGGCTATCACTCTTAGTCCAATTACCTAATTAACTAATCAACGTGGCGCATCGCTCATTCAATTAATTAATCAAATAACTGTTAATTCCCAACTCGGTAGTGAAAAATCATGATAAACATACAAAGAGACTCTCGTTAGAAGTAAATCGAACCATCTAACGTTGAACCTAGTGTCTAAACACACATATAATCGCACATGCATTCAACATATTCTAGAAATCCAGAGGAGATATAAATGAAGCATATCTTTAGCATAATATCATGAAAACAACACTAGGTTCATACACATAAAAGGCATCACTTGAGTACATGCATGACCATTACAAATGATTAAAAGCATACTTGTTCTAAGACCAAATACATATAACAAAACATAAGGAATTGCAATACATAAATAGAACTAGACAAGAGAAACTAATAAACTCCCCTAAAGTAGATTCAATGCTTGCTTCAAGTCATCCCATCGTCCAAGAGAGCATCGGGCCGATTTAGTTCATCAAGGAGGAGGAGGAATCACCCAAGAGCAGCTGCAACTCGAGCTCCATGAAGAACCGATGAAGGATTGTGGAGTGGTGTAACAATTTCTCCAATCCCACTATTAACCACTCACAATTAAACATTAAAACGTTTATATAGCTAACTATGTTAGGAAAAGGAATTAGCTCAGTAAAATAACTAACATAGTTAGAAAAAGAATTTCCATAATATTTAGATATTATCTTTTTAATTCAAACCTCAACTCCAATCTCCGTCATCACAAAATAAATTTTCTCCCCAGTACAATCACAGAAAATTTCATTATCCATGATTAATCTCCACACATCATCCACAAAATACCATGCCATAATAGGTATTATTCAATAATCTTTCCCCAGAATAATAGCAAGGTTCAGCGGAAGCATTATACAAAATATGATCCTAAATGTGGCAATACCTCCTGTCCTTCTGGTCCAGAATATCTCACGATATCAGTGAGAAGTTCCCGGATCCTTCCCTTGACCTCCTACTTCGCTCCTAGGACCTGCAAAAGTGAGATCAACGGGGGTAGCCCCAAACGCAACCACTGACTACTCATCTAAGTGCGGTGTGTGCTAGCAAGGTGTCCAGTGGAATACATACATATATATCAATTCAGAAGCATGCTCAGGTATTCACATATAATGCACGTCTTATTCCCGAAATCTCTTTTCATCGTTTATAATTGTGGAATAACCCCTCACAATTCAACCTCAAGAATAGTATATATAAATCATTAATAATTACAAACAACCCGAACAAATCTTACTAGAAATGTTGGGAAAACATGTGGGACCAGTCGGGACCTTCCACCCGCCCCTGATCACCACGGTACAGTTCACGAGGGACTTTCTACCCTCCCTGAATAGTACCACAGATTAGAAGGATCTCTGTCCTTTCTGAATCTGTGAGGGGCGATCTCCCCTCTTTCGTCTTTCTCCCCTTTTATTTCTCATAATATATCAATTAGTCCCTGTGGCGCAACAGGGTACCTCATCACGTGATGGCACAATTTCTAATTCACCGGTGTCACATACCCAAATAATTTCTCACAAACACATAGATATGCAACACCACAATCAGGCACCAGGCCTTCCAGTATTTTCATGATATACATATATATATGAAATAGTTTCCAAAATCACATATATTATAGTTCCAAATATTTCAAATCACAAATTTATGATATTTCAAAATAATATTCCACAGGACATTATATTATGAAAAATATTAATATTTCAAGATTTCATTTCCATATCTCATCAATCATCAATTGATAATCATATCTCCACTGTGATTCAAAACCTCATCTCCATATAACATCATAATTATCAAATAATAATATTTTAAATTACTTACTAACACCACACACACACATAAACAAGCAGAAAGCGGTTACCTGATAGCTGGCACCAATCTCACAATAGTGCAGCTCCCCCGTACAGACTCAAGACAGCTCAAACACTACATAGAATATTATAATTAATCGCCTACCAAAACAAATTCATACATAGGAATTAAATTACTAATTACCCTTTCCATGCCCTCACTTAATTTAATTTCTACTCAACATTTATTCTCCCTCCTTATCCCCAAAATTCATCTCTAATCCACTTGTATATATATCCCAGCCTAAATATTAATCTTTCCAATATCCATTTATTTTAAACCTTAACATCCAATAATCCCCATAATTCATCACCAATACCAATTTATAAAATTCAAGCCTAAATGAAATTTTCTAAACATCCTCCAATTATTTCTTAACCTCAAAAATTCATTCCTTAATCCACAATTTATTTTCAAAACCTTAATAGCTCAACAAAGTCAAATTCAAGCCTAAAAATATTCCCTTTTCCAAATCAAGGCCTACACCAAATCTAATTTAATTAACCTCATTAATATTTTTGTTGGGCATAAACTATCCCCTTAAATTCATAATTACACAATTACCTACACAATATCCCACTTATCCAAAACTTTAATCCACCAATATTTTCTTGGGTCCAAATTCTAGTCAAACCAATCAATTAAATCTCCTCATATGACCTTAATAAACATATAAAAATAATCAATTTAATTATTAGCACCTCAGATCATCAAAATCTCCAATTTCTAAAATATTTACCAATCCAAAATTTTTCAATAATTAGAAAAACCTCCAATAATGAAAAATATATTAAAAGGAACTTATAATCAAGGTCCAAGCTTCAATTTATTAAGCTTAGGACTCCCAGAAATACCAATTTAGACAAAGCCTAATTTTTCAAGTATAACAAAACGAAAAACTAAAGACATAGGAATGTAGATGAGACTTACGTGATTCCAAAAATGTGCTTAGTTGGCCGAAAAACTTACTATTCCTATGCTGACGGACTCTGATAAGTCCATTGATAGGAATATATATGGTGGAAAGAGAGGGCAAGAGAGAGAGAGGCGTGAGTGAGAGAGAGAGAATGAAGAAATGAAGAATGAGTGTGTGCGTGTGTGTTTATATAATTGATGAATAGTAAAATAATAATATAATAATAATATAATATAATAATATAATATTAATAATAATATAATATATAAATAGTGGTTGAGTGTGATTGGTTGAGGAAATAATAATTGAAATAGTGAAAGTCACGGGCGAGGATGGAATGACGCGGAGTGTCGGCAGGAGGAAAGTGGAAAATACACTACTAGGCCCTAAAAATTCTCAAATAAGATTTCTTTTGAACCAAAAATTTTCTTTTTACTCTAAAAAAATTTCCCTATAATACCCTTTACTTATTTCCTCCATAATAACCTCTTTTGAGTCTAAAAATGATCTCTCTCAAAATTATTATCGTCCAAATAAGGGAGAAACTAGGCCTTTAAAATACTCAAAAATACCTCAAAGCCCATCAAATATTCTCACAATCCATAATTTCTCATAAATAAATTTCTAATTATTCTACTAATCCTCAATTAAATATTTAGGATGTTACAAGTGGAGGAGAGAATGGGTGGAAGAGATGAGAGAATTGGTGTCTTGTTTGTGTATTTTCGTCCTCCCCCCTCATAGGCACACTAGGCAACATATATATCATCCAAATTAGCCTAAGATCTCCTATTCTGACTAGGATTATCAATTAGGAAAGGATTGGGGAAGACCCAATCACTCAATATTCAAGAAAGCTAGTCGAAATAGGAAATAATGAGTGGGATAATTAATTAGGAAACTTCCTAATCTCAATCAAGCATAGGGTTGCCTATTCTTGTAGAAATAACAAATAGTAAATATTTTAAGCAAACCCAATCAATCAATCAACCAATCCTAATTGAAATAGGAAGTTTCCTTTTCTTGTTGATTTTACCAATTAGGAAAGATTATAGGCCAATTCATTAGGCTCAATCAATCAATCCAATTTCCTTATTAGTAATTTCTTGTTGTATAGAATTTCCTTTTTCTTGTAGCAGTTTCCTTTTTTTGCATTGTTCTTGCTTTGACCTTTATTCTTTGCACCTACAATGGAAATTTTAAGCACATGTGAAGTATTTCAAGTTTAGAAACAATAAATGCATGAGTTAAATGCCTAATATGCTCAAATTATAATGAAAATGCAAATAACTCTGAAATCTTGGACCATAAGTAGAAAAGTGCCTAAATCCCTATTTAATAGCTTAGAACAAATGCTAATTTCCTATAATTAGTGGATAAGCATGAATGAAGAGCATGGATAAGCATGTATCTCGATTACACACACATTCTCATTTCATTTTTTTTTATCCCCTTGGATGCCATACCTTTGACTGTAATACTCCTCCATCAATATACGGGGCGCATTCTAAAATAATTTTTTATCCATAATATAATGAGTTATTCGGAAAGTTAGTTACTATTTTTAACTTTAACCTTATTTATTGGTTATACATGTTATATATTAAGAAGAGGAGGGAGGTGAGACATTTAGACAGGGATAAAGTTACTAAATTATTTCAATTTAAGATAGATTTAATGAAGTAGTTATTTTTCATTAACTCTATAGGGATAGTTAAAAGCAATTTATATTTTGAATAGAAGAGAAATTTCGTTACTAAGAGAGCTAAGAACCCTTTTGGTTTACTTGCAATGATAATCTAAATTGAATTATCATGATTTTCGTGTTTCACTACAAAAAAAAACGTTGAATTTCTGACAGAATTTTCATTGGTAATTTATGGGTAATTACCAACGGAAATTTTGTGTGGCTAATTTTGAACGGATTACCGACGAAAATCGGTAAAATTTCTAATGGAAATTCCGTCGGAATTTTTGTCGCTAATATATTAATTATTTTATAAATAAAATATTATCTTAATTTATTTTAAAAGATATTTTAGAAATAAATAAATAATATGATATAAATAGTAATAAAAATTAATATATACACATATATAGATATAAATTTATTACAAATTTAATTTTAATTTTTATTAAATAATATGTCATTTATTAATAAATATTAGTAATAAAAATGAAAAATAATTATAATTAAATAATATATGATAAAATAATTATTAAAAAATTTCATATAATAAAATTAATTCACAAAAATAATATTTATTATAAATATAAAATGTATATGAATATAAAAGATTATTTATATAAAAATAATAGAATTATTAACATGTAAATTATATATTAATAATTAAAAAATATTTCATAATATATTAAGTTAAATATAATGTTATAAATACGGTCAAATATAATTATAATAGTGAGAGTTTACATATTATAAATATATCAAATATAATTATAATAGTGGGAGTTTAAATATTATAAATATAACAGTTTATAAATAATATCACAGGATTTTCATAACTCAACTAGTTAAGGCATCAACACGCCCGCAAAAAGTTGGGGATTCAAATCTCAGCTCCGTCACAATTGAAGACAATTTGTTTAATTACAGACGGAAAAATTGATTTCAGTCGATAATTTTGTATTTTTTTGTAGTGTTTGTTTCGGATTTTTCATGGTAATAATCTTATATTTTTAAATATAATATTTCTTTTACATTTTTTGCATTATTTCCCCATTTATATCCTTATTTATATTCTTTAATAATAAATAAGTAAGAGAGAAGAGAGTGAAAATGAAGGTAGATGGTTATAATGTTTTGGTAATATAATATGATTTTAACTAACCCAAGTATATTATCTTTAATCTAACAAAATTAGATGAATATGTATTATATTTATATATGAAGGGAGTATCTATTTTTCTCCCCTATTTATCCTTCGTAGGTGTCAAATGTCTTTTGCACCCTCAATACCTAATGCATAAGGATAAAAAAAAAAAAAAAAAATCTCAAGCCTTAATCCTCCTAGCTAGCTATCGGCTACGAGCCTACGACACATAAACCTCGAGCCTTAATTCCTATATATATGTGTCTGTTTTTCCATACCTCTCCATCATCGAATTCACTAAATTCTCCACGCCGTTCTCTCATGTTTTGAGGCTTTTTTTTTTTTTTTGAGGCTTATTTATTTAACTGTTAAGTATATATGAAACGTACGACAATTTCTACAAATAAGTGACTAATGATAACGTGGGAGGACGTTACTAATAAGTAATAACATCCTCAGAAAGTATAACCAGCTGTCCAAGTCGAGGACAATGATTGAAGAAAAGTATTTGCCAAAATTGTTGAATCACAGTTCCACTTACCCATTATTTTAAAAAAAGAGTTTATTAGTTCATATGAATACTCCCTCCGAATCTAATCATAAGATCAATTTTTGGAGATTAAATAAGTAAATTAGATCACTAAATTATAACATATTCTACATGTAATTAGATTATAGATTAGTTTAGATTAAAATAAATTAGTTCTGAAAAAAGAAGATAAATATAAATAATTTAAAATGATTTATTTTATATATTTAATTTCTTAAAAAAAATAAGATCATAGATTAGGGGTGGAGGGAGTCCGTAAGAAGCCAAAAATAGGGGAAGGAAGAGGGGGAAAGAAGGAAAAGAGTGTGTGGGTAATATTGGGGAAGTTTTACATAACCCAGAAAAGGGACACTCCATGTGCTTCCTATCCCCAAAAGCTTCTGCCACCTTCTCTCATCCCCACCAACCTAGCTAGCTCACCTCCCTCCATTTTATATATCATTGGAGTTTTTCTTGAGAACAAAAAGATAAAGAAGCTTAGACTAATGTGTTTAATTGAGAACCCTTCACAGTTAAAAACGATGGATCAGTTAACACATCACACACATAGGCATATTAATACATACATGACTACGTTGAGACAAGAAGTAGTATTCTTTCGGACGGTATTACTGCCACGTGTTTCAATTATTACTACTCATTTGATGATGTATGTGATGAGCTAGCTTTGTACCACAATGACAATGACTACTCTTGGAATATTGAAGAAGAAGAAGAAGAAATGATTCTTTCTTGTTTTTATTTTAAAAAGCGAATTGTGGGGAAAATAAATTAATAAATTCAAGTAGAGAACCAACAAAGAGTTTCAAAATATTAAAATGAAACTACTGAAATAGCATGAATTATGCGTTATTTGAAAATTTCTTGTAATTTGCATTTCATTACCGCTACAACGTGTAACAGCAACAACACAGCGAATATCAAGATAAGATGAATGTAAAGTGCAAGTAACTAAGATTATAGTAATGATATGGAATTAAGTTCATAGAAGAGAAGATTAGGCTTTGAATATCCTTCACACTTTTGAGAATCATGTGTGTGTGTGTATTATCAATATCAATACGCGTAAGATACGAGTAAATTTGCTTCGTACGACCACGACAACTATCAAAACCACGGTTAGAAGCCAATAAAACAAAGATAGAAAAAAGAAAGGAGGGACAATACAGTGTATTGAGTGTATAATTATATATCATAAGTATGAAGAGGTCAACGTTTTTTGTGGAGAGTTTTGACTTTGGACCGATAATATTATTGGGTGGGACTGGACAGTGAAAGATATATATAAGCCTAAGGGATACTCATATGGAGAGAATAAATCAAATCTAATTGTAGTAAATTAACGATAAAGAATTATAGGGATGATATGTATATACATGTATTCTGGATTGACATATAATGAAGTGTTGTATTGGTGTTGTTTTTTCCGTTTGCTCAATGTTCTATTAGGTAAATGGATGGAAGAGAGATTATTAGTAACAATGGATATGGAATGGTTTTTTGTTATCAATGAAACAAGAAACAATAAACGACCTTTGGCAAAAATAAAAAACAAGAAGAACAACAACAAAGGACATAAAGGAAATAAGGAATAGAGAGGCTTTTGTGAATGAGAGTGAATGTGGTTTTGAAAGGAGAAATGCATCTACTCAAAACGACAACCCAAATACAAAGGCGCAAGCGTTTCATGCCTTCCCCTTTCCTTCCATTCAAACCCTGCCGCTTTATTTTTCTTATAAAGGTTTAGTTAATTTTTTGGGAGAATTTAAGGATGTTAAATAAATCACTTTAAAGTATTATTTATATTTATCATTTTTTCAAAATTAATTTACTTTACTTATAATTTAACATATAATATAATTGTATGAAACATATTAAGTGACCCATTAGGTTTCCTTAATCTACAAAAAATTAATTTGATCTTATATTTAAGACAATGTAAAGTGTATATAATCATTATATTATTTGGCATAATCTAACATTCTTCTGGTTCTAAATCTGTAACTCCAGTAATATATTTATGAGCATTTTCATACTCACATAATGAAAAAGATATCCTGGCATCTTTTTGGTTTTAATTCACTATGTTTGAACTCTTGATTTTATTTATTAGTATTTGATTGTCAATCACTACAAAAAAAGCGTGTATTAGTAGCGGTTATAAATGCCGATTAGTAGCGGGTCTAACCGCCACTAACATGTTACTAGCGGTTTTTATTTCCGCCACTAAATCGTCCGTGACAAACATTTACTAGCGGTTATTGAAACCGCGTGTAACAAAGTCAAAGACGCTACTAATTAGTAGCGGTTATTAAAACCGCTACTAAATAAAAAAACCGCCCCTAATGTA
Organism: Mimosa bimucronata; assembly: GCA_037074515.1. Lineage (NCBI taxonomy): Eukaryota > Viridiplantae > Streptophyta > Magnoliopsida > Fabales > Fabaceae > Mimosa > Mimosa bimucronata. The sequence continues at coordinate 25,514,570 of CM073447.1, forward strand.
AAAATTAGCATAATCGTGGAAAAATTACATTCTCAATTTAGTGGCGGTTTGAACCGCCACTAATTAAAAAAAAAAAAAAAATTGGCCCATTTTTTAGTGACGGTTTGAGCAGCGGTTTTCAAACCGCTACTAATTAAGAAGAAAAAAAAATAAAAAAAGAATTGGTCCAATTTATTAGTAGCGGTTCGAAACCGCTACTAAAGTTTAAGGATTTTAAAAAAATAACCAGATTAGATATTAAATAATCAATATCATATGATTAAATGTAATCAAAAAACAATGATAATAAATTAGTCTATTACAAAATGTTTTTATTGTTAAAATAAAAAAAATTTCTCAACTATATTAACAACCATATGTATAAAAAAACAATATATTAAACACTTAAAAAAGAAATAGTTAAAAATAAACAACTAATTATATTTGTTGTAAGAATAATATGAATAATAAATTAAAACATTTTTATAACTAAAAATGGGAAATAATTCGATATTGTTACCTGAAAAAAAATATATTAGCAAATAAATTAATTCGATATAGAAAATAAAACACACTAAATAATAAGAAATATAAGATAAATTGTTTTCAGAACAAAAAATAAAGGCATTAGCGGTCAGACTGAGGATAAATTGACCGGAAAGGGAGAAGGAATTGATTGAATGTGTGAAGAAAAATGAGGGGAGGGGTGGATATTTATAGTGGTTTGTGCGGGATTTAGTAGCGGTTTGGGCAGCGGTTCTAGAACCGCCACTAATAGTTATCCGCAGAATTAGTAGCGGTTCTGGAACCGCTACTAGATGTCTTTAATTAAAAAAAAGCTCAACCTACATAAAAAAAATATGATATATGAACGTTTGATACACATTTTTATGAAAATTTTATAAACTGAAAAATAATTATGGTTGGCTGCTTCAATCATCTTCTTCTTGCTCCTGCCTAAAAAGAACATAAACAAATATATAAATTTCTATTGCTAAAGGTGTTGAAATTTGTTTAAATTATTTGTAGTGAAAATTCTCACCTAACTACTTGTAAATGACCGTCTTCTTCAGAAATGAGATTGTCGAAGTTTTCAGGTTCAAAATGTTGGCTGCCTAGTTCCAGATCATCTTCGTCACCCATGTCGTAGAGGTCACGCGGCTTCATATGAATCACCATGTGCCAATCTTTATGTGTCCGATCTTCCACATAGTATACTTGCTGCGCCTGTGAGGCAAGAATATACGGCTCATCATCTGCCATTTCCCCTGTGTGAATGAGCCTCGAGAAATTTACGGACGTGATGCCCAAGCTGTCCAATGTAATGCCTCGAGAAGTTCTGGTGTCTGCCCACATGCAGTTGAAGAAAGGCACGGTGAAATGACCTTGATAGTTAAGCTCGATGATGTCCACGAGCTTTCCATAGTATGATACGCCTCCAAATCGCATGTCTGTATCCCGTGAGCTGGCATAACTCCTTGTCTCGAATGTGCCAAAGACTCCGGAATTCTGGGTGAGAGAACCTTCATCCCTTGCAATGGTGCAGAACTTGAAGCCGTTGACGTTGTATGCCGTATATCTCCTGACATGGTCGAGTGGACCGGTTGCTAGATTTATCATATCAGGCGCATGTGGATTGTTGTCACTGAGTATCCTCTGTGCAAACCAATCTGGAAACTCTCGATGGACCTTTTTATCCACCTGGCAGATGACCTTGTGCGGCTTCGTAGTTGGCGTTTAACATAGCGGCGGAAATCCCTAAATTCCAATGGAACATATCAGAGGGTTATGTGGTTTGGAAATAAAAAAAAACATGATACGTGTATATAGTGTTAGAATTCTTACTGAATGTAGAGCTCCACTTGAGGGCAATTTGTCAAGACATGTCTGTGTGCTTGCAACCTCTCAGTGGGAGTGAGCATGTAATACTGACTTCCTCCAACTGGCTTTCTGACTGGCGGGAATAATGTGTTGGAAGGTGACTGGACATTGGTGGGGCTGTCATCGACACGAGGAGGGCGGTTGAATGAAGTCTCGATGTCATCATCAAAATAGCGCGAACAATATGTTAACACCTCGTCACCAGAATAACCCTCTGCTATAGAACCCTCTGGAGATGCTTTGTTCCTCACATACGACTTCAATTTCCCCAAGTATCTGTAATTACAAGTACAATCAGGTAACTGAAACAAAATCATGAAACCACTGGAAAAATGAATCAACGGACCTCTCTATGGGATACATCCAGCAGTATTGAACCGGGCCGCCCATCTTTGCGTCTTGAACGAGGTGTACAGTGAGATGAACCATGACCGTGAAGAAAGACGGGGGAAATATCATCTCCATATGACAGAGCGTTAGAACAATTTTTTCCTGCAATTGATCCAGCTCTGCTTTGTCCAAAACTTTTGCACACAACCGTCGGTAGAAAGAACTGAGTTGAACCAAAACATTAGACACCTCCGGTGGCAATGTGCTTTTAATTGCCAGAGGTAGGAATTGCTGGAGCAAAACGTGGCAGTCATGGGTTTTCAACCCGGCAATCTTCTTAGAGTGCATGTCCACACATCTTGAGATGTTGCTTGAATAACCATCAGGGACCTTGATGTCCTTAAGTGTGGAGAGGAAGACTTCCTTGTTGGCTCTTGTCAGTGTGAATGAGGCTGGGGCAAACTTGTCATTCTCATCCGGCCATGCGTCTTCACGTATTCCCATCGCCATCAGATCTTTCCTTGCTTGAAGATGGTCCTTGGACTTTCTAGACTCGTTCAGTAAAGTGTACAAAATATTGGCACACACATTTTTTTCGATGTGCATGACATCAAGACAGTGGCGAAGTAGATTAGATTTCCAGTAGGGGAGCTCGAAGAAAATGCTCTTCTTTCGCCATTGCTGCACGTTTTCCCCCTGGGACTGGCCGCGTCCCCTTCTTCCCCTAGGCTGAACGACGTCTGTCTTCCTGAACTCTACGTGAACATCTTCAAGCTGTTGAAGAATATCTGCGCCAGACAAAAACGTAGGAGGATCCCTAATTTCCTGCGATCTGTTAAATCTAATCTTCTGCAGCCGGAACCTATGACCTCCAGGAAGGAACAGCTGATGACCCATGAAGCACCACTTGCGACTGTGAGGAAGGCGGACCGAGTCTTGGTCAAAGTTGCAGTTGGGGCAAGCTCTGCCTGTATGCACGTTCCAACCAGACAATGTGCCAAGTCCGGGAAAATCGCTCACTGTCCACATCAACGACGCACGGAGTGTGAAGAGCGTCTTACTGTAAGCGTCATACGTCTCAACTCCGTTGGTCCAAAGTTCCTTCAACTCCTGTATCAACGGTTGAAGGTAGACATCTATATCATTTCCAGGAGCTTTCTTCCACGGAATAATCATCGAAAGAATGAATGAGCTCTGTTTCATACACATCCAAGGGGGTAACACCGGTGCGGTTGAAAGCAAAATCTAAAAAGTGGTGCGGTTGAAAGCAAAATCTAAAAAGTGGTCAACACCAACCAAATAGCGGGGCGACGTCCGTGGCAAATTTATCCAAGATTTATCCATCATATGACTAAAGATATTATCAAAGAAGGAAAGAGCTTAATAGTTTGAATGAAATGTGAAAATGAATTGGAAAGAATCAAGGGCTTATAAAATGAAATTTAGACATTAGTAGCGGTTCTTTAACCGCTACTAAAACCGCAACTAACTCAATCAGACCGTTGGAAAATTAACAGGTGGCAGCTGTCTGATTGTACATTAGTGGCGGTTTTAAAACCGCTACTAATATTAAATTATTTTTATAATTAGTAATTTAGTGGCGGTTTAAAACCGCTACTAAGTTTAAATTTTTTTTAATATTTCTTCAGTTAGTAGCGGTTCTGGAACCGCTACTAAATGTGCTATTTTGTATTTTTAATGTTATTTATATCTTGTTTTTTTCAAATATTATATAAGAAAATAAACAAATAACAATGGTTTATTTAGTAAGTCAGGGAGAAACTTTTTTGTTTAACTGTTAAAAAAAATTATCGCCATTTGTAAAGTAAAAAATAAAATCAAATAATAACAACTAACAAAATTATGCAACATTAAAGATATTAAATGTTTAAACAACTAATATTCAAATTAACAAACGTTTAAATATAAAAATGTTCAACTGAAATCCTGAAATAAAAAACATTCTAATAAAAAAAGACCCTAGAGCTACGCCGCAGGAGGCTGATCGTCGTCTTGATGCTCCGGAGAACGGTTGCGAGGCTGCTTCGGTGGACGTGGAGGTAGTGGTACTCGCAAAGGAGATCTATCCGGGTCGAACATCCTTTGTATCGGTTCCAACGTGCTATTGGCGTTGTGCACCCAGGAGTCTAGTCGGTCGTACACCTGATCAGTCACCCGTTCCGTAATCTCATGAGTGAGTCTCTCCCTCATTTGAGCCTCAAACTCTGCGTCTCCCCTAATAAGGCCACTTGTTGATGGTTGGCTCGAAGCTGTAGACTGGGCGCTGCCTGGGTCGCCTGACCTGCCGTACACCACCGTAGGTCGGGCTCCGAATCCCATCCCGCGAACCCGGCCAGGGTGCTCTTGATGCCCTAGGGCAGCCCTTAGCGAGGCAGTGTGGTCTACATTATCCCCCTGCGACTCGGCGATCTCTCTCTCCGCAGCCTTAATCCTAACCTGCACACACAAACATATTAACAATTTTATTTTGATGTCGTTGTTATTAAAAATATAATAATATAAAAATAAATAAATAAATAAAAATTTTACAATTTGCTCCTCAGCCTCCCTGGATGTTGGGCTCCCGTCGGCGTGTCTGTGCTTTATTTGGTAGAAACGACCGTAGGTAGCCTTATGCCCTTTCTTTGCAGCCTCTTCCTCTTGAAAATTAAGATACAAATAGTTATTAATATATAAAGATAAATTATTTTTAAATCAAACAGTGAAACTTCATTTCTTCATACCATCTCTTTGTACCCAACCGAAAACGGCTTCGTCCCAGCCGTATGATGAACCTTCTGATGGGCCTTCGCGGCAAGACCTTGTTGCGACCTCTTCTGTTAACATAAAATAAAATTAAATAATCATCAGTAATTCAAAAATATTTTTTCAATATGATATTTCAATATCAATTCAATAATATTATTCATTATACCTTCCCAATGTCTCCACTCCTCTAACCCACATATCTCTACCACGCATCCGCAGGTACGCCACCAGGGACATCATCGACCAACTCCTGAAGCGACCTACTCCCACCCCGATCTCTTTCTTTGAACATATCCAACCGCTTGTTCTTCCAACCGTCCCCCATCTTTGATTCTGTCTCTGTAAAATATTAAATTTAAGTATGTTTAATTAGAAATTAATAAATAATAACAAATTCGAATAATAACATAAAACAAATAAGAAATAATAAATACATTTCCTATAATATTTATTAAAATCAAATTCAAATAATAACAGAAAAGAAATAAGAAATAATAACTATATTTCCTATAATATTTATTAAAATCAAATTCAAATAATAACAGAAAAGAAATCAGAAATAATAAATAATAAACAATACATAATAACAAGAATATTTCTTATAGTATTAATTAAAATCACATTCTAATAATAATAAATAATAAACAATAAATAAGCTCAAAGTGAATTCAACAAACCTTAACAATTTCGTCAAACGGGAACTTTTTAGAGTTCGCGTCAACCTTCCTCCAGTCCAAAGCATCAATCGGAAATCGCTGATAATTCTGGCCTACACCCCCGACAAACCTCGAGTACAGTTGCCCCCCTTGTCGAACCGGTAATTTGGTCAAGTCGTCCCACTCAACTATAACTCTGTGCCCGCTCGGAAGGTTCATCACATCTTGCACCGTCAACCTCTTCTCACTTATGCTACCAGAAGGGTCTGTAAAATTTAGGGAACAATTTCAATTTAATGAGCGATAAAAAATTATAATTATCTAATAAAAACAATAAAAATTGAATTTCCTTACCCTGAACTTGTACTTCGTAATCGGTGGACCTTCCGGAGGATCGTTTAGGGTGCCCCGCCTCGTCAAATTCCTCACTGTCCAACCAACGTTCCATATCCTCAAAATCCGCTCCTCCTCCAGTCTCGTCGAAGTCTTCTCCCCCACTCCAGAATGCGTTGATTACATCTTCTGGAATCGGATCGTTCTGTACACGGATGCGCTCTTGTTCTATACGATCCCTCTCGGCCTGCTCAGCCAGTTCCTTACGTAACCGCTCCTCAGCCTCCATTTGTTCAGAGGTCATAGGCCTCTTACTGCGATCGCCCTTTTTCACCATGATTTTGATCTCTTTTTTCTAGTCAAAGTCACGTCAGGTCACTTTCTTTCTCAAAAAGCTCGTGCATTTTCTCTGAAAAGGCACGAGCCTTTTTAAACTGTTCATTTTAGTAGCGGTTCCGCAAGAACCGCTACTATTAGTCGCGGTTTCAGCAAAAACCGCTGCTGAAATCGCGACTAATTCACCCTGTTATAAATGCACTTGCATTTATTTCGCTGAATTAGTGGCGGTTTTGAGGGAAACCACTACTAATGTACTAAAACCGCCACTAATTCAAGGTCCTTTCATTTTCTAGCAGTTTTTCCCTCCAGTTTCGTGACTAAATTTACGCCACTACTCATCCCGCCAAAGCGCGCCAAATTTGTTGCGGTTCTTTCCCCTAAACCGCTACTAATGTCCGCTACTAACTACTTCTGTGGTCAAACCGTCGTATTTACTTGCGGTTTGTGCTTATAACCGCTACTAATGTATAATTACTAGCGGTTTTAGTGTTCCGCGACTAATGTAACCGCTACTAAAAGCCCTTTTTTTGTAGTGAATTTTACACTTTTTATTAATGTGGACCACTTTCTTTCTTGGCTTTTTTTTTCCTTCTAGTCCACCAATCCACCATTGCAAGTGCTTTGAGCTTGAACGTTTGAGGCTTCTTCATGAGTACTTACGAAATTTAAAAATTCATTAGGTTTGTCTGGAAAATCCTAACCACATACCACTCTATTCCTTATTATAAGTACATCCTAACTACTTTTCACATATCAAACAGTGGAAGTTATAGCATTAAATACATCCTATTTTTTGAAAAAATTTCAACTTTACCCTTATTTAAGAATAGGTATTAAAATAATATTTTATACATTATAAACCTTCTCTCTCATCTCTCTATTTCCAACATAGGGGTAAAATAGTCACAACAGCATTAATTAATCCCAAAGTGGACTTATATTTAGGAACAAAAAATTTGTGATAGTTGGATTTATAATAAGGAACAGAGTGGTAAGTTAAGACAAAATTCTTGGTAATCATAGTTCGTATTTCATAAATCACTTACAATTATGTCTTTATTGTTCTAAAGACTTAAATATCTAATCCCATGATGAGAAAGGCATATAATTAATCACTCTTCCTCTCCTAACCATTTGCTTTAATGATTTTTTCAATCAATCGGCCAGTAACAACCCATAAATTACAATACAAACAGAAAAAAAATTTCAAATATTTGATATAAGATCAAGTTGACTTTTTTATAAAAATTAAGAAAACAAAATAAATTACTTAAAAGTGTTCATCTTTATCATTTTTTTCTCTTAAATTTATCTAACATATGAACTCATATAAAACCTAATGATATGTGACATATATTATAATTAAGTAGTTTATTTAACTTATTTAATCTTCATAAATAAGTCAATTTAATCTTATATTGAAAACTGGAGGGAGTGTTCTCTAACAACATGGACCCTACAACCAGATGTGGTTCTTCCAATAGTGTCATGTCCACATTTAGGTGATGTGCTAGCTTCTTTAGCTAGCAAATTTGCACACTAAAAAATAGCTTCTCGCAGTACATATCTAATTGTGATGTCTTAAGCCTCGTAGATCAACCCATTACCTTTATAAAAAGAGTTGAACGAAAGAGGTCGAGGCTGGAGAGCAATGTGGTGGGCATATATTTGTTGCTTACAAAGTAAGAATCAGTAGTAAAGCATGATAAATTATTTGTTAACTTTACACATTATTAGGTAACACTTTTAATTAGAACTGTTGCAGAGCAAAGTACGCAGTGTCAAAGCTAAAAATATTAATGTAGTGTGTATATTGTTTCGTTCCTCTAACGAAGTATGAAATCAATAATAGCCAAAAGTAGGAGAATATGTGGCCTCTTATTTTGGTTGCGGAGTCATTTGTTCTTTCCCGCTTTCATCACTCAATTCCTACCTCACATTCCCTTTCTTCTATCTTAATTAATCTAGCATCCTTTTCTAATTTTGTTTATTTTTTATCCCCACCACCCTGATCAATTATTATTTTCTCTTAATAACACTCATTACCCTATAATATTTTGTCAACAACACTCAATATTATAAACTGACTTTTGTGTATTCAACACTCAAAAGTAATTTTTGACCAACATCCAGTATCCTTGCTTAATTTGTGGTGTGATACTAAAATATACATTAGGGTGCCGGATGTAAAAATATTACTTTGGTTTGCTAGATGTTAATTATTAACCATGTTTCAATTATCTAAATTTTGGTTTGTTGCCTTAATCCAGCAACTAAAAGCCAGATTTAATCCTTGTGTGTAATAATGGTGTGACCTTCGGAACAAACTTTTTAATAGTTCAATGTAATGAGAATTAACTCGTGAGGCGTGTAGCCTCATTAGAGAAGCGGTGTTTATAATTTAAGGATCATTTCCCATCAAATAGGCTAGTCTTTTAATATGGGTGCTATCCCTTCAAACTTGTGCTTTTCATTATGATCATTACGGAAGAGGCTACCCATAAAGGGTTTAATTTTAACTAGCAAGAGATCGAGTGAAATGTTATAGAGTAAAGCCACCGATGAGATACGTTGTTGAGTGTGGGGCTTATGCATTGTTTTGAGTCCTATATTAGAAGCCTAACTAGAGAAGCAATGTTCGTAAGTTTGATTTGAATGACTCTTCTCTCAACCAATAAGTTAATCTTTAATTTTGAGATATGCTCTCCTTTCTTTATGAATTAAAGGGGTAAGTATTAACGGCCCAATATTTCAATCGGATCAAGCCACACCCTTCTATTTATCAAAGATATATAATATCAATACAAGGCCTTTGATGATGATGTACTATCCTTATAATTTTATGCGGTTAATATTGAGTGGTGTCAACCCACTGTATATCAAATATAGTTTCTAATAGAAGATGATATTTTTTTCATGTCATCTCTCAAAGGACATTTATAAGTTATCATAATGATGATTACTTTGATCCAACAATTGAAGGTTTTTATAGGTGAGTTGGATCTTTTAGACTTACCAAGGCTAGAATATTCATCAAAGTTTAAAAGTTTAAAGAATTCTTACATATTGTCTATCAACAACTTTATGATGCATTGTTCATATAAATAGCATGATTATTGTTGCTCATTAGTGCTTATATTTACTTGTTACTATTTTTTTTTACACACACCCCCCCCTTTTAATTAAATCGCTACCGAAGTTATGTCGAATAAAACAAGGAAAAATCAAGTCAAAATTCATTGAACTTGTGAAAGAGAAAATGGTTAAATTCACGTGATCGAACTGTGCCAACAACAAAAAGGTTTTATATAAAAAAAAAACAACAACAACAACAACAAAAAGGTCATGAGTTTGATTTTCATGGATGATTCCTTTTAATGGCATATATATGATCTGCTAAATGCCATAAAGCATTTGCCTTCGAATGAAATCAAATTATATATACAAATATATGTTAAACTCTTAAGTTTTTTCTATCATAGAAAAAGAGATTATAGGAGAACAATGGGACCTACGGCCTAACAAGTTGTAAGATTTTATTGTATTGCATAGCAAGTAATTATACGTGTGTGTATATATTTTTAAAATAATGTATCGTAATAACCTTTAAAGAAGACTCTAATTAGTTGAAATAAACAAGTCATGAAGGAGGAGCCCCACACATATTTATGCTATTCCCAAATAGCCATCAGATATTTAATAATCAAATGCGAAACAAGACAATGAATCAAGTCCAACTAAAAAATAGAGAGAGAAAAAATAGGTAAGATAAAAGTCAAACAATGCTTCAATCTCTTGGAGGCATTATGTGATAAAGGAGATGCTGATATATTTATTCATTATTAGATAGATGGAAAGGAATATCTATCATATCGTCACATGTGACAATATCATATATTCATATTGATATTGGTCGTTTATGTATAAGAATTTCACATGCTCATCAGGAGCTCCACAAACCAAGAAAAGCTAAAGCATCATCTGTTTCTCTATGCATAAACTGTTCACTATTCTATATTTCCATCAATTTTTATTTTAATTATTTAATTTTGAAAATTATCCTTTTAGTCTCCTTTTTTTTTCATGTAATAGAATATGGTGACTCAACAAATATAAATGGTAGTTTTATAATTAAATGCCAATAGAAAATACCTAATTTTTAAAATATAAAAAGATCATACTAAACAATTAAAATTTTGGCATATTTTGTCAACATTTAACTATAAAGCCACCATTTAAATTTGTTGAGTCATCATTTTTAAGTAAGTGAAATTAACACGGTTAACAAGGAAGGATTAAGAATGCACATTTCAAAATTAAGAGATTAAAATAATACCTTAACAAATATAAAGAAGCAAAAGTATACTTTAACACAAAAACACTATATATATATATATGTGAAAGTGCCTTTGTGTCTCCAATTTGATAATTATTAAAATAACAATTATGGATCCGTTTCTTTGGGCTTTGAAACCTGTCACACTGTCACGCTCAAAGATTATTTTTTAGACGTTACTGGCATTGTTGTCAAACTCGCGAGTTGACTCTCCGATTTTACCGTTTTTACGGTTTTACCTAACAAAAACGAATAACGAGTCACTTAAATTCGTAAGAGCTATAAATTCGGTAAAAACTCACGAATTTACACGTCGAATTTACCGTTTTTACGTTTTTACCTTACAAAGAATCATATTAACTTGCTCTAAATCTCATATTAATTATTTTTATTGGATTATATTCAACAAATTTATATATAAATTTCATAGAAATTTCTTTTTGAGTTAGATAAAGTATTAATGTTGATATATTTTATATTAACTATTTATATTTAAAATATATTCAAGTCAAATCATTGTTATTTTTTATATTTCTTATCTAATTATATACTAGAAACACGTAATTATTAATAAAGGTAAACTCTTACGAATTTACGATTCAAGTTTACGTTCCAATTTTACATTTTTTTCACGAGTTTACTTAAACTCATAAGTTTGACAACCTTAGGCTACACCATCCTAAGAACAACAAATTACTTCTGCTTTCACTGATAAGTATCCATTACAATCCGTTAGGCCCAAAATTATAGTGGGCAAGTTCAATTGATAAAATATGGAAGCCTCATGGACTCTTTCATTGCCAAAATCATGCAGAAAGTGAAAGGTGTGAACCATCCTCAGAACTCTTGGGCTGCAATAGAAAAGGAACAACCATCATTTATTACATTCAGGGTCCAAGAATTTCCAATAGCCTTTTGTAGGAATTCCGAAATCATGGGGATTAGATTATAGAGTATCAAATTGTAAATAGAAAGATTATTTTTTGAATTATTTCCCAATTCACTTGATTTGTAATCCCATAATCATCAGTATCCCATTAAATGATCAATGCCTCTATTTGTGTATATATTGGACAGTAGAGTATGGATAATATTATTGCAGTACCTTCATGAATCCATCGGGTCCTTCATGGTATCAGAGCTTTGAGGAGATACTGATGGGTGATCTTGCAAAAGACACCAAGTCTTCAAGCTTCCGGTCGGAATCGTTGAAGTCAAAAACGAATCCGGCAAATGGGGGTTCTTTCAAAGTTGATGGGTCTCGCCTGGTGCCCACTGGGCTTGAGAACCCATCCATCTAAATCGTGCCGAACAAACTTGCCAACGAGAACTACAATGAGTGGGCTCACTCAGTTCGACTAGTGTAACACCTTAATTTTTACTACTATAATATAGCATTTTAATTGAATTATAACCACTTTTTAGTGTCAGAAGCCCAAAAATACGGAAAATTTAAAACTTTTTCTTTCAAAACATTAAACCAACTATCCGTCAGTTAGAATGGGCTCTTCCGACAAATTGAAATAACTTAAAACTCTTTATAAAATAAAGTGGTTAATAAAACAATTAAAAGTACCCTAACCCTCTTAGGGTATCTATTCATGATTCATAATGCTTGGGAAATTTAAATTCCTTTATAAATTTATACAATTCTATTTTCTATGCTTTCTATTAATAATTTAAATTTACATCATATACAGATAACCTTATGTTTCAAATTATAATTTTAATTTCTTCATCTAATCTTCCTCCAGCACTCCTGTATTATCTCAACCATCTTATTATCTTCCAGCTTCTCTGAAACAGCAATTTAACACAGTTTATGTCATTAACTGTAAATTTCATGCATGCATTGCCATGTATACATTTTATAAACTTGAACAAATATTACAATCACGCATACTTCCTGCGCTCATTCTCTACCAGCCATTGATAACAATATATTCGTTAACTAGTGGAGGCTCTACCTGCAGGATTTCTCGTTATAACATTTAAAGCTATAACGTAACTGATCTGGCAAAGGGGGAGTGACCCACCTAAGCCTGGAGTACTTCATAAACTTCTATGCAGGAATTAACAAGGCTTATCACCTTCATGCATAATGTAAACTTGAAACAGATATTATAAAATTATACATGCAAATTTGATTGTAATGAGATAAACCGCTACCTGAACTCCAAGCTTAGTTCTTATCTGCTCCTTTCCTTTCCACCGACCTCCCCAACTTATGTTACTATCAAGATCTATTGACATACAATATATAAATAGTAAATTAATATTTATGCTTTTACGTAATTATTCAGCGTCTCTCACGATCCTAACTTACTTAATACTACCCAAAACTTGTTTTCTAGGTTAATTTACGTTTTGCCCATATTTATTTAGAATTATAATCATCCCAAATATCTTAATAATTTACTTATATCAATCATTCTTATTCTCAATGTTTGACAAGAAGTTTTTATAAAACTTTTCTGTAAAGACCTCGGTCATTTACATTTCTATGTACATATTTATTTTTTGTTTACTACAAAATTTCAATAATAAAGCAATCAACAATATATATCAAGCCCAAGCAATTCAATTTACTAAAGAATATTACAAATCATTAATCACAATACAAATCAATTACCCTTTTCTTATCTTCTAAACATTGTCTTTCATAAAGAAATTCCAGATTAACTAATAATATAAAAACCTCCAATAATATTAAAATAAGATTTTTGCAGACACATTCCAATTATAAACAACATTTAATACCATGAAATCATCCTCTAATTATATTCCTACACATATACCCATGTCTAAACCCATGTCTAAGCCATCACCTTATCAATTAATAAATAACCTATATTTTAAATTGATTGATAATCATAACTAAAAACATGCACCCTTTTCAACATTTGAACAATCAGTCAGATATCAAACTTAAACCTACCAATTTACTTCCCTGCTCCAGGTTCACAACTTACAATTAATGTCAATAATAACCCGAGCACTTAGTAATTTCTTTCCTAGATTATAACACATTTTCAGCTTTGAAACTAATCCTAGATCCACTAAATACATCATGAGACATTAAACTAACACAATAAGATCCATGCTTCTTGAATCAAAGTAATCTCTAAAAGAACCACTATACCATATACATACTTACAAGAACTATCTCTGTTCAAGCTTAACATCATAACTAACCTCATTTATATAAAATATAACCTCTTATATTTCATTTATACCTAGAAATTAAAATCAACTAACACCTAGAAGCCTATTCAGCTCTTGACCTTCAGAATTCCACATCTACAAATTGATAATCCCAATCAAATTTCTTTATCAAAAATTCTTCTTCTTTACCGATATACCAATCAGAACAAGGAATAATCAATTTAGACTTACATTCAACTATAGACAACAAAACATCATATTCCAATTTAATCTTAATACCACCAAATATACCTCACCACCAAAACATCTAACACAACAGAGTGGTTATACAGCAAGATCAACTCAAGACTTCCTAGTACCCAGAAATTTCCAAACATCATAGAATCTCAATCATCTACAGTGTACTTTCAGTTCAAGCCTACTTTCAATTAAACTTCCTCAACCAACAATTATTAGTATCTAAATCAATTTCTCCTACAACCTCAAATCCTTAACATATTCAATTTCTAACTAAATCATCCAACACCACATCAACTTCCTTCCTTAACTAATGCCTAATTAAACTTTCTCCTTTCTAACTTAAATTTAATTTCCCTTCTAATAAATAACAATCAATACTTTCAAACTTTACCTCCAATCCAACCTATTTCTTATTTCAATAATAACTTCTCAAACATTTAATCATTCTCAAGCCTGATGTACTTTCCTCCTAACCGTATTTAAACATCATCACCTCTTATCAGCCAATCAAAACCACAAACCCATCATGGTACTTGAAAATCAATCTACACTACTCTTTATTGCGTTTCCTGAGCTCACCTAAGTTCTTAACTTTAGAAAATCAACACACACTCAACCAACTTATCCCTAAATTACAGATTTAAAGATGAGCACATAAACAAATAGCTATTCTAGCCTCATCTAGGCTTATAGCTATGGGTTTAGCTCCAAACATAAATGCCAAATACTTTATCCCTCTTTTCCCTTTTGCATACATAATTAACAATCACTCATACACCATAATATCCGTTTCTTTCTAATTTTTCATTCTTAAAACTGAACCTTAAAGATTCTCTTATAGTCCCATATTCCAATAACACTAAAGTCTATCAAAACTAATTATATAAATATCATTTCTAACACTTTGGACTATTTTCCCTTATTTCATTTCCTAAAATTCCACAGCCACCTATAAAAGATAATTCTCAAGTTAACAAATCATATATTCAATTCTTTATCCCTTACATTCAGAATTTCAGGATTACCTAACTCACCAATTTCTTTCAGATTACTACAACCATCCAGAAGCATAGAAATTAACAGAAAACTATTGTCACCATAAGTCTAGAATTTGCAGAAATTACAAACTCTTAACATACAAGGTGTAGTTCTAATTAGATCTTATCACCATCACTTCTTTCTTCTTACTAAAACGCAGAAACTCAAGACAAATAGGGAGGTAAGAAAATCAAACTCCCTTATTCTAATTCCCCTTCTTCCTATATCCAGTTTATCAAAAATTTCACTCAACTAAGATCACAAAGGTTCCCCTTTTTCTGATATGAACCCGTAGGCAGAGCAAGCAAAAGAAGGAAAAAATGCCAAATTCATCCAGAACCAGAAATTTCAACATGCAAGACATACCTCATTGCCTCCCACTACTAAATTCATTACTTCATAAATTTTGGCTTCCTTGGACCCGCCGGATTCGAATGAAATAGAGGAAGAAGAAGAAATTTTCTAAAAATTTCAAACTTCAGAAAATCAACATATAAGGCACTCTATGCATTCAAACTCACTCCTAATCACGTTTAATTAAGCTTTGAACTGATTATCGCCCAGAAACAAACAAGAACAGCGTCGGATGAACAGTGCACAGACAAAGGAATTTGGGGAAAACTTGGTTAATGCCACTTCACAGCTCAAATTCGATCACAAGAGTGGTTAATCGAAGCCTAAGCTTCGATTTCCTTGATTAACAAGTCCTAAAACCCCAAAATCCCAAATCGATTTCCTCTCTAATCTCACATGAATCGGAGGATCAAAGGATGAAACTAAGAAGAAATGACTCACCAAAGACCGAATCGAGTCCCCCCATGTGTCGTTGAAAGCTCTCCGACGCCGGTAATCGCCTTTGCCGCTGGAGATAAGGGCTGGGAACTCGGAGGAATGGAGAGAGTGAGAGAGCAGAGAGGGAGTATCAGGTTCAGAGGGAGAAGAGTGAGGGAGAAGAAAGACACGTGGGAGTAAATAGAAATAGGAAGGGTGGAAGGATATTTTTAACAGGTGTTTTACTATTCTGTCCTTCCTTTCATAACTGGAGATATTTTGAACTAAGGGCAGATATTATCATTTTTATTTTCCTTTTTCTATTTTTTCTTTAAATGGTAATTTTATTTACCATTCACATTTTGTAAATAAATCTGAATTTGTTCCTAACATAATTTCTCTAGATATGCTTTAATTTCCAAATTTATTTATAAGACTTTTTAAATGTCAAACAATACCTCAATGTTCTAAATACTCCCTTATTTAAATTTATCTTCTAACTATTTTTACTCAAATAATAAAGAAAATAAGCTTTAAAAATTATTAACAATACACCTGGCCTCATAAATTTATTTATAAGGCTTTTTAATTTCTAAATGCCTTTTTCAGACCTCAACTAAATCCTTATTATTCCTTTTCTCCAAATTAAGTTTTATCTTCTAATTATTTCTCTTTATTTCTTAAAGAAAATAAACCTTAAAATTATTAAAAATACCTAAAACATCATAAATTTATTTTCAATGCTTTTTAATATTTTGGTAATCTTCTTAAAACCTTAAATAAATCCTTATTTTCTATTTTCTAAAATTTGGGGTGTTACAATTAGCCCTGAAAGAAATAAGAAAGCTCGGATACATCGACGGTAAAGCCACCACTACCCACCTTCGATAACACTGCAACACTGATAAGGGAAGGAACATGCCAAGCCTGTGTTGTCAAAAGGAGGCCTGAGCCTGACTTGTGGCTTATCACAAGCCATTTTTCAGGCCTGAGCCTGACCTGTACACAGGCCTGACTTATTAAGAGGCATGTTGAGAGGCATGTTAATTTAATAGTAATTTAATATCAACTAATTATAATGTTATATGTAAAAAATAAATGTTAATAATATAAAAAATATTATGAATGAAAAAATATATTTTAAAAATATTATTTAATTGTTTAACAGGCCTAACAGGCTTTTTTTGAGCCTGAGCCTGGCTTATTAAGCATAACAAGCCAAAAAAAGCCTGAGCCTAAGTCTAACCTGAAAATAAACAGGCCAGGCCAGGCTTTAGCAGGTCAGGTCATAGGCCTCTAGCAGGTCGGCGGGGCTATTCCCACCCCTAAACACAGATATGGTTGGTCGAAGACGCGATCGTGGCTTCCTAGTTGGTGAACTCGATAAACCTGACGCTGAGAATATGCTTCATGTCCCTCGAGACAGCTTGTGATATTTGGGTGAGTGTGAAGGAGACATATGGATCAAAAGGTAATTCCTCAAAAAAAATTTGACCTAAGGTCAAGAGTATGGGACCTTAAGCAAGGTATACTTTTATTGGGTGATTATTACACTGCCAAAACTACCCTTTGTTAGAACTTGATCAAATTAATGATGATCTACCTTGTTGTCTTACTATATTCCTAAATATCAGAAGAAAGTAGAGAAAGAATGTCTATGTGAGTTTCTTGCAGGACTTAATGCCTAATTTGATGTTGTTCATTGGCAAATATTATTGCAAGATCCTCTTCCTTCTGTTTGTGAAGCATTCTTTATTCTTCGTAATGAGGATTCCAGAAAGAAAGTAATGCTTAAGGAAGAACCAGTGTCCTGGGTTTCTCAAAATGAAACATTTACTCTTGTGGTTAAATCATTTGACAACCTCTAAAACAAGAATAGGCCTCCTTGTGATCATTGCAAAAAGGTGGGTTACACCAAAGACACCTACTGGGATCTTCATGGTAAGCCTCCTGATTGGAAGCCAAGGAAGGGCAAAGGCCATGCTTACAGGGTTGAATCGATTAGGGATGATGAACCAAATACTTCTGTCTCGGCTACTCAAGCTGATAAATTTGACAAAATCATTGAAATGCTAGCCCCTCTTCTATTTCAATAACAGCCAACTACGACTGTAGTTAAAAGAGGTAATTTTTCAAAGGCCCTTGCTAATTTTAAAAGTATGGCTTTCTGGCAATTATTGGATAATATACTCAAGTGCATCGGATCACATGGCTAATGATATCACATGCTTCTGCTCTTATGTTCCTACTACAACATGTCTAATTGTCAAAATAGCAGATGTTTCTAATCCCAAAGTTGCTGGCATGGGAAGTTTCGAATCACTCCTAATATTGTATTGAAAAATATTTTACATGTGCCAAATTTAAAATGAAGTATGTTATTTGTAAGTACTTTAGCCCCGAGATGAACGATGCTAAGCTAATTTTTTGCCACTCATTGTGTTTTTCAGGATCTGTTGACGGGGATGATGATTGGCAATGCTAGGGAGTTTGACGGACTTTACTACCTGGATGATTGTGCAACTTCAAATGTTGGTTTATGTAATAAAGTGTTTCTCCCTAAAACTAATAATTTGAATTTATGGCACGAACAATTAGGACACCCTAACTTTCAATATATGGCTTGCATGTTTCCTTCTCATTTTTCAAATAAAACTTATTTTTATTGTAACACATGTGAACTTGCTAAACAACATCGTACATCATTTCCAAGCAAACCTTATCGTGCATCACACCCTTTTACCACTATTCCTAGTGATCTGTGGGGTCCCTCATGTGTACCGAATCGTTTGCACTCAAAATGGTTTATTAGGTTCATCGATGATCACACACTCGAGTTAATTGGGTTTATCTTCTAAAAGAAAAAAGTAAGGTTGTCCAAATTTTTATTCATTTCTATGATAAGATTCAAACCCAATTTCATACAAAAATCCAAGTTTTACATACAGATAATGGGACCGAGTATTTTAACGGTGCCCTTTCAAATTTTATAAAAAATCACGGCATTATTCACAAAAGTAGTTGTCCCTATAGCCTTCAACAAAATGCATTGATGAAAGAAAAAACTGTCATATAATCGAAACTGCTAGATCCCTTATGTTGGATGCCAAAGTTCCATAATTTTACTAGGGGGATGCTATTCTCACTGCCATATTCCTCATCAACAGAATGCCAAGTAAACCACTCTCATACAAAACTCCTTTCCAAGTACTTCACAATCATTACAACTCCCCCTATCTTGAGAATACTCTGCCTCTTCGAGTAGTTGGAGTGAATTTCAGCCAGAACAAGATACCATACCTGTGAAATCTTCAAATGAGCTTCTTGAACTTGAACCCAACGAACCTCTTAAACGCTTCCCTAGCTTATTATTCATTGATCTTTCTAACCATGAGTAGGGGAAAATGAAAAGGAAACTGTGCTTACAACAGAAAAAGAATTAATTAGTTCAGGAGGAGACACAAGATATGGTAATACTTATACACGAAGGCATGAGACAGGTATAGTCCCTCAAGATCCAAGCATTCCCCAAGAATCTGAACTAGTAACGGTCCAGAAGAAGTCCAACATGAGCAAGAAGAAAATGATTTTGAGTTGTCAATTGAAAAAAGGAAAAAACCTTGGGCTTGTACTAGACACCCGATAGAGAAATTTGTCTCTTATCAAGGGCTTTCAATGAGGTATTCTGCTTTTATATCTCATCTCGATGATATTAAAATTCCTGATAATATTGATGAAGCATTGGCAAGGCCAGAATGCAGACAAGCTGTTTTAGAAGAAATGGAGGCACTTAAAAAGAATGGCACGTGAGAAGTAATTGATCTAGCAAAAGGAAAGAAATTCGTAGGATGCAAATGGGTGTTCACTCCTAAATACAAGGCAGACGGCAGTCTGGATAAATATAAGGCGAGACTAGTTGCAAAAGGCTTTTCTCAGGTATAAGGAATAGATTCCACAGAAACATTCACTCATGTTGCAAAACTAAATACAGTCTGAGTGTTATTATCCCTGGCAACAAACTTGGATTGGCAACTCCTCCAACTAGATATCAAGAATGCCTTCTTGAATGGAAACCTGAAAGAGAAGGTGTATATGAAACTTCCACCTAGTTTTCCAGAAAAAAGATCCGGTCAAGTTTGCAAATTGAAAAATCCTTGTATGGTCTAAAACAGTCTCCTCGGGCCTAGTTTGAAAGATTTACTCAAGTCTTGAAGAAACAAGGGTATACTCAGGGTCAGAGTGATCATATTATATTCTTAAAGCTTCAGAGTAACAAGGTGACAGTTTTAGCTGTTTATGTAGATGATATTGTGCTTATTGGTGATGATGCAACATAAATAAATCATATCAAAGAAGCACTCAACAAAGAATTCCAAGTTAAAGATATTGGGGAAATGAAATATTTCCTCGGGATGGAAGTGGCAACATCAATAGCTGGAATCTACATCTTTCAGAGAAAGTATATCCTCGATCTTCTCAGAGAAACTGGAATGTTAGGGTACAGACCCAGTAACTAGGGGTGGGAACAGGCCAGGCCAAGCCTGTCTTGTAACAAATCGGCCTGAGCCTGTCCTGTGGCATGTTATAGGCTTTTTTGTGGCCTGAGCCTGGCCTGTAAAAACCTCAGGCCTGGCCTGAGCCTATTAAGATAGCCTGTTAAAAAAATTTCTTTTCTTTTATGAAGGATGTATTCAATTCAAAAGAAAAAAATAGAGAACAAACACCCCGATGGAGCAAAGAAAAAATACCAAACTATTGTGCTTTAGAATGATAAATAAATCTACTCTTAATTTGTGGGAACAAATAAAGTATTGAAAATTTTATATGTCAGACAAGAGATGGAGTTAGATATGCACTAATTAAATATAAAAAAGTGGAAGATCTTACCTGGGAGATGTATATATGCTTAAGAAATAAAAAAAATACCTTTGGAGGTACTAAAAGCGATAATGACTTATTGGGGAAAAAATAAAAGGAAGAGGATACAAATGACAGATCCAGGTTTAACTGTGGTGTTAATGTCCCCAAATACTTGGAACTAGACCAGTATACTTGTGTGAGCGAGATCTGCAACCATCAGCTTCAGAAGAAAAAACTCTCTAGATGCATAAGACGTGCCGTAAAAGCAGCTGAAGAGGGAGATGTTAGGGTGAGGAAGAACTCACGAGGAGGCCAGAGACTGGGAACAAGAGGGGTAGAAGGTGCCGCTGAGGGGGGAGAGAGGGGGAGAGCCTAGGGTGGGTGGTTTATTGGAATGACAGTGATTAGAGTGAGTAGCGAAACCCTAGGCTATAATAGTAATTTGATGTTAAGTAAGTATAATAGTATAAAATGCAAAAAAGAAAAAAATATGTTTCTGAAAAAAATAAAATATTATTATTTAATTACTTAACAGGCCGGCCTGATAGACTTAACAGGCCTTTTAGTGAGCCTGAGCCTGAGCCTGGCTTATTAAGCTTAACAGGCCAAAAAAAAGCCTACACCTGGGCCTGACCTGAAAATAAACATGCCAGGTTAGGTTTTAACAAGCAAAGCTGGCTGGGCTATTCCCACCTCTAGCAGTGACACACCCATTCGAGCAGACAAGATAAGTGATGATGTGGATTTAGGAAAGTTCGTTGACATGGGGAGATATCAACGGTATGGTAGGGACATTATTATACCTATCACATACTCGCCTAGACATAGCTTTTGTGGTTGGAGTTTTGAGTCAACGCTCTTATGATCCAAAACAGAAGCACCGAAATGAAGTATACAGGATACTCAAATATTTGAAGGGTACTCCAAGATGGGGTCCACTATTTAAAAAAAGCGAAAGAAGGAATGTTTAGATGTTCACTAATGCTGATCGGGCAGGTGATGAAGAAGACAAGAAATCAACCTCCGGATATTGTACATTTTTCTGGGGAAATCTTGTCACATGGAAAAGTAAAAAGCATAATGTTGTTGCAAGAAGTAGTATTGAAGCGTAATATCGAGCTATAACACTTGAAATATGTGAGGGAATTTGGTTGAAACGAGTGCTTGAAGAATTAATGGTAAATCTACCAGTAAGAATGTTCTTAGATAGTATGGCTGCAATAAGTATTGCTCACAATCTAATTCAGCATGATCGTACAAAACATGTTGAAATTGATCGCCATTTCATAAGGGAGAAAATTGATGATAGAACTGTAAATCTAAAGTATATTCCCTCAAGAGAGTAGACTGCCGATGTGAAAAATGGCAGGAAATACACAAGAGAGGGTGAATTGTGTATCTCAAAACTTTTATGCAGCTAAAGGAATTTAAACACTGAGAATTTATACTGGTTCGGTCATAACTCTGACCTACGTCCAGTTCTCCAACCTTAGTTGGGTTCCACTGGTGAATTAGGATTTCAACAGGTTCCTGAACACATTTACAACAAGAGAATTCCCTCAGTAAGAACTCACTCTCACCGAATTCTTTCCCCCTTACACTTTGAAAGATTACAACCCTTCCTCTAGGATCCCACTATCCCAAGGAAATCACTCAATAAAGAGGTGTAACAGAAATACAAGGCTGGCTTACACTTTGAGCTGATAAATTTACAATTTGAAGAGTAATTGAGAGAACTCAAATTAGAATTGATTGCAATAGGAAATTGGTAGTTGGATATCACTTAATGCTCTCTACCAACCAATTTCAACTTTAACGCTTTTATAGTCTTGATTACTCTGCTTCTTTGGTTATAGCCATTGTGAGTCTGTGAGAGAGAGAGTTAAAGATCTTGAGGTTGATGATGATTCTGATTTGCATTAAATGCTCCAGAGTAGATTTTTAGTTCTATTCCCTCTTTCTTTCTCTTTCATTGAAGTATCATAGTTGCAGAGTTAGGTACAAGTAGGCAACGACTCTTAGTTTATGTTTCTGTGTGTCCAACGTAAACTGCCCAAAATAGATACAAGTACAATGTCCAGATATAAAGTTAGTTAATAATGAGAAACGAAACAAATTTGAATTTCTTCATGTGTCAATCGATTGCTGGATGTGCCAATCGATTACTCTTTTTGGTCTTCAATTGATTGCCTTCAGATTGGTTTAGATTGCCACCTGTAACACTCGATGGATATGTTAGCTATCGAATAAAACACAGGTATGTCAATCGATTGCCTGAATTCCCAATCGATTGGTACATGTCAATCGATTATTCATGTGTCAATCAATTGCTTACATATTGGATTGAACTAGAGTTCCAATCGATTGTTTATCGATTGTTGAAGCCAATCGATTGCCTCTCCTTCCAATCGATTGCTCACTATCTAAGTACTTTGAAAAATTTGGAGCACCAATCGATCGTTTTCTCTGGGAATTGATTGAGACACACCAATCGATATGCCATCGATTGTGAAGGCACCACACCAATCGAATGCTGTTTTGGGCCATCGATTGCTTAACTTAGATTTTTGAGAAATAGCTTTTCGAAGTATTTTTCTAAGTTAAGATCTCATGATCTTATAGCCTAAGTCATATTTGGTTATCATCAAAATCTAGAATTCAACACGATGTCCTCACCAAGGGTTTAACCAAGGCTAAGTTCGATTACTTTGTGAGCAAGTTAAATATGATCAACATTTATGATCTAACTTGAAGGGAGTGTATGAATCCCGAAATCATAGGGATTAGATTATAGAAGAACAAATTGTAAGTAGAAAGATTATTTGTTGAATTATTTGCTAATTCCCCTGATTATCACATTAAATGACTGATGCCTCTATTTTTGTATATATTGGACAATAGAGTATGAATAATATTATCGCGGGACCTTCATGAATCCATCGGATCCTTCACCTTTCCATTAATTTCCCTATCAACTTACTATATCTACTATTGAATTTTACTCAACGGTTGAAATCTATTGCAATGTAAAAATTGTACAACAAATGGATAACAATATTTTTACATTGCCTTAGATTTCAGCCATTGACAATAACTCCAATGGTGGATATATTAAGTGGAGAGGAAGTGAAGTACAATAAATAGATAGCACTCCTTTCGTTCCTAAATATAAGTCATATTTACCTAATTTGATTATATTAAAGATATTGGTTAAGTTGGTCACATGTATCACCAAAACATCCTTATTACCTACATTTATTCTCACCCTCCCTCTCTTATTTATTTATTATTAAGGAGCATCACTACGGGTAATTTAGGGAAAACTGAGGGAAAATAGAAAGATGTCTTATATTTAGAAACAAAACCACCTTCCCAAATAGGTTATATATTTAGAAATAGAGGGAGCAATATTTTTACATTACATTATATTTCGGCCATTGAAAATAACTTTAACGGCAGATATATTAAGTGGAGAGGGAAGTTAGTGTAGATAACACTAAGAATTGTGTATCAATATTTCATTATTATTGATATTGATATGCATGCACTTATTTACTCTTCTAAAAATTATGGGTGCCAACTGCCAAGATTGGAATACCCGTGATCACTTATAAGTAGCTATGACATTGTGTTGGGCCCTAAATTATAATGGGCCGTGTACAATTGATATATGGAAGCCCAATGGACTTTAAAATTGCCACATTATTCTGAAAGAATTGAACCATCCTGATATTTATTGGGCTGCAAAAAGAAAAGGACGAACCATCACTTATTACATTTAGGCTCCAAGAATCTGACATCAACACTTCCTTGTTATTACTTCTACAAGATCTAGTTGATTTTTTTTTTGAGAGATTAAGAAAGTAAAATGAGCCACTTAACAATAACATATTTATATATTATTAGATTATATGTTAGCTTATGAGTGAAATAAATTAGTTTAGAGAAAAAATTCAAGTAAATCAATTTATAAGTACCTTATTTTGCTTTCTTATGATTTTCTGAAAAAGTCAACTAGATCATATATTTAGGAATGAAAGGAGTATATCAACTACGATTGGTTAGAAAAAAAATTTCATTGATATGATATACATTCGTCTATTTACTCATCTAGAATTAAGGAGGCTTAAGGTTGGAATACTATAGCAAATCAGGGTTCACATTCCCTCTAAGAGGGGTGTCCATGTTTAGTGTGCCTCAAATAGAAATATCTCTAATAAAATGATACATATGCATAGAAAAACATATTTCATAATTATATTATGCATGCATTTATTTACTCAGTAAAAATTATCATGACTCAAGGCTCATGTGGCCCAGCTGCCCTCCCCTGCCCGGATAAAAAATGCCTGGCCCAGCCCCCAAAAAAATAGGTCCAACAAAAAATGGGTATGTTTGGGCCATGCATGTTTGGGGGTGGGCCGAACATCGGGCATGGTATGCTGACCTGCCCATTTGGCACTGCCGACAAAATAAATAATATTATATATTTTTTTAATACATAATTAATATTATATATTTATATTACATATTAATAAGTTATTATAATTATAATATTTTGATATATATAGCATATTATATATATATAATATATATCATCTTATTTTTATGAGTCAGCAAATAACAACAGCCCCAATTCTTTATTCTTGATTCAACGATTATAAGGAGTGATCATATGGGTATGATGCCCGCCCTAGCCTTTCCCAGCCCGAAATAGTATGGACTTCTAATGGGCAGGGCGGGCTTTTGCGGTCCATTCATGTTTTGGGCAGGCCATTGGGCAGAGGTCCTGCCCTACCCATGTATACCCTTAACTCAAGGTTGGGATACTTATGTTCGTATCTAGCTGACATATCTCAAATATACTTGCTTTCTTTTGATTAGGAGTAAACTTGTGCAAGGGAGGAAAACTACTACGCGGTTTCCATCATTTAAACGTGAGATTTAGAGTACAAACCTATGCAAATGCAGAAAATGTGTCTGGAGTGGCCACCCAATTAAGACCAAACTAACTATGTTTGAATGTAAATGGACAGATAAGAAAAGGAGTTTATTTGAGTAAGTTTTTCACAATAATATCAACATAAAATCTTAAAAAATGTTAAAAGCTGTATTATTTGTAAACTAAACATATTATTTTACTAGAAAAAATTGTGCTATACTTTTGTCAATCTCTCTCTCTCTCTCTATGTATTTTACTCAATCTGGTCTTAAATATAAGATCACTTTACCTTTTTTTTGTGGAAGTTAAGGAAATAAATTAGATCACAAAATTATAACATATGTCTCAAATAATTAGATCATAGGTTAGTTTATAAGTAGAATAAATTAGTTTTGAGGAAAAAAGATAACTATAGGCAATTTAAAGTAATTAATTTTGCATCATTAATTTCTCTAAAAAAAAGTCAAAGTGATCTTATAATTAGGATCGAAGGAAATATTATTTATTTATTTTTGCCAACAAGAGAAAATTTCCATTCCACAATAAACAGAAATACAACCCACAGAGTCTGAAACATACCTAAAAAAACTCTATACTTTATTGGGGGCATGATTTTTTTATTTCCGCAATTACATCTCTCCTAAGTCCTACCAAAACAAAGAAGAGGTAGGTCTCTCCCTCTCTCTGGTCTAAGGAAGTCAATGTCAAAGAAGAATGTGAAGTGTGACGGTGGCGTAACGTTGTTAACGGTAACAACCGCCACCTGCCGCACTGCCACCCTGTGGGTAACAGAAGAAGACGACGACGTTTATGTCTTCCATTAATTATCATTAACTCAAAAATAAATAATGATTTGTCCATTTTTGAATTTTGATGTCTGCCCGATACAGAAAATTACAATTCACCGACTTGACCCAGAAACAAATCGGAAACGTGAAACTCCCTCAAACCCTTCTCAAGGGCATTTTCGTCACTTCACCTCCCCGCCCCTTCCTCTCATATATAAAAACCCCAAACACAACATTTTGCTGTTTCCTCTGCAAATTTCAGCACTGTATTTTTTGCTCAGGAGGTGTTCGGTTTTCCAGCACCCCCTGAGGTTTCTTCTTTCTCCCATGGCCTCCGATTCATACACCGACAAGAATGTTGTCTTCAGAAAACTCAAGGCTAAGTCCGATAACAAGGTTCTTCTTCTTCTTCTTCTTCTTTTTTCTTTTTCAAAATTTAATTGGGTCCATCTTCATTTAATGTTTCCTTTAAATCTTATGTTTCTTTGCTTAATGCGTGTGATTTTTAGTTTGTTTTGTTTCATTTCTGTGGGTTTTTGCGAGATCGGACTCAGATCTGAGCTTTATTTGCTCTCAACGTGAAATCTTAATTTGTGTGCTTGTATTGTTTTTGCAGATGTGTTTTGATTGCAATGCCAAGAATCCAACTTGGGCATCGGTTACATATGGGATCTTCCTCTGTATCGATTGCTCGGCTGTTCATCGTAGCCTTGGTGTGCACGTCAGTTTTGTGAGGTGAGTTGAATTTTTTGGCCTCTTATTTGCTTATTTGAATGTTGAAAGTTTTTTATTTGTTTCGTACGCAAAGCTATTCTTTGTTGTGTGTATGGGGTCATGTGGTGCAATGAGAGGAGGATTCTTTTTTCACATTGAAGAGTTAAATATGTTGATGGATTTAAATTAGTGCGATGCCACTTCTAGCTAATCTGCAAATTGAATTGTCGAAGCTTAATTTCTTTTTAATAATGGCTATAAATCTGGATCCCGCATGTAGTATATCCTTCCATTTGCTGTTATGTTGAGTATGGAGATGACTGCAGATATCATTCTAGGCCATGAAATTTTGGAGGTATGCAAGTATATGATCGTATAAAATTTTGTTTTGTTTTTTTTGGATTGCCTACTTCATATTGGAGTTTCAATCGAAATCAGGACTCATAGCATGTATATAGCTTGTGAGTTTCTTTTGTGGTTTGCTTTTCTATCGAAGTTTATTCCTGCCTTTTTTTCTATCGTTTGAGAGAGCTAGTGGCTGGTTAGACGACCGACAATGAAATCAATAGATGAAAAATTGAATAGCTTCTTAGTTGTCAACAGATGAAACGAACGTGGAGCAAATGACTATTCTTTCATTATGTCTAATTACACAGAGTAGTTATATTTTGATACTACTGATTGTGTGATGGGTAAGGATTATTTTCACATTGTATGAATAATTTGAAATGCTTAGTAGTTATATGATGTATCCCTAGATCAACAATGTCCCATTCTTGTGTATACTTTGCTTTTGATGATTTCCTTACCCAGTTTTCCGGTTAGATATACAAAAAACAAGTTGCTGAGTGTAAGTGAGATGAAGAAAGATGCATGCCATGAATCATTATAACCATATCTTTTGATTTTTAAGGGTAAGGGTAAAGGGAAGAGAGAGGAGAAAGGACAGAAATGGAAGAGAAGCTAGAGGAGGAGAGAGCAAAGGAGGGATAAGGAACTCTTATTCAATAATCAATTATAACTGAATGCAAATGAGAAACCCTTGCTCTATGTATAGGATAACCTATATATCCTATTTTATTGAGATATTGTAGATATTAAAAGACAAATAAATGAAATCCTAATATTAATGGATAGATATCCTTATTTAATATCCCTAATGCATACATCTTGATATCCTAATTAAACCCTAATTATTTCTTCTCCCATATTCCACCCTCCTTTTTATGTAGATCTACGAATTTGGACTCATGGAGTCCTGAGCAGCTAAGAACAATGAGCTTTGGAGGAAACAATCGTGCGCACGTTTTCTTTAAGCAACATGGTTGGACTGATGGTGGAAAAATCGAGGCCAAGTATACATCTAGAGCTGCTGAGTTGTATAGACAACTTCTCTCCAAGGAAGTAGCTAAAAGTATGGCAGAGGAGGCTGAATTGCCATCCTCACCTGTTGCTTCTCAGTCTGCACAAGTGGCTAATGGACTTCCTGAAGTTAGGACCAATGAAACACCCAAAGAAAACATTCTGGAAAAGGCAGATATACCTGAAGGCACTGCTTCCTCTAAACCTTCTCATACAATAATTACCAGTACTGTCAAGAAACCCATGGTTGCCAAAAAAGGTGGCAAGACTGGGGGCCTTGGTGCCCGGAAGCTTACTAAAAAGGTATGCAGAGTTGTCTTTGTTTCCAGATTTTATACTGGAAAAGGCATCATAGAAGTTTTCAATGATTGAACAATTTTTTGTCCGCTTGATTTGAAGATGTGATCTGATGACAAAAATTTTTGATGAAATACAGCCGAGTGAATCTCTATATGAGCAGAAGCCAGAAGAAGCACCTGCTCCTGTTTCTTCCTCATCAAGCCATGCTTCTGCACCTGGGCCACCCTTGGCATCTCGGTTCGAGTATGTTGAAAATGTCCAGTCATCTGAGTTAAATTCTGGAGATTCTCACGTACTTAATCATGTGGCTCCACCAAAGTCATCTAGCTTTTTTGCTGATTTTGGGATGGATAATGGCTTTCCAAAACGGTCTGGGTCAGATTCCTCAAAAGTGCAAGTAAGTTGTATGGACTGTTGCATTTCTCCTTGTATAGGGTTAGTACTGCATGTAATAAGGATATTCTAACCACACATCCGCACGTTGGAATGTTCTGAATGTTGCTTTTTGGGACAACTATGATATATGCATCTAGATTTTTGCATTAACGTGTATTATGTTAAATGTGTGAAAATGTGTATGCTATGTACGATTTAAATGCTTTAACTGCAAGTTTGTTTGTTATTGGCTACAATTGCCTCAGCCTACAGTCTTGTTAGTTTTTTTTCCTAAACCCATGAGAATTAAAGTGACTTGGTTTGTTTGACAAGTGTGGCTTGCGCATCTAGTCTATGACCAAATCTGTATGCTTTGTCGAATGTTTTAACACTAATATGCATGTCAGTAGCTGTTGAAGAGCAGCATAAATAATCAATTTGGAGTGAGGTCCTGGAAGTTATGCTTGACGAGATGATAGCATGATATTGTAATCTTGCATGGTATTTACTGGTTAATGTGGTGGGAGAATTTTTTGGAAAAATTTTAAATCACAATATTCTAAACCATGATTCCATGGTGAGATATCAGGAACATAAAAATTATGGATTCGTTTTTTAAAGTAAAACTGCAACATGTTGATTTTCTCAAATATTGAGAGTTAATATTGTGGCCATTGAATTCTAGTAGCATTATTTTTTTTTCGCATTCTAAGAACTTAAGCATACATAATTTGTGGTTATCTCAGCTGACACTGTTATTTCTGGCATGACAATATCTGTGAAATATATGCTTAAGTGTTCTTATCGATAAATGTAAATTTTTATTTCATATTTGGTTTTCTAACTCTCAATTCCAAAATCTTATCAGATTCAGGAATCTGATGAAGCAAGGAAGAAGTTCTCAAATGCTAAATCTATATCCTCAGCCCAATTTTTTGGAGATCAGAACAAAGCTGCAGATATGAATGGTCAAGCTACTTTGGCAAAGTTCTCGGTAATCATTTTTGCCATTAATTATCTGCTTTCACTTTGTCTAAGGACATTCTCATGGAGATTTTGGTATTGAGCTTGCATTCGTTGGTTTCTTTCTTATTCACTTAGTATCAGTTCCTCTAAGCCTGAACCTCATATAATGATAGAAAAAAATGTGATGGTCCTGGAGGCAAATTTTCATGAATTTGTTTGCATTAGAATGCGTTGGTCAGCAAATTATCTTTTTGCTGTGGTAGGTATTCATCATGATTGAAACAGGAAGGCCTGAAGTTAATTCTGAACATCATTTTCACCAAAAAAAAAAAAAAATCTGAACATTTGGGAAAAGTTATCTCCAATTGTGGCATCACCATTGGTGTTTTCACCCCTTAACTATGCTTTTAGGAATGAAATTGGCTATTTTTTTACTTGCCAATGTGAAGCTTAAGGGATCATCAATTGTAAATAGTACAGCTGATTTTTAAGACTTACACTGTGTTTGGATACCTTGCTAAAAGAATTTCCAGTACGTTTAGCAATAGGATAAAACTTACCTTTCTCAAAACTAACAGTTTGTTGTGTCACCAAAAAAAAAAATCCAACAGTTTGTTGGATTTGGGAAAAAGACTTCCAGCTTGTCTCTCAAACACACCTTTTTTTTTTCCAATTCATGGGCTTATATCTAGTTATATTGAATTTAGCCCAAATGAATCTTCGAACTTGTTAAGATTCACAAGGTCCTCTTGGATGAATGCAATGAATGCAGGAAACTTACATCATGCAATTGTTTTGCATGGTTTTATGTGGAAAGTTTACTTGTTATTTCATCATTGACACTGTGGAGTAAACCCTTTTTTTACCAAAGAAGTAAACCCTTGATTATATGGTGAATTGATAAAAGTCTGCCAGCCCCCAACAACAACTACAATGACGCCTTATTCCACTAAATGGGTTCAGCTACATGGATCATGTGATAAAAGATGACAATCTATGTAGTAACCAGAAAGGGTGAAGATCCATTCATGACTTATGGAAGAAGGTTATATTTATTTTCTTTACAAGTTTACTGGGTGCCTAGCATGATCAATTACTTAGACCTTGTTTGGATTCCTCTTATAATCAATTCTTCCTTGAAAAATATCCGAACACCTCTAAACATGCCAAATCCAATTATGAACCCAAAACTAAGGATGTTTCAAAAGTTACCAAACACTCCTAATCAGTAGTTGGTATTAGCATTCTAAAAGCAGGAGGAAGCATTGATGTTAAAGCTAGTGTCTTAACTGTATTTATCTTCCTGTTCATTTTAGGGTTCAACTGCCATCTCTAGTGCAGATCTTTTTGGTAACTCATCGGATCCCTCCATTGATATCACTGCAAGTGACCTCATCAATCGACTATCTTTCCAGGCAGGCCTTTTAGATTTGATGAATTGAAACTAGACTTGTTTGTCATTGATCGTGCTCTATGTCGTGGTGATAATCGAATTTCTTGTTTCACAGGCACAGCAGGATATCTCTTCCATAAAAAACATTGCTGGGGAGACCGGGAAGAAGCTGAGTTCTTTGGCATCCACTTTGATAACAGATTTTCAGGACAGAATCCTCTAATCCTGTAATGTTCTGTCTGCCAGAAAAGCTTTTGCTGTTTATTCTAAATACCGGACACTTCTGTTCCCAATGCAATAGAAGAGTTCAATATACTATTTTTTTGCCTTCAGAAACAAAAATAAGATATTATATTATTCAGGCTTGTTGTCGCAGAGTGGTGTTTCTTTATATATATATATATATATATATATGTAGCCCAGGTATTGTTTTGACTTGAGTCTCCTGATATGTTCAGGTATTTTGTATTAATCAGTGACATGCAAATTTGTAAGTTGTAATGAACACAGATGTTCTCTGCATCAATTAGAAGTTTACTTTTTCGCAGAATTCGAATGTTGAATTCTCTTAAAGAAAGGAAGAATGTTAGAACAACGTAATTTGTTTCTTCTCAGCTGTTGGACTTCTGGTTTGATGGCACACGATGATCATTTTACCTAAAGCAACCTAGCTTTTGTAATTAAAAACAAGGGTAAATGCTATTAAATACCTAGGAAGTTATATCTAAGGAGCTGTCAGCATAATGAAGTTTTTTTGGGACCTTAAATACCATGGAAGTTAATTTTGGTAGCTGTGTTGACCATTTTTAATGGTGTTAACTTAATTGGCGTTAAGTGGACACTTTGGCTTGACACATAGCTTGGGTTAAGGTTCTTAAATGCCCTGAAAGTTTTCTCGAAAGAGCATATAGCACCCGGAAGTTTTGCTTTGGTTCTTAAATGCCTCGGAAGTTTTCTCGAAGGTGCTCTTTAACCTAAGCCACGTCATCATCCATTCAGTCTGACGTGGTAAACGTCCGTTTTCCTCTCCGTTCACTTTGGGTATTAATGCTACGAAAATAATACTTCCTGAGCATTTAAGGTTCCAAAAAAATTTCCTGGTGCTGACAGCTCCTTGGGTATAATTTTCTGGGTATTTAAGAACCTTTACCCTAAAAACACGATGTAATCCCCACAACCCCCCTCCTTCCCCCACCAAAAAAAAAAACTTGAACTTTGATTTGAGTCCAGTGAAATTTCAACATTCATTCTTTATGTTATTATTAGGGGTGTTTCATCTAGCCCACCGGCTCATGCCCCACCCCGATAAAAAAGGCCATGCCAAGCCCGGAAAAAGTGGCCCAAAGAAAAAATGGGCAAGGCCATTGGACGTGTAAAGCAGGGCATTAGGTATAGTATGCATCCCTGCCCATTTAGTCCTACCCATAAAATATATAAAATTCTATTTAAATAATATATATAAATGGATTACAAATTATTAGATCTTATTGTAAGTCTATTGTGTTAAGACGCATTGCGACAAGCAGACATGACACTTTTGTTTGGAAAAATATTAAGGCTTTATTTACTTTTTCGTGTTCGGGAAAAAAATTAAGGCTAATATCAGATTAAATTATTTTTGGAGTGTCTACTTGTGTTATATGAGATAATAGATGCGGTGATAAATTAGCTTTACCTAAGAATTTTCCATTGAGGATATACTCAAATACAATAATGTTGGTAACACGTAAAAATTATAGAGCAAAATGAAGAAAATTAGAACATGAAAATTTTAAAGTTCTCTAATATAAAAAAGAGATAATTGCATTCAGATTTTAAGGAAGGAAATTAACATCAAATAAATATGATTTTTCACTTGCGTTGCTATTTCATTTGTTATTAATAAGTCATGAAATTTGTTTGATGTTAATTGTCTTTTTTGGCACTTGAATATAATTCTTCCCATAAGAAATGAGGGAAAATGGTTAATAAATTAGACAATGACAGAAAAACACTTCCTTCGATCCACATTATAAGAGGTAATTAACCATTTTACACAAATTAAGGAAATATAGTTGAGTCAATTATTATAGATAAAATTAATATGGTTTTCCCATTTTATCTTTATACTATTCATTATACACTATTACACTCACACAGTCACACTCTCTCCCTCTTTGCATTTATTATACAATAGCTTATAGCTTATAAGTCAAAATAAGCAAAAAGAGAAAAAAAGAACTTATAGCTTATTGTTAAGTGCTTATAGCTTATATGTATTATTATTTAGTTAAAAAACATTATATTTGTGTGATTTCTAATTCATATGACTTTTTATCTGTTTATCCATTAAGTATATTTATTTAAATTTCTATTTTATTTTTTTTTGCAAATAATTGGGAAAATTAATTAGAAGTCCTATGGAAGAAACATAATTAAGATGAGGTCCTAAGGAGTTGTAAATAACAACTTCTGGCCAAACAATAACAACTTTTGGCTCAGTGATAACAACTCGTCGAATCTTATCTTAATTTTGTTTCTTCCATGGGACCTCTATTTAATTTTCTCCAAATAATTTTAATTTTTGACTTAAAATATCATAATTCAAAGATTCAATTTAGTTCTATTATTCAATAAAATTTATGCCCCATTTTGTCATTTTCATCTTCAACTTTTTTTTAAAGATAATCCTCCAAACATGTTTTAAAAGTTAAATTCATCAAAGAGTCATTTTTTTCACAGCTAATCCAAACATAAATCTTATTACACAATCTGACTTATACATAAGTCAGATTCAAAATAAGTCACTTTTTTAATCGTTAATCTAAACACATCCAATGGAAATCAACCATCTGTTATCTTGACTTTTACATGTTACTTCTTATAATGTGGACAAAAAAAAAATCTCATCTCACTTCTTATATTAGGGATATGAGGAAATACCATATGAATTTCAAAATCATAGATAGAAGGTGATTTGCCGGTGTTATTATCTTTACTCAATTAGTTAAACCTGCATAAAATTTTGAAATTCAAAAAGATATTTATATATCATTTTATCGTACATCTATTTATTTAGATGGCTAAGGATAATTGGAAAATTATTTTCTTGCAAACGATAAAAATGGTTTTTATAACACGAAATTGGTCCAGCTGCTTGCCCACCCATCTAATTAGTAAAAATACTATTTATTTAAAGAGGGCAATAAATAGCCGTACATGTATTATAGCGTTTATGATTGTGAAGGTAAATAAATAAATACGATCATTTATTGACTTAAATTTTAATGGTACCTACAACAAAAGGAAAAAAAAGTTTAAAATATGGATATAATAATATGTAAGAGATCTGATAAATCTGGATTGGTTTTGAAATCTCATTTTTTTATTACTTTTCTTCTAGTCTATCTATCTTATTACTATTGTTCAAAGAGATAATTGTCAAATTAAAATTTAAAATGATTCTCATATCCTCGGAGATTTTTGGCCTGATATCCTTATAGATAAAAAATGATTTTTGTATAAAAGATAAAAAAATGATTTTATATAACAGTAACATACAAAATTAGTTATGCCCTCCATTGGACAAAATTTTAGTTCAACCCTATATATCAAGATTATTATTTGCTTATGTTATGGTAAAATTTATGGGTGAAATGCAGGTAGGGATATGACTTGTAAAGTTAGTTATCATGGATTAGTGCAAACGAAGAGTTTAAATATGATTTTAAGATTGAAGTTTATTATTATGGATTAGTGCAAATGAAGAGTTTAAATATGATTGTAACATTGAAGCTTTTAGTTAAAATATGACAAGTTTTTTTAATAAAGATTTCAATTTCATTGTTACTTGCTTATTTTTAATAAGTATATACTATAGATAACCAAGAGTGTTTGGTTGAGTGGCTGTGGCTCATCCAACCTTAACCACGGGTCTTGAGTTCGAGACGTGGGAATGGAGCTTCGCTTTTGGCCAGCAGTCCCACTCTTTGAGGTACCTTACAAATCTGCGAATTCGGATTAGTCTGGCCCGTTGAGTTCCCCGTGACTAGGGCTGTTCAACTCTGTCCCGTCCCGTCCCGAAAATTTTCGTGACGGGACAAACCGGGACGGGACAGAGTACCGCTTCGGGATGGGACGGGACTCGGGACGGGGTCGTCCCGATCCCGTCCCGTCCCGAATATATATATATGTATGTTCATATTTTTTTAAAAAAAATACATGTGTCATCTGTCTCATATGTGAGTATATATGAATTTTTTTAAAAAATATATATAACTCTAACTTCTAAACTAAGTTCCAACCATTCATTGATCTCAAATTTCTTGTCCGCTGCCACTATACCCTATGTGTAACACATCACATTTGAAGTTTTTTTTAAACTCTATTTAAATGTGTAGTTGTTGCTACTTTTTTTTCTCTAATTATTATGTTTTTGGTTTATTATATATTAATATGGAATGCTCATGGCATTGGAGGAGATTTAATTATGCTATAAAATCACACACCAAGTGTGTTGCTCTGCACACAAAAAAAAAAATTTTTGGGTCAATTTTTTTAATTGAAAAAAAGTTTCGGGACAAGGCCTGTCCCGTCCCGTCCCGATCGAGACCGGGACAAATTCGGGACGGGACGGGACACTGGACGGAAACCCCGTCCCGAACACTTTTCTTCGGGACGACGACCCAGTCCCGTCTCGTCCCGTGAACACCCCTACCCGTGACATTGGGGCTGGCCTGGGATACCGGATGTGAAAGCAAAAAAAATAAGTATATACTATAGACTTGTAATGTTTCAATTAAAGAATTTAAAATTTTTAAAATAAAAATATATAACGAATTATATTTGAAAAATCATACATATTTATAAAAAAAATTATATGAGATGGTGAAATTCTTAGCTAAAATTAATTGGGGAATTATGTTAATAAAATAAAAGGTTCAAGCCGTATTTCAAATTAATATAATTAGTGATTATAAAATGTTATTAACTAGACTATTAATATATTCCCGGGAGAAAATTCTAGTTATTAAGTAAAAATTTAAAATGATTTTAGAATCAGATTTTTGTCTGATATCCTCTGAGAAAATTGACTTGAAAATTGAGGAAAATTTAGATATTGACGAAAATAGAGGAAAATTTATCTCTGAGGATATCAGGCGAAAATCTTATAAAAGATAAAAAATGATTTTGGATATATCATTTATCATTATTTATTATTATCAGGGGTGGCCCTCCATCTCCATGTTCGCTTGTAGTTGGCAGAACGTGAGAGAGAGAGAGAGAGAGAGAGAGAGAGAGAGATCCATGTCCCTTTCCTGAAAATTTTGGTGCGAAATTGAAGATCATTTTCCCTCTCTTTTCAAAATCCCACTCCCTCTTCAAAAATTTTCATCTTTCCCTCTTCTTCATCATCTTCTTCTTCCTCTCATTTCTCTGTTTCACTTCACTTTTCCCCCAAATTTTCAAAAATCCCCAAACCCTCCCAAATTCCCTAACTTTATACTTTAAACCCTAATTCCCGCCTCTTTCTTTCGCCATTGCCCGTCTTCCTTACAAAAATCGTGATTTCACTATGAAGATCCATCAAACTAGGTTTTCAGATTCTGTTCTTGACGGTGTACCCTTTCGCGGCGCTTCAACGATTTCAGAAAATCCGGTTTCAAATTCAGCTTTAACTGCGTCTTCACCGTCTTCGGATTCTGGGAATCTTGATGATCGTTCTTTGGTTCCATATATTCCAAATCAAATGGGCGATTTTGCGTCTTTATCCATTGAAGCCCAAAACGAGCGAATCAATTCGTCTTCACCTTCCAATATAGGTGTGTCTAATCCCTATTCTGCTTCCAAAACCCTAGATGAGTGTTCAGCTTCTGCGTCAGTAGGAATCTCAGCTCTTGTCGAGTCTTCACATAATTATTACGGTAGGGAAGATCGAGATGACGTGGCAGAGCCAATTCGATCGGTTAATGGTTTATCATCGTATTATTCGGCTTTATCATCTGAACATACTGGCACGCTTTTCAACGATGGGTTTAATGCTTACAGAATTATACCCTTCACGGTGGTATGTTTCTTTATGTCTATTTTAGAAGATGGTTTGATACTGATCTTGTGGTTCTTGGATGATGTTGATTAGTTATTTTGTATTATTACAGGGTGCTGGGCTTGAAAATCTTGGGAACACGTGCTTCTTCAATGTTATCTTGCAATGCCTTACACATACTGTGCCACTAATTCAGGGTCTCTGTAGTATCAATCATTATGCATCTTGTGAAAGTAAGTCTTGTTTCTTATTTGGAATGTCGTTTTCTTGATTTTGCGCACATAATATCTTATCTTTATTGTGTATGGATTTGCGTGTTTCAGGTGCTGTTGGTGGATTCTGTGTTTTGTGTGTTCTTCGTGATCACATTAGACTTTCGTTGAATTCTGGCGGAAGAATTCTCTCACCTTTGAAACTTGTTGACAACTTGAATTGTATCCTCTTTTTCAATACCATTTAATATTTTATGAACTTTTCTAGCACCTGTCTGTTGCTTTCTGTTAAAGCCATGTATTGGGCACGCACGTCCATATGAACACTAAATAGTACTTCAAACAGTACTTGGGATTGATCAACATCTTCTTCTTGACTTCTACTTCTGTGTGTTTAGTTGAGTGTACAGGCTTCCAGGTTACACCGATGGGTAATGAGTAATGAACTAATTGTTTGCAAGCCCAGCTTCAATGGATGAGTACTTTATAATTCAAGATACTGTTTTCCATGACCATCTATCAGATTTTTCTTCTTTTTTTACGAGATACCAGCAGGAAGATGCCCATGAATTCCTGCAGTGCTTCTTAGATAAACTCGAAAGATGCTTTCTAGATTTGAAGAGCAATGGCAAAAATTGTGAACAAGTTGACAATATAGTGGAGAAAATATTTGGAGGTCGCCTCATCAGCAAAGTATGACAAAAATCTCCCCTTGTTTTTTTAAGCTATTTGTTTCTTCTAATCAAATTAGTGTTATGCAAATTGTTATATCCTTTATGTTTTAGAATGTGATTTTTTTATTCTTTCATGTTTGACCTTTGTATTTCAGCTTCAATGTTGTAATTGTGGCCACTGTTCAGACACATATGAGCCTCTCATTGACTTTAGCTTGGAGATAGATAATGTGGATAGCCTTCCAAGTGCTTTAGCGTCTTTCACTAAGGTAGAACAGATAGATGCTAAGCTTACATGTGATAGCTGCAAGGAGGAAGTATCCATGGAGAAGAGGCTTATTTTGGATCAGACGCCTTCAGTTGCAGCATTTCATTTAAAGAGATTTAAGACAGATGGGGTATATGTTGAAAAGATTGATAATCATGTGGATTTTCCTCTAGAATTGGACTTACAGCCTTATACCAATTGTAAAGAGAGCAACAATGTGAGTTGTTATACAGTCCCTTCCCCTTTTTATAGTTCATGTGATATTTGCAAATTATAGTTTTGGAGAGCTTTTGTTTTCATTTCTTGTTTCTAGCATTTTCTGAATCTCTATTGTGATAACAGGAAGCACTGAAGTATGAACTGTATGCCATTGTTGTGCATGTTGGGTTTTCTTCTACTTCTGGCCATTACTTTTGCTTTGTTCGCACTGCACCTGACATGTGGTATAGGTTGGATGACTCCAAGGTAATATCTATTATCTAGAACTGTTTGAAATTAGACTCTTCCTGGTTACCTCACCATGATCTATTTCTGATATGTGATGAGATGACATATATGTTGTTCTTTGTCTCAATTAGTTCCTTATATTTGGGGCTTTTGGAAACCCTTCACAATTCAGGCTTTACATATAGCTGAGATTCAATAATTTCCTTTGGGATGCATGTTATTGATTTGGTGGTGTTTTTCCCTTCCTGATGTGCACACATAAATTTCAGCTTATTGTTTGGTGCGATAGTTGAAAATTGCCTTTTAAGGGATCTCTTCTACAAATGGGTTGTGCTTATTTAGTTGCTTTGTTGACTAATTTTGTTTTCTTGGTAAATCTTCTGTAGGTCACTAGAGTTACAGGAGATTTTGTTCTGTCTCAGGAAGCATACATATTACTCTATGCTCGACAGGGCACACCATGGCTATCGACTATAATTGGGCCATCAATCCAATGCCTGGCCCCAAGTGTTTTTAATACTTCTCCAAAGTCAGTTTTAGACAATGTTGATGGCTTGTATCGCCCCAATCCCAGTGAGGCAGATCTTGCAAGTGGCAGTGCAAATGAATCCCTGGGACCTTCCCCGCAGATGCCTATTTATTCTAATGGAGGATTTAATGAAATGCTCAATGACTATATGGATTCTTATCTTGAAGATGGACAGGTTCAGTTTGAGTCAAATCCAGCTATTGTTAGTTCTAACAGCTCGAAAGAAGAAACCACCCATGTCCAAGTGCCATGCAATGAGGGTAATGATTCCCTGCTGTCACTTGATGAAAAATGTCCTCAGGAGGCTATTGATGATCGAGAGAATGATGTTTTCCATCCTTTAACTCCACCCAGTTCCCCAGGTCCAGATTCTATTACTCCAGGTAACAATTGAACCTTTTTTATTGCCTTGTTTTTCTGTCCATATTCTGGAATAGTATCTAACATCTTTGAGTTGGAGCTTGTAGATATTACTGGCCATATTCCACGGGATCATTTGAAGATGGAGAATCATGAGAGGTGTAAGAGACCAGTAAATAAGACCGTGGACAATTCTGAGAGGAAAGAAGCAATGAGATACCTTGGCAAGATGGACAAGTCGAGGAGATCAAAACTACTCAGTGCCATGGCTCCTGGGCCCTCTCATGATAGTTATTGTATCAAAAAGAGGAAGAAATTGGGTTCTCAGTGTAAGAAATCCATACCTCCTGGTGAGCGTAAGAAATCAAATTCTCTTATGTGTGCTTCAAGATAACTTTCCTGAGGCTCTTGTCAGGGTAACTAGCGTCTTTTGGAAGCAGAGGCTTTACCAAGTTTTCGTGAAAATGTGCCTTCATTTTGTGAAATCTTGTCAATAAATACAGGCAAAAGTGTATAGCTTGAGGCATTGTGCTTAGTTCATATTCATATTCTTGAACCTAAAAACACCAAGGGGTTTTGCAATATAAATCAAGGTAGGATAATTTTGATGAACGATTGTGCTGCTGTTTGTTGTCTCTGTTTCCCCCTTCTGCTAGTAATAACTCAGTAACCTCAATTCCCTCGTTATGGTAAAATGTGTTATTACAACTTTTGATTATGTTGTGAAACAGTAACATATCTCGATTCAACTTAGTTTGGAGGATCTGTTCTCTGAATTCTAGTGTAGACTGTAGAGTATAGAAGATAGAAGTATTAATGTTTGAGTGTGCTCAGGATATCGAACCATTTGGTTTCATTGATAAATGGGTTTGCTTTTCAGTAAGCTCACACTCTAAAGCAGATAATGGATAAAAAACAGTAGTTGCTTTCTGCTTTTGCATGTTTGAGGGCCTCCAACATGTAACCAAATAGAGCCTAATCCATTTCTTGCTCATTACCAAATGGTTTGTATCGGTTCACCACACTTCACAGTATATCTTGGGGTCTAGAAGTAGAAACTGAACTGGTTCTAAACCGGTCCTTAAATCTCATCTGGAGCTGGTGAAGGAGACACAATTTTACACCACAGATTGCAGACAACCTTTGAAAGATTTTCATGAGAAGTCTTGATTGAAGTAAAGGGGAGGTCAATGGAGTCTTATCCACCAAAACAATCGTTTTACGATTGATAGTTTGCAACACTAAGCCAAACGCACCTTAAGATTTCATAACATTTTTGTAAATTCCAGCAATAAGAGTAAAGAGATTTATATTACAATGTCAGGATCAATTTCATCCAAAATAGGGATTAGGTGTAATTTAGCTTTGGGTAGACAATCTTTCGGTATAGAAATGTATAATAATGAGGACATTTGAGATCCCTGAATATCTTTCAAATTTAGGTGGGTTTGGGCCTTTGAAGCCTACATTATCGTAATCTGTACAAGCCCATATTAATCCCTAAGACAACCGTTGCATCAATATTTGATACCAAAAAAAAAAAAAAATTGCAACAAATTGCAAAATTTTAGTGCCTTTAACAAGATTGCCTCGGATAAAAAGGTTTATGTGATTATAAAAAACAATTTGTATTTCTAAAAAAGTAAAACAACATTAGTGCCTTTAACCGTTGCATTAATAAAATAGGAAAAAACAAATTTATTATTCAAATAAGACCTTATATTTTGGGACAATGTCATTAAAAAAAATGGACCTTATATTATGGGATGGAGGGAGTATGATATTGGAATTTAGTACAACCGATAAGGATAATATTGTAAATCACTTTATTTTTAAGATATTAAATGGTTTTATTTAATTTTATGAGTTGTGAGATTTTATAGTTGATGCCTTATAATAACAACAGATTGGTTGGTTTAGTTGGGCACTTACACATTTTATTAATATGCCAGACATGGACACAGATCTTGGAAGAAAAAACGGCCGATATACTAGCTCAACGACTATCATTTCTCTAATGTAGTGTATCACTTTATTTTCACTCATTATGATAAGCAGCACAAGAATAATATAGCATATACGAACGAAATTCGCGCATCATATCTTAAAAGGTGTTCCCGATCTCTCTCGCACACAGTGCATAACAACACTACAGAATTCCTCTCAGCTTAAGTAGTTATCTTACAGCTTGAGCTATCATGCAAATCTATAGCCCTTCATCTACACTGAGAATTGAGAATTCACCATGTTTTGTTTTCTTAAAACACATTGTATGGTAGTTACAGCAAATTCATTGATAATACTATGTATAATTTCATCCATTAGTCGGCAATTAAGTTTGTAATAAGAAATCAATCTTGGACGTACGAAGCAGCAAGCATTGTGATGATCATGCAAAATTAGACATCAAATGAAGATAGAACAAAGTATATAAATAAGATCAATAATAATCATTATTACTATTATTGCAATTATCTACGGTAGACATATTTTCATTACATGTAAATAGTAATATGATTATACTATTATAGTATCAATATATCAATATACTTTTACTTATTCTTGAATCTTAATTAATAAGTCAAGGGGAATATGATATAATCCATTGACATCAAGGGTGATAGTGACCATAACCACCACCATGTCCACCACCTCCTCCATAACCACCGCCATGTGCGCCACCTGCACCATACCCTCCTCCTCCGCCGGAGCCACCTCCGGCTCCTCCACCATATCCTCCTCCATGTGCTCCTCCTTCACCATAACCACCACCACTTCCTCCTCCTCCTCCATACCCTATCCCATGCTCTCCACCACCACCATATCCTCCACCACTTCCACCACCCTCTCCTCCTCCTCCATAACCACCACCATGCTCACCTCCTCCACCATACCCTCCTCCTGCTCCTCCACCTTCACCACCACCATAGCCGGCCCCATGTTCTCCTCCGCCTCCATAACCTGACCCGCCACCGCCTCCACCACCGTGTCCTCCGCCTATTCCACCGGCAGCTCCTCCTTCTCCACCACCATATCCTCCACCTGCACCTCCTCCATAACCAATGCCATGGTCTCCTCCACCACCATATCCTCCTCCTTCTCCACCTCCCTGACCACCTCCATAACCACCGCCATGTTCTCCTCCTCCGCCACCGCCACCAGCCCCACTTCCACCTCCACCTCCATACCCACCACCATGCTCGCCGCCACCTCCATATCCAGCACCTCCTCCTCCACCATGTCCACCACCTGCACCACCATATCCTATACCACCACCTTCTCCACCTCCACCGCCACTTCCACCTCCATAGCCAACAACTCCGTAGCCGCCACCACCGCCAGAGCCACCTCCTCCGCCATAACCACCGGCATTATAATCAAAAGTGAGGAGGGCCCTTCTTGCTGAACATAAGCCAAGAGCCAACAGAAAGAACAATGCGAGAGTGGGAATAATAATTCTGTGATGAGAAGCCATATGGGATTGGTTGAGTGAAGAAGGAGGGAGTGGTAGGAGGGTATTTATAGGGAATGAAGCCGCGTATAAAGGTATAAGTGGTTGAAGGCCACATGCTTTGATAAGTTACATGTCCCCACTATGTGGCCCATTTTACAAACATACCAAGATACATACGCCCCTATATATATATCCCACTTACTCCCTTTGTGTGCTTCTGCTGTCTTCCACATCACTATATATATATTGATATGATTTCTGCTTCAATTGTTTGATATTCAGATATAGATATCCAATATTTATTATTTTATGAGCTTTGCCTATTCACATGATGAGGCCTATTATTTAAGTATATATGATACATACAAATCTAAACCTTACTTTCTCCACTAATCCTCCTCTGCCTTTAATATCTATAGCTGCCACACCTACTGCCGACTCACTACTTTCTGCTGCAAATTGCTCCTTGTAGTAGTTGTGTGTGTGTGTGTGTTTGTTTGTAGAGAGAGATCGATCAGAGAGTGTATTATACTATTATATATATATATATATATATATATTCTTCATTAGACCAAATTGTGATTACTTCTTTAGTGTGTGTTCCATATATATATATATATATATGCTACTCAATAGATCAATTAATTGCATAAATTAGAAAGTGATTACCAAACTTCACTTATATATATGTATGTCAAAGACTAGTCTAATGACATGAAAGCTCTTTGATAAGTGAGAAGTCATAGGTTTGATGCTACTTATAATCTTATGTCATTAGCGAGTTAGACACATGAACATGCTTTACTTACATGTCTTTAAATTATCATATTAATTATATATTCCTCCATCTAATGTTACGTGTGGAATCACTAATGCCGTAAACGCTGGATACTGTAGCTTATTGCCCAAGTATTTCCTTGCAAACATACAGAATGTAATGAAACATTAATCATTTTCGATCTGAAACTTTATAGTTTTCACATTTGTGCTCCAATAAAAATGTATAAAACCGGAAATTGCGGGTTCAACAGAATTAAGTACAAGTAATTTTTCAAAATTTGATTTCTCATATAAATTTGAACCATATAAATTGTGTTTTAGCATTGAACTGTAAAATCCAAATAACCATTAGTTA
Source organism: Mimosa bimucronata (assembly GCA_037074515.1). Classification (NCBI taxonomy): domain Eukaryota; kingdom Viridiplantae; phylum Streptophyta; class Magnoliopsida; order Fabales; family Fabaceae; genus Mimosa; species Mimosa bimucronata. The sequence goes on from CM073447.1 coordinate 25,559,211, forward strand.
TTAGTTATTGAAAGATATTAAATTAAATTCTATGTATGATTATATATATTCTCGCAAATAAAACCCTACTATGTAATTCAGAAGTGTTCTTGAGATTTTTTTTTTGGTCAAAAAATCAAAGACTTCAACATTTAGTAATACTTGAATAAAATATGTGTGAGGTCATTATCAGCGTCAGCAACGACTTTTACAAACATTGATGCACAACAATTACATTTATCCCCACCTCCTTTATTTTTTTTCTTTCTTGTTTTGATTGGTTGCTTAAACAAATATTCTTTGCACAAAAGAAAAGCGCACTTTGTGACGTTGAAATATGTGTATGTTTATATCAAAAGCCACCTCTTCTGTACTGCACCATGAAGGGCAACAGTTACTCAACAGTTCAACATGCATATGCATGTTGCATCCTATTTAATTTGGTTGGGCCAATCATCCAAAAAGATCACACAACCTCGCCCAATATAATCCTCGGGTTACTGCAAATTCCCCTTATTTTAAGCATAAATATCAAGCAAATCGTGTATATACATACACTCCTTAACCATGTATGAGTGTCATAGAACCAGTTTTTCTACTCATCATTTTAATGAGTATGGAGATTTAAACATATGTAAACCATCAATATCTCATTTGAACGGTCTAAGTTTGATTCAATTAATAATATTTTAACAGATACATAATCTAAACTCAAATATAGATAATCATTTAGACAGTTTAGATATTCCTAACCTTTTTTACACATCTTTTTGATGAATAAGAAAGAGGTTCTGTCATAATTTGCATCACTTTTAACTATCCACTCTGGTCCTTATTATGTATAATTATGTAAAATTCGTATAAAAAAGTTTGGTAGTAAATATAAGTTCACATTTAGAGTCATTAATTATTGTTTTCTAACTTATCTCTACTAGTTAGGTGAGAGAAAATATAAAAAAAACAAATTTTTTAATACCCACTTTCTTTGTTCTCATCTGAATGTAATACTCATTTTCAAATAAAGGAAAATTCGAAAAAGTCAGTTGTTTTTTAACATTTATTTGTTAGTATGTGATATTTTGTCTAAGTGGGTTTATAATATGGACTCTGGTAGTAATACCCTATAAAATGGTTTAAAAGTCGGTTATATATATAGGGAGAATTACATCTAGTCTCATAGAAGGTAATTAATCAAGATCATGTTCCAAAAAATTATTAAATTACATTTAAATCCCCAAGAACTTGAGTGATATTAAATCAAATGTGCTAGGCGTTGTTAATGCAGCTCATCGGGTTGTTATTGACAACTCCTTAAAGACCTAATTTTATGTTATTGATAACTCATGAGTTGCATTGATAACTCGTGACACATTCGATTTAATATCATTTAGATCCTTTGGGATTTCAATATGATTTTTTCGGATTTAATTGTGATTAATTACCTTTGATGGGATATAGTTTTAATTCTCCATTATATATACACACATCTTTAAGTTGTATTTCCAACATTATCGGTGTTTTTTTCTGCCAAACAACATTATCGTTGTAAAGCACACATTAAATTTTAAGAATTTGACTTTTCCAAAGATAATGCATATCTCTCATTTCTCAACAAGGTCAGCACCTATTATTAATTGCAAAGCAAAGAAGCTAATGTAACAACAGTTACCTGCCAAGCATTTTACAGTTTCAAAGTGCTTAGTAGGGTGAGCTAGTCAGATGTAGACCCTCTAGATTTAATAGATTTGGTTATTTTTAAAAGACTTTTTAGGTGAAAATTAGTTTTTTTTTTAAATGACAGTTAAGATATTATTTTTATTTTATATTTTAAATCCATTAAAATAATATTTTGTAAAAATATAAATTTTTAAAAAATCAAATATAGACCATACAAATTAGATCTGAAGGTCTAGATCCGATTAGCTCTCTCTACCAAGCTTTCTATTTAGTAGGGAAACTGATACTATAATGTAAAGTTAGTCCTAACACTCCAAACTTTGGTCGGAAAATGTGTCACCAGCTTTTTTGGCATTCTAAAAAGTAAAAACATAAATTTAACCTTCCCTTTTTCACTAAAAAGGACTTTTTCACATACCAAACATAACATATGAGTATATGTGAAAAAGAGATAATCCATGTTTACATATCTTGCAATATGACGGATATTTTTTAACGATTGAAAGAAAATCATTTTAGACTGCGACTTGTGATATCAACGACCAGATTATACAGGTCAGGAGCTTCACAGCTTTCACTTTCAGGAATTCACGAAATTTTGTATGGAATTACTAATCCTTATTACATGCCTTGTTTATTCGTTTTTATAACACAAAACTAATCAACTTTTTCTTTCATTGAGATTTGACTACATTTTTTTGATTAAGATTACATAACATATTATGATCAAAGATTTTGAAATGAAATAGAATAATGCACATACATACACGCACGTATATTTAATAACTAGAATACATATTGTGAATTAAACTGTGGAATATGATATGTTTAGTTGAGACTTGAGATCAACCATCTCTACAGGACGTTCATGTACATACAATATAACCGAAAGGATTAAATATACGAGTGCCCATTAGTAATACCCTCCTTATTGTAGTCACTATATATAAATAAGAGGGTGAGGGGGGGCACATTAACCTCTTAGTTAATAACCACCTTGGTTGATGCCACCGCCACCACTAGATCCGCCACCATATCCCTCTCCAAATCCATCTCCTCCGGGACTAGATCCACAGCCGCCTCCGCCTCCACCTCCACCTTCACGATCCATATCCGACCCCATATCCTGAATATCCCCTCCACCACCACCACCATTGGCAGCAAAACCATTGTCAATGCTCTAATCCAGATCAAAGCTGACATCCCTCTTGGGAGAGGTGGGTAGTGTTCGAGCGGCTGAGTATGCAGCTAAACCCAAGAAAGCAAACAACACAAGACCAACAGGTTTATTATTAGTAGCCATGGGAATATTCTCAATGTTTAAATCCAATACTAAGTGTTGGTTTTAGGTTTCAAGAGATTGTAGATATATATAGATACAATATAGAAGGGTGCGTAGGATCTCTAAAGCACTTGTTGAATTATTGCATCTGTATTAATTGTGATGAAATTAAAGTTATTAGGTCGCATGTCGCTACAAGTTGAGGTTCTACTTCTACATCACTTACACTACAGAGTGCTATGTATATTGCTGTCGCCCAGCAGCGTTTGATTTAATTTCATTATCATTACAAATGAAGCCAAAGATTGCTTCTTCTTCCAACTGATTAATTTCCCTCTTGGACTAATGATGGGTTTTCTATTTATTAATGGCTTGTTACTTATTTCCTTATCCTAAGCAAATATGGGAATTAACTTTCAGCAAGTCATAAGCAACTTATTTAATTCACACACTCATCCATATATATTTTCGTGCCCCTTGACCATGATGTCGTATTTAATTTCCGAGAAAGCAATATGATTGTTTCGTTACGTTTTTGTAAAAAAAAAAAAAAAAAATGGTAGCGGGAGAGAGAGACATCAAAATTAAGTTTCGGAGCGATCTACCAGTTCACTAATTTAATGAATTTTGCGGTGTGTTTATTTTTTTATACATTTAGGTATATATTTATTGGAGGTAAACTTATTCCAGACACTCGACACACTAATTATGGTCACGTCTCCAAAATGTGGTGAATTAATCCCTTCCCAACCCCATTGTTATTTGCGGGGTATTTTTACTCATGGTGCCCAGGCTACTCCTATTATAATAAGGTGAATTCTTGTGAGATATTTACGATAATGGATAAATACTTGATATATTAGGAACATCTTCCCAGTGTATTAAAAACCGGACTGGACAGGACGGGTTGACCCGTGAACCGGCGACCCGGCCAGGTGACCGGTCCGAGTTACTAGAGGAAGTAGTGTGACACGTGAACCGGCTAACCCGTAGTGAACCGGACTGAACCGCAGTGAACCGGTGCAACCCGGACGGGTTGCGGGTCACTTATAAAAAAAAATTTCGCTCAGAAACCGACGCTATTTTGCTTCCCTTTTTGCTATTCTGGACTTCATTGTCAGCGTCTCACAGGTATAGACTCACCATATTGTAATTATGATGGGATCTGGAGATTTTAATTATGATAGCTTAATATCCGCATTATATTGTATTGATTTATTTATAAAAATATTGTACATATACAAAAATGATAAGCAATTATAGGATCAGTTACATAGACCCATTCAAAATGCTTGCAGCATAGAATATATATTTTTTTATTAACCACGGTCTGACCTACGGGTTGACCCTCGGTCTGACCCACTAACCCTTAACCCTCCACCTCGACTGGTTCATTATCCGGTCCGATTTTTTATTCCTTGCATCTTCCAACTAACCGCTTATAGTATCTTAATTAAATACTCCTATGATATATTTGTTTTAGATAAAATCGATTTAAATATGATATTTCATTCGGTCAGAACTAATTTAACTTATATTAAATTATCAATTTAATACTTTTAATCTTGCCAAATGGCCCCATAAATTATATTATTGTGCATAAATTAAATCTGCCCACAAATGAACCACACCAATCACACAAACACACTTTTGAATGAAGTATGGCCCATCTACGTACTTTGTTAATAGGGTTTTGGGTCAAAATTACATCGTGATTTGTCAAAAGCTCATCCAGCACAAAATGTTTTTTTTTATCAAAAGTGACGATGATGAGCTTCCAAATTAAGCTTAAAAGTTACAGTTTTCGTTAAAAATGGTAAAAACAATACACATGTGATTTGTAAAACCATACTTTTAGGACTCATTTTCAAGTTACATTAGCAATAGAAAACTTATTCAAATTTATAAAAGATTTAGAACATCAATATCACAACTTTTTCAAACATTACTTTATATCTAGAAAAGTCTGAAATGCCAAAAACTTTTTTGGGACTCATTTTCAAGCTAACTTAGTAATGGGAAACTTATTCAAGTTTATAAAAGATTTAGAACATCATTACCACAACTTTTTCAAACATTACTTTATTTCTAAAAAATTCTAAAATGTCGAAATTTTTTTCAATAACCTTGAAAAATATAACTAATTGCACAAAAATGATTTGGACATGGTTCAAGTTTCAAATTAAAGTTTGAAGAGTCCTCTATTTGGGAAAAATATCAAGGGACAATTGTACATAGGCCCAAAGCAAGAGAATTAATTTCAGAAAGGTCCCAAGGAGTTGTTAATGACAACTATTAACAACTGCAATAGTCATGGTTAACAAGTGAAGAAGTTGTCAATAGACCAATTAATTCTTTTGCTTGGAACCTACGTGCAATTCTCCCAAATATCAAATACAACATACAAAAAACCCATATGATACATTTTATTAATTTTCCAAATCTACCTTAGCTTACACGCCCAGAATTAACTGTCTAATTGCGTGATTTTTAATTGGAGGTATACAACTCCGATTCTTTTTTTTTTTGTTTCTAGAAAGTCCTATATGTCTAATATTTTACATAAATACAAGGCAAAGGAAATTCATTTACTATCTCGAATTGATCCATGAACAAACATAACTCAAATTTAGAACCCAGAAAAATAGAACATAACTTACATATAATAATACTTGTTCCACTTGGCTATGATTGACCAAATACATACATAATCCATACACATTATAACATAAAAAAGGTGTTAAACATAATGACAATCATTTCAAAGGCATCTTATGAACATTCAAATTCATCATGTTTAATCTAGCTTGAATAATTTTCCCATTTCTAATATAACTTGAAAATGAGCCGTAAAAGTATAATGTTATAAATCATATGTGTATTTTTGAATCTATTTAACGGAAACTGTGATTTTTGAGCATAATTTTGAAAGCTCATGATCACGTTTGATCCAAAAAAAAAGTACTTCTTGTTGAATGAACTTTTAACAAAATTACATGTATATTTTTTTCCCATTAACCCTTGTTGATATTGTTCAGTTGATTCTTATAATATGTAAACTGGGAAGCAAAATGAAGGGCACTTATTGGCAACTTGCTTTGCCAGTGGACATAGCGACTTTTACCATACGTTGTAAGAGTGTGTGTGTATATATAATTTAGATTACACAATTTGTGTGAAACATATACATATATATAAGCCGATCGTCGAAGTTTTATGGAAAAAACAAGTTATTTGATTAATAAGTCTTAACACTAAGACGTTATTCAGAGTAAGCAGTCCTACTTAATAAAACTTTACTTTGCTCAGTAACGAAACTTCTTTTTCTTAATTAATACGCGAAGGACTATAGGGTTGAACTAATAAATACCTCTTACTTTTTACACATGTTCCTTCTTTTATATGTAAACTCAGTAGCTTTACTCATATTAGTACAATTTTGAACATAGTGGCCTTTTCGATCACACTAATATGCATGTTCAAGATAATATCCATTTAAAATTGGCATTTTGGTACATTGATTTGGTATTCACTCTGAGACCTTTTTTATTTGAAAAATCTTGCTGGACATTGACAATATGTTTCTTACACTATATATGGTCGAGATGAGATCACATTCACACACTTTGGTAAACGTTAGCATCATGATAAATTGGAGTACTAGATGAAGTCAAAAGAGCTTTGTTTCTTTACAAGATCAAAATTTCCTCATTTACCAGGAATAGATAGTTAGAGATTCATTTGAAGAAGTAAAAGCTTAAAAGGAAGACGTGGTGATCACATATCTTCAAATCACCTTTATTATTACTACTTGTTGCTTTATTGACATATGGGTGCTAATTGTAAATGTAGGACGTATTTACCTAATTTAATCGGATTAGATATGGTTAGTTAATATGCTATATTTTTTTTAAAAAACACTCTAATAATCTTCTATAATTCCCTTCATCTCTCAATTGATTTTGTTGAGGGAAAATCAATAAAACTAATTTTAAAAATTGACAAAAAATAAAATATATCATATATTTAAGACAAATATCAACTCTTTAAATATGTTTTACACTATACTATACTGGAGGAAGTATTATTTATTGTCCCCTCATTCTTCTCTCTCTTGTTCGTATTTCGAATTCCTTTCCCTTTTCTTATGGGTCCAGTAGCAGATTCGGCAATAAGTGGCTTCCAGCCAATAAGCATTATCATTTAAACTCTTCTCCACTGATAAAAAAAATTGCATGGACTTCTATCCATGATGTTATATGTATTGTAAAACATAGAGCTTAGTTGAGAATTCCATGTAAGGATAGTCTATAAAGTAACAAAATTAATTAACTAAACACTAAAATACCTAACAATAATGTAGTTTCATTCCGGGTTTGAGAATAGATATAGAAATGTGCAATAGCACAAGGCTTTAGGGCCCTTCAGGACTTGATTTTGGAAAGTTAAAGGGTGACTATTGCGTGCTTTAATGTGAAGGGAAGCTTACATGGTATCATGAGTCATTCCCTGAAAGCCTCACAAATAAAGTTTACTTCATCATAAGTTTAAAGGACAATTTCCTACAGAAAAGGCTAATTTCTTATAATTAAATTCTCTCTTTAAATTTGTATACATAACAGTAGGGCTAGCTAGTTAACGATTACCTGCCCCAATGGTAGGTTGGCGGTGCCATCCACCACCTTGGATGAGGTCTCAAGCTCAAACCGGCATTAACATGCTTCTATGTACACGCTTATGTAAACCTATAAAAAAGTCATGAGCAGCAATAGGAACTGCTTAAGTGATTTCATAGCATGTGGGATTGATGATCATTCTTCATCACATGCAATAGAAGAACCGTGGGACCCATCCTTCTCATTCTGCATCTGTGGTGATCATATATATAATTAGTGGAAATTACCCTTTTTTGCTTCCATGGCCACGCCTGTACTTGATAACACACCATCTCCATCCCTATTCCCACTATACGTTTTTCTGACGTTATGTATATCCCACGACCCATACTCCTCATTATTCAACAGTCTCTACGTAAGCTGGCAAAAAAACATACTCTCTACGTAAGGGAATAGGAATTTATTAGCACTTGATTATATTAATTTCAGCAATTTTTTTATAATTCAAACAATAATCTTATGATTAATCCTAGCTATTTATTTGCTTGTAGTTTATGTATGAAATCTTGATGATTACAATCCCAGGGTTGATTTTGCTCGTGGGAGATGTCTACCACTCTTTCTGTCCTTATAAAACACTTATTGGAGAGAAAATCTCATTGACTTTGTTTCAAAAGAAGTTTTCAATTGTGAGATAAACAGTAAAAAAGTGTAAAAAAAAAAATTAATATAAGGACAACGATTTTTTTAAAAATGACTTATATGAAGCATCGAATTCTTAGAAGTATAAAATAATGCATAAATAAGGCATAGTGAAGCCCATATACAAGTGTTGTAGTCAATTTTTTAGAAATAATGACCCAATCCAGCTTCACGAGTTCTTGCGGACAATGCCAAAACGACACCCCTACAGATTGAAATCCCAATTTTGACCCTAGTGGATGAGAGAATAATTTTTCTTTTTACTTTTTTGGTCTGGGAGAATAATTACTCATTGAATTAATAGTACTTCGGCACTAATACAATACTACTCCTTCCGATCTTAAATATAAGATTACTTTGATTTTTTTTGTAGAAATTAAGGAAGCAAATTAGACCATTAAAGTATAACAAATATGACATATAATTAGATTATAGGTTAGTTTATAAGTAGAATAAATTAGTTTTGAGGGGAAAAAATAACTATAGATAATTTAAAGTGATTAATTTTGCATTCTTAATTTTTTTTAAAAAAGTCAAAGTGATCTTATAATTAGGACATGAGAGAGCACTTCTAATTAAGATAAACTGATATAATGCTAGTATTCATATAAACTTCATTGTGAGAAGTTTAGATCCAGTGAAAAAGAAATTTTTGTTATAACTGGTTATATATAATAGGAAAATTCCGTCAAACATCATGCAGAATTATTAATTAATCACTAAATGCATTAATATTTACAAGTCAATTATATATATACACTACAGTTAAAAGCAGCTTTATCGTGAAGCCACATATGTCCACATTATAATCATTACTTTAAGATAGTATTTCTTTTTAATATAAAAGGCAAGCATTACAATTAAAAGGTACACCACAACGGTCATTGTGAATTTTGGGATGGAGATCTTAAATAAGCATTTGCTAAATCTTTAATTCAGCATTTCCCAACATGAGGGAGGAGGGTCTTGGAAGAGAGAAGTTTATGGGCTAGCTTCATGAGCTTAGTGCTTTTGTGTGAACATGATTAATCTCAAGATCCTAATTGGAAGAAATGACTGATTTGATCTCAGTAACCACATTCCATAACGAATGGGTTAATCCGCAATTCGTTATTAGAAGGTTGATAACATCCAAAGAATCAACGAAAAGTTTGTTCATGCTAAAATTTAGAAACCTTTCATATTCTGATTTATACATTGATTGACTATTATTGAGTTGATCACTAGAGCCTTCAAATGCATATTTGCATCGGTTCTACCAAATCATTAGAAACCTTTTTATTGGGGGTTTTTATTAAAAAAACTACGCCGCATATACAGAAATATACATATATAGTTTAGTCCAAGGCGAGCACCAAGACCGCAAAATTTTTTTGGGTCCAACTATGGTAACGTAGTTACCAAAATGGGTCAAAAGTGTCAATGCCATTAATATACGCTAACGGCGTCGAGTTTTTCAACGTTAGGGAAAATAAAATGTACAAAAATACCCATATAGTTTGGTCAAAAGTGCACCTAACCCTGCGAAGTTTTTTTGCCCAAAAATGCACACGCAGTTACCAAAATGGTTCCCTCAATACCTATACCGTTACTTTACATATGTTAGGTAGGAGAAATATACAAGAGAGGGTGAATTTGGTATTTCAATAAAATATTTTTCAAAACTTCAACTTCATAAGCAATTTTAAAAAAAGATAGGAAAGAAACAAGAAATTAAAGAGAAAAATTTGAGTTGCAACCATTTGCCTAAGACTTCGAATCTTCATACTTTGTTTCTCTAAATTTCTGTGAGTTTAAGTGTCTATCATATACTCTGTTTGAGCTGCAAGCATTTTTTTAAGATTTCAATACTCTGTTTCTTTTCTATCTATTTTCAAAAATTAACTCTGAACTTAAATTTTTGAAAAATATTTTATTGAAATACCAAATTCACCCCCTGTGTATTTCTCTTGCCTAACATGTGTAAAGTAACGGTATAGGCATTGAGGGAATCATTTTGATAATAATGTGGGTACTTTTGGGCAAAAAAAGGTTCACAGTGTTGGGTGCACTTTGAACTAAACTACATAAGTATTTTTGCACTTTTTATTTTTTATAATGTTGAAAAAGTAGATGCCGTTTGAGTATATAGACGGCATGAGCGCTTTTAACCCATTTTAGTAATGATGTAGACACAGTTTGACAAAAAAGAAAACCTTCGCAGTGTTGGATATACCTTGAACTAAATTATATGAGTATTTCTGCACCTTTATGAAAAAAGAAACTATTACATATCTACTGAGAAAAAAATTTTCACATGAAAACTTGGGGAAGAGGCCAACAATGAAGTGTGCTCATTAGATTATTTCCCTCCTTTTTTGCGATTAGGCCATTAGAAACCCTATTATTTGCGGGTTTTCTTGAAAAAACTCTTGCCGAAGACCATTAAGCATTGTGTAAAAAAAAAAAATTAAAAAAAAAAAGGAGGGAGGGAGCGAGAGCATTCAGCCACTTGATGATAGCCCATTTGTTACATTTCCAAAAAGTTACCCAAATGGGAGCTGCAATGTACCATGCTCGTGTTATGTTATATGTAAGTCACTTGTGCATTATTCTCCTCTCATCATGTTATAACAAAGAAATCCGTAAAATTGATAAAAAAAAATTATGTTTTACCTTTTTAAAATTTTTGTCTCGCTTTATATTTACAAATCATTCTAACTTATCTCTCATCTTTTACTCTTGCCAATCAAAATTAAATAAAAGTAAAATTAGAAAAAAAGGGTCACTAATTAGCCTACAAGTAACTTATATATAGGATCAAATTTTTCTCCTGCAAATGACTTACATATAGGACTTAGAGTGGTAAAATCCAATGATGTCTTCCTCTCAAATATCAACATGTACAAAAATCTTAAACAAAAATATGACTAAAACATGTCCAAGGTAAAATCGGTAAGATCATATGGACTAATGTTATTTAACTGTTATTTGTTTTTTTTATAAGTATAAAAATTCAAAAAATAAATGATTATATAAATATATATATGATAAATAAGAAATAAATACAATGATAATTTATCGGAATTTTAATTACCTTTGGTTATAAAAAATGTCAATATAACATGTCTTTATGTTAAAATTAGAATGAATAATTTCATGAAAAATGCATGTAATTTAATTAAATAATTGCAAAATGAAATTATAATGTATCTTTAAGTTATTAAACCCTTTGGTGCTAAATATATGACCTATTTGGGAAGATGAGTTTGGTTCTATTATAACTATAAGACCTCACCCATTTTCCCCCAAATTATCCCTATCAATACTTCTCAATAATTAATAAGCAAGAGAGGGAGTGTGGGGATAAAGGTAGATGGTTAGGGTATATTGATAATATCATATGATTTAACTAATTTAACTAACATCCTTAATCTAATCAAATTAGGTAAATAGATCTTATATTTAGTACATGAGGGAGTATATAATTATATGTTGATCCATGTCCATATATTATTTTGTATCATTATATGCAAAAGTAAAAAAAAAAGTGATAAGAGAAGTCCAATTCTAATAGTCATGAATACATCAAAACTATATTAAGATTACACCAGAAGGGAGATGGATTGTTGAAACACCATTTTTTAGACAACCAAACATTTAACCATTATCGGTTTAAAAGCTTAATTATGATAGAAAAAAAGTTTAACAACACTTTCAAAAAGGAGCTCTACATGGTTAAAAGAAAAAACTACACTTTATTACCCTTAACCATGATAGAAAAGAGATAAGATATAAATTCAAATTACTATCATGATTAAAAAGGTTTTTAAATTTTAAGTGAGCCACTTGCTCCCCGTCTCTCAGTGCCCCCCCTCTCTGTGTGTTTTTTTAATACATAATTTATAGTTTTCTTTCACCTACATAAATTCTATTTTTGAGTAAATTCTATTTTGGATAAATCCTATTAACTCCAAGAAATACTCAAGAAATCTCTATTTATCATAAATAATTTTTTCCAATGTTGTTAAAATATACTAATTAAATTTAGAATGTTACAATTGTGTAGAGATCGATCTTATATATGCTTCAAAGAGCTTAAAAAATAATACACCCACTCCGGTCCTTAATAAAAGACCTAATATATGGTTTACTAGTAATCCTAAAGATCTTTCTAAATTCATCAATTATCTCTTGATTATCATCTAGTGAATATTGATAGGGTAATTTGATGAAAAATGCATAAAAGGTCAATATGAAAGATTTATTATATTTATAACTAACATCAACATCTTTATTAGGTCCTACCACTGAGAGTATAGTGTTTTTGTATGATAGTAGTGGTTTGCAAGCATTCTATGGTGTCCATGTTTCTTAATTCTTGGCACTGTTCGAATTGAGCGTAAGATAATTGATTCACTATAATTTTATTAAATTATAAAATAGCAAATTATATGGCAAACAAGTAGACTAATAAAAAAAAGAGCCGTAGGGAACAAGGAAAGGGGGGCAATAATTGCATGGAGTGTGTGTTTGTTATGGCATTTGGGCCACCAAAAGTGTGGCCCAACTGCAGAAACAAAATTGTGCTTATTCATCATATTTGGGTGGGCTTCATTTTTAAAGTGTTTATGACTCAAATGGACTTCTAGTGGAAAAGCAAGAATTTAAAGCTTCTGACTTATAACTTTTGGCTTGTGCGATGGGGCTGGAATGGAATGAAGGAAAGAAAAGAAAGAGAAAAAGAAAGAGGAGGAAAAAAGAAAAAGAAAAGAGATAAAGTGGGTAAGAAAATTAGACTATTAGATCCTTAAAATTCTCAAATAAGATATTTTCTTTTAATCTAAAATTTCCTTTTTATCTCCAAAAATTTACCATAATAATCTCTAACTATTTTCTCCCACAATATCCTCATTTGAGTTAAAAATATAATTTTTTCACATTATTTTTTTTAAAATAAGGGAGAAACTACGCCTTTAAAATCCTCAAAAACACGCCAAATTTCACTTTTTCTTTCTAAATTATAAGAATATATACATATTTATATGTATTATTTAATAACAATCATGCCCCTTTAGTAATTTTTCATCTAAACTTGCTTTTCAAAATAATCACCCAAACATGTTTCTAAAAGTTAGATTGAAAAAAAGTCATTTCTATAATCACAAATCCAAACATAAATCACATCACACAATCTGAATTTTATCAGATCTTACTTCTAAAAAAGTCAGATTGAAAAAAAATCACTTCTCCACCACCAATCCAAACACACCCGAGTCATTACCTTACTTAATTGATAAAGTTATTTTAATCCTAGTGCGCTCAATTGTTGAGGGTGAATATCCCAATAATACTTATTGTCATTTGTTATGAATACTTTTCGTCGTTTTTTTAGATAAAAAAATCCAATGAATTATTTCTATTTTATGCTTTTTATACATGAGAGGAAAGAATATGTATTCCCGCCAATGACCAAACGGAAAAGAACAAAAGAGTGTGTAATGGCCAAACGAGAATAGACAAGTCGGAATCTGTACATAAGCACTATATATAGACCACCCTCAAAGCCAACCCAATATTGAAGAAGAAGAAGAAACATGGAGGGTCAGTCTCAGAGCCCTGCCCTCCTCAAGTAATTATTCCCCTAACTCTATCTTACTTCTCGTCTATCTTCAAACCTTTACTTGCGGAAACTCTTCTAATATATGTACTTTGTCAGAAGCAAAAGAGAGAGATAAATATTATTAGTCCCTGAAAAACTGAGAGTATAAAGGAGTCTTTATATAAGCAAAACATAAACTCATAACGTTTATGTCTTATATTAGGATATAGAATATAAAATCCATATCCTATCAAATCTCAACATATAATTAATTACCAAGTAGCTCACATCTGATTCATAGCACTAGAGATTAATTTTGTTGCTACTGATTTGTTTATTAATATTCTGCCATGTGTTTTTCATTTTTATTGTAGGGAAGTGACGCCGGAAGGCAACACAGTGGACGTGAGCTGCAAATGTGGAGAGGGTTGGACATGTGTGGTAACCAAGACCTCAGGCCCTGATGCCGGCAAATCCATTCAAGGCGATGAAAATTGCTCCCTTACCATGTACGTTGTCAAAACTTTCAATTAGCATTTCATATTACTAAATTTTACTACCTCCTGTCGTAAATATTAGAGTTAACTTATAATAAATTTTGTTCATAAACATAAGACCTTTTTTTTTTTTTTTTAATTTTATCTCTTACAGTTATCATCTTTTTTAAATTAATTTGTCTAATATATATAATGTAGTGATACAAATAAGTATAGAGGCATCATGTAATATATGTTATAATTAATGATGGGTTTGCTTTTGTTTTGGAAGCAGAGAGGGGGGAAAAGTGAGCAAAGAGGAGATAAAGGAGGGTGGTGATACAGCATGCTGCAAATGTGTTGAAGGTTGGAGCTGTGTCATCTCCAAAAAGCCTGAATGCTCTGCTACCGCACGTACCACCCCTTGTTGTTGAAGCCAATTAAATTCCCACCTCTTCATATACATATTATCGCGTGTGTGGTCATCATCATCTTGCAGCAAATAAATGAAAGGATTGTGTATAATCACCATGAATGCATGCTCTGCATAATCAGACTGTTGGGATTACCTGCTCTTCAGTTACTTCTTGTCATAGTTCATCTAATAATGTTACCTTGTTTATTTCTTCTCTGTTTTGTCCTTCCTTTCTGGGCCAAGTATTAATGAAACTTTGCACTTATCTTCAAGAGAATACGACCATGATATCTATTAGTCATGAGGCATAGACTTTGGACACATTCTATTATTGAATACCCAGAGATATATACATATATCATTCTGCAAAACCTGACGATTATGTAGATATCAATCTGCTAACCTCGAAGGAGGGAGGGTTCACAAGGATCTAGTCCCTTGTTTATATTAGTCTAATAAGCATAGAGTGTCAAAGGAAAATTATTGCTTTAATAAAAAGAGATATCCTAAGCGGATTTATGAGTAGCAACAGAAAGCTGCTTCCGGATTGTATGCTTATTGATCTATAATTAATGGCTTTTAGTTCCTTCTCTGTTACCTTGTTTATTTCTTCTCTGTTTTGCCAAACAAGTTTTTTTTTTTTTTTTCAGTTTTTAAAAACAGAAAACCTATTTTAAAAAACATAAACAAACAGGCCCTTTGTCTTCTTCCATTTGGGCACACCCACATGTGTTGGATTTGGGCTCTCTTCCTGGTTGGAAAATGTCCAATATTTGAAAATTGTTTAATTTGTTCTCACTTATTAAAGTGGAGAGGAGGTAGCAGATTAGGGAATATGAGACAGGTATAACTCCAAAAAAAAAATTGTAGCCATTTGAGAGATAATAAGAGGGAGGGAGGGAGGGAGTGAGCTATTTTTGCATGTTCAGAAGGTAATCTTGGTAAATCGATGTTAGCCATTGGACCGGATTGGAATTTGGTGACCATGTTTAGAATTTTCATTTTGTCGTTTTCAACCGTTATATCATCAATTCGATACCTGATGTGAGGGTTATTAAGTTCACTTCTCAACCTTTAATTTGAGTATTTTTCAACTTTTTTCATAAGCTTGTAGATTTATTAGTTGTTTAAACTTGTTTGTGCATCTAATCTAAACTTAGCTTTCTTGTAATCCTTTGCTGATTTTTGTTGGTACGAATGAGCTATAGTTTTTACTATTGGATTCAAGAAGTTTTCACATTAATGGTTATTATGTCTCTACTACTATTTAATTTCTATCATATATTTATACTACAGAATATGGTGATCTGAACTAAACTACCTAATTAAAAGAGTCCCTCATAAAATATAGAACTCTGTTACTAAAATAATTTAGCTATTGAATTTCATATTTCATTGTTAATTTTTCATCCCCTCCATATCCACCACCCATATCACACCCTTCTTCTCCAGTATTGCTACTTCCACTTCCACTTCCATTTTCACATTCAATAGCTCGATCTGTACCCACCACCACTACCTATACCATTCTCTTCTGCAGCACCACAGCTCCTCCTCCACCGCGATAACCTCTAGCAACATACAATACAATCGTTAATGCCCTGACCTAAACCAAAGCTAACATCGCCCTTGGGAGTGGTGGGTAGTGTTCGAGCAGCTGAGTATGCAGCTAAAACCAAGAAAGCAAACAACACAAGACCAACATGTTTATTAGTAGTAGCCATGGGAATTTCAATGTTTGAATCCAATACTTAGTGTTGGTTTTAGGTTTAAAGAGAATGAAGATATATATATAGATGCACTAGAGAAGGGTATACGTATGTGGGAGCTCTAAAACACTTATTGAATTGCATCTGTATTAATTGTGATGGAATTAAAGTTATTAGGTCACATGTGGATAAAAGGGGGTCCGATACAAGTATAGGTTCTACATATCTCTTAGACTACAATGTGTTATATATATTGTTGTCGCTCAGCAGCGGTTGATTTTCATTATCATTACAAATGAAGCCAAAGATAGTTTCTTCTTCCAACCGATTAATTTCCCACTGGGACTATTGATGGGTTTTCTATTCATTTACCTTTACCTTATCCTAAGCAAATATAGAAACTTTCGGCAAGTCATAAGCAGCTTATTTAATTGGGATAAGGGTCAAATTTGCATCGGAAATTTTCAGTGAGGATCAGTGGGTGTCCAGAAGTTTTTTTAGGATAAATATTACCCTTAAAGTATACAAAATGTATCAATTTTACCCCTGATGTTAATAAAGTTTATTTTGACCGTTAGTTGACCCAACTAAGCTGAGGTGGCACCACTACATAGGATAAATTGGCACATACTTTGCCACGTCACCTTGTCATCCTTCCATTAAGCCTTTCACCCATGACCCATTTTTCGTCTTCATTCCAGATCCTTCCCTGAAAAGGCAACATCCTTCATCAGTGACTCCATCCTCATCGTGAAATCGAAGGATAATAGTTCTATTTGATATTTCCACTCTTTGCATTCATTGTCGCATGCAGAGCAAAAGCTCTAAATTTCTTCTCTACCAGGACCAACTATATTTAGGACGAAATGAGTACAACTAAATTAGCAACTAACATTGAATAAATGAATTGATTAATACATTATTGAACACATCACTGTTCAACTCTTCAACTTTAAGCGAGAAATCCTGTGATACATCTTAAGCAAGAAGACTTCTAAAACACATACAAAAGAATTTGAAGTTTTCCAAATGCTCAGTTCACAATACCATATTCTTCAATGGAACAGTAATATTTCACGGCAATCCTCCTATCATCATAGTAATCAGACGCCTTTAAAAAACCTCTTCAACTTTTCTGGCTCTCTATCACAAAGATCGTCAGTGAACGGAATGATTGGAATTACATTATCTGATTGATTCTCATACAAATTTGGATTATCATCAACAATAACAACCCAATTCAAATATCATAGACCTTTGAGTGGATTAACATGAAAATGAGGTTAATTAGCCATAAATAGAGATTATTTTGCATCGATTAATTTCTAGGGCTATTTGATCTTTGCTCCGTCTTATTTCAACTTGCAGGGTCGCTCAATGATCGAGAATATGATCTCGGGTGAAGAAGGAAGCAAAAGGAGAAGTTGAAGAATATCTGAGTGACCTGAAGAGGAAGAAGCTTCTGATCTTCACCGTGACGAGTAGCCAAAATTTCATTACTTCCGGTCTTCGCCTTGGGTGCCAACAGTGAGGCTGTGATATCAGCAAACCAGATTCTGATATTTTGGGCCAACCCTGGTTCAATCCAACTACCCACTGAAGAGCTCACCTCTTTTCGAGTGTGTGTGCGTGTAGCGTGCCCTTGGGTCCGCCCTTCAAGAAAATAAGAACCAAGGGGATAGTGGAAGCTAACCCCCGAGTGTCGTTCACTTGAGAAGCCTAACGCAAAAGATGACCTAGTAGCTAAGATGCAAACTAACAAAAGCGGGTAAAGATATTGTATTTGGTTTTTGGTCTAGAAAAGATGCAAAAGGTATGATATGTTCAAAAGTAAAACAAAAATAAGATAAAAGTGAGATTTGGAGGGGAAAGGAAATGAAATCATTCTTGATAAATGAAAGCTTCGGGAATCATTGCTTCTAAAGGTTTTCAGGGAGTTTAGTTGATTTTCTAAAGATCTCTAGAGGAACCCCTCTAGGCTAGGCTTAGATTAACTTAATTAATGCCGGAACCCCGCACATCACTTAATTTAACCTAAGTTGATTAAGCTCAAAATCAATGTGAATTTGCTAATCGTAAGGGGCTCCTAATCCAACAACCGGGACCCCGAATTGCCACTTAATTAATCCTAGAGTTTAATCGATTATTGGAACCCCACATAATAAATCAAGACTCTAGGATTGAAGTCCAATGCCACTCATGCAATTTGACAAATTCAGGAACCAATCAATTATGTAAGACTTATAATCCACAATTTGGGCCACCCCACAATTGCACTTAATGTCTCAATTAACTGTAACTCATTCATGGCCACCCAAACAAAGATTAAAGTTGAAAAGAGTGATTACCCGATGTCTAAACACAATTAATTAATTCCTATGCCATTTCATTCATGCAAAACCACTTAACATTTTTTAATCCACTAACCAAGCCACCTTGCATTAGCACATAATTTTCACAAAGAGAATAACAAAATCATGAACCCATAAATTTCATCAAACTCAAAGTTAATATAGCACAATGTCAAGTATTCAACAAGAAAGAAAAAACATAAAATAGTTTCCAACCCTTATACAACATATAGAAAGAACACAACCAAATGTCATAAATATCCTCCTAGAACCCTAGAAAAGCATAAATACAACAAGAGGAAGAAGGATTAGAACTAGAAAAACTCCCCTATTCAAGCTTCAAGCTCATCCCTTGGCTCCCACCACCAAGAATGGTGGAGCCTAGTTGCTACTCCATGGGAAGAACAGCAACCAAGGTGGGAAGGAAAGAGGCCATGGATTTGGGTGGAAGGAAGTGAGAAAGATGAAGGTGGAGATGGAGAAGAGAGAGAGCTAGGGTTTGGAAGTGAGTGGTGGATCCAAATTTCCTTAATGGGGGTCTAAGTTTCGATTTTTATGTCCCCCAAGTCGAGTCAAGTGAGTGGGGTTCAAGTTGGATCCGAATCAGGCCCAAAAACGAGACTGAAATTCTGCAGAATTCGCAGCCCGCGGCGAAACCCACGGTGAGCTCACGTAGTCTCTGGAATTTTCAGGGTCTTCTCGCCGTCGGCTCGCCGCGGTGAGCTCCAGTCTTCTCTGCCAATTTGGGGGCTTTCTCGCTGCTATCTCGTCGTGGCGAGGCCACGGCGAGATTCAGTTGATTCTTCCCTTTTGAAAAGCCTTTATTCTTCGCCCGGAATCCGATCTTTGGTCCTTGCACGACCCTGTAAGTAAAAATAAGACAAAACCAAGATCAAATAGCCCTATAAATTAATCAATGCAATTAATCTACAATTATGGCTAATTAATCCTAATTTTACACTCACTTCACTTGAGAGTTTAAGACATTCAATTAGACATTATTGGACCAAACTTGCATCTTAATCATGTTAATTTCCTCAAATTAAGCATATAAAAACCATACAAATCAGAGATTTGTCACCCACCACTTAACCCGATCTGAAGGGGATATTAGGTCGAATTTGAAGAACATTTGGCAGATTTGGAACATCCATAACCCTAGCTCTCAGTCTCTCTCATCTCCTACTCTTGCAACCCTTCATCTTCCATCTTCTTCCTTCCAAATCCCATGGCACCCACTTTCATTTCTCTTGTTGGTGACTTCTTCATGGAAGGCAGCAACTAAGAGGCATTAATCTTTGGTGATGGAGGAGATTAGCATAAGCTTAGAGCTTCAATAGGGGAGTTCTTGTTCTGCTACTCTCTCTTCCTCTTGTATTTGCATATTTCTAAGATTCTAGGAGTTTGTTTATGCAATTGGTTGTAATCTTCATATATATATATATATATCTTGTGTTAGAGAGTGGTAGAAACATTTGTAGCTTGTTTTCATTTGTGTAAGCTTGACAATTGTTTTTCATTGACTTGAACTTTGTTTAGATGCATGGATTCATCATTTTAAATGAATATTTTAGTTAATATTTCATGCTATTTAAGGATTCTCATGTAGTGGACTCTGTTGTCAAGTATTTGCATTTGTGAATTGGCTCTTGGATTTGTCAAAATTGCATAAGTGGCATTGGACTTTAATCTTAGAGTCTTAAGTTATTATGTGGGATTCCAATAATGAATTAAACCTTAGGATTAATTAACTGGCAATTCGGGATTCAGGTTGTTGGACTAGGAGCCCCTTACAATTAGTAAATTCACTTTGGTTATTGAGCTTAATCAACTGGGAGTTAAATGGATTAGTAACCGGGATTCCGGTACTAATCCACCCAACCCAAGCCTATTCTAGAGGGATTCCTCTAGGGGACTTTTTAATTAGCCAAAGAACCCCCTAAAATCAATTTGAAGCAATGATTGTTTAAGCCTCTAAACATCAAGGATTACTCACTCCCATTGATCCAAATCTCCTTTAGTCCAATCTTACTGTAGTAAATATTAGAAAAATATAATATTAGGAAATATATTATTTCCTAATTATTAGGATGAAAGGAGAGAGATAATTTGTTTTAATTAGGTTAGAATATATTTGTATTTATTTCCTATTTGTTTTCTTTTATTTCCTATTTTACTCCCTTTGATTATCCCAAGATTGTTTCCTATTGTGGTGGGATAATTGTGTATATATATATATCAGATTATGAGATATGAATAAAATGGTATGGAGTTATCACAGTAATTCTCCTCCATACTTACTTCCCTTTTGAACATGTCACATTCTTTACACAAATCTCACCTTAAAAATCAAACAAAATGCTTTTACCCTGTTTGACCCCAAGCCGATAAGATGACGGTCAAATCACTAAGCTTCTTGTAAACTTTTTTAACCTTTGTTATTGATTCATTTTGGTTGGGAAGCAAGTAAACTTTGATTTAAAGCAATATTGAACTTGTTTTGCTTAGGGTTCCTTGGGGATCCGAAAATTTCATCACTTCGATTAGGTTTTCTTGTTCCAATGAGCCTATCTCTACCGATAAAAGGTTTTAAATCCTGTCTATGGGTACTTGTATTTTGATCTAGAATGAATTTTGGTTTAACAAAGTTTAGGTAATCTTAGGGTTTTATCTTGATTTTGAAAATTTGTGTTGCAAGAAGCTGTTTAATATTTTCAAGAAGCTTATTGATGATGTTTGAAGAGTTTTAAACTTTGAAATCCTTTGGGTCATAATTAAATTGAATTTTGAGCTATTAAATTTTCAAAAATCTTGAGGGTTTGAAAAAAAGTTGAAGAGAAGTGTTGTTAAATAGCTTTGATGCTTTAAATGGGTTTATGGGAGTTGGATAAAGGTTTTTAATGCCTTGAACTCTTGGTTTATAACTTGATCCAAATTTTGATTTTGTAAAGTTTTGGGACATTGATCTTACAAAAGGGGATTTTGAATGATGCTTCTTGTGTTGGGTATTTCAATGATTATAATTAGTAATTTGGGTTGGTTGATAGTATTTGAATGATTAGATGTTGGTGATTTTGGGTTAAAGTACAATCGATACAAGGGGCCTAGAGGTGAATTGTGGTTAAATGAATGTTGAGAATTAGATTAGAGGGTTAATGATGATTGTGAATTGTATTGATGATGATTGAGGACTTAAAGGTCTAATTAGAGAAAAATGTGTGAATATGAAGCAATGTGATCAATTATGGCTATTGGGTTTTGTAGTTAGAAAATGGGCTTAGATAGCTTGGGATAAGAGTCTCGGGCTTTGGTTATTTTGAATAACCTTGTTGTGTATACTCAATTTATCGATGTGGCATGTCTACTTTTGTTGATGGTTGTAGAGTCCTGATTTGTTGGCTCATTGAGCACCGGGGGTAACACTTTGTTGGTAACGCTCAATTACTTTGAGAGGTAACAACTTCCCTATCTTATGAGTGTGTGTGTAGTTGGTAAGATTTTAACCAATATATTTTGGAAATTGACACATATGCCTTGAATTTGATAAAATATTTTTATGCTCACCTTTGGTACATTAGTTATGTGTTGAATTGAATTTGATTGTTGTTAAAAAATGAATATGCTTATAAATCTTTTGCAAATTGTTAATGAAAATGAGCTATTATTGTGGAATTTGAGAAAATCATTGTGCTTAAAACTGCCAACCTTTCTGGAAGCATATTGTGTGTGCATATTAATGTATTGACTAACTGGTTGGTTCTGGTGCCTTGAGCTATGGCTCAGACCCTTCATGTGATGTGGTTCTCCGATAGCCATCCGGTGAACCTTTTGGGTTTTACCAACATTGGAACTGGTATTTGGGGTTTTGTCGAGCCGTGGTGTAACACCTAAAATTTTCTAATATATTATAGCAATTTTAATTGAATTATTACCACTTTTATGAAAATTAGAAGCCCAAAAATACGATAAAATTTAAACCTTTTTCTTTCCAAACAGTGTTCCAACCTCATTTCAGTTGGAATGGGCTTTTCGTATCACTTAGAATTTAAATCTTTTTATAAATCAAAGTGGTACATAACACAATTAAACTACTTAAGTTTCCTTATGATTTCTTCCCCTTGATGATAGTGTGTGGGGAGCGAAAACCCATTCATGGGTTCTCTATATCTACTTATAGGTTTCTACCCTTCCAATATTAGAAACGCTGGGGTCACCTCAGTTGATAACCCTTCTACCAGAATGCACAGCGTCATTAGGGTAATACATACATTTACATACGGTTAAGTATTAATTCTTTATATTCCTCCTCACAGGTAATTAAATTCTAAATTAACTAACTATGGTGGTATATAGCTTAGCAGATATTCTTACTATTCATACACCACCTTGCTAGAGTATTTACTCATAATTCATAACCTTTAGGAAATTTAAATCCCTTAATAAACTTATGCAGTTCTATTTTCTATGCTTTTTACTATTAATTTAATAATTTAATTTTACATCATATACAATAATCTTACTTTTCAAATTATAAAACTTAAGTTCTTCATCTAATCTTCTTTCTAGCACTCCTGCCTCATCTTAATCATCTCACTATCTCCCAGCTAGATTCTTCCAAACCTGCGTTACTGAAAAATGTTTGGGAATGGGGGTGAGATGGGTAATCCCAATAGCAGTTTCTTTCATATGAGTTCATGCATAATAAATCATAAATCTTCACAATATGAATAATCTTTATCCTTATAACCTCTACCAACCACTATTAACGATATATTCATTAAATAGTGGAGGTACCTCTACCTGCAACAGGATTTCATAACCTCTGGCAAAGGGGGAGCGACCCACCTAAGCCTTGGAGTACTCCCCTCATAACCTCTAAGGAATACAATTACCATTGCTACAGATATTATGAAATTTATGCATGTAATGCGCTGTAATTAAATATTATATGAAATAAACTGCTACCTGTATCTTGAGATTACTCTTCGTTGTACTCCTGCCTTTCACTGTATTCTGGGGGGTTCAATCTCACTATCTTGTCCTATAAATATTTATGATGTAAAATAATATATTAATATCTAAACTTAAGTATAATAATTAAACGTCTCTCACATTCCTATCATACGACCCTTTCTATTTCTAATACTATTAAACCTAAATTCCTAACTAAATAATTAATTATATTATTACCAATAAACATTGCACAAACAAAGATTAATATATACATAAATACAATTAATTTACACCACAAACATAAGCACATGAATATCTTTACTATTTTAAATTAACTAACATTTACAACAAATCAATAAATAATCAAATAAACTCACATCCATTATAAGTTTTTAATCTTTAAATTCACTTAGCACTAATTAACTTCCAAGTTACCTACTAAATGCAATAACACCTATTTATAATTCCACTTAAAGCTTTGTCCTAACCCTTTAAAATTCTTAAACAATGAATTAAGTTCCCAGGCCAACTTATAACTTCTTAACTTATCTCCAATTAATCATAACCAACTTAACATATTGACTTGGACTTCCAAACAATAAATTACTAATCAACTTCCTTCTATCTAATAAATCCTATCTTAATTCCAAATCCAACCTTAACTCTAGTTTAATCCAATAAATACCATACAAACATATTAAAATAGGGATTTCACTTCTAACTAATTAGTCCTATCTTAATTTAAATTCCTGAAACAATATTTTAAAAGACCTCAACTCTTGACCATATATGTGATTCATCCAATTCCCATTCATCTCTTCTTTAATTATAGCATTAATTCAATCTAGCATTAATTCAACCTAAAAAATATCAATGCCAAGCCAACAAATCCAGAAATTCAATCCAATTATAATTGAACTAGCACTCAACAAAATCAAATAACAACCAATTCAATTTTCCCCATTCCTTAACTTAATTCCTATTGAATTAATGTCACAATTACTCTTTCCTACCATTGAGCCAGCAGCCAACAATACCAACAAAAACATAAAATCATTACCATACTTGTTATCATCAACATTATTTTAGAATCAAGCAAAACAATGGTAATCCAATATATTTAGGGAGCATTTAAATTACTCCAACACAAACAGCCATTTAATTTAGTCTCAGTAGCAATCAGAATTCTAGAACCTAAACCATAACAATCATCCACAATTATTTCCTATTTCTTGTTCAATTAATCATCATTGTATTTTTTTCCTTCTTTCCTTAACCAGTCCAGTCAGCCAAAGCATCAAGAAAGCCAAGAATTGCACAGTTGACAACCATATATTGATCGACTACAAGTAGGAAAATTTCAATCCATCTCCCAGAGCAAAACAGAACATCAATGGCCATTTAATCCTTCCTGGCCGAACAGGACAGAAACAAGAAGAGAAACAACAATCCACCTATTACAAATTTCATCACTACACATTCAGAATGCTTGTGATTATAAGTACATTATGTCCAAGAATTTTGTTTCCTCTTGAATCAGTCGGCCACACACAGAAAATAGACAAGAACAAGAACAACAATCCAACCATCCGAAAATTCATCAAAGCACATATCCAACATGCTCATTCCAGTTTCCAATTCGTGTATATATATTATTTAAAAAAAATTTCCCTTCTTGGCCCAACGAATCCGCAGAAACAGGGGAGGCAAGAAATGCTTCAAAAGTTCCTTAATCTTCATTAGTCCACATACAAGGAGCTAACCATACTTAAAATCGCTCATAAACAAGATTAATTGAACTTCAAAGCAACAAACACCCAGAAATCCCAAATTGCCGTCGCGTGAACAGTAACAGGGGAAGGATTTTCTGAGAAATTTGAACCTATTCGACTTTAATCCCCAAAATCAACACCCAAAACATCAAGAACAAGCTTCAAGCATCATTTCTATGATTTCAGAAGCTTCAAAAACGTCCAAAGAATTCGAATCACTCCCCCCTTTTCGCTCAAAATCGCGACGGAAAAGAAAGGAAACAAAAGAAGAAAGCCTACCTAAACTTGTTTCAAGCTTCCCTGAATGTTTTCCGCCGTGAATCGCCGTCGATCGCCGCCGGAGAAGCTGACGCCGCCGCTGGGCTTCGAGGAGACAGAGAGAAGAGAATGAGAGAGTGAGGAAGTGTATGTGTATGTGTATGTGATTCGGGAGAGGAAGCAGAGGGAATAATTAAAATGGAACAAAGGAGAAGAAATCAGGACACGTGTGTGGCCTAAATTAAAAGAGAGACTGATATTTTTCTTTTATAGGTATTTTACTATCTTGCCCTCCCTTTTATAATTGGAGATATTTTCAACTAGGGGCAGATATTGTAATTCTCATTTCCCTTTTACTATTTTGCCCTTAGTTGGTAATTTTATTTACTATTCCCATTTATAAATAAATCTGCAATTTACCCCAAAATAATTTCTCTAGATATACTTTAATTTCCAGATTTATTTATAAGGCTTTTTAAATATCAAATAATACCCCAAGATTCTAAATATTCCCTTATTTAAATCCATTTTGAAACTTAAATTTTATCTTACTAATTATTTTTCTAATAAAAATAACCCTTAAAATTTATTAAAAATACCTAAATCATCATAAATTTATTTTTAATGCTTTTTAATATTTTAATAATATTTTACTAAATCTTAAATAATTCCTTATTTTCTCTTTTCTAAAATTTGGGGTGTTACACGTGGAGTAGGAAATTGGTAACTCACGGTGAGATGTGGGACATGACGGTAGTGAAGTCGGTAATTGAGACTTTTGTTGGGCATAATGCGTGGTGGTGGTGGTGAAGTAGGTAATTGGGGCTTCTATCGAGCACTATGTGTGGTTTGCCTCTTAGGAGGTTTTTGATCATGTTTTTTAAACTTATTGGTTTTCAAATTTCTACTATTTTGGCATCATTGATGCCTAACAGGTTTTACAGCACACATGTTGTATCATGTATCTATTGTATTGGATTGTTGATTATTATTGCTGGCCCCACATAACTGTACACTTTCGCACTCACACACATGTAGGTCAGAATTGGAAGAATAAGTGTTACTGAGACCCTTTCTCACTCTGCTGTTCATTTTTTAGGTTCTAGCTCAGGTACTAGATAGGAGGGCAAGGAGTTGGAAGGTGCTCGCTAACTGTGAGGTCTCTTTTGATCGTTTTGCAACATGTATATTGCCAAACATTATAGACTAGACATGCTCATTGTATTGCTTCCGCGTTTTAATTGATGTTATGGATTACTGTATGGTGTTATTGTCTGAGACCGGTCATCTTCCGACAAACTGTGGCCAGAGCCCTTGTGGTTGATTTATGGTTTTGGGATTGTGTCTATATTGCATACTACTGGTTCTTGGACATTGTGGGGCCTTGTTGAGTATGTTTGGCTTTGGCCACCATTAATCAAGCTGGTGGCTATTTTTGTGATGATATTATGTTTTTGGGTCCGGTTCTCTTCAGGCAATTGGTTAGTTATGGATTTTAGGACTATTGTTGTTTGTTTAAAATTGTTTCACACGCATGTGACCCTGAGTGTTCAGGAGGCATCTCTTGCATGTTCATGCCCTTGGAATGCTCTTAGTGCTTTATTTGTTGAGGTACATTATGGATTATGGTTGTGGTTAATTGCAAAGTATGTGATAGGAAATGTTCTACTATTATTGTGACTAGACTTGAATTGTGAAATTTGCAAAGAAATGCGTGACCTTATTTTTACATATGATTTTGATTACTATGTTAGATACGCCCTTTCTCACACAGTAGATTTGACTTTTAAGGTTGTTCTTTTTCAAAATATGTTAAAGCCCTTTCTAACATAATTAGACTAAACTATTTCTTACAATGAATGTTTAATAACCATATTAACGGTTGGTTTATTTTAAAATGATTAACCATTTCTAGGATAGTATAGTCTTTTATTATCCATGATAGGGTATTTGAAATATTTTAGAAACATCATTTTCTATCATGAATAACGATCTTCAATTATTATCTTGTTTTCTAATAACTATGATATATTGTTTTCTATCATAGTTAGGTTTTTGCGAATATTTAATCTTTTCTTTAACTATGATAGTCTCTTGTGATTTAGCATTTCCCTATTCTATCATAGTTAAGGCTAAATTATTTGACTAAACTCATTAATAACTATGATAGTCTCTTTTCTATGATAGTTAGTTTTCAAATTGTTGTTGAACACTTTTCTAACTATGATAGACCTATTATTTTGAGTAGTTTCCTTTTCTATCATAGTTAGCCCCATAAATTGATTTCCAATGGATTATTCGGAATTGTAAATCGGATTTTACAAAATTGGCATTGATATGCTTGTATGAGAGCGCATTCAAACCAAACAAAAAAATTGTGAGCAGCAATAGGAGCTGCTTGTTTTTCAAGACTAACCAAATGAAGGTTCTGATATGCTACAGACCTGGCCATTTCCATGCCATGCTCCATTTAGGACTAATTTCATTCCAACAACTATCATTGATTAGCCCATATGCTGATTTGACCGTAAATTCTTTTGTTCCATCAATAGTCCACTCACAATGGTTGATTTGCAATGTCGATATAAGTTATGTGAGATCTTGGATCTGTTGTATTGTTGCAGTAGCCAGGATGTGCAGAATGGTGCTTAGGTCCATTCCCTCTTGGTTATTAGCAAAATGGCTAATGGGCTTAGCAAGTTCAGTTTTGCTCACAGGGGCGAAGGCCAAGTTACAGAGTGGGCCTAGCTCTCCAACCCAATTGCTTGACTAGAAATTGATTAGATTCCCATTCCTAATTTTCCATTTCATGTCCAACTTGAGGTTGTCCCATACCACAGCCAAGTTGTGCCATCTATACAAAGCTATTTTAACTATTAACTTTCTTTGGTTGGTAATCGCCATCAGTCCAGCCATACATTGAATGAAGCACTTGAACCCAGGATGGGCCTGGATTAACTTTTATAGCATGAGCAAGTTTCATTAGGAAAGCCGTTTTTATGCTTAAAATGAATTGTACTAGCAATATTTTAGATTCAAATCTTGAAATGAACACTTCTTGAGAATGATATGCTTAACATGAAAATCTAGAACTTGTTTATTTTATTTAGTAAAACAATTTTTCGTTCTTTACCGAATAAATGACTTTTTTTTATCAATCTGACTTTTGTGAAAGTAAGATTGGATATATGTCATATTGTGTAATAAGATTTATGTTTACGGGTGAGTGTGGGGTTCGAGATGTCCTAAGCCTATATAAGGTGTGGGTTCTTCTTCCCATCAGGACGTGTTTTCACGGGTGAGTATGGGAGGCTTCGGCTATTATCCCTACCATGAAGAACAAAACCGTGATGGGCATAGCTATATCGCCAAAGCGGACAATATCCTGATCGAGGCTTGGGCTGTTACACTACCTACGATTTTAAACATAGAAGTTATTTTAGAAGTAATTTTAGTCATAAACATGATATCTTTTTTATTTCATTTTTTATATTTATCATTTTCTTCCAACTTAATTTGTTTGACATATAAACTGATATACTAATATATGTATTTATCTTAATGATACACAACTATTTTTTTTTTTTGGATTTATCCACGGGTATCTGGCGCTAATAGGAATCTACTAGTCCAGTTCGTAACATCTACTATAATTAAATAATTTATTGCATTTTTTATATCTCAAATTTAAATTAAATTAAATTAACAAAAAAAGGATTGTTATAACAATTTTGGTCAATGTTCTTAGGAATATGAATACACTAAGATCTGTGAGACATTCTAAAGGCTTATAGGTTCATGGTGAAATTGACTAAACTTGAGATGTCAAAATTAGACACCGGAAAGTGAAACCCTCTTAAAATACCAAACATTTCGTAGCCAAATAAAAATTGTGAAACTAAAAAAAAGTAACAACGAAATGCGATCAAGAAACATAATGCGATTTGAAACTCACGGTAATAGGGGATCCAGTGTTGAGCACATGCTGTCCTCTAACAATACCGTTAATACCATCAATGGAGATTAGAATGTTGACATCAATGCAGACTGGAAACCAAAGGAAAGGGAATGCAACAGAAATAATGTGAATCGATAGAAGAAGAAGGAGGAGGTTATTACATCTTAGAAGTAGTGAAGAAACAGAGATATGTATGGTATGGAATTGACTGACATAGACTAAGAGAGAAAGAGGAATAAAATAGTTGCATTCCAAGCAAGAAGAGGAAAATTAGAGGGATTTGATTTTTTGGTGAAAGAAGAGAAAAGTGAAAAAGATGAAGCGTTTGAGGATGGATTCAAATTTAGTATCTGAATCTCTATTTTCTCTGTTAAAAATGGCATTCGTGATTGTGGGCGAGGAGTTAAGGAAGTGGAAGGCCAAAGCAGGACACGTGGATGGAATAGAGGGAACACTGGTGGCTCAAAAGAAGAGATAGCACGTATCAACGGGAAAAAAAGGGACAGATAGCATCAAGGGAGACTATCAATGACCCTGGTTTTATATAATAGATATACTAGTACTAGTCAACTAGTTCAAGGGTTAAAGGTTAAATTAGGGTTAGACTGGTTGTAATTAAAGTAATTTAATATATTGAAAATATTCATATTTTTACTATATATAGATAATTTTTTAACTCTATAAATAGATAAGTATGATTATATATATATTATATAATATCTGATTGGAGTACATTAATTAATTTTGTGTAGTTTCTTTTGTATTTCAGTATATGTGTGTAAAGAAAGGGTTCCCTCCGCCTCCGTACTTGTCGTGTCTCTGCAGTTTCTTCCTCTTTTTCTTCTTCAACCTCTTCCTTCTCTTCTTCAGCCTCCCCTGATTCCTCTTCAACATATATACACGTGTGTGTCTGGTGGATCTAAAACTTTATTGAACTAGTATAGACCCCATGCATAGTTAAAATAACGTAGAAGTATAAAATTTAAAGTTATTCGCCTGATTTATTAAATTAAATTAACAAAAAAGGATTGTTATTAACGATTTTGGTCATTGTTCTTAGGACTATAAATACACTAATGCCTCGTTTGGTACGATGGAAATGGTTTTGATGAAAGTGGAAGTGGAAGTGGAGTTAGAAGTGGAAGAGTAAATGGAAGTGGAAATGAGTTTTAATGTGTGTTTGGTACTCCAGAGGAAGTGGGGAATTATCTATGATTTATATATGTATTTACAATATTAAAGTGCCTAAATACCCTTAACCTCATAAAATTTTTGGCCCATTCTTCATTGGCTTCTCATCATCCCATCTCCCACATGAAATTGAAATCAAATGCAAATCAAATACATAAAGCAAAAACTATAAGTGGCAAATAATACAAATCACAATCCTCCTTGAAAAGTCATAAACATTCAATATATAAATCATAAAACCGAAAATTATGAATTTGAGAAAGACGAGACAATGGTGCTCAACTAGGAAGCCATCACATCTCAGATCTCATATCTCAATCTCCTTGCAAGTAAGATAGCAAATCTAAGATGAGGAAGCCATCGCATCTCATATCTCAGTCGTCCTCACAGCTATGCGGTGTCGCCGGTAGAGGATGATTTACACTGCTGCCACTATGGTGGAGGACGTCGAGCACCATTGCAGGTGGAGCCGCCGCC
Organism: Mimosa bimucronata; assembly: GCA_037074515.1. NCBI lineage: Eukaryota > Viridiplantae > Streptophyta > Magnoliopsida > Fabales > Fabaceae > Mimosa > Mimosa bimucronata. The sequence goes on from CM073447.1 coordinate 25,590,608, forward strand.
ATCGAAGGTGGAGTTGCTGCTGTCGTAGGTAGAGGATAACGCCGCCACAAGTAGAGGAAGCCATTGTCGTCACACTTGGAGGACGTTGCTGTAACATCCTAAAAATTAATTGAGGATTTGTGAAGGTAAATAGGAATTTATTAATGAGAAATGATGGATTATGAGAATATTTGAAGGATTTTGAGGTATTTTACAGGATTTTAAAGGCCTAGTTTCTTCCTTATTTGGACAATAATAATTTTGGGAGAGATTATTTTTAGGCTCAAAAGAGGTTAATATGGGAGGAAATAAATAAAGGATATTATGGGAAAATTTTGAGAGTAAAAAAGAAAATTTTTTGTTCAAAAGAAATATCTTATTTGAGAATTTTAGGGTCTAGTAGTGTAGTTTTCTCTTTCCACTCTGCCGACACTTCCTCGCATCAATAATTTCTCTCCATCTTCGCCAGTGACTTTTACTTTTTCATTTATTAATATTTTATTATTTCCTCAACCAATCACACTCAACTACTATTTACATATATTATTATTATATTATTATTTTATTATTATTATTATCATTATATAAACACACACATACACGTTCGCTGAGCACACACATACATGTTCACTGATCACTTCGCTTTCTTATTTCTCTATTCTCTCTCTCCCCTCTTTTCTCTTATATCACCATTATTACTCCTTTCACCGGATTTATCAGAGCCCGTTGGCATACAAATAGTGAGTTTTTGGGCCAACTAAGCACATTTTCGGAACCCCGTAAGTCTCCTCTACAATTCTATGCCATTAGTTTTTCAATTAGCTATACTTGAAAAATTAGGCCTTGTCTAAATTGGTAATTTTTGGGAGTCCTAAAATTAATAAATTGAAGCTTAGGCCTCGATTATGAGTTTTTCTGAGTAGATTTTTCATTGTTGGAAGTTTTCCTAATTATTAGGAATTTTTGGATTTATGGAAGTTTTAGAAATTGGGCTTTTAAATTACTCGAGGTGCTTATGGGTAAATTGATGATTTTTAGATGTTTATTAAGGTTATATGAGGGGATTTAATTAATTGATTTGATTGGGGTTTGCACCTAAAGAATTATTGAGGGATTATGGGATATTAAGGAATTTTATAAATAGTTATTGGAAAGATTAATAATTTTGGATATATGTATAAATGGAGTAGAGATAAATTTTAGAGATAAAAAGGGAGAATAAATGTTAAATAGAAATTTAAAATAAGTAAGGGCAAAGAAAGGGTAGTTAGTAATTTAATTTCCAACATATGAAATTGTTGGATAAATAATTAATTGTGGTAGTATGTATGATTGTGTAGTGCTTGAATTGCACTGAGTTAGCACGGGGGAGCTGCACTATTGTGAGATTGGTGCCAGCTATCAGGTAACCGCTTTCTGCTTGTTTGTGTGTGTGTGCAGTGTTAGTAAGTAATTTGAAATATTATTATTTGACAATTATGATGCTATATGGAGATGAGATATTGGATCACAATTGAGATATGATTATCAATTGATGATTGATGAGATATGAAAATGAGATTTTGGAATATTAATATTTTTATAATAAATGTCCTGTGGAGTATTATTTTGAAATGGCATAAATTTGTGATGTGAAATATTTGAAACTGAAATATATGTGGTTTTGGAAATTGTTTAATATATGTATATCATGGAAATACTGGAAGGCCTAGTGCCTGATAGTGGTGTTGCATATGTATGTGTTGTTTGTGAGAAATTATTTGTGTATGTGACACCGGTGAATTGGAAATTGTGCCATCACGTGATGAGGTACCCTGTTGCGCCACAGGGACTAATTGATATATTATGAGAAATAAAGGAGAGAAAGACGAAAGAGGGGATATCGCCCCTTACGGATTCAGAAAGGACAGAGATCCTTCTAATCTGTGGTACTATTCAGGGAGGGTAGAGAGTCCCTCGTGAACTGTACCGTGGTGATCAGGGGTGGGTGGAAGGTCCCGACTGGTCCCACATGTTTTCCCAACATTTCTAGTAAGATTTGTTTGGGTTGTCTGTAATTATCTATGATATATATACTATTATTGAGGATGAATTGTGATGGGTTATTCCATAATTATAAACGATGAGAAAAGATATTTGGGATCAAGATATGCATTATATGTGAATACCTGAGCATGCTGTTTGAAATAATGTATATATATATATGTATTCCACTGGACACCTTGCTAGCACACACCGCACTTAGATGAGTAGTTAGTGGTTGCGTTTTGGGGCTACCCCCGTTGATCTCACTTTTGCAGGTCCTAGGAGCGAAGTAGGAGGTCAAGGGAAGGATCCGGGAACTTCTCACTGATATCGTGAGATACTCTGGACCAGAAGGACAGGAGGTATTGCCACATTTAGGATCATATTTTGTATGATGCTTCCGCTGAACTTTGTTCCTACTTTGGGGGAAAATTATTGTATAATACCTATTATGGTATGGTATTTTAAGAATGATGTGTGGAGTTTAATCATGCATAATGAAATTCTCTGTTATTGTACTGGGAAGGAAGTTATATTGTGATGACAGAGATTGGAGTTGAGGTTGAAATATATATAAATATTATGGAAAGATCTTTTTCTAACTATGTTAGCGAATTTTTGGTAATTTAATTCTTTTTCCTAACATAGTTAGTACTATAAACGTTTTAATATATTATTGTTAGTAGTTAAAAGTGGAATTTGGAGGTAATGTTACAGTTGCCGTTGTGGCAAGTGGAGGACGTCGCCGCTCGTCGTCATGGCAGGTGGAACACGTTGTCGATGGTGGAGTATGTTTTTGCAGTTGCTGGTGGAGGGAAGGAGGAAGAGAAGAAGGGCAATGTAGGAAAAATGTTAATGGAAGTGGAACTGGAACTCACTTCTATAGGGGTAGGTAAGGAAGTCACTTCCATCAATTTTGATGGAAGTGGGTTCCATAAGGAACTGAGTTCCAAGATACCAAACACACAAAAATGTGAGTTCCACTTCCACTTCTCAGCCTCCAATTTATTCCAACCAAACGGGGCATAAGATCTGTGAGACATTCTAAAGGCTTACAGGTTCATAGTGAAATTGACAAAACTTGAGATGTAAAAATTAGACACCAGAAAGTGTAACCCTCTTAAAATACCAAACATTTCGTGGCCAAATAAAAATTGCGAAAAAAAAAGAGAAACAACAAAATGCGATCAAGAAACATAATATGATTCGAAACTCATGGTAATAGGGGATCCAGTGCTGAGCGCATGCTGTCCTCTAACAACACTGTCAGTACCATCAATGGAGATTAGAATGTTCACTTTGTATGAGTAATAAATGCATTTTTTCTTATTTTACCCATTCATTAATTTCTCCCACACATCCTCTTGCATATTCTTTTCATAATTACCCTATCTCTTCCTCATTTAAAAAAAAAATGGTATATTTCTCACATATTTATTATTTTTATCTAACTTTAATTTATTTTTTAAAAAATCACAATTCGATTAAAAAAAACCTAATATTATCATGGGAGTAACAGATAGATTGGTTTAATTTGCAAAACAAACAAGCGGACCGCCTAACCCGCTCACCTCTGCGGTTCAGGCCGAGCCAACCGGTTCGGGTGAACCAACCTCATCGTCAACGCAGGAAACAAAAGCTACCAAAGATTGGAGTATGGAGGAGGTTATCAATTCAATTTCAATTTCAATTTCATGGCTCTCCCTCCTGCCTCAACCCTCTCCTCCCCATTTTCTACTACCAGTGCTGCTGCAAACTGCAAGCTTTCACTTCCCCCTAAATGCTGCTCCTTCTCCTTCTTTTCCCGACGATCATCTTACCCCTCCGTCGTCACGGCCTCCCTTTCCTCTTCCTCTTCTGCTAAAGCAGATGATTCCAAGCCGCAGCTGCTTCTTCAAGTCAATGATTTGAGAGCTAAGATTGTCGAATCCGATGTTCATATCCTTCATGGCGTTAACCTCACCGTCAACCAAGGAGAGGTTCTTCTTCTTTCACAAATCCCTTCATCTTTTCCTTCCCTTTCATTTTCACTTCACTTTTGCTGCTTTTTTCATGTTACTAGGTTCATGCCATCATGGGAAAGAACGGTTCCGGAAAGAGCACTTTTGCAAAGGTCGGTACTTTTGTTGTATTACTAAGCACCCAATATCGTAATCTTATTTATGGTGCAATTCCACCCATTTATAAACTGTGATTAAGCTCCGTTGAAAAAGAAACATCTAATCTATTGTTTTCGTTAAACTTCCATACAACCAATTATGGCAGGATCAATTTGCCCGGATAAGTAGGTAGTGATTTGCGATAAAGTTGGGTGGAATAGCGAGGAGAAAGTTTGAAGTGGCGGGATAGAAAATCCAGCATTCATTGTTCTATTTATGTTTTACTATTGGGCTTTCAAATGCTTGTGTTTAACTGTTATGTTGGTAAATGATTTATACTTGAAGGAAAGAACTGATTCGGTGGCACAAGTGAAAAAAATAAAGAAAGAAAGAAAGAAAGAAAGAAATGCTCTCGCTCCACCCAACTTCTTCGCAAATGCTGCTGATTTGATATTTGGAACTGATAAAGCCATAAATATCATTGGTTTAATAACAGAGTTATAAGAAATTGCAATCCCTCCTTCCCTTTCTTGATCATAGGTTTAATCTTTATCTTTTCCACGTTATTACTTCGAATGAAAAGACTAATTATAATTAGATTAGATGAACATTTAATATAACAGAGATGAGCATCTTTCTTTTCTTCCTAGAAGCCCGTGAACTCTGCGGTGACAAATATTTGTGCTTTAAGCCGTTTGGTTCCCACTAAAGCACTTCTTCTTCGCGCTCCACCCAACTTCATTGCAAATCCCTGGCTGCTTTTCCCGGTAAATTGCTTCAACTGTTAATAGATTCAGATCCTAACCATGTCTGATGGTAAGGAAATCAAACAAAATAAATTGCCTTCAATGATTCTTTTAATGGCGTTTGACCACAGTTTATAAATGGGTGAAATTGCTCCAAATTTAAAAGATCTGGATTGGAATTGCACCATAAATAAGATTAGGATATTGGTTGCAACTGAAAAATAACATTAGGATACTGAGTGCTACTTTACCCTTAGTAAGTCTTGAATGTCTATTTCGATGGCTTGTGATGAGCCTTCACTATCGACAACTAAACGCACAGCTTGCCAGAAAGGAGACTTTTTTATATATTGATGAAAAGCAGATTACACTCACTAATAAGTAAAAATGAACCATGTCCTATATTTATATCTAATTACAAACAAAACAAAGTCGTATTGAGTAATACAACTATGACCTAGATAACATAAGGACAAAACAGTCCCTGATACAACAACAACCAAAGCCTTTTATCCCACTAGGTGGGATCGGCTACATGGATCACACGACGCCAAAGTGCTCTATCAATAGCCATGTTTCGTGATAAATCATTGATCTGTAGATCTCGTTGAATAACTTTGTTAAGAGTCCTCTTCGGTCTCCCTCTCCCTCTTTTGGGAGGACTCCACACCATTTGATCAACTCTCCTCACCGGCACATCTAATTGTCTTCTTTGAACGTGCCCAAACCATCTCAAGCGACTTTCTACCATTTTCTCCACAATCAGTGCTATCCCGACTCTTCCTCGGATATGATCATTCCGGATCCTATCTTTTATTGTATGACCACACATCCATCTCAATATTCTCATCTCTGCTACCCCCATCTTATGTTTATGTTGTCCCTTTAGCGCCCAACATTCACTACCATATAACATACGTACAAATATTTCTTTTTCTTCTAATAGCTCGTCAGAGGAAAGTAATTGGAGGATGTATTGTCATGTGTTCCACTTTTAATGGCAATGGTGAGAAAGTAATATCATACAGGTTTGGTTATAGTGGTGATGCTTACCATTTGATTTCTGAAACAGTCGTTGCCAACATTGTGTGATTTTGCATGAACCAACAGTCCTGTGTAAGTCATTTCGGTCAAGTGGAAAGTAAGACTTGTGGTAGTCTCTTTTTGTCCATGGAATACTAATGAAATCTGACCTTGCTGATGTGATGGTGTTTGGCCACCCCTTTATAAGCGGCATTTTTTTTTTTTTTGCTAGGTCCTTGTTGGCCATCCAGATTATGAAGTCACAGGAGGCAGTGTATTGTTCAGAGGGGAAAACCTGCTTGACATGGAACCTGAGGAAAGGGCACTTGCTGGCCTTTTTATGAGCTTCCAGTCCCCTGTTGAGATCCCTGGTGTTTCTAATTATGATTTTCTGGTTATGGCTTATAACTCACGGCAAAGAAAACTTGGCCAGCCTGAGCTTGGTCCACTTGAGGTATATGATGAACTGATTTTTGGCACCACTTTCATGTTATGCTGCTCGTGAATTCTTATCCCTGTGGCCATCAAATGGAATTGGCAGATTGTTATGTACTTTAGCTGTGATTACTTGTCATTATTAATTTATATGTAGGGTTAAGGGTTCGTGCTTCCTACCCCAAGTAGGTTTGACAACTTCAACTTCCCTCTATCAATGTATGCAGTTATGCATAGTTGATTTGAAAAGTACATTCTTAGGTCAGGATAATTGACAGGCCATGTGTGCACCCCCAATCTTTGTCCAGAAAACGATGCTACATATACGAGGATTTTACCGATGACTTATTTTGTGGTCTTAGACTGACCGTTCGTTATGGTATTGTGTATGAAGACTTTCTCACCAGAGTTATATACTTGTGCTCTTAATCTTGTCATATTCCCGTGAGCTCTTGTTAGAGATGCTGATTGTTGGCTGTTTCAGTGTTTTATTTTCTCATTCCCACAGTACTCAGTAATATTATCTTTAGATGATTAAGCGTCTGATCATTCATGAGTGGTTACTTGTTCATGCGATCAGTTTCTTGTCTCTTTCCTATCTTCATTTGTATTTTTTCATATGATGCCCCTTGTTTCCTATCTTCATTATTGTGTTGAATAATTGGCATCCTATTGACCTTTTTAACAAATTTGTCTTGTAGTTCTTGCCTTACCTAATGGAGAAAGTCAATCTCGTGAACATGAAGGAAGACTTTTTAGATAGAAATGTAAATGAAGGATTTAGTGGTGGTGAACGGAAGCGCAATGAAATTTTGCAGCTTGCGGTATCCTTTTCTTAGAGGCATTTTCTTTTAATGTTCTAACTTTCAGCTTTTCACTGGTTATTTACAGATGCTATCCTCTCTGATGCAGGTTTTGGGGGCAGATTTGGCTATTTTGGATGAAATAGATTCTGGATTGGATGTTGATGCACTGAGAGATGTATCAAATGCTGTGAATCAGATTCTGACCTCTAAAAATTCTCTGTTGATGATAACCCATTACCGACGAATTCTGGATCTCCTAAATCCTACACATGTTCACATCATGGTAAGTCGTTGATCTTGAATATTATGATGAGAGCGTGGACTTGAAAGGAATGGCGTGAGATGAAAAGAGAGCTCATTGCTTGTCTCCTTTCATAGGATTTGTTTGCATATGGTACTCCATAAATTACTGGCCTAAAGAACCTAAAATAGATTAGATTTCTGTATATTATTCCGATTGCTCTACGATTATTATAGCCCACTATTACTTGAATAAGAACCTTTCTTTTTTTCCCCTCTTTTTAAAAATTTCAGGATAGGGGAAAGATTGCAAGGACGGGTGACTTAGCCATGGTTGAAGTTATTGAAGCAGAGGGATATGAAATGGTATCCGCCTAATTTGATACAGCTAGTATTGGTAACGAGAATAATGGGAAATAAATTTTGTAGTGATGAGTTATCATGAGGTTGGCCGTTGAGTAGGGTGCTGCTGAATGCTAAATTTCAAAGTGTGTTTTCCCATTTCTTTTCTGTCCATAGAATAAATACATCACAAGAATAATTGTCCTAATATGCCAGGTCTTTTTAAATCTTTCTACACAAATTTTACGAGGAATTAGTCAATAATATTGCATCATCATCATATTGGAGAATAATTGTCCTCAGTGACCCTATCAAGATCAGATTGACCAGAATTTGACGTGCATTCTAGTAAGGTTGACCTTCATCCTGGACATAGCTCTACAAAGGGGTTTTCAGCTTCTCCAAAGATTCAACAAGAAATGCCTCTCGCTTATCTATCATCCAAAACTGACAAGAAGACACGAAGTTTGCATATTGTTCAAAATAATGACACAGTTATTAGCACTATAACACAATGCATCAACAGACATCAGAACACATAGAAACTGATATATTCCCCCTCCCATTACTGTATTTATAATATAGAATTAATGTGTTAACAAGGAAAAGTTCAAATGGGGCTACAAATCATTTAGGTAAGATATACACCTAAAACTGGACCCCAGAACCACTTAACTGGATGCTAGAACTGTGATCAAAGTAACTTTCACTGGATCTTGTGAAAAAGGTCATCCAATTTAATTTTATAAAGCAAAATGATTTGATAGAGTGAATTAGAATAACAAAACATTATATAACCAATATAACGTTTCTTTTATAAATATATATAATGAGCAAAATGCTTCGATCCTACTGCTTTCCCACCTTTTGAGTTTTATACAGGAACACTACGTCCAAAACCAGTTTATGATCTCTCTCTCTCTCTCTCTCTCTCTCTCTCTGGTAAAATCTCTCTCTCTTTCTTTAATATACTGGGATTGCAGGACTTTGCACCGTGACCTCAATTTTTACTCCAACTTCAAGTTGGGGTTTACCATTAAAAGACAATGAATGATAAGTACTTTAACTTCATCTTAATGCTGGATGCAGAAGAGAGTAGGTACATTAATTTCAGCAAATTTTTTTATAATTTAGACAATACTTATGATTAATCTTAGCTATCAATTAGCTTGGAGTTAATTATGAATCTTCATGAGCATTCCCTAGGTTGATTTTGCGCCTGGAAATGTCTAATATTCATTCCGTCCTTAGAACAAAATATCATAAACTATGTTTTAAAGTTTTCAATTTTGAGATAATCGGGAAAAAGTATAAAATAAACTAAAAGAGGAAGAGGTTTGAATTGATGGATTTAAAAAGGATGACTTAAATTAAATGAACGATCAAATTACTATTACAAAAAAAAAAATTACTTTTGGTACACATTATATATGTATAGATAAGGCATAGTGAAACCCATATGCAAGTGTTAAGGTCAATTCCATTGTAGTGTGGGAGTGACCCAATCGGACGGGGAGATATACAATGATGGGATACATTCATTTTGACTTGCATTGCACTGGCTCTTAAGAGCTCCTGAACTCCAGTCTATTATTCTTTTTTTTTTTTTTTACCCGCAACTCCAGTCTATTATTCAAAAACAAAAAGAAGTGACCCAATCCAACTTCACGAGTACAGCCCATTGCCGACAATGTCGAAACGACACTGCTAAATTATGTCGTCATCACTAATACAATACTACTAGTATTAATTAGTATGAATTGATAAGATGCTATTATTCATATAATCTTAATTGAGGGAAGATTAAATCTGGTGAAAAAATTCCGTCTAACATTCTGTAGAACTATTAATTATTCCCACTAAATGCATAATTATTTACAAATCTGTTTTATATGTATGTGTCTTAAAAATATACTTAAAACCAGCCTTCTAGTGAGGCCATCCATGTCCACGTAATAATTACTTTGGTCTAATAAGAAATTCTCACATGCCACCTTGGTGAAGATTGCCAACAATGAATTGTCCTTCATTAGTAGATTTTCTTTTTTGCGAATAGGCCCAAAAAAAGAGCTTGCTAGAGAGTAGAGACCATTCACCCAATCGAGGTTGGTAGTTTTTTCTTATTTTGGTCATGCAAATAGTTTGGGCCCGTATGTTCTAGCCCATTTGATACTTTTCCAAAAACATTCTGTTAATGCAGGGTAAAATAAAAATGTATCACTCTATTATATGTTAAATTGAATGGAGACATTCCTCTCCCAAATTAAATGGGAAAGGGGTAAAATTGAAAAAAAAGAGAGAGAGAGAGTCATTGAATAGTCTTAGAATTGACTTATATTTAGGATCAAATTGTTCTCTTACGAGTGAATTACATATAGAACTAGAATGGTAGATTACATTAATGTCTTCCTGTCAAATATGAACTAATTTGTTAAATAATATGAACTGATTCTATTTTAATGTTTGTTGTTTTTTGTTTACATATACAAATCAAAAAATTATTATTAAATATATATTGTTACACACACATATTTTTTATAAGCAATAAAAACAATAATAATTTATCATAATAATTGTAATTACATTTGGTACTAAAAATGCCCGGATAACAATTTTTTGTTAAAATAAGAGAATAATTTCTTGAAATAAAAATGTGTGTTTAGAGCTGCTTAGTATGAGCTGTAAAAGTTGAGATAAAATCTTTCTCACATACTTTCCTCATACATTATAAATCATTATTGAAAAGTTGCTTATGAAGTCTCAAATTGTTATTTCAAATGAGTCAAATTTTTTCATATTAATGTAGGGGCAATCCATGTTTCTTGGCACTATTGGAATTGAACTTCACATAAGTAAGAGATTTGATTCACTATAATTTTATTAAATTTTTAAATAGCAAACGTCTTCATGGACATAGCAAACAAGTGGACTAAAAAAGGGCCCTAGGCAACAAGGAAAGGGCACAATAATTGTGATGATGTTTCGTTGTTAGCTAATACTTCTATAGATAAGATTACTTTAAAGTTTCATCCTAGTGCGCTCAATTATTGAGGGTGAATATCCCAATAATAATGATTGTCATTTGTCATATAGTATTTCGTTTCTCATACGTGAGTGGAAATAATATGTATTCCTCGCAAAAAAACCAACAGGGAAGAACAAAAGAGTGTGTCTACGTTTAGAAATGAAAAGGCATAGAAGCCCAAGGCCCAATGAGAATAGACAGGTCCACTTAACAAGGAGAGATACTCATACTCCCATCCGGCAAATACAATGCAAAAATCCGTATATAAGCAGTAAAGGCCTTCAAAGCCAACCCGATATTATATTGAAGAACAAGAAGAAAAGGGAACATGGAGACTCAGTCTCAGAGCCCTGCCCTTCTCAAGTAATTTTTCCCCTAACTCCATCTTACTTTTCTTTTATATATCACTTCTAACCTTTACCTACCGAAATTCTTCTTTTCGTTGGAAACAGGAGAGAGAAATGATATCAATCTTTGAATAACTGAGTTACAGATGAGTTTTTCTATAGGCAAAGCATAAGTTAGTTTTATATCTTCGGATATAGGATATATATATATTATAACATCAAATCTCAACACACTTCAGTGCTGTGTGTATGTCACATCTAATTCATAGTAGTGGAAATTAGTTTGATGTATCAAAATTCAAATCTTTTAATGAATTATTAATCAAAAGGCATTGCTAAGTATTTTTTTTATCTCTCTCATTCTTATTCCAAACTACTTGATCAACCCTCTCCATTGACACATTTAATGGCTTTCTTTGAATGTATCCAAATCAAGTCAAACAATTTTTTATATACCATTTTCTACTCAATAGATAATACTTATTCTCTTTCACATATAAGATCATTGCAAATGTTATATTTTTTTATATGATTATATATCCATCTAAACATACATTCTTACCTTCGTTACCCCTACTTTAGGCTCATGTTATCCCTTTAAAGCTCAATATTTACTAATATATAACATTGTTGTTCTTATACTTGCGCGATAAAACTTCTTTCTTATACCTTATCTGGTATTTTGGATTACAAATAATACCGATAACTTTTCTCCATTTAAATCGCCCAACTTAAATCCTTTGATCATCAATTTCACAATCTCTGTCTATAATTGATCCCAAACAACTAAACTTTTCTACTTAATTGAGGGATAATTTGATCTCATAATTTAAATTCTATATCACGCCTAACATGTCTGGGAAATTCCTTTGTTTATTTCCCCTTCCTAACACTGCTAAACAAATATTCACAAATTTTCTCAGAACTTTTGCAAATGATGATGAGAATTTATTTCAACTGTGTACGTAAGTCATTGGCTTGAGTTGTGTTCTTCTTGCAGGGAAGTGACGCCTGAGGGCAACACAGTGGACGTGAGCGCCAAATGTGGAGAGGGCTGGACATGCGTGGTAACCAAGACCTCAGGTCCTGATGCCGGCAAATCCATTCAATGTGATGAAAATTGCTCCCTTACTATGTATGTACTACTCAATACTTGATCAGCATTTCATATTACTGAACTGTAGTATTGGAATAATATATATATATATTGATTTTTTTCTCTTGTTTTGGGTGTAGAGAGGGGGGAAAAGTGAGGAAAGAGGAGATAAAGGAGGGTGGTGATACAGCATGCTGCAAATGTGGTGAAGGTTGGAGCTGTGTCATCTCCCAAAAGCCTGAATGCTCTGCTACCACATGTACCACCTCTTGTGTTGAAGACAACTAAATTCACTCACACTTCATATATACATAATATCGTGTGTGTGACGATCATTATCTTGCAGCAAATAAATGAAAAGATTGTGTATAATCACTATGAATGCTCGATCTGCATAATTACAATTTGTATTACCTGCTTTTCAGTTGCTTTTTGTCATATGGTTCATCTAATAATGTTCGCCTTGCTTGTTTCTTCTCTAGTTTGTCCTTCCTTCTCGGGCCAAAAGCATTAATAAAACTTAGCATTTTTATACAAATAGCTAAAATTTCATTGTTAATTCACTGTTTTTTGATTGTTTTCTCAAAAGCTTTAACTGGTAATAAAAATTTATTTTTTAAGTGTATAACTATTTGGCATGAGTTTCCATCAAGATTTTGCCACCATCCATACACAGTCCAGCAATGGTTAAAGCAAGGGTTTTTTTTTTTTTTTTTTTTTTTTTATATACAAAGTCAAGCATATATCTTTAAAAATTAGAAACTAAGCATCACACAAACTCAACTATAGAGACCCTTGTTTTCAAAGCTACATTCCCAAACACTCATTAGCCATATCATGCGGTATTGCAGTAGTACATCACCTCAGAGGAGCCAGTGTGACTTTCACAAGCTAATTAAGTAATCAGCACAACTAATAATAATATCTTATGCAAACTACGATGCAATTCCACGATCCAGTTGTCATAGATCATATATATCCCTAATATCAGTGACATAAGGGTCTTAAGCTCCAGAAGAATTCACGAAATTTGCAGGGGACCTACGGTTCATGAGTGTAGTCATTAGAAATGACAACTTCTTGTTAACCGATGCCATTGCAAATCAACATAACTCCAAAATCAAAAAGTGAAAACCAACACAGCCAACATATCAAATTGATTTTTTTTTTTAAAAAAACTCATCATACACAAAGTAGCCCACTTAAAAATACCTCAATTTTTGTACTAATTTAATATATTAAAAATAATAAGCTGTTAACTATCTACGTCTAATAATAATAATAATAATTCTCACAATTTCTTTTAATGAAAACTGGAATTCATAATTCTAAATATAAGAATGCACATAAACAAAACTATCTCTCTGATCTTTCATCATCCTCCAGTTCTTCATTAACAAATAAAAAAGTTAAACTAAGCTAACCGTAAGAGCAACTGATTCTACATACACACTAACAAAATGAAACTACCAATTTCTATGCACCAAGAATCCAACCTCATCTATGAAATCCTTAAGGGTACTCAAAATCACAACTTCTAATAGCTAAGCTAACAACATTAATACAATAAGCGAAAATAACAACTTTCTTTAAAACCCTTTTGCCAACATAGGTGAATTCTAAATTCTTACATAATTCCATCATCAACTTCAACTTCAAGTTCAACACATATGTGTACATATAATTTAATCATGATTAATGCCAACAAACTCAAACAACTCATCAACAATAGTCTTATCCTTAGCCCTATCCTCCATCTTCACATAATCAAACCCATTCTCCAACTCATACTCTATCATCCCCACTTCTCCTCTCTTCTTCCACAATGCTTCCCCGTAGCCGCCGTGGGCGAAATACGCCTCCGCCTCCTCCGCCCCCACCGCCACCCTAACACGGCGGCGCTCATAATGCTTCACACCCAATCCTTCCAGCTCATCGAGTCGGGTCAGGCCTCGGGTCGTCACTCCGTACAGCTCTCCCCTGACCCGATGACCCGACCCGGTTATGTGGATCATGTAAGGCACTCCGTACAGGCCCATCACCAGGGGGTATTTCTCTGCAGTCACGCACGTCCCCCTGAAAACGGCGTCGTTTTTAAGGATCAAGTCTTCTAGAAGGGTGTGGTTTGGAAATCCCTTCTTTAATGTGCCGTACGTAAATATAAGGTGATGTTTTCCGGCGACATCTTTGTCACTCTCCGCTTCTGACATCGTTGCCTGTGAACTGCAATAATGAGGGAACTGAATTCTCCTGATTGGTTTACTTTCTACTAGAAGATAAGACTCATCAGATTCATATATCGCTCATTTCTCAGTAATATGGGGCTATGGGCTGGCCCAGGCCTGTGTTTTTTGGTTTATAAGTTTGGCTACTATTTGAATTGGGCTTTTCAGGCCTGCGATGGGTCCATATGCTTTATAGTATGAGCCCAAGAAGGATTTGTGATTTTTTTTTTCCAGCTTGTTTCTAAGAAAGTTTTCAAGAAACATGATATGATTTTTTTTTTAAAATAAAAAACTACATGAAAATGAGCAGAGATTAGCAAACTAAAAAGATTTTAGGACACCACCTGCGCATAGATTAACTTGTCGTAGGTTGTTCTAACTTAACTAGTAGTCTCGAGTTCAAGCCCTGGGTATGCAATCGCGATAATTACTTGGATTATGCTTTAAAAAAACAAGGTTTAGGACTCTTCCAATAAAAAAAACAATAGTAGTTTACTACAAAAATCTCTCAAAGAATAGCTGGATGATGCTTGAAGAATATTCATGTTGAGAGCCTCAATATATATTTAGTGATCTTGACGATAGATCAACAAAATGATAACGTTCTATTATTGTCGGATCAAATTCATCAATCCAATTAGAGCCGGGATTTCGGGCCAGCCCGCATCAGCCCGCAGCACAAACGGGCTAGCCCGTTTCTGGCCCGAATAAAACGGGCCAAGACATCCCTGGCCCTAGCCCGAAATTATTGGGCTGTCGGGCTATCGGGCCAGCCCGACAGCCCGATAACACATATTAAAAAAAAAAAAAAGAAGGTGCAGGTGGCCAACGCCCAACAGCCCAAAATTGGGCCAACAGCCCAACATCCTTTTTTGGCCGACAGTGGGCCTTTGTTGGGTGACAGTGGGCAGGCACACACACTAATTAATTACTACTTACTACATGGATAATAGATTGGATTCAATGATTCATGCATGGGATGGAATGTCATTGTCTTTTAATTTTATCCCACTTAATCAATAATCATATTCATGAATCATGCGCACACAGTCACAGACTCACACACAGCACACACTAACATTAAATATACCATTATAGTAATAATACCAAGCTGCCACACACACACACACACACTAATAGTAATACCAAGCTCACACACACACACACAAATGACAAAAAATATACTAAAATACTTGTCCAAATATACTAGCTAATAGTAATTAATACAACACCAAAATATGTCTAATAAATCATAAGCATCTTCATCCTTCAAAGTTCAATCAATGGTATTTGAAGCATTCTTTGAAGCTGGAAAAATTGGAACAGGAGCAGTTTCCTTTTTCTCGGCCTCGACGTCCTCTGCCACATAAACATAACATATAATTATAAATCATAATTATTTGAAACTACCACATTAATCAATACATGATAAATATACATAATTGTTAATATTACCATTCCATGGAAAACCAAGAAGCCAATTTTGAGCACAAATAAGAGCTTCAACATTCTCTGGAAGAATACTACTCCGATATTTTGTGAGAACTCGAGAGCCGATACTGAAAGCTGATTCACTAGCAACAGTAGTAATTGGAATGCTAAGAATGTCACAAGCCATCTTGGAAAGACAAGGGAATCGACCCGTGTTAGCCTTCCAAAAGTCTAACACATCAAATTTTGTAGAAACTCTAGAATCAAGTGTCCCTTCTTCCAAATAGTAATCCAATTCAGATTTGTCAATTGCTCTCTCATTTGAACACTGTGTTAATAAATCTTGCAATATATATGTATATATATGTGTAAAGGAAATGTAAGCTAAGCTACTTACTATTGAGATTTCAAACTAGCATTCAATGAAAAAAATAAACATTTAACTAATCAACAAACAAGTATTTTAAGCTTACCCCAAAAACATCATTATCATTCATGTCTTCATCCAAAAAACAATTTGAACTTGATCCTACTTGCATCGATGACCCACTAGATAACACATTGTTGTGAGTAGAATTTGATGCTGATGCACTCTCAACAACTTGGGACGAGGATGATGATGATCCCGCACATTTGTACTCATTGAAAACATCATAAAGCTTGCTCCTTATGTTCTCAATCTTCTCTTTAGAATTTGAAGGATCAATATTTGTGAATGTATACTTGATGCCTTCAAGCTTCATGCGAGGATCAAGAATAATTGCAAGTGAGAGAATGACACTATATTCACTCCAATATTTATCAAACTTGAGAAGCATGCTTTTAGCCATAGATTGAATTACTAAATCAGGATGATTCAAATTCCTTTTCAGTAGTAACTCAATCTTTGAAATCTGTGAGAAATACTTGTTAGAAGTGGGATATGTTGACCCGGAAATTAAGTTTGTAATCACAGCAAATGGCTTCAAGAATGCACACATCGCCTCTGCTCTACCCCACTCCTCATTAGATGGACAATGAATATAATTGGAGTCATTCAAAGCTAAACTAGCAAAAGCGCGACGATATCGAATAGCAATTTCAAGCATTGCATGTGTTGAATTCCATCTAGTTGGGACATCCAACCTTAAACCCACAGAACCATCAATACCCCCAACTTGTAGAACCCTTTTTTTGAATTCTATCATCCTCGCATCTGATTGCCTTACATATCTAATGCTTTCTCTAATCTTTTTCACAGCATGATCTGTTACATTCAAACCATCTCGAACTATGAGATGTAAGATGTGGGCACAACATCTGACATGAAAAAAATCACCATCACAAATCAAGCTATTACTCAAATTTAAGTTCTCTTTCAATCTTTCTTGCATGATGAAATTTGCTGATGCATTATCCAAAGTAATAGAGAAGACTTTCTTTTCAATCTTCCAATCTACCAATATCTCATGAGCTCTTTTTGCCAGTTCAACACCAGTGTGTGGAGGCTCCATCCTAGAGAAGGAAAGTATTTTGCTATTGAGATGCCATTTTTCATCAACAAAGTGAGCAGTCAAGCAAAGATATCCTTCACCAGTTATTGCAGTCCAACAATCAGAAGTTAGACATATTCTACTATAACTCATCGATAACTTTTTCTTAAGGATAGCTTTTTGATTAAGGTAGAAATCCCAAACATCAGCCACAGCAGTTTTTCTACAAATGCTCTTATAATCAGGATTCAAATATAAGTGCAAATCCCTAATGCCATCATATTCAACAAAAGAATAAGGAAGATTGTGTCTAATGATAGAATAGGCAATCTTTTCTCGAACTATACTATGATCAATTTTTCTAGATCTCAAAGCCCCTACATGATCTATCATCATGTTCTTAACATCCATATATTTTGGGGTTTCTTTGCAATTTGTATAATGACGTCGAAGTGTAGAAGTCCCACAATCCTTGCTTCCCACAACATATTTTTGTCCACATGCATTACATTTAGCTTTTTCTTTCCCATCTACTATGCCTATTCTTGTAAAATATTTCCACATCTCAGAAGTATTTTTCCTTACTTTTTTAGTTTTACCTTCACCATCTTCTCCCTCACAAGATCGTTGTTCCAATTGTTTTGGTTCAACCACACTAGCATGAGTATCATCATCAACTTCAATTGAGTTGTCATTGCCTTCATCGTCATCATCACTGCCAATAATATGCCTTTTTCTCTTCTCCCTATTTGATGCTGAAGCCATTTTCTACTGCAACAACAATAACACAAACTTCTTAAAGTGTTTGAGAGTAAATCATGAAACTTTCTCATTACTGCAACAATAATAACACTCTAAAATCTAAATGCATTCAGGTTCAGGGGATCAACAGCCAACGCTCAACATCTCAGGCAAACATCTCATGAGACAGCAGCCAGCCAACGCCCAACCCCCCTTCATTAATCATTAGTCAATGTAAATGTAAATCATATATATGCTCATACAATCTCAGCAGCCAACCCCCCCCTTCATTAATCATTATGCTGTGCAAAGGGAAGTGGGAAATACAGAGAAAAAAATTAGGATAAAGCATAAACATAAAGGGATCCTTTCAAGTTTCAAGTTTCAATTCTAACTTCTAAGTTCACCCTCCGGTAGTCCGGTCCTCCCTAGTCCCTATTCCCGATAATGGTATTCAGTCAGCCAGTCAAAGGAAAACAAAGAGCAGTGACAAAGGAAACCACCAACCAGATCAGAGAATCAGTAAAAATTCTAAGCTTTGCAGAGTGGATTTGGGAATGAAAAAGAAGTAAATAAAAACCCCCCAAGCATACCTTCAAGGACGAACGAACACTGAGGGAGAGAACGATTGAACGAACCAATCGGCGATTTACGAAGGAGTAGGACGGAGGGAGAACGAATGAAGGATTAGGAGTAAAGGACGGAGGGAGAGGCGATGGCGGCGGCCGGAGATTCTCCGGCGAACGGCGAGACTGAGAGAGTGAGTTGGAGACTTGGAGCTCTGCCTCTGCTAGGGTTCGAAATTCGAATGAGATGAGAGTGACTGAGTGAGTGAGTGAGATGAGAGTGAGTGAGTGAGGGCCTGACGCAGTGACGCGACGCCTGAGGGGGGTTTTTTTTTTTAAATAATAATATCGGGCTAACCCGTAAGCCCGACGGGTTAGCCCGATTCAGCCCAATTAATTTGGGCTGCGGGTTGCATCAACCCGAAATTTTTCGGGTTGCTTTTTCCATGACCCTAACCTGCTTTTTTTGGGCCAAATCGGGCCCAACCCGACGGGTTGGGCCCGAAATCCCGGCTCTAAATCCAATCATAGATATGAAGTTTGCTAATTTGCTTAATCCAACGTGCATATTTGGGATAATATTAGGAAAACTCAATCTATGGTTGGGATAACGAAAACTAATTGGATTAAAAATAATAATAATTGGAATAATGAAAAGAAAACAAATAACATTTTTCCCTAATAAAATCGTTAAAAAATGATTAAGGGTAAAAAATACACATATGATTTTGTCAAAAATTTATCCAGCACCAATTTTTTTTACCAAAAATACACATGAGTTTTTAGATTAGATCAAAAGTCACATTTATAGTTATATTTCAAAAGGCGGCACTTGGTGTTAAATGAACATTTTTACAAAATCGCATGTGTATTTTTGACCCTAATTTAACTGTAAATGTGTATTTTTTATTTAATTTGAAAGGTCATATGTATTCTTAATCCAAAAAAAAATATTCGATGCTGAATAAACTTTTGACAAAATCATATTTTTTACTCTTAATCTTTAAAAAAATTGAAACAAATATTTTTCTACTGTCTTTCAACTTTTCTTCATGTTTTTCTTTTGACCTGTAACTTTTCTTCATGTTTAAACTTTATGAAACTGACCTTTTAAGGTATCATTGAAATAAGTTTATGTCAAACTAAATGTACTTTATAAAATCCTTTCTAAATAAAAATATATTTACATTAATTTACTTTTATGAAAACCTCAATTTACATAGTTAATTAAAATAAAAATGACTCAATGTTAATCAAACAACGATGATAAAGCTAATTCACTATTGATGAATTGCAATAATGCAATGTATGAAAGTGGGGCGTATGATTGAAAGGTAGATAAAACTGATTATGCTTGGGAATAGTGTAGAGCGTAATCGGGAATGACATGAATGGTCTAATCAAAGATGAATCTGATGGGGGGGAAGACAACGACGTGGCATAGGATGATATGAGACTATTCAATAGACATAGGGGGCCTTTTCGTTACGCCTCTTTCTCTTCTACACGAAACTAGAGAATAAAAGTCACCCCACAAACACACATTTGTGGTCTTCGAAAAGCTTCCCACTGTTTTACTAGCTTCTACTATATATCGCTATGATTTGATTCTCTCATCATTTTTTTAAACTTCGTACTCCTTTAAATAAGAAACAAAATATGCACTTTGAAATATTTATTCCATGATCCTTGCCTGGGTCTCAGTTGGAAAGTAAAAGTTCATTGGACCATGTGAGATCACGTAGGCCTCCATGAATCTCCGATCCAGCACGCATACCAGAGAGAATGCTCTGAGGACGAGGACTTTTCAGTCTGTGAAGATAATAACAAGACATTCGTGTGGGTATGTCTGTCGAATACGCTGGACACAATTCCACTTGTACCACAAAACTCACTTAAAACTTTTTTTAAAACAATAATCCATAGAGAAATCTAACATGGGTTGGCCCATGTGGTAAATACTCGAGCATGGTAAAAATTGTTAGGTTTTGGGCTCCTTTTCTACGTAGAGAAAGGTATGATATTTGAAACTCATATGTGACTTACTAGTTTAAAAGGATATATAGAAGGGCATATTAATATGGGGCGGAGAGGTCTATTATGTGGTCATAGAGAAAAGAGAGAAACCAACTTTTCCAAGTTCATAAGGTATTTCTGGTCATGGTTATAAGAACCGGACCGAGCCGGACAGTCCGACCGGTCGGACCGTCGACCGCTCCACAGGTCGGTTCGGATTTTATTGTTTGGCCGTTTATCGTGTTAAGCCGGATTGGGTCGTTTCCAGCCGGACATTAGACCGAGAACCGGAGTTAAACCGGGAACCGGAACAGTTTTATAAAAACCGGGCGGTCCAATATGAAACAAAAGAAAGATGAAAAAAAAATAAAATCAAGTCCAAAAAAACTGAAGTTCTTAAAAAAGAAACCCAAATTACATCCCCAAATTCATTAGCTTCATATCTTTCTCCCAAATTAAAAACCCCAACGGTCATTTGAAAATCTTAGGGCTGTGAAATTTGATCTCCAAAACTCCAACCAATTGGTGAACATAATCCCTCTCACCATTCCTCTATTGTTGTTGTTTAACGTCTCTTCCAAGCTTTTATTCTATATTTAGCACTTGTTGTCTTTCTACATTTTACATTTCAGTTGCATATTTTATCTCTTACATTTTGCATAACAGAAATTGCTTGTATTCCTAACTTCCTAGTTCTTCCAACTCGACAAAAATTTCTGCAACTGTGATGCTCAAACGCCTTCTTTGTTTTGCTTAGCTAAAGACAAGAATGATTTGTTTTCTAAGTCTCTAATGGCTATATATTTTTTGGTCAATGGTCTTTCATTAAAAATTAAGAGGTAAATGGACCATAATTTGTTTATATGTAAATTACATTTAAAAATCATATATTTTTTCCTTAATTATAACGTCATCGGTCCGATCGATCCGACCATGCGAACCGTGACCCCGATGCCCTCTCCGGCTCACCTTCCGGTCCGACTTTTACAACATTGTTTCTGGTGAATCGGTATTTACGCATTCATTACTCATCGTATTCTGTCTCTATTACTGAAGCTAGTCAACGGTTCAGCAATCTAACAATTGACCAACTTGATTATAATACAACTTTGTTTGGAAGAGGGCATACAGCAGATATTAACTCTCACAGGGAGAACCCTACCTTCTTTAAAAAGACCTTAGTCGAGTTCCCATAAATAAGATTGGGGAAATATAGTAATAAGGTGAAAGGAAGGTAGATGGAGAATGGACAGGATCACGTGTAGGAGAGGCCAGGAAGCACATGAAATGTTGGGGGGAAAAGTGAAGGTGTTGGTTATAAAGAAAGTACCTCAATATTCAAAGGGCTTTTTTATTTGTGTGGTTCATCGTGTTGGGCTCTTTGGCTAAGAAAGTAACAACTCATAGTAGTACAGTGGCAGGTTTCATCGATCAGATGGTTCACCAAAAGGTGTGTAGACTATAATGTAAATTTGTACCATCTTTTCCTTTTTGAGTGGGTTCATTGCACATTTGCACTCTCATCCCCACCTCCACATAATAATATATCCCACATTCCGAATCTTCCGTGTCCAATTTCCTAGATTTTTCTTGTTTTTTGATTGACTTGTGCTCATTAAATAATTGCCACTTCATCCATTAGTGTATATGTATATGGATTGGTCCCCTACGTAGGAGGATTGGGAATATTTGGTTTCGAAGCTTTATATTGTGAAGGCAAACTTCCAAATGATATGGTCGGGTTCATCCAACTTAGTCGTGTATTTGAATGTTCAATAGGCTAAGGAAACATATAATAACTTTATGCACAACATCAAATATATGGGAGTAACTTTTCCTCATTCTTTTCCCCCCCTTTGTGTGAGATCCATGAATGTCTTGGAAATAGATAAGTAGAATGCATTGTGTGAAAAGAAACCAAGAGCCAAGACGAAGATTTTGATCTCTCTTCGTTATCTTTTTATGTTTGGAACGAAATTGATTTTATTGGGACTTGGGAGGTATAAAGCCATCATTGAACTGCCTGTCTTTATATGTATAATTCAATGAATTCTATCGGTGCATGAAATCGTGTGTATATTCCTCAAATATTTGGCCTAAGTTTTGCAAAAGTCAATTACCTCTCAAAACTTCTTTGTATTACATGTATGAACGTTATATGTTGCTAAGAATCAAAGCAAGACAATGCTCATAGTTGTGAGCTGCTTTTTCAAACTCTTTAGGAACAAGGAACAATATGTGTGGGTTTGTTTGTTTTGTATTATAGAAGCAGTCATACTAATTCCAAAGATATGCGAGTGTTTGTTATATAAAGTTGAACACTTCAAGAAGAAGCATATGTCAACATGCACTTAATTCAAAAACCAATATATACACATGAAAAGTCAAAATAAAAAAAAAATCAAATTAGAATAACGCCAAGCGAAGTTTGATATAAACGTCATCATAAGTAAATATGCATGCATTGTACTCACATTATGTATTTTCTTAATTCAAAGACTCTTTTTGGAAGCATAAATAGAGAAATTAAGTAAACAGACAAATATAATTTTTCTCTTGGGTGTTGAGAAAGTCTTGTTTTGGAAAAGAAGAGACGATGAAAATTGAAAGATTCTCAACTTTTCTCACCTGTCCATCCTTTTGTCCCCCTCCACGTTTTCCTTCTAGTCGTATAATAAATTATCTGTTCATTGAGTCGCATTTATATTTATTTGTCCACATTGCGTCTGTCTCCAATATATATCATCTCTTGAGTCACAATGATCAAGTCCTAAGCGATTTAAGCTCCACTTAAATATCAATAGCCTCACATATGTGTGTGTGGACCACGCGTGTGTGTATAAGAAAAGGATCGAAATTCAAAGCAAAGACAAAGAAAGTGACCCAAAGCTAACGAATCTAAGCCATATGGCCCCTCAAAAATCAAAATGTGACTTGTTCAGAGATATAGTCATGTAAAGGAAAGATGAAAAAAAGAAATGGGGTATGAGATATGGTTAGTTCCGTGTGCAATATTCATAGAGGCTTCAATGCCACACTGTAGGGACGTATTGTTTGAATTATGAGCCATTCAAATTGACATTTTTTTTTTCATGTGATGTCAACATATGTCAGAACCCCAAGATTCCCCACACACACGCTCTATACACCTATATACTTCTCTATACACCTATATACTTCTTTTGATCCACATTTTAAGAGATAAGAGATAGTTAATCAAATCACATCAAAAAAGAAATATAGTTAAATTATTTATCATGGGCGACATTAATGTATTTTTTTTTTATTTTACCCTTATGTCATTTATTGTTTATTCGCCCTCTCTCCATCTTTGCATTTAAAACCCTCTGTCATAATTTACTATTCATGGGTAAAAAAGAAAATTAAACATTTATTATCTTTATTTTTTCATGTTACTTCTTATAGTGTAGACTAAAAAGCTTTTATGTTACCTCATACGATGTAAACCGAATGAAGTGTGTATATATCATTCACCTTCTGTTCGCCATGTTGGCATGTACCCTATTGCTTCTCTGACCTCCACATAATGCATCTATATAAAGTCAACATTTTACGTATTTTATGTTCCCATGGATCATTTTGAGGAAACCCCAATTGAAAAAGTTATCGCTTTTCATGCTTTTGTGATTCCCCAGCTAGCTATCATTCATTGATTTTCACCTATTAAACAAGGTTGAGGAAACAAAAGAGGATGGCTATAACATAGCTCATGTGCCTCCCTTTATCGTAATTAATAATGTGTTTGTTATTCTTATGGTCGGAATTATAATTGAAGTGGAAATATAGCTTATTTATATTTTGCACCGAAAATGAAAATGAATTTCCTTTTCCAGCAGTTGCTTTCTTGCCTCTGCTTTCTTAAGCAGTTCCTGTTGTCCACATAATAATATTCATAAGTCAAATTATCCTAGCCTTTCGAATTCATATATAGACTTCCCCAAAAATATATATTAATATATATAGAGGCACCTGCGTGCTTTAACGCCATTATTACTTGAGCATGAACGTGTACCGATAGAGAGATCTCATATATTCATTCACATTAATGCCATTCAATATACATGATGGGATATGTGGGTTATAGATAATTAGAGTTAAATCCAGATATTTAGGGCCATCTTTAGGATCGTTAAATATGGCTATTTATTCATTATAATTTAGGTTTTTTTTTGCTTATGTTTTATTATTTGCAATATCTCAATATAATAAAGGAAATATATAAGTTACAGGATTAGAATTTGATTAAGGATATATGTGTCAATTTAGATTTGAATTCGATTATTTTCTAGAGCCCTATAAATAAGGTTAGAGTTCCCAGTTATATTCATTTTTTATTAAGTATCAGAAAATGAATTTATATTTTCTCGACCTCCTCTGTCACTTCTCTATCTTGCCCTTTTCCCTACATGTTCTACATCAATATTTCTACATATTTACCCTCAATTATTAAACATTCAGCTAGAATAGTACTCCCTCCGGTCCTAATTATAAGACCCAGTTGACTTTTTTAAAAAAATTAAGGATACAAAATACACCATTTTAAATTGTTTATATTTATCTTTTTTCCTCAAAACTAAGTTATTTTACTTATAAACTATCATATAATCTAATTACATGTCACATATATTAAGATTTAGGGGTCTAATTTGCTTCCTTAATCTCTCCAAAAAAAGTCAACTGGCTCTTATAATTAGGACCGGAGGGAGTATTAATCTTAGAGCTACTACAAGTAACATATATCTTAAAGGTTATATTTGCCTGAAAGTATGCACGGTGGATCGCATCTGTCCCGAAAGTATTTTTTAATCCAATTTTATCCCAGAAGTGTGCAAAGTGGATCAATAATCCCTATACCGTTAAAATATTAATTGTCAACGTCAACTATTTAACGGTCAACGTGAGTTTTTTAACCGTAAAGGGCGAATATGATACACTTTACACACTTCTGAGGTAAAATTGGACAAAAAAAAAAAACTTTTGGGGCAGATGTGATCCACCGTGTATACTTTCAAGACAAATCTGATCTTTAACCCATCTTTCTAAGGCATACAATCAAGAAACTCCATTTATACTAAGTTACTTACTCATAGTTGTGAAATGATGAAGATATATATTAATACAGTTGTTATTTTTTTTAAAAAAAAAATGTTTATTGTTAAACAGATAGTCATGTGGAGGGCATCCAATTAATTATTAAAAACATTTGTCGCAGGCTGAAGAGTAACACCTAAGATTCGAATCAGCATGAAGATTCTGAGTATCCGCTAGAAAAAAGTACAAGCATCCATGTGAGGGTTGGGTAAAAACAGTTGGGTTTCACAATGTGAACCATCAGAATGTTGCATTGTTTAATTAGATATATTATAGGTACTTCTGTCTCCGATGTTGTTTCACCAATGTCGCACGTGATGGCATTTTCCTATCTGTATTGCCCAATTTTTTTTTTTTTTATAACATGTATTGCCCAATTCTAATTATTTTGTAACACATAATTTGATATACTTTGATGTGGTCCCCTACGTACATTGTGCAACATTTAATTTAAAATTGATTCATAGAAGGTAGGAGTTAGATGATTAATTTGTGACTTTTGAGAAAATTAATTTCATTTAGTATAAAAAATGGATGTTGTTTTTCCTAAAATATAATCTTTAATCATGAATGGATGTTACCAAAAAAAGCATTTGCATTGATCAAACTACCATTTGAATATGTGTAATTATAATAGAGGTAGTTTGAAAACAAGTTATAAAGATAAAGTGATTTAGGGTCTTCTATGTAAAACCACAAATAATCCCCTTAATTAGTTTTATACTTGGCATTGGAGGGATTATTATTTATGGCATGCCAACAATTAATGTGTATTTTTTGCATGTATGTATGTATTTAATATGATTATGTCATATTTTAGTAGCCGAAAGCAAGAGCATCACGATTAGGGCATGTGGATGTGTTGGGTATATATCCATCTCAAATCCATTTAGTGATTACAAAATAGGCTGACTAAATGATTTATTTTTTCTTGTGGATTTAAAAAATCCAATCCATTGGAAGGAATCTGTCCCTTAAACAAGAGGTAAGCGACATCCATCCCTCTTCAGCATTCATTATTTGGCCACCCAAGCTAATACCACCTGCAGATTGAGCTAAGCATCATTTGTGTTTTCAATATATTGTCATCAATTAGCTTTAGTTTATTACAAGAATTACTCATAAACTTGTTCTTATATTTTAGATTCAGAGATAATATAAGAGGTAAATAATGAATTTGTGTATATTAAAAAAATTAAATTAGTTATTTGTAATAAATGTGTGTTGATTTCCGTAGAATACTTTGTCTAAACATATGCACTCTATGTGATTACCCTTAAATGATAAGTCCTTTAATTTGTCACATGAAAATTTTTGAGAAAAATTATAATTTAAAAGACAAAACAGGGTGGGATCTAAGAATTTTAATTAGAAATACTCCTCCGGTTCTATTTATATGGCAGAGAGAGGAGTTTTTATTTGGTTTTTATTTATAAGTCATATCATTAATTTTGTGTGCCAATGTATAAGTTTACCCTTTTATTTATTATATGTTGATTTTGTCTTTATGTGGTGTAGTGGATATTAAATAGGGGTAAAGTTAAAAAGTTATTAAATTTCAAGGTAAAATTAATGAGATTTAAAGTTTTTGTAGGTTTGTGTGAAATGTGGTGGAAGTGCCTTATAAAATAGGATCAAAAGAGTAGGTCTTATATTTATACCCAAGACCATCTCCCTAAATAGATCCTATATTTAGAACCAAAGAAGTATTGTCTAACTTCTATATTTAGGTGTGGTTTGGGGTTATATAACATTAAAATGCTTATAACTACAACAACAATAATAATTTCATGCTATATATATATATATATATGCATAGACTCCCACGCACGCGACATTATTGAAACAATCAAACAGCCCACATCAATTACATTTTATATCATAGCTTGCTAGTTATAGACTTGTAGTTGCACCTGGAAGCCTCGAACTATATCCATGGATTCCAAGTTAAAAATTGACCACACATCTGACTAAACTACACATGGGACACAATTAGCCTATAATAACTTTGGCTTCAAATGCTTGGAAGTATGTTAGGCCTGGTAGAACATATATATGTATGTATGTATGTATGTATATATAATAAAGATTAATAATAAGTAATGAATTTGTGGAGAATATATATGTATATATATACATGTTAAAAATTAATGAATGTGTTTACATTTTCTTTTTAAAAAATCGTATGCGTGACAAGAAAGAATGCAAGTGAGTGGTAATGTGATAGGACGACGAGACCAAACATGTCTGGTGATGAGATTAATTGCATAGCTTGATTGACATGTTATTTGGCGCATATATACACACACACACATACACATATACGCGTAATCAACAAAAAATAAACCATCAATCTCTTCCTCACAAAAATCCAAATACTATGATCAAATTTGATATCTTCATCTTCCAATCCTTCGCAAACACTCTTCCAACACATATGTACCGACTCAATTAATTATCTTCACGTCAGTGTTGAATTGAGTGCTTCTACTTGACAATCACTATATATACCAGACAAAAATTTGCTGAATTAAAACTCACATTACAAAATCTATTATCAAAAGGATATAAAGGCACAAATATTTCAGTGTGAGTGCACCTTTTTGTTATATGTATACTTATACATAACTAAATATATAGAGCACATCTGGTTGAAGAAGAAAGTCCCCCCCCCCCCTAATGTATAAATTACCAAGGTTCAAAAAATTAGACTGGACATCGAACTGGACGAGGCACTGGTTTAAGGGTTAATGGTCGAACCCGAGTCGAACCGGTTATATTAAAATAATAAAATTTTATTAATATTAACACAAATAATCGCTAATATTAAAATGTAAATGTAGATAAGTATGCATGATTCATCAAACATGAATATTTTAATGTTTCTATAGAGGAAAAAATATGAAATATTAATTGATCATACGTGAAAGTAAATATTATTTTACAATCAACAGACTAAAATACAAATACTAAGAGCAATAACAATTAAATATTAAACATATGTAAGTATAATAGCATTTAAAATATTACAGTTTCCTGGTTTATGAAATTAAGTGAAGTAAAAGTTGGTAATTAGGTGAATTATAACAAAATAAAAAAAATCACTTTTTTTTAAGAATCAAATAAAATGGAGAACCGGTCCACCGGTTTAACTGCACAACCGGGCTAATGCCTCACCCGGACTGGCTTTAAGGGCGGTTCACGTTCTGACCGCCCTAGGCCGGTCCTGCTTTTTTGACACATTAAATTACACTCGGATAATTTAACAAATTTCATTTACATTTTTTTTAAAGAAAAGTCCATGTACATTTGAACCAAAAACTTTTAATGCAGAAAGTTTTAACAATATTCCACTTTCAATTGTTTGTTGGTGTATTTTGGCACTTATTATGAGTGAATCTTTACTAATTTCCACATTCGTATGAAGCCAATTATGTCATTAAATAAGCTTTAAATTGATATTTTTTTTATAAATTTACCCTCCTCTAAAGTTTTTCCCTCTTTTACTTTTTATCGTTATCTCTCTTCAATTTTTGTTATTTGTGACGAGACTTAAATAAAAAATAAACTGAAAAGTTATAATCAATCAATCAAGTGGTATAATAATATCGGATCCAATTAAGAAAAAATGTCGGAAATTATACTTAAATTGTAGATTACTCCAATAGAAGCACACGTTGAGAAGAAATTACGGTCAAAATATGTGAAGAAGAAAAGGCACAAGCTCTCGAGAGCATTTTCATAATATATGATTTTACCTTCAATTGCGACTACTTTAAAAATGATATCTACAATAATTAAAAAAAAAGGTCGTCGAATTATTTGAATGTTTACCATTTACCCAAATCAAGAAACCATTGGAGTTGCAAGAAAATACTACTTGAACTTGGGAAAGTTTGGGAGGCTTCCATCATCTTCTTGTTTTCACTTTGAAAGGGCTAATAATTTCTTTTTAAAAATATTTAAAGAAAGTTTTCTATTTAACGTAACTCACTGATTTATTTCCCCTAATTATTTACCCACTCGCTGTTAGACAAATGTAACCTCTGATGTGTACTAGTTTTTCCAACACAAGTAACTTTTTTATATCAAGTGTCAATGTTCAAATTTAGTGCATCAACAGAGAATCCCAAAACTTTTAGAACAGTTAACTTGTAAAAGATTGGAATGGTAGAAGACTACTTTTCCCCACAGTTCTCTGGAATAGAGACATATTTACATATATTTTCGTAATACTCATAACTTTAACCAATTACAATTTAATATTGTAGCTTATTTTAACTATAGTTACCTAATGACTCACCTTAAACAATTTCCAATATTTTTGTATTTAAGAAAAGGTTAAAATATTGCTTTAGTTGTTTGTGTCAAGTTTTATTTTAGCCCTTCCTTTATGTTTAAAAAAATACATTTTTAATCCTTTTTGTTAACACAGATAATTTCATTTAATTATCAAAAAGGAAAATATTATTATTCTTTTCGAACAACTCGAGTTTCTTTAACTCAGTTACTCACCACTCAGAATCATCCAGAAACAGTGTCATAACTCATAAACAATAATGGAAACCATCATACTCTTACTCTGAATTACAAAATCAAAAGGAAACAAACGAAGCATTTCAGGATTAATTAATTAATTAATAATGGATTCCTCATTCAACGTACGTGGGAGGCCAAAATTCAAAATATGAGGATGGCTTCCATGAATTGAATGGTACTAGTAACTAGTAGTAAGGTTTTAGCAGGGGTTAATACAATTTAAAAATGATGATTAATTAGTTCTTAATCTCAAGCATAATCTCTATAATTTTAGCACCACTATCTACACAAAAACGAAAAATTCTTTGATTAACCTCTATACAAAGGAGACCTTTCCTGATTCACTTTCGCCGCCTTCGATTGCCGGAACGCCTTAATCGGACTCGGAAAGAACCATCCCTTTCCCTTCGCCGACGACCGCCGCTCACGGCCGCCGGAATCCGAAACCGCCACCGACCTCGACCTCACCAACACCGCCGCCGCCATACTCTCATCTCCGGCACTTTTTCCCGCCAAAACCTCTCGCGATTCGCCTCCTTTACTCTTGCTACTCGGCTTGAACATCGACCAAAACGACCTCGTCGACCTACTTCTGTTCAGAGCCGGAGATTCGTCCGTACAATCCAGATCGAAGCCTCTTTCGCTGCCTGAGAATCTTGACCTAGATCGGAGAAACGGAATCGCCATGGAACGAGATCGACGGAGCGTCGGTTCGTTGTCGATTAGGTTATGGACGCGGCCGATTGTGCCGACGCCAGAGGAAAATCGAGAGAAGGAAGAGGAAGAAGATGAAGATGAAGAAGAACTAGTTGCACAGCAAGAACAAGGACGGAGATTACCACATTCAGGACAGAGAGCAAGGAGGCGTTCGCGAAGGCAAATAGGGCAAATTCCACTTCGCCTGCGTTTGGAAGGATGTTTTGAACACTTCCAGACATCGTCTTCGTCGACGAGTAACGCCATTTTTCCCGGTGGATTGGAGGTTTTTTTTTTTTTTTTTTGGTGTGCTCTTTGGCTATTTTTTGGATCTGTGGCTCTACGAGTTTATAAAAACAAGTGGTTTGATTGAAGGAAGGAGACAATTTAACTATGGTTAAGTCTGGGTGAGCGTTTGCTAACCTTGGTTAGGTGAAGCGCCACTTTGGAACGCAAACGCCGCGTTTTGAGGAGCCGCACGCAGTAGACGAGAGTACCTAATTGCCCTCGACTTTTGAGGCATTCACGAGCATGCCACTATGTTAGATCACACTCATCTGATCCTATTTATAAGTCACTTCCAGCATATTTCACACAAACCAAGAAAAGCCTTAAAACTCATTAACTTTCCACTAAAATCCAATAAATTTACAACTTTACCCATATTAAATATCCACTATACCCAATGAAAATAAAGTCAACACATAATAAATTAAGGGTAAACTTGTACATTCATATACAATATTTAATTAGGTGACTTATATATAGGACCAAATAAAACATTCTCTCCCTACCCTATAAATAGGACCGGAGGAGTACTTAGTACTCCCTGACCAAGCCATCAATCGGGGGATATGGTTTGTGAATCGAAAATCTTGGTTTTGGAATTGACACCATCAAAGTGTTATATATAGTAAGATTTGTGATCAATTATCAAGGATGATATGAGTGTAATTTTCCTCTAAGAACGTCAAAAGTTTGTAGATATTAGCATCTTAATGGCAAATAAATGTATTTCATAAAAATAGCATTTAAAGAGTAAATATCAAACCAATAACAAGACCAACATAATTGAAAAGAATAAAAGTTTTTGGGATGGGGACAAAGATTCATCGAAAGTATGGTGAATCGTAAGATTGCTAATCTATTGTAAATTGTATCGCATGATTCAAGTAAAATACATGCATATAAAAGATATATCAATTGATTCGTATCTTTCACAACTATTTTTTAATCCAATCTTAAGGTTTGATGGGTGAGTCTTGATATTCTAACTACCATGCTCCAAGCATCCCTATTTGTAAGATCTTCTTTTTTATTAGTTTGTCTATTTTTATAATGTCTTAGATTTGATTTAAGTAACAAATATATTTTTCCCAATATGTTCATTCATTAATCATTACCCTATATTCTCTTTCATCTTTTTCATTATTAAACCCTCTCTTACTCATTCATAAATGATGGTACTTTTAGAAAAAAATATTTCCCACATATTTATTACTATTAATTAATTTTAATTTTTATAGAAAATTGTTAAAAAGACCTTATATATAAGGATTGTAACAGTATGTCATAATGTGCTCCTTCATGTCTTTTTATGAGAGCTCGAATTAGTTTAAGATAATAAATATATAAGAAATTAAATAAAATTTTTCCAAGCATTACCTTATTTACAAATGTTGAATAAGAGAAAAATAAAGTAATATTGAGAGAAAATATGAACAGGAATGTAGATATAAAAAATATGGAGATATTTAAATTAATTAGGTAAAAATTGGAAAAAATTAAATACTTAGAAAACTCTAAATAAACTATTATTCAAAAGATCAAGTGAATTTAAATTTTAGTTCCTTATATAAAATAGAGATGATAGGCGATAAAGAAAATTTAGATGATTGTGAATGTTGGGAAGTGTTTGGAGGTTAATGGAAGCACATCAAAATATAATTGGGGGGGGGGGGGGGGGGGATGGATAGGACGGGACGGGTCGAAAGGCAAGGGCCTAAGTGAAAAGGGTCCCACAAGTCTTGAAAGATTAAGCAAGAATCCATAATAACTATAATTTCATCACAATATATAAGTTCTAAAAAGTAAACAATTTCCGTTTTATATATGTGGTTGTTTCCCGAGTGGTTTGACATTACATTATTAGATTTGGATCTTCATATGAAAAAGAAAAGATGAAATATCTTGAAATAACTACTCAAAAGGGAGGGAGGGATAAGTTTGTTCAAAGTGAATCGGTCAAAGGGATTGAATCCGAAGTGTGTGTGTTTGAACTTTGAAGTAGTGAATAATAAATTATAAATGCCACGTGCAAAGGTTGGCACGGAATGAATAAAAAGTCTTGGGGTAGGTATACTTGTGAGACACCTTTTTTTTTTAAAACATCTGGGATTGTAATAATTTTGATGTTTTTCGTAATTATTAGTTCATCAAAGTTAAAGTAAGCAAGCATGAAATGAATTTAAATGACCCCACTGCAAGATGAGTGCGTGATCATCTCCCCTGATCTACTTCTCAGCCCTATTATTGTTTTTTTTTTTTTTATCACAAGCCCTATTATTGTTGGATTCGTTTATTTTAAACACCTGTAATTAAATAAAAAATAATCTCCTAAAAGTCATGAACTTTACTAACATGGTGTTAATTAAGAATTACTATGTTCTATCTTTAATATAACGCTCATTTAACCAACTTGAGGATACCATAAGTTATATAAACTACTTAATTATAGCATATGTTATAGGATATTCTTAAAAAATCTGTGTCATTGAATTATATATTAGTTTATAAATTAAATAAATTAATTTAAAGAAAATTTTCATTACAAGAGATAAAGTGAAAAAAGCAGTTATATTTACGACCAAAGGTCAATTCTAACTGGCTCTTATCTTTAGGACAGATGATAATATAATATATCATAATACTATTAATACTTCATAATAAAAGATATGTTTACTATTTTGGGAGATTAAGATAGCTAGATAAAATTATAATATTATTATATGCTACATGATCTAATTTGAAATACTTATGTTTATCATTATATCATATATCCCCTATGTCTCTAGATCTGTATATGATGTCCTTTAACCAAATTGTGATTTCCCTAAACAAACAATTGAAATTAGTTAAAAACAAAAAATATGAAGGAAATATATTTTTTTCCAAAAGTGTCCTCATATATAAATGAATATGAGAGGTAGAGAAAGTAATGTATGGACGAAATTAATTAATAAGTAATATGGGTAAAAATGTATCCATTATTTAAACAAAGTCAAATAGAATGTTATAAAAAGGAGGACAAACCAATTAAAAAAAATGACTTTATAATTAAGGACTGAATGAGCAATAAGTTATAAGTTGGTGTTTAGAGAAAAATGACAAATCAATGTTTTAAAGTACTTTATTTAACTTTATTATCTCATTTAACCAAGTTTTATATGTTGGGATATAAGGTAGTATTATATTTTGAAGCATGATGCATTTGAAACGAGTCTAAGATTAGGTATAAGGGTTACAATTCTTAATGACGACTTTTGAATGTTAAATCCCTAAGGAAAATGTAAGACTCAACGGAATCAAAGTGGAGGGAAGATGTTTGTGTTTTGACTTTTGAGTTCCGAGGGCAATAAATATTCATTAGCCGTTCTATCTGCAGTACGATAATTAGTCATCAAGAAAATCCATTCTTCCATGATTACATCCATATCTACCACCCCATTACTTACTTACAACTCATTTTCAGTTTATTAACAAGATTAAAAATCATAACTTGATTATATTTTAAATTATAATAGGCTTCCAATTTTATCTCTATTGAATATCAATACTTTAAAAATTAAGGGTTGGCCAAAAAAAAGTAAAAATAAAGGAAAAATTAATATTCTCATCTTTGAGGTTTAAGTGTTTAACAAAGTTTGCGACTCATCAATCCTTGTATTTTAACTTGTCGCTACTTAGAATTTGAAGTTTGATAACTTTTATAAATAACCAGTGTCTCTCTTAAATTGATCTTATGTGGCATTTGACCAGTTTGAAATTTGTTTATTTGGCAATCTATTGAGTGCCACATCAGCATCACTCCTTCCACCTCTTTGTCCTCTTCTCTTTCTTGTTCTTCTTCGATATCTCATTCTCCCCCTCCAACCAAACTCTTCACGCAGGGCAGAACACTGTGAATAATGGTCAAAAGCCTCTCGCCAAGAATACCCCCTCCAATAATAATATTTCCCCCTCCTCCATGTTTCAACTTCCACACGTTGAACACATGGACCTCTTTTACAATCAGCTTTCTGGGGGAATCTCCCCCCCCCCCCCCCCTCTCTCTTCCCTTCTCTATTTCGACCTTAGCAAGTTGCTAACAACAATTTCATGGGTCCTGTCCCATTATTGTTTTCCTGTATCCAAATACTAGATCTTTCGAACTTTCCGGGGGTGATATCCCATCAAATTGAATTAATTATATATAAGTGTGAGGTACGTTGATTTGGAAGGGAATCAGAGAACTGATGAATTTGAATACATTCCCAACTTCCTTGGAAATTTCACTAATCTTGAGTATCTTTTTTCTACTAGAACAAACTGACAGGCTAAGAGATAATGTTCCTTTCATCCAACAGCTTGACTGGCAAGATTCCAAAAGCTGTACGTAAACTCGCTGTCTCATCTCCAAGTTCTTCAACTGATCTAACGGATTAACGGGTGAGATTTCGATAATTTGGGAAAGCATAATAACCTCACCATTGTTCTTGACCTTTCCACCAAGAAAACTTTCTGGTAAATTACCAGATAGTTTATGTAACTGCAGCTATGGGAAGAGTTTGGTTGAGAAGAGGGAAAGAGCGACGATACGGGAGAAGAAGAAAGAGAACGACATAGGCAGACAAAGTGGAGGGAGGAGTGATGTTGATGTGGCACTCGTTAGATTGCCAAATAATCAAATATCAAACCGGTCAATCCCATGTAAGATGAGTTTACGGCAGACCAGATAATTTATAAAATCTACCAAACTTGAGTGACCGAGTCCTAAAGAGTTTAACAATAAGGATTGAGCAAATTCAGTTAAACTTTAAGGATTAAATAATTAATTTTCCTAAAAATTAAACATTAAGCCCAATATTGAACGAGTAGGTGAAAGAGAAAATCAACGATGAAGCCAACAATGGTTGGTCCATTTGATAAACGAGTTGGCTCATAACCAAAATGTTGTGGGTTCAAATCACACCGATATGAAATCTTGTTAGTGGGTGATCTGTAAATATCTCTGTAAATGTTCTTTGATCCTTGAAGTCTATCTTGACCCTGGTAAGCCCCAGGACCCAACACTACAAAAAAGGCGGCATTTAGTAGCAGTTAAAAAGGTTATTTAGTAGCAGTTATAACCGCTACTAAGTATTTACTAGCGATTATCATTACCTCTAGTAAAACGTCAAGGGCAAACATTTAGTCGCGGTTATACGAAACCGCTGCTACATCGATCAACGCCGCTACTGAATCAGTAGCGATAAAAAAACCGCTACTAAACAACAAATGAAAATTTCACTTTTGTTTGTACATTAGCGGCGGTTAACGAAACCGCTACTAATGTGAAGGAAAGCAAAAAACTTTAATTTTAGATATTAGCGGCGATTTATAACCGCTACCAATTTCACGGAAGTTTAGTGGCGATTACAAACCGCTAGTAATGCTATGATGGTTTTAGTAACGGTTATAACCGCTACTGATTTCACCTGAGTTTAGTAGCGGTTTACAACCACCGCTAAAAGTATCAACCCTTAGTAGCGGTTGACTAACCGCTACTAAGTTTAAACAAAATAAAAAAAAATCAGCACTGCCAATTTAAATTCTCAACTATTTTTAAGCAACAACTTGCAATCTATAATTAAGAAGGTTTTTTAGCTCAGAAACATATAAAAGAATATATCAAATTAATAATTAGCACCACAAAAACAAATTATTACAACAAAAAAACCAATTTAACTATAAACAAAAAAAAGAATCCGATAGTGTAAACCTGAAAGAAAAATTAAAAGACAAATTAGTATATACAACAATTAAACATTAAATAAAAAAATTATAACTACAACATAAAAAATTGTAACAAAATTGATAGGCAGAAGAAGATGAAGGAAGACAAGGTCGGATGGAAGGAAAGAATGAAGGAAGGAAGGAAGGAAGGAAATGAACAGAGGGTGAACGAAATAATGGGAGAGTGGTGGGTATTTATAGACGCTGGAGGCGCTAATTAGTAGCAGTTTATGTAACGTAGTATAGCGGTTATGAACCGCTACAAAAAGTAGCGTACCTATAGTAGCGGTTTTAAACCGCTACTAAATTTTCGAATTTGAAAAAAAAATTGATAAAAGAAATGTATGAATATTCATTAAAAAAAAGACATATATTAATGTTTCATACACACCGTTATGTAAAATGCTACAAAATAAAAATAAATTGTTGCTTCAATCATCTTCTTGCTCCCCCCTAAGAAGAAAATAAACACCTATATCAATTTCTGATAATAAAATATGTGAAAAATTGTATAATAACTTTGTAGTGAGCAAACTCACCTAAGTACTGGTAAATGCCCGTCTTCTTCCGGAATGAGGTTATCGAAGTTTTCAGGTTCAAAATGCTGGCTGTCTAGTTCCATATCATCTTCCTCACCCATTTCGTAGAGGTCCCGAGGCTTCATATGAATCACAATGTGCCAAGCTTTGTATTTCTGATCTTGCATATAGTAAACTTGCTGCGCTTGTGAGGCAAGAATATACGGCTCGTCATCTAGTACTTCCTCTGTGTGAATGAGTCTTGAGAAATTGACAGATGTGATGCCCAAGCTGTCGACCGTAATGCCTCGAGAAGTTCTGGTGTCCACCCACATGCAGTTAAAAAGAGGCACGACGAAATGGCCTTGATAGTTTAGCTTGATGATATCAATGAGCTTCCCATAATATGATACGCCTCCAAATTGCATGTCAGTATCACGTAAGCTTGCATAACTCCTTGTATCAAATGTGCCAAACACTCCGAAATTTTGGGTGAGGGAACCTTCATCTCGTGCAACGGTGCAGAACTTAAAACCGTTGACGTTGTATGCCGTATATCTCCTGACATGGTCGAGCGGACCAGTTGCTAGATTTATCATATCAGGTGGATGGGGATTGTTGTCGTTGAGTATTCTGCGTGCAAACCAATATGGAAACTCACGATGGATCTTTTTATCAACTTCAGCAGACGACCTTGTGTGGCTTTTCGACGAGTGGGAATAATGTGTTAGAAGGTGAGTGGACATTGGTGGGACTGTCATCGATGCGAGGAGGGCGGTTAAATGAGGTCTCCATGTCATTAAAATACCGCGAACAATATGTTAACACCTCTTCACCAATGTAACCCTCTGGAGATGCTTTATTCCTGACGTACGACTTCAATTTCCCTAGGTATCTGTAATTGCAATTATAATCAGATTACTGAAACAAAAATCATGAAATTACTGTACGGAGTAATTAATCAACTTACCTCTATATGGGATACATCCAACGGTATTGAATAGGGCCACCCATCTTTGCGTCTTGAACGAGGTGGACAGTGAGATGGACCATCACAGTGAAAAAAGACGGAGGAAATATCATCTCCATATGACAGAGTGTTATAATTATTTTTTCTTGCAATTGATCCAACTCTGTTGCGTCCAAAACCTATGTACACAATCGTCGGTAGAAAGAACTGAGTTGAACCAAAACATTTGACACCTCCAGGGGTAGTGTGCTTTTAATTGCTAGAGGTAGGAATTGCTGGAGCAAAACGTGGTAGTCATGGCTTTTCAACCTGGCAATCTTCTTATCATGCATGCCGACACATATTGAGATGTTGCTTGAATAACCATCAGGAACCTTAATGTCCTTAAGTGTATAGAGGAAGACTTCTTTGTTAACTCTTGTGAGTGTGAATGAGGCTGGGGTAAACTTATCATTCTCATATGGCCAGGCGTCATGACGTATTCCCATCGCCATGAGATCTTTCCTTGCTTGCAGATGGTCCTTGGACTTTCCGGACTCGTTCAGCAACGTGTACAAAACATTGTCACACATATTTTTCTCGATGTGCATGACATCCAGACAATGACGAAGCTTATTAGATTTCCAATAAGGGAGCTGAAAGAAAATGATCCTCTTTCTCCACTGCTGCACGTTATCCCCATAGGACTGGCCGCGAGGCCTTCTGCCTCCGGGCTGAATTTCAACTTGCTTCCCGAATTGTACGTCGACATCTTCAAGCTATTGAAGAACATCTACGCTAGACAACAACACAGGTGGATCTCTCATTTCCTGTGATCTGTTGAATCTAATTTTTTGCGACCTGAACCTGTGACCTCGAGGAAGGAACCATTGGTGACCCATAAAGCACCACTTACGACTATGAGGAAGGCAAACAAAGTCTTGATCAAAGTTACAGTTAGGACAAGCTAACCCCGTATGCACGTTCCAACCAGACAATATGCCAAGTCTAGGGAAATCGCTAACTGTCCACATTAAAGACGCACAGAGTGTGAATAACGTCTTACTGTAAGCGTCAAATGTCTCAACTCCGTTGCTTCACAGTTCCTTCAACTCTTGTATCAACGGTTGAAGGTAGACATCTATATCATTTCCAGGAGCTCTCTTCCCCGGAATAATCATCGAAAGAATAAATGAGCTTTGTTTCATACACATCCAAGGGGCAAGTTGTACGGTATCAATATAACAGGCCATATACTGTACGTAGTGTTAAGATTCCTAAACGGATTGAAACCATCTGATGCGAGAGCTAGGCGGACATTTCTTGGGTCCGCAGCAAATTTCGGGAATTCAGCATCAAATGCTTTCCAAGCCTCAACATCCCTAGGATGTCTCAACTTCCCATCCATGTTGGCCTCTGTTGAATGCCACTGCATGTGCTCAGCCGTTTTAGACGAAGTATACAACCTCTGAAGTCTTGGAGTCAATGGAAAATATCTAAGAATCTTCGCAGGTTTCTTGGTTGCCCATCGACCCCTCTTTGCATATTTGTACCGAGACACGTTACACCGCTTACATCTGTCTAACTCAGCATCGTCTCCCCAATACAGCATACAATCATTCGGACATGCATGAATTTCGGTGTAGTTCAACCCCAACTTATTGATTGTCTTCTTCGCTTCGTAGAATGAAGGTGGGATTTCTGCCTGAGAAAATGCATCTCCCAATAATTCTAACACCATTGACATTCCCTTATAACTAAAGCCACACAAGCACTTGATGTGATAGAGTTTGACTAGAAATGAAAGCTTAGAGTATTTATTGCACCCTAAATAAACAATATTTTAGTGGAAAAAAGATTATTTAACTAAATATAAATAAAAGTTCGAAGTTTTTAGTAGAACCTGGAAACAATGGCTTATCAGCTTTCGTCATAAGGTTAAAAAAATTCCTAGCGGCATCGTTTCGGAAAAAATCTGGCAGTGATCCATCAATGCCTTTTTCAGTAACGATGTTGTCACGTTGCGTACGGAAAGCATTACGCACGACATCATCGATTGGATCTACATGATCTTCGTGATTGTCGATCTGCATTAATCCAACCTGAAACGTTGCAGCAGCTCGTTCACCGTCATCATCATCATCGTTCTCCCCATGAATCCCCCAGAAAGTGTAATTGGATGGGAATCGTTGCACTATAAGATGCTCAAACACAATATCTCTTGGATGCCACTTCTTGAATTTACATTTTGGACAAGGACAAAGAATATTATTGTTGACACTTGAGCGGTCGAAAGCAAAATCTAAAAAATGGTTCAAACCGACCAAATAGCGGGAGGACATACGTGGCAAATTGATCTAAGATTTATCCATTATATGAGAGAAGATATCAAAGAATTGAAGGATTGAAGTTTGATGGAAATGTGAAATGAAATGAATAAGCTGGAGTGTATATAAGCTAATTGAGTGCAGTGCTTTTAGTGACGGTTTATAACCGCCGATAATTGAGTCCATTGCTTTTAGTGGCGGTTCAAAACTGCCACTAAAAGCACTGACAATTAATGGCGGATTATAACCGCTACTAAAATCAATATGACTTTGTAACGGTTTCAAACCGCTACTAAAATCAATATGACTTAGTAACGATTACAAACCGCTACAAATAAGTATATTCGTTTTTTTCCCACTCAATCGCATTTATATATGTTTTTTTTATAAAAATCGCATTTACATATAAAATAACTTTCAGTATAAATAAATGATATCACAACAAAAAAATTAGAAATTTCTGCAATTGTAGCCAAAATAAAACACAAGTTTCACAACTAAAAAAAAGATGCAACAGTCCGGATATTACAAATGTTCAACTAATAAAAAAACCTTATAACTACGCATCTGGCTGAGTGTCATCCGGCTGACCACCATCTGGCTGATTGACCTCTGGCTGGGATCCTAGAGAACGGTTGCGCGTTAGTCTCGGTGGACGTGGTGGTAGTCCTGGTACACGTATAAGAGGTCCGCCTA
This sequence comes from Mimosa bimucronata, assembly GCA_037074515.1. Classification (NCBI taxonomy): domain Eukaryota; kingdom Viridiplantae; phylum Streptophyta; class Magnoliopsida; order Fabales; family Fabaceae; genus Mimosa; species Mimosa bimucronata. The sequence goes on from CM073447.1 coordinate 25,632,092, forward strand.
GGTCCATGATGACTCCCCATATTTATGAGATTTTTAGATATTTTTATTATATTTTGGGAGTCATCAATTAAGAAATTAAGAGATTTTGTGATTATTTGAAAAGATATTGATTTGGGGCATTATTTTGGGATTTGTTTTGGATTGTCTTATATTTAATTAATATAGGAAAGTTGGAAAAATAATAATATTGAAAAGAAAAAAATAATAAGTTTCAGTTTTTATTATTGGTAGTAGATTCTCTTTTAGCTGTTTGATATAGTTTGAGTTTTATTTTCATTTATTTTTCTTTTTCACTTTTGGTAGCCACATGGAGCACAACGTTTTGGATAGAAAAAGGGAAAGGAAGACCTGATGCAAAAGTAAGAGAGGCACGTGAATTAAAGAAGGGATTGATTTGGGAAGTAAAAAAAAAGGAAATGCACAGTTTTGAGAAGCACTGGGGAGACCTAGTTGGGTGGGACACACACAACACAAAAAGGGATTCATTCACGCCGTTGGGGAGACATTCACATACACACACAGAAGGAGAAATTAGAATGGACGCCGCACTATTGACCCTGAGGATTCACTAGAAGAAAGCACGCTAAGCACGGGAAAGCAAGGATTGTCGCCACTGGTTTCTTTTCAGCTTCATCACGGAAAATAAAAATCAGTTTTGAGAAAGAGAGGAGAATTTTTTTACTTCAATCTTCATCATCGACGCTGAACGCAGTGGGCACAAGGAAGAGAATTTTGTGGGTTCTTATTTCCATTTTCTTTTACGATTTTGGATATTGGATCTAATTTTGCTGAGATGCTTTTGTTCAAAGCCATGCGTGGCTAATTTTCTTTTACAACCTAGAGGAACTATGAACTTGTTTGTGACTTAGATATTTTTCCCACTTATTAATTATGTTTAATTTTAATTCAGTTTATTTAATCTTGTTATTATTGATTATTGTTTAGTGACTGATCACCATTGAACATGTTTAGGGAATTTAGGATTGAACTTGACGAAGGGAATTCTAAATAGATTGTGAGATTAAATAATGTGGAATTAGATTTTAATCTAAGGAAATAGATTTAATTTAATTTGCATATAGGATAGACATATACCTAGAAGCTCCGCATAATCAAATTAGGGTGTTACCAATACAAATTGTACCTAGTTAATACGTGTGAGACATTACACAATTAATTTAGGTAAGGATATAAGCGGACCGACAGGCATTTATAAACATTAGGACTCTAGATTAGCTGAGTAAGTTAAGGCATAATTAATTTAATGGGAATAAAATTTAAGAAGCAAACAAGGGATTAGTGACTCTAGGTTGTTCGTTTAACGCTTGAATTTAATCCGTGTTAAAGTTCGTGTTTTTCTTATTAAATCTTAGTTAGTTTTCTTTTACTCGTTTGAATCCAATTCTGTCTTACTCAACTTGAACAAAAATAGGAGATTTATTGCCTAGTTATCAAATAATTTGAGTCTTTGTGGGATCGACCTTGATTTACCATTTTACTATTTTTACGGCCCATACACTTGCGGAGCTTTATTTAAAATTTTGGTAACATCAAGATTTTGGGTCCACCCTCTGAATTATCCGGTCGAGTGCACTGTTGGTACTTTCCACCCAAGACTCCAATCTATCGTACACCTGATATGTAATCTCCTGAGTTAACCGTTCCCTCATCCGAGCCACATACTCATCATAGAGCATCTGGAAGACGCTTGGACGACTGCTGCAGACTGGGCGGTGCTTGCCGACCCAGTCCGGCTATACACCACTGACGGTCGGGCTCCGAAACCCATCTCTCGCACACGGCCAGGGTGCTCCCGGGTCCCAAGTGTAATGTCCCACATCAGCTGGGTTCGAGATGTTCCAAGCCTATATAAGGTGTTGGACTCTCCTACCCATCGGAACGCGTTTTCACGGGGTGAGTGTGGAAGGCTTCGGCCATTATCCCTACCGTGAGGAACAAAACCGTGAGGAGCATAGCTATGTCGCCAAAGCGGACAATATCCTCATCAAGGTTTGGGCTGTTATAGTGGTATCAGAGGCAGGCTCGGGTCGGTGTGCCAGCGAGGGCGCTAGGCCCCCAAGGGGGGTAGATTGTAATGTCCCACATCGGCTGGATTCGAGATGTTCCAAGCCTATATAAGGTGTTGGACTCTCCTACCCATCGGGACCCGTTTTCACGGGTGAGTGTGGAAGGCTTCGGCCATTATCCCTACCGTGAGAGGCATAGCTATGTCGCCAAAGCGGACAATATCCTGATCGAGGCTTGGGCTGTTACACCAAGGGCGGCCCTGAGTGAGGCAGTGGGGTCTATATTATCCCCCTGCGACTCCTGAAGCTCTCTCTCTACTTCTTCAATTCTAGCCTGAACACAGAACATATATTAAACTTTTCTACGAATATAATTGTTATAAAAAAATATGATAAACCTAAATAAAAGTAATAAAATTCTTACAATCTGTTCCTCAGCCTCTCTGGATGTTGAACTCCCGTCATGGTGCTTGTGCTTCTGACGGTAGAAAAGGCCGCACGTAGCCTTCTTCCCTTTCTGCAAAGCTTCGTCCTCCTGAAATTATTGAATAATTTATTATTATGTACAATTAAATAAATATAAATTAAAAATAAATATCAATTAAACAAGAAATGTTTATTATTTCATACCATCTCTCCGTACCCGACCGAAAATGGCTTCGTGCCAGCCATATGATGAACCTTCTTATGCGATCGGCTGTAAACGCCTTGCTGCGATCTCTTCTATTAACATAAAATAAAATTTAATCATGATTATAAATAAAAAATATTTCTTAATGATGAATACCTTAATAATCAAATTATTAAATATACCTTTCCTAAGTCTCCCCTCCTCCAACGGACATATTTCTCCCAGGCATCCGGAGGGACTCTACTAGGGACATCATCTATCAACTCCTCAATCGGCCTACTCCCACCGACATCCCTTTTGTTGAACAATTCCAACCTCTTGTTCTTTCAACCGTCACCCATCTTCCCTTGTCCAAAACCTTTGAACATGTCTCGCACATCAAACTTCTTCTGCAAAATATGAAAAGAAATCATTGAACAAATAATGTTCTTACAATTACAATAATATTTCAATAATAATAAATAATAAATAGAATTCATATCATTTAAGAAAATCATATTCCTAAAATAATAAATAATAGATAAACTATAACTCAATTAAACCGACCTTCACGATTTCCCTCCACGCAAAATCCTTCGCCCATGCATTAACCTTCCTCCAGTCCAAAGTGTCAATCGGGAAGAGCTGGTAATTCTGGCCAACATTCACGCAGAACCTGCCGAACAGTTGACCTCCCTTCCCTTTAGGTTGAAGGGTGAACAGGTTCTAGTCAACCTTCACCCTATGGCCGGTCGGAAGGTTGTGCGTATCTTGCACACTCAGCGTCCTCCTCATGATACTACCAAAAGGATTTGTACAATTTAAAAATACTGTTAAACCCAAGTAAAAATTCGAATTATCTCATAAAAACGACAAAAAATTTAATTCCCTTACCCTGCACTTGTACATTGTACCCAGTTGTCCTTCTAGTGGACCGTCTGCTAGCACCCCCGCCGGCTTCCTCAGTGTTCTCATCACGCAACCATTATTCAAAGTCGTCCAAATCCGGAATCTGAGGAGAGTTCTCATTGTAGAACTTGTTGATGCTATGCTCGGGAATTGGCTCTCGCTGTATACGTTCCCGCTCCGATTCTATACGCTCCTCCCCTCTGAGTTGATTTTGGCGTTGTCGCTCTTGCTCCTCCTTATCAGCAGTCATAGGCCTCTTTTCTCTACCGTGGTCGTTCTTCCTAGCCATGATTGATGCCTAAACTGGTGTCTGAAAATCTGAATTTACTTCTAATTTTCGAAAAAACCGAATAATGCACGTGAGAATGTCTTTTTCACCAAATTCCTCGTACATTTACAAATGAAACCAAGGAGGTTAAATAGTACTTGCATTTAGTAGCGGTTCATAAAAACCGCTACTAATAGTAGCGGTTATACACCAAAAACCGCCACTAATCCACCCCAATTATAAATGCGTCCGTTACGTTAGTGGCGGTTCTCAAACAAAACCGCTACTAACTTCAAAAAAATTGCCGCTAATATCACGCTTCAATTAATGCGATTGTTCAATCAGTGGCGGTTTTACTATAACCGCTACTAATTTTAAACAAAACTGCCACTAAATCATGACCTTCTATTTACCTGCGGTTTTGGTTTCCAAACTGCTACTTAATTAACGCCACTAATGTTCCCGCCAAATGGCACGACTTTTGTAGCGGTTATTTTGAAAGTAACCACTACTAATGTATGCCACTATATTCAATTTGGTCAAACTGACCTATTTAGTCGCGGTTTTCGTCAATAACCGCTACTAATGTGTATTTAGTAGCGGTTTTTGTTTTCCGCTACTAAATTAACCGCTAGTAAACCCCGCTTTTTTTTGTAGTGCAATCACCTAAACATTTTTGTTATAAAAAAATTAATTATGCACAATTAATGACGTGATTTATGATAATGAGTTATGACATAGAAAAAGTTCGCCCTATCCATTATAAATAGGACCAATGCGGCATTGCAATTTTAATTTTTTCAATTTGATTTTTTTTCCTAAAAAGAAATCAGCAACATCAAGATAAGACCACATTGTTCACACCTACTTGAATGAATGTGTCTCATTTAGTTTATGTCAATTCTTTTTAACCTACTTTAATACTCAAATGCAATGCAATCCTATAATTCCATCCAGAAAAGTTCTAAGAACAATATAAACAACATATAAACCACATATAGGATAGTCTGATCTAACAGATAAATATCACTCTAGTCTTTATTATATACTATCTCTGGTCTTTATTATAAAGCACAAACTAACAAAATTTTTTATCCCAAATATAAGGCACTAACTGCCACATTAATTGCATTTTTTTCATTTTACCATTGTCATTAATTGATGTTCAAAGTTGAAAATGTTAAGTTATATCATTTAATGAGGGGTGAAGTTGGAAAAAATAGTCAATTAAGCTTAAATTTAAGGACCCAACTACCATTCCTTGGTTTGTGAGAATTGATAGTTGATACTTTATAATTATGACTAGAGGGAGTATAAGTCTACTTTTAAATTAAAAGAAACTTTTGGTTCTAAATATAAGTCAACTTTTTAGTTAGTAATGATTGTTTTCCAAGTTTAACATTATTAAATACTTACCGGAAAGAGAGAAATATGTGAGAATGATTTATTAATGTGTGTGTGTGGGGGGGATTTTAATAAGGGTACTATTAAAATTTTCTATCAATTTAAGTCATATTTAATGACTTAAATAACCGCCATTAGTTTATGAGAAATTAGTAAAAATGAACTTCTAATTAGAACCAGATTGATATGTAACAACTGTACATTACATTAATTTATAGAAATATGTAGTAGTTCCTACTTCCTACGATCAATCAAATATGATAATTTTTGTTTTAAAAAATTAAAACTTCTATTACTTCCTAATATTATATTTCTCTAATTCTATTTATAAATCATTTTTAATATGTTTGACAAAAACTAAAAAAAAACTTAAACATCATTAACTACAACTTAAAGTTTTGTAAATTGATATGAAAATTTTATAATGCGGCTTAAAATAGGATACAAAATTTTCACTATACATTATAAATAGGACGAGAGGGAGAGAAGTATAAAAAAAGGATGAGAGGGAGAGAGCAAGGTACACAACTTTCTAAGCATTCCCAAAGATAGGGTCTTTCATAGTAGAACTGTAAAGTGCAAAGCACTATCGTCGATAACCAAAAGTTCAAAAGCTTCACTCCAATAGACATGATACCTCAAACAGCCGAATACAAGGCTTTTTCTATGAAGTGCTTCAAAAGACCCATCCTAGTGCATTAATAAACTACACATCAAGAATGTATAATTAGTGCGATAGTATTGTATGCCCCCAAAATTTCACCCTTAAATAAGGAAAGTCAAGCCCACACGCACGAGCCTAGGAGACAAGGCCATACGCAGAAGCCCATCTCGAGGAGCGTCACATCTAAACTCCCTCGGCCCATTAGGCGTAAGCAATACCACGGACCAAGAGACACGCCTTCAACAAGAGATCCGTTCGCTCAAGGAGTGCACCCAAGACAGAAAGGCGCAGAGAAAAGAAACACATTTGTTTTGAATAACGCCACGTTACTTCAAGAAAGAAGGATTGAGTATTAGTTCCTAGAATCAAGGAATAGATGCGCCATTCTCATGAGATCCAGCCCCCAAGACCCCAAACGGGAGGATCATGGAGAAAAGATCGTAACAGAGTCCCACGATATGAGGAGCGACATTTCGAAAGTCCTGAAAGAATAAAAGAGCTAGAATCGGATAGGGGAGTGCACCTGAACGCATTCAAACAACATTTATACTTTTGAAAGCAAACGAGCAAGCATACTCTTTACAATTTCATTTTTCATTGTTCTTGATCTTTATTTTCATTTCCCTGTATTCATAATTAGCCTTTAATTCTTTTAAACCATTGTATTGTTCCAATAGTTCACTCTTGTATTTTTGGTGACACTTAAATTCACTCTTATAAATCCCGTAAAAAGCAAAAACTATATAATAATCTCTTGAATTTCATTTTAACCATATTTTTTACCACCCCAAATACCAACAAGAATTAGTTATAATAAAAGCAGTTTTAACAGCCTACATACAATACTAGTGTAAGACTACATTAATACATGCAGAAAATGCCTTTAAGAGGTTCATTCCATTGAGACCATTATTGCTCAAATTCGACCCAATTAGATAGCACTCATGAAATATAAACGGCATGGAACCACTCATTTCCCCCACTCTCATATTCCCTCCTCTTCCCCTCATCTCAGCCCTTCTTTTAACCTAATGGCCCATAGTATCAGATTCTTCTTCTCTTATGTGGCGCTCCATAACTCCTCCAATTAAATCCAAAATGGAAATTCCAACTTTTACATAGCTTATACTGTTTATAAGACGAAAACACAACTACAATATGATTGATCCTTATACAATTGCCAATATGTGATACACAGAAATGTTTCTCTGAACGCATGAACTATAGAACAACAAATTTCCCCTTTCTATTATGCATTATCTGAAAGAAAATGATTTCAATCATTCACCAAAAAGAGGGACTAAGAACACAATATGAATAATACTCAATTCGTTGAACACACTGATATAGAGAAGCTCAAAATGGGGTAAAAACTTCCTTGACTCAAACCGTACGGCATTACTCTTAGACGCGTTGGAAACAACCGCATTTTGTAAAACCCTACTCCTGAACAAAATCTCACAGCTTTTACCATGGCTATCCAATTTAGCGAGGACAGAATCAATTGGGAAAGTCAAAGGTGAAATCAAAGAGGTGGGTGTGGAGATCGAAGAGTTTGGCTCGAATTAGAGATGTTCCTTCATTCCTCACTAGTGCAAAATACCTCATTTGGTGATCGGTAAAAATGGCCTTTTGCTACTACATATGAGCAATAGTTGAATAGACAGTAGTGGTAAATAGGCGCCTATGGTGACTAGTCAATTATAACAGTCACCGTAGGTGCCCACTTACCGCTACTCTTTATTCTACTATTGCAGTAGCGAAAGGCCATTTTGAACCTTCATCGTAAGGTTTTTTTAAATAAAAAATAAACCCAAAATTAACCACTCTATTACATTTTATTGATATAAAAAATTGGTACACTCACTAATAGTGACTTAACGGCCATTTGCGGTCTTTACCGTAAGCAAACAAATCGTCAAAAGTAGTATAGTAGAGAAAGGGCCGTTCTGCAAAGATTGTGGTTTAAGCAAGTCAATTAGTACTAATTACACTCTTAATTGGAAAAGAGTAGGAAAATTTTCAGAAATTTAGTTGAAATAAAAAGTGAATTGCAAATGTTGACAAAATAGAAAAATGGTAGAAAACACACTTGTTCAAGAGAATAAAAGGCTTAGGGTTACGTATCCCCATTTTATTTCATGAACTAATTAAATTCCCTCTTTATTAGCATCCTAATGAAACTATGTGTGAGTCTAAGGTTCTTTTGCATATGAAGAAGCTTTCTTAAGAAAAGTTCAAAATTATACTTGCATTAATTGCACAATCTCTTGCCACAAGTAATGCAAATCCCAACCAACCTCCTATTGACAATGTTAGGTTAGTAACTATATCTCTATGTTACCAACTAACCATCCATTTAAAACCATAAATTTCAAGCCCAACATGATTTCATCCAAGTTCTAAAACAAAATACACTTTCTCAAGTCATATTTCATTTAACAAAGAAAGTGGTGCTCAAGCACTTGTAGAAGAAAGAGTAAGATAAAAATCCACACATAAATTCCATTCATAGTATAAAAAGAGGGAAATACATAGTTCAATCCATAAAATGGTTTAAAGTAACTCTAGAGAAGGGTTTTAATTACACATACTTGAAATTAAAACAAAAACTAAAGCTAGAGAAAAGTTCATTGTAAAAAAATGAGGAGAAAAAAGAGGAAGAATGAAAAATGAGAAGGAAGAAGCTTAAATCTCTTCAATCTTCTCCCAATCCAATTTTCAATATCCCAAACACCTCCAAGCTCTCTCCAATGGCACACAACCTTAGAAAACTACCTCCAAGTGAAGTATGTTTGTTCTGGCCCAAAAACCTAGGTATTTGTTTATAAAATCAGCACAATTTAATCAAAACATAGTTTCATCGGGCCCTCACTGTGGGGGGCCACGGCGAGATACAAAGAGCAGACCAAATTTGCCAGCCCTCATCATGGGCCTTGCTGTGGGAGGCTATGGCGAGGTACAGAGAAGCAACACCTTTAACAGGCCTCGTCGTGGGCCTTGCTGTGGGGAGGCCACGGCGAGGTACAAAGATGTGCCAATTTTTGTTCTTTGTTTGTTGCTTGCCACCAATTAGCCCGGATCTTTCCTAGCTTCTTTGTATTTGTCCACCTCTTCCTATACAAGAGAGAAAGAGGGCTATGAGTTCAAAAATTTATTCACAAATATATATCATCAAGCTCCACAATCTCATACCAATGTAAGTGTTTCTTTGTTACTATTTTTTTATGAGTTTTTTATCTACTTTTCAAAACTATACCTTCAAAAGCATGTACAAGTATGGGCAAAATGTGATGAAATGTATGAAATTATAGAGCTTATCCAATAGCCAAAGCAAAAAATGAAAAACATAAAAAGCCTATATATAGTCACAAACTACGAAAGACACAAACACAAAGAGATACAAGAAAAAAAAAAGACAAGACTTACAACTAAATGTAAAGCAAAACGAAAAATGACAAACCATATTCATTTAATCGTCAGCCCACCCTACTCTATCTCACCTTCAAGTGGCGTCTTCATGTCTTCATGTGCTTGAATCAGATCCTTCTCCAAAATAGAGACTAGAGAAGGTGGGGGCTGAGTAACTAACCAAATGCAATGGAAACACCATTTTTATCCTATTCACCGTCAACAAGTCTAAAGTGCCAATCTCTCATTTTTGAGGAAATGCAGTTGCCAACGCAAACATCTGAACTAGGGGGGGGGGGGGGAAGATGAGGGAATTGATTGGATTTAAATCATTCAGCAAGAACTCACCTTCAAAACTTTTTTCTAGGCTTATAGTCTTCATCAAGAGTTGATCGTAATGAGGATTCTAGAATAAAATGCCCTTAAAAGAACAGTAATTACTAAGCTGCAGAGACACAACAAAGGTAATCATAATATAGCATGACAATCAAACAATCAAAAGAATTATCTTAGTCTAAGATACACAATCTTCCTGCATTTCCAAATCTTTCTTAGAGAATCAAATGTAACCCCAGAATTTCATACTTGTTCTATCAAGTATGATCATAAAGAACTTCAATTACTCTATTTCATATATGATTGATTTGCACAGATTTTGATTGCAAAAATAATTAAAAAACAAAGAACACCGACCATCTGTGCAAATATGGTTCACCATTTTCACAGTTTTTAGTGTGTAAATCTAGGCCCCATCTCCCACTCGTTAGAGTCCACCCAGTATCGGCGCCGAAATTTTTGCGTCCCGATGAGGAAAATGGGTTGAGGGATTACTGGGGTGCTATGGGCCATTAAATCAAAGGAAGGGCAAAAATGAGGGGAATAGGAGAGTGGGAAAAATGAGTGGTTCAGCGCCTGAAATTGAAATGCAAATGTGTCAAATATCAGTTATTCAATTAATGTGTTGAAACAATTTAATGGTGTGGTAATGTTTGCTAACGAGTAAATGCGATCCCATCAAGTAGAATTTAAAAATTAAGGGTCATATATGTGCAATCTCACTCAATAAGGGGAGATTCTGTTTCAATATTTGTAAACAACTACATGATATCTTCGTCATATGACTGTTACATTTATCGTTGCACCAAGACTTGATCATTATAAAAAAAATGAATTACTAATGCATTTCTTTATGCTATACCTTTAATGTAAATTGATTTAATTGTGTGATGATTAAATAGATTTTATAGATAATGCGGAGTTCAACTATAAGTGATTGATTATTTGAGTGCTCTAACAATTTATGTTGTTTTAAATATATTAGAAAATACTTCCTCCATTTCTAAAAATAAAATCCAGCTGATTTTTTAAAAAAAAAAATTAAGGAAACTACATAAGCCACTTAATCATAACGAATTTTGTGTATAATTAGATTATATGTTAACTTATACGTTAAATAATGTAATTTAAAAAAAATTCAGGAAAATCAATTTACAAGTAACTAATTTAGCTTTCTTATGTTTTCTCAAAAAAGCCAACTAGATGTTATATTTAGGATAACAGGGAGTACAATATTTAGACTTAGCTTGTAAATATAATATGTAAACCAAAGACCACGTTACACGCTTAGATTCTCCCCTTATAGGAGATAATGGCAAATCAATTCAGTCAATCTCCTTTTTACCGTCAAAGGGTGTGTTTGGATTACCGTTGGAGAAGTGACTTTTTTTAGAATGACTTTTTTTAGAAGTGACTTTTGGATAAAAGTTATTTGTGTGAAGTGATTTATGTTTGGATTTGTGATGATAGAAGTGACTTTTTTTCAATCTGACTTTTAGAAACATGTTTGGATGATTATATTGAAAAGCACGTTTAGATGAAAAATTACTAAAAAGGGCATTATTTTTATTAAATAATACATATATAATATGCATATATTCTTATTAAAGACTTAGTTTTTCCCTTATTTTCAGGAAAATAATTTTAAAAAATAATATTTTTTGCTCAAAGGAGTATATTGTGGGAGAAAGTAGTTAGAAATTGTTGTGGTAAATTTTTGGAGATAAAAAGAAAATTTTAGATTAAAAGAAATTATCTTATTTGAGAATTTTAGAGGTCTAACAGTCTAATTTTCCTACTCACTTTATTAAATAATACATAACAAAAGGCGTGGGACCCACCAGAAGTCAGAAGTCAGAAGCCAAAAGTAACTTTTTTTTGCTTCTGACTTTTACCGTTACAGAAGTCATTTTGAACCAAAAGTCATTCAGAAAATAAGTGCAACCAAACATATTTTTTTTTCAAAATGACTTTTGCCTTTTGGGATGTGCTTCTAGGATCCAAAAGTAGGATCCAAACACACCCAAAATAATTGCTTACATCAAACTGAAATTCGAAGCTTACATTAATCAGTCATGAATGAAAACAGGGCAAAATAAAGCCTAAAACAAAGAAAATCCTACAAAATCCGGTAATAATAACTTTGCAAGTCATCCGAAGTTATCTAATCGAAAGACATGACCCCTTTATTGAAACTTTAGTAGCCTAGTCAACCATCAAAATTGTTTTTATAGGACTCAATTGATTATAGAATGGTTCTTGATTAGATTGCTATATTTTCTATGAGCACATCACACTTCCATTCAGGAGAGGGATTGCCTTTATTGAGACAAATAACAAGAGGAAGATTATATGATTCAAATTGAACGTCATCAAGCTAATTATGCTCAACGGAACTAATTGCTTCCGTGAATAATGAAGAACGTTCAGCTATGAAAACTGAGTCTGCTATTAGCAGCTTTGTCTCCTTCATCAAGTAACCACCCATTTTGGGAGAACGCACTATCCAATATTTGGTTCATATTAAAAAAGTTCGGGGGAAATTAATTACAAGTCTTATGGAAGGAATTTAATTAAGATGAGGTCCTACAAAATCTCCTATTTAAACTGAAGTCCCACCAAATCCCATAATTAAACTAAGATTCCTAGTTCTGGCCAGAAAGTTGTCATTGTCTGGTTAAAAGTTGTTAGTGACCATGAATTTAAATTCTTGGTTACCAACAACGTTTGATTAGACGATAACAACTTTTTGAGCATTTGTAACAACATTATGAGCATTATTAACAACTGCTATATAAATTCTTGATACTAACAACATTTGTCAAGACGGTGACAACTTTTTGGGTGATTGTAACAATATTATGGGCATCAATCACAGCTCTTTACACTCTTGGTCACTAATAATTTTTTGTCAGAAGACGACAATTTTCTAGCTAGAACTAAAGACTTCAGATTAATTAGGTGATTTTAAAGGATCCGGTTTAATTAAGATATTTCGTTGGACTTTATCTTAATCAAATTTCTTTTAGAGAACCTATAACTAATTTTCCCAACAAAGTTTCCCATATCCTTCCAGAAGAGATTACATATAATTTGAGACTGAGAGTAGTTTACAAATCATACAAGTTAATGCATTAAAATAGATTGTATATAATGTAGGTCTCATATATTTTAAGTTTTTTGTTACTTACTTTTCTAATATAGAAAAATATGAATGGAGATTATTCATATGTTGTATAAACGTACGTAACTCCTTATTCATTTCGTTGGCAAAAAAAAAAATGCCTCATTCTTTTTGTAATTTGTAGTGAGTTTTTTACTAGTTACTTATCCAATAGCTAATTTTTTTGCAAATAATTTTAACACATTTTAAAATTTAAAATATATTTAAGTTTATTTGATTTGGTTGGAAATATGTGCATTATGAATATACATATATCAGTTTAAATACTTAAGTTTTGTTTTGGGGGAGAAGTGTTGAAATGGAAAAGAAGAAAGAAAGTGAGAATGTGATGTGAGAAAGGCCATGTATAGAGCAATCAGAGAGCAAATATATGGATCAAAATTTGGAGTTTGGACATGTTTAAGTATTTGTTTTCTTGGTGCATGGACATGTTTATGTGAATAAATGGGTTTGGGGTTTCTTTCGGAGGAGGCAATTATGTGGGCCTCAATTGCTAATAAGGCCTGGGAATAAATTATCCAAAACATGTGTGGAGCAATAGCCCATGGATTCATTAATGGGTATTTTGACATTGTGTTAAGCCCAAGATTTTGAACAGCCAATGTAATAAATAACCAACGAGTGTTCCATGAGGGAAGCATCTACCAGGTCTGACTAACCTCTCACAATATATGATGAATTAAGATTTGAATTCTTTTTAGGAAGGGTGTTAACATTTAGTACCCTACCGGTGCCTCCAATGGTATTAACTACAATATGAGGTTGCTTATACCTATAAAAAACAATATAAAAATTAATCAATGAAGGTTGAGTCTAACAAAAGAAGTTAGTCAGATTATTGTTTGATTACTTGTTGGGAGAGACACATTTCTTTCTTATATGTGTCTCAACAATTGCATTCAATAAGAGGATACTTGTACCTAATAAACAATGCAACAAAAAGGGTGAACTGGGAATTGAAATAACTTGTTTCATTGAACTGATATCTCATTAGTGTTTGAACAACATTACTGCACCCCTTGCGGACATGAAAAACTGAGGAGATAGAGATGTATAGGAATATGGAAGAGGGAGAAAGCGAAGGGACTAGCACAGTGTGAGCTCTCATCATCTTCAATTCCCATTACCAACATCATCTTCTCCGCTCCTTTGCTTTCCTACTTGTAGCTTCTCATCTTTTAGCTCCTAACTTTTTTATCTTTGGATCTTAGCACTACACACATGCAACAATGGGGAAAAAAGCAGGTCCATGTAAGGAAATATAGTTACAAATAAGACCTCTAATTTTAGTTTATTTCCCAAATGTATTGGGATTATGAATAATTTTTTAAAAAACATGTGAAATGACCAAAGTACCCCTTTTAACCACCAGCATTAAAAATGTAATTGACCAACTATTTACGCCAACATTATGGTCTAGTGGTAAAAGACGGTAAAAAGAAATTAAGGGTGGTAATATATAAAACAAATATAATTCATAATTCCAATTCTGAATTAAATTTGTGCATTTCGGTTATAATTGAGAATTGAAGATTATCTTAATTTAACTTATTCACTTAATCTTCCAATTAAAAATAAGTAAAAGAAATGTCTCCTTACATCAAGATAAATGTGTTTTACTACATTTAAAAAGGTTTTCATACTTATTACACAAGTGGTAAACACACATAATTGGACACAATAATCAAAGAGTTGAAGTGAGTATAGGAGAAGAAGACGTGAGGGAATGGGGAGGCTTTGATGGCGAAAGAGGCCAAACCCAACTGAAAAGCTCATAATAAATAACACAGAATGGTCACACACCCTTTTGAAAATGAAAGCTTTTTGGGACATTAAATAATTCACCTATGGCTTCTTCTCATTCCTACCCTTCCTCTTAGTATCTTTCACTTTCTATCGTCCAAAAAATAATAAATAAAAGTAGACAAATAAAATATGGCCTGCATTCATTCAATTAAATTCCAAAATAGGGCATCATGACCTTAACTTTCTCTTCCCTTTCATGTAAATCCCCCATCTCCATTTCTTTTATTTCTCTCTTGGGCTTCTCCTTTTCCTTTTTTTGCCCACATTTGTTTCCATCCTCATTTTCTTTTATATATGTCTTTTTTTATAGTTTTTATAATGTTTTGTAGTTATCCAATTGTGATCCACATCAACCACTAGCTTACTTTTGTTAAAAAAAAGTTTACAAATCGTTGAAATTTTCTTTTTAATTCCTCAGTGCTAGTGTTTTCTTAAAATGGTGTGTCAGAGTTGTGTTTTCAATCGAGATCACTAGACAATTTAGCTAACTCGTCCCTCTTACATATGCACTCTTCAATTTGTTCTTCGAGGGATGAAATATTTCTGAATAACATCGTTGTATTTAAATTTCCCCCAAACCAATTATCATTTTAGCACTATCATAAGATTTTAATTAACTAAAATATTATGTACTTATTGGTAGCAGAAAGAAGATCAAAAGGATGTGATTGATGAGGTGGTTCTTTGAACCACATCACCTATTTTATGTATACATAGTGATGTTTCTTTAGTTTTCTAGCAGCGACAATTAGGGGTAAGCAAAACCGAACCGAAACCGAAAATCAAACCGAACCAAATGTATTTCGGTTTTCGGTTTCGGTTTTTATTTTATTACTTTTCGGTTTCGGTTCGGTTTTTAGAAAACGGTTTCGGTTTGAAACCGAAAATCCGAAAACTATAATAATATTAAAAAAAAAAGAAATTTTTGTTTAAAAATAGGATAATAAGTAAGGCTAAATAAATATCTCAAAATCCAAACAAATAAAATTTTCTTTCTAATAAAAACAAACACTTTTTAAATATGTGGCATTAGAAAAAAAAAGCACATAATGTTTATTAATTACAGAATGTGCTCTAAAAGTTAAAGAACCAATTTAATATTGTCATGTATTAAGTATTATTTTTTTTGTTTTGGACATATTGAATTAATATTTTAATTGATTTAGATAAGATATTAAATTTGTATAACTATTCATATATATTGAATCCATTTTTTTCCTTTTTTCATTGAATTTTTGTATTGGACAAAATTGCAACAAAATAGTATTAAAAATATAGTCCAGAAACCGAAAAGCCGAACCGAAAACAATTCGGTTTTTTCGGTTTCGGTTTTTTGGTTCGGTTTCGGTTTTGCCATTTGCCCCTTATCGGTTTTCGGTTCGGTTTCAAACCGAAAACTGTTTGCATACCCCTAGCGACAACAACAGTGACACGGGTTTCTCTAGCTTCAACTTAAGGTTAGGGTTTATGACGTTAGATTGGTGGTGTTGTGAAGTTCAATTTTTTGTTTTGGATCTTTATGCTGATGTTTTTGTTTAATATCAATGGTTTAATAATTTAATTACCTTTTTAAAAGGAAAGAGGTGTGAAAATTTTCATAATGTTTTTTTTTTCAATTATGATAAAACGATTACTTATATTTACGGGGAACACATTCCTATTTGTTTTTTAATTCACTACACTCCTATAGTGCTATAGGTCTCCTCCTAATCCTTATCACCCGCCAACATGTGTCTCATATGTTTAACTCCATTTCCCCAATTCATGTTAACTAAAGCAGCCATTGACTTTTTATCAATTATTGTATCAGTAATTTATTCCTTAACCTCTCAAACATCAATTAATTATTATTTTCTTGGTTGAAAAATTATGTGTAAACTTCAAGAGTGACATCATGTATAATCCATTTCCATAAGTACGATTAGTATTGATGTAGTTGTCAATTTCCCCTTTTATTCTTCTTTTTCGGCTATCAATGAAGCAGAGACATTGTCCTCTTCCTCTATTGCCGACTTTTGATTACTATTAAGGATTTAGGATGCAAACGCAATCAATTGCTATTAAGATACACTTAATTTACCCATTAATGATATATCCCTCCAATAACTAGTTTAACAAAGATTTGAGTTAATTAGATTAGTAGCATGCATATCGATTCACGGTACCTTACCATTCATGAACAAGTACAAGTTTCCTTATAGAATAATTACGGAAGAATAATTTTTGTTGGTATAACGTGTCCATCATATCAATATTCATTACCCAATAGATATCTAAAAATCACATTAACGTGATCGTCAATGAAATACTCTTTCTTCTTATTCAAATAACTAGCTAGTGTACAATATATAGGGAGTAGAAAATAGATAAGAAAGGAAAATACAATCAAAAATAAATGCATAGAAAACTCTAGAAGTAAAGTCACATAGAATAGGAAATAATAATCATGATTGATTATCCTCAATCACGCTAATTTATTTTGATTGATTCTAACACTCATTTTCAAGCTGAAGAATAGATGTTAATTATTCATAGCTTGCTTCGCAATTCTTCAAATTTCAATCTAGCTTCGCTAGGCTCGTACTTCTCTATTTTTGAGTGTCATAGGCCTCAGATCGAATCTTCATTCGGGGGGAGGGGGGAGAGAGAGAGTGAGTGAGTGGCTTCCTCTGATTTCCCTCTGTTTGACTCATATACCCCAAAAGAAAGACTGATATGTTCAAGTTCTAGAAGGCTCAAAGATTCCTGTAACAATTCTAGTGGCTTCAGAATACTCTACAGACACTCAGGTAATGGTTATCAACCATAAACTCAATGGGAGCAACTACATTCAATGGTCCCAAAGCGTCCTAAGGTACATCCGAGGTAGAAGAAAGGGAAAAAAACGTTAATGGAGAGGCACCACAACCTGCTCCTGAGGATCGGTCGTTTGACACTTAGTTTGTTGAAAACAACCAAGTGATTACTTGGTTATGTTATTCGATGACCAATAAAATAGGCGATGGGTATTTACTTGCAAACACGACTAAGGAGATATGGGATGCAGCAAAGCGCACTTATTTATCCTTGAACAATATTTATCCTTGAACAACACTGTGGTATTGATTCAACTAAAAAGACAACTTTGAGATTTGAAGCAGGAGAATTGATGGTGACTCAATACTATAACGTGTTGTTGAAGATTTGGCAACAACTTGACTTGTTTGAAGTGCATCCATGAAAGAATGTTGAGGATGCTCATTATTATAAGTAACTCTTGTTGAACAGGGGTCTCATCGATACATATGAAGAAGTAAGAGGCAGAATCATGGGTTTAAAACCCATGCCCAATTTGTTTGAGGTCTTTAATTTGGTGCAATTCAAGGAAAGCCAAAAGCAACTGACTCAAGGCTACTCAACTCCTATGGAAAGTTCTCCTATGGCATCAGAAGTGGTGCAACCATCCATTGCAACAAAAAGGATCACACCCGGGATGAATGTTGGGAGCTACATGGCCGACCATCTAATGGAAGATAGAAATACCAGCATGATGAAAAAAGCCACATCCCAGCATCTGAGCAACCTAAGAAGGAAGATTATTTGAGGAAAGAAGAATTGCAAATGTTCTGTCAACTCCTTGCAAAGAAAAATAAGTCTCAATCTACTCCTAACGTGCACCTTATGCAATCAGGATTTAAGCTCATGGAGGATGATTGAGAGTTCTAAGGAATGGGATGGACTCTGCTATCTGATTTAAAGAATAAAGAAATATATATTGTGGACTTGAGGCCTCCAAGACTTAAAAAAGTACAAACCCATGCAAAAGAAACAAATGAAGATTCGACCCTCAGTACTAAGCCCAGGCACCACTTTTCTTGGGTTGGGATCAAACAATGCTTTGGTACCATGATAAAATCATAGAATAATCTTTCTTCTTGATTCAAATAACTTATTAAGGGTATAATATATCGAGAGTAGAAAGTAGAAAAGAAAGGAAAATACAATCAAAAATATGTGTAATACAATCTAGAAATAAATGCATGAAAAACTGTAAAAGTAAAATCATATAGAATATGAAATAATAATAATAATAATCAAGGACTGATTATCCTTATTCACGCTAATTTATTTTGAATGTGATTGTAAGAATTTGGAGATTATTTTATTCAAAAGGGATGATTAAATTATAAATTAACAAAATTGTCATTGAAGGTCGGTGTGGCTGATATTGTAGCTAGTGCCGTATCCACAAATTTTTGGAATTTGATACAATTCATTCTTTTCTTAATTACAAATAACAAAATTTCTGGAATTTATTATGAAAAAGAAAGAATGAATGTCCAATGTGTTGCATGAACAGAAGGATTTAATGTGTTTTTTTTTTTTTCAGAAGGGTCCTTTTATTATAAACAACCAGCAAAAGTGTACATCCAAGCACAAAAGTTCAGTGCATAAAGAAATAAATTGGGAACAAGATACAAATCCAATATCAGCCAACAACCATTCTAGCTGGAAATATAATGTGTTACTCCTACACAAATATAATGTATTACTTCTATACAATTAAAATAATACTTAGAGGCTAAGCAACAATAGTTCATATTTATGCATTTGTAGATATACTTTCTTTGTACACTACAAAAAAAATGAAATTACCGATAGAATAAAATTCCGTCGGTAATTTAATTAGCAATGGTGAAATTACCGACGGAATATATTTCGTCGGTAATTTCATTTTCGACAGAATTCCGTAGATAATTCCGTATTTTTTTTTTTTTTGTAATGGTAGAGGATGTGATATTCGATACTAGATGCTTTTTTTTTTTTTTGCCTTAAAATACTTAATACTCCTATGAAATTTCTACCTTCGTATGAAACAGTTAATTGTACCGCACCAACTCAGCAAGAACTTGTACATGTTTACATGCTTAAGACCAATTCCAAAGGAATACAATATGAAATCTATTCTTTCTGATTTTTTGAGACAATGTTGAAATATTCAAGTGATCAGAAAAAACACAGTAATAAACTAATGACCACACATAGCAAGAGGACGAGGACAATATAAAATGATGAGGAAAGAGATAGAAAACTAAAATAGTCATAAGATCAGAGAAGACAAAAAGACTATATAATTGGTCGATACTGAAGAAAGTAAAATAAACTTTGAGGCTGGTAAAAAAAGAATCAATTTTTTGAGAGAGGAAGAAATACGGGTTATGAAAAAGCAATTATTGATGGACTATCCAAATTATTATATCCACTGGATCGACTCTAATAAATAGACATGACGCTAATCAGAGTCTCAACTCAAAAGATTATCATCATCATTATATATATGGTGACAAAGCTGTAGAAAATATTGATGTATGAATTAATAAGAAAATTTCAAAGAAAAGATCCTCTCCCGTTTAATTGACAGGAGCATAAATTTTGAAAATAAAAAAATAAATCATTAAGAAACCTTATATAACTAGTCAATATTTATGATAAATTATTAAAAGAACTAATGATAATAAAAAAAATGTCTTTCTTCTTCCTTTTCTTTTCCCATTTAATTTCTGCAAAAGATGAAATGCGTGACAAAAAAATCTAGCGAACTAAAACTCGCCTTATAAAATGTAATAAAAAAACATTTGATTTTTATTTTGCTAACAAAAAAAGCATCTAGAAAGAATCTCTTGTTGAAAATCCTATATTTTAGGAAATATTTGTAAATATAGTTTAAGGAAATATTTCTAAATATTAAATTTTAACAAACTTATTAGGAGAGCGATTTTAGGAAATTTATTAGGAGAGATTTTAGAGTCATGATTGTTTTTCGGATTGTAATTAACATAGAATTAAGCCTAATTGATTTGGTCTTCTCTCCTCTTTCTCGTGTATATAATCATGTACAGATTCAATAAACATTGTCGGAATTAATTTTAATCAAATTAGTGTTCTTACCTCATTCAAAGCACTTGATTGTACTCCTTCGGTTCTAGATATAAGAGGTAACATGGCAAATATTTTGGTTCAAAATATAAGAGATAACATATAAAAGTCAAAGTAATAAATACATGTTTTTCATTTCTAGTCGTGTATATTAAATAATGAAAAGGCGAAGAGAAACTGTGTATAATAAATAAGTTAGGGTAAAAATAAAAAAATTATTAAATTTACCCATAATAAATTATTCCAACATATTTTATTGGTATATGTAAAAAGTTTAACTACCTGACCATAATAGAACCGGAGAGAGTAAAAATGATTATAAGATAACCTGAGGGAATTCTCAATTCTCACTGGGTGTGTTTGGCTCGCCTACTTGCAGCCAAATAAGTTCTTATTTTGATAAAAAAGGACTTATTTTCAGAAAAGGACTTATGAGCATGTTTGTCTCGACTTATAAAAATAAGTAACTTATAACTTATAAGTCAAAATAAGTATAAGTTCTTTTTTTCAACTTATGACTTATGACTTATAAGTCACTTTTTTTGGTGGAACCCACAATCCTAACTTATTTTACACATCAAATCACAACTAACACAAACATAAATCACTTTTTCAAAAGTCCATCCAAACATACATCTCATTACACAATATGACTTATGACTTATAAGTCACTTGTTTTAACAGCCCATCCAAATATAAATCTCATTACACAATCTGACTTATTTTCAGTTTAACTTATTTTCAGTTTGACTTATTTATAAGTCACTTTTTCAGAAGTCCATCCAAACACAGCCATTGTATCTACTTTTTACGCACGCGACACGCATATATTAATTACAACATGATGAAAAACATGGTCCATTTCTTTGAAAGCAATTGTTACAAAAATGAAAAATCTCAAAAACTTAATTGATCCATTGGTAACTCTAGTGGCAAGAAAATGAATTTTAAGTGACACTCCCTAATCTTTTTTATAAGAGGTAATCAAATTTTTTACATATACCAATAAAATATGATGAAATCATTTATTATGGGTACGTTTAACAATGTTTTTTCATTTTTACCTTCACTCATTTATTATACACACTTTTTCTCCCTTATTTGCACTTACAATTCTCTTCCTATTTATAAGCCCCCTTTAACTAATTCTCACATACCAAAGAGTGGAAGTTATAGCATTAAATATGCCCTTTTTTGATAAATCTTTCCAATATTACCCTCATTTAAAAATGAGTATTAAAATAATATTAATTGTTTGTTTCTTTCTTTTTTACATTTAATAGGGATAAAATAGTCACACTAACATTTATTCATCCCAAACTGGACTTATAATGAAGAACAAAATTTTTGGAGTAGTTGGACTTATAAATATGAACACTTTGGTACTAATATATAAGGGCATAAATGAAAAACATACCTTTAGTATTTTAGACTTTTGCATATTAATTCTTATATTTTGGATAAAAAGTTTGTCATGTTACCTCTTATATTTAGAATCAGATGGAGCAGTTCAAGGTTGTGAACTCGTGAGCTTAAGTAAACTCATAATAAGAATGTAAAATCGGATCGTAAAATAGAATCATAAATTCGTAAGAGATTATTTTTATAAATAAATATGAATTTGAAGGATATAATTAAATAAGAAATACAAAAAATAAAAATAATTTGACTTAAATATATTTTACATATGTATAGTTATATTAAATATTCTTTACCAAATTCAATAAAGAAATCTTTATAAAATTTATATATAAATTCATTGAATATATGGTCATATAAAAAAATCAACATGAGATTAAGAGCAAGTTAATAAGATTATTTTGTAAAGTCGACAAGTAAAAACGGTAAAATCGGTGTGTAAACTCGTAATTTTAATTGAGTTTACACCTAGTATGAATTTAAATAACTCGTGACATATTTTAGCTGGGTAGAACCATAAAAACGTTAAATCGGAGAGTCAACTCACGAGTTTGACAACTACGAAGTAGTTATATCAAAAATTGAAATTAAAACAAAATTTAAGACCAGTATATGTAAAAATTTTAATAAACAACCCAATGTTCTTGGTGTACTCAGGTGTACTCCCCGTTCCATGTCATAAAAGCTAATATGAAATTTTTTTTGTTAACATTATAAGAGGTATTTCTTTCAGTCTTAAATATAAGATCTATTTGTGAATATGAGTTTGCTTATAAATAGAAGACTTCTTTCTATTTTTCTCAATATTTTCCCAAATTATCCTCGTATTGATGTTCCTTAATGATAAACAAGCAAGAAAGGGAAGGTGGATGGTGGATGGTGGATGGTGGATGGTTGGGGTGTTTTTATAATATCATATATTTTTAACAAACTTAATTCACATCCTTAATATAATCAAATAAGGTAAATATGTCTTATATTTTAGGACTTGAGGGAGTAACATGTAAAAGTCAATATAATAAATTAATGTTTTATTGTCCTTGCATATTACATGTAAAGAGGGGAAGAGTATGTGAGTATAATAAATTATTTAAGGGTAAAATTGAAAAATTACATTAATTTTACCCATAATAAATGATTCCATCACGTCTCATTCATCTGTGTAAAATAGTTGATTATCTTTTATAATGTGGATCTAAAAGTTAAGTATCGAATACTCTTTTCAATAAAAATGTTTTAGGTTTAAAAATGGGATACTATATGCAAATTGTTATATACAGCTGGGAAGAACGTGTATGTAATTAAGTGATTTTGGAATATAAGAAGACTGATAACTGGGAAGAGCCTGTATGTAATTAAGTGATTTTGTACATGTATTAGTTAAACGAGCATTTTTCCAATCTTTTGAACTTTGATCCTGCAAAATATGCAAATTTCATGTTTTTTTTTTTAACTTTTAATATAGAAGATTGAAAAGAAAATTTGTTTGGTTAAAATATCTGGATACAAGAATTTCACATTGACCTGCTGAAATTTGACAATTATTATACATGGAAAATTTACAACTAATGTTTCAGTCATCTTTAACAATATAAAAGTAGGAACCAAAGCAGGTCCCTATACGCCACGTGAGATAGTCCTACATCAAGTAAACTTCCCTTCCCATGTTTCCTGTTCGAACTTGGCCCACTATTATAGCAAGTAAAATTCCCTTCCCACGTTTCATGTTCAAACGTGGCTCACTATTATAGCAAGTAAACTTCCCTTCCCTTAGCTAAACAGTTCTCTTTATTTATGAATTTTTTTATATTGCTTTATCTAATTAACCTCTGTGTTGTTGTGTCAATATTTTAAAAACAAATGAATATATTATTAAAAAAATATAATATTAATAAATATTATATAAATTCTTTTTCATTCCACAATATATTATTAACCATTATATATTTGATATATTTAATTTTTTGGTTTTTTTATATTACTTTATCCAATTAATCTTTATGGATGTTGTGGGTATTTTTTAGCGGTTATCTTTGAAAAAGTTTAAAAAATGTAATATAAATAAATATTATATAAGTTATTCCAATTAACCTATCTGTATGTTCTGAGTTTCTGACTATATATTAGGGATTACATTTGAATAAGTCTTATATATATAAAAGAAGAGTACACAGCGTGCCCTTTTGACACATGACCACTAGCCATATCACGCCAAATGTCCATCCACCATACCCACTAACTCCATCATGTCCACTGACTCCATCATGCCCGATAACTTCTCATGCCCATTAACTCCATTATACCCACTAACTGCATCATGCTTACTAACTCCATCACGGCCGAAAACTTCTCATGCCCACTAACTGCATCACGCCCAATAACTTCTCATGCCCACGAACTCCATCATGCCCAATAACTCCATCATGCCCACGAACTCCATCATGCCCCATAACTTCTCATACCCACTAACTGCATCATGCCCGATAACTTCTCATGCCCACTAACTCCATCATGCCCCGATAACTTCTCATGTCCACTAACTCCATCATGCCCACTAACTTCTCATGCCATATGTGGCCTAAAAATTTAGGATGTTGTACCATTTTTGTGTACTCAATTCTTTTGTTACTTGCTCTATCTTTCCTTTCACAAATGCGACAAGCTTTTATGATCCTCTGAGTATGCTGAATCTTGGTCGTTACAATTGGCGTCTTCGTGTCTGCATCATTCAATTATGGACAATTCCAATACACTTTGAAAACCAGAATATTTCATCTATTGAATTTGTGATGCAAGATGTGGATGTAGGTCTATATTTTTTTCTGCATGTTTCTTAACATCTAATAAATTTTTTGATCATCTTAATGTTCTTTTTGCTATTGTTATTGTCATCAAAGCAGGGTGATAGGATTCACGAAACTGCGCATAGTGGATTTGTCCGGCGACATAAGAAAAGTCTATATGAGGGTGCAACCTGTGAGATAAGTCATTTGATGTTGTTCCTAATATTGGTGGTTATTGTTCTACTGAACATCCATACCGGGTTAACTTTCAATATTCTTCTGTGATCAAGCCATGGACAGATGGTGGTTGCATTCCTATGTATGGATTTTCGTTCAAGTCTTTTACTCATCTATAGTCTAACGCGTTTCACGACAAGTTTCTCGTGGGTGGGTGATCTTTCTATTTTTGTTTTTTTAATATTGATGTTGCATAGCTTGGATGTGTTTTGTGATATTGTGTTTCAAATTTATAACAAATGTTATCGAGAAGGTTATTGCTGTAGGGCATTGACAGAAGTGTATTGTTGGTGGCAGAAATCGAATCCGTGTGGACATTGAATTAATGGTCACAAGGTACATTATTTATAGTGTTTGCATTAAATTTCTCAATCATTTGCCCTTATATGTAGTGACATCTATATAATTAACTCCTTATTATGCAGCATGGAGCGACTTCAATGCACCATATGTGGATTATTTGTAGATGAGATACTTGACTATATAACATAAATCTGGTCATGTTGTCCTCATTCTTCAATGGTGCAAAGCTAATGAGTTTATGAGTTAGTGGTTCATCATTAGACAACTGTGTCATTTCACATTGGTTGTTTTAGTTTAATATTTTGCATTCTTTCATGATTCCTAACTTATCTTTTACACAGATAAGAAGAAGTTGTCTAACTCCATGTTTAGTTCACGTATGTTGATTCATCCTACTTAGTCTTATATGTAGTGACATTTATTTAATTCTCTCATTACTATTCTTTCTATTATGCAGCATAGAGGGGCTTGAATGCACCTTATGGTTGATTTCGTCTAAATAGGGATATTGATTCATAAGAATGGCTAAATTATACTTTTGGTTCTTTATATTTGCATCTGATATCATTTTGATCCCTTAGATTTGAAAAGTGCATTTTTAATCATTTTTAACTAATGGTGTTAGTTTGACTTAGTGGAAACAAATATAAAAAGTGATTCTATAATCAAATTTGGATAAAAATGGTTAGTTGTTAAAATATAAAAATATTATAATAAAAAAATTAACATTTAAACATATTTTATCGACATTAATCATAGAGTCACCATCTAAATTTATTGAGTTAGCATTATCCGTTAAGTGAAACTAACACTTTTAGTAAAAAAAAAAAAAACTAAAAGTGCACAATTAAAATTTAAGGGAACAAAATGATGCATAATCATCTAATGTAAACATAAAGCACCAAAAGTATATCTTACCATGATCACGAGAAGATAACAATCTTTTTTTCTATTAATTTAATTTATAAATCATATTGATGAATAATTTTAAATTTTATATTCCTACATTATTTTAACTCATCAGCCCCTCCATTGCATGAGGTCTATTTAATTATCTCACTGTTCATATAATTGTACATTGTTATCAGGAAAATGATGTAATATCAGACTCAATTTATAAATAAGCGTACAATGCCCGCGCATCGCGCGGGTTCCATACTAGTTAATATGTAAAATTGAAAACAAACATCTACAGCTGATGCATATAGGTTCCAGAAGTTCACAATGAGCTTTCAAAAATTTGAAATTGATGTATGAAAATTTGTAAATGATGTTGTAACTCTTAATATGAAAGGTTGAAAAACTTCTCTTTAATTAATACATGTAATTAATAATAAAAATTTAATACTCATACTCCGCAATCAATCTTTCAACCTCTGATAGTTTTTCAACTTCTTATATTTGAAGTTTTGAACCTTTTGATCTTCTTAAATGTTGTGGTTCTAAACGATAATAAAATTAATTTATTGCTCCCAGATTGTCATTCCCTGGCCTTTTAGAATAATACCCCTCCATCCCTTATTATAAGAACCAGAGAGGTAAAATCACACAGATTAAGGAAGTGGTTGAGAGAAATAAATATGTCTAAAATAATTTTGTTTTCTCAAGTTTGCCTTTATTTATGTAAGAGAGAGAAATGTGATAATTTTGTTATAAATGAGTATGAAAGAAAATGTGAATAAAGTGAATAATGATGGGTAAAATGGGGAAAAAACTCATTAAATGCTTTGACAAATTGTGTCAGGCTCTTATAAAAAGGGACAAAACAATTCAAATTTTTGGCTCTTATATATAAGGACGGAGGGAGTAGTACTAAAATTAAGGTTATGTTATAAATATTATGGCATGTGGATATTCATAACCAAGGTTTTCAGAACCGGACCGAGCCGGACGGTCCAACCGGTTGGACCGTCGGCAAAAAATAAGAGCGGACCGGATATCCATTTGAGCCGCTTTGGACCGGGAACCGGACCGGTTATATAACAATCGGGTGGGTCAAAAAAATCAAAATTCAAGCAAATTTTTTTTCTGATAGAATTATTTAAAAAAAATCCGAAAGCCCAAAAATAAAATAAACACTCTCCCTATTAATTCATCTTTTTTTGGTGCCCTAGAACCTGGAAAAAAAAATTGAAATTGCTGTCTTTTTCCATTTAGTTCACTCCTCCGCCAGCAAGGACTGTTTGCAAGCTAGAGACGAAGGCTTTTGCTGGGTAGAAACAGGAAGATAATGGCTTTTGATGGTTTTATTCCCCTTGTTCCTATGCTCTTTATCGTTGAATACCTCACTACTTTCATTTCTCCCCTTTCTATCTTCTTCTCAACAATGCAGGGAGAAAAATCTGATGCATATAATTGTTTGTGAGATATGTAGTGGAATGTTAAGAGTATATCTTAAGTGATAAAGGAATGTTTTGTATAGGGATTTTGTTAGGGATTTGTACCTTAAAATATGTTGGAATTGCAGCAGTAATCCAACAGAACTTAAGAGCTGATAATGTTTTTAAATTGGTCTCAATTGATTTGAAGTATGTTGACTTATCATACTACCATTGACGATATCTTGTATTTTGTGACCTTTGTTAAATTTTAAACAAATTATATTAACTATATTTGATATATAATTTTTTTATTAAATTATTACGTCACCGGCCCGACCGAACGGCCTAACCGTTTCAACCGTTTGAACCATGACCCGCTCGTCTTTCCGGCTCGACATCCGGTCTGGCTTTTAAAACATTGTTCATAACCTCTTAGCCTTCTAGAATTTATTTTAGTGATTAATTAATAACTATAACCTCCAATAGTTACATCTTGTACCATAATGTAGATTAACTCATATATTTATGACATTGTAACTCTTGTATGGATTAAGAGACCTATAAATAAAGGATTGGATGTACATAAAAAGATACATGAATGAGAATTCTCCTACCATGTTTATCTATGTATTTCTCTCTTCTTTCCTCATGTCTTTATTCTATATCTCTTATATTTTTCTTATTTTCAAAATAGGTTATTTTTTTCAAGGGACAACAGTGTAAAATTAATAATTATTTTTTTATTCAAAATAATTACTGTTTTTATAGTCGTACTATTTTTAATAGTATTTTTCAAAATTAAAGTATATAATATAAATCCCCTACTATATATAATTTTTACAAAATTAAATATGCTTATAGAATTCCTTTAAAAAAAACCTAGCGCATTCTTGCACGGGTCATCTTCTGCGAGGTGAATCCATAAAATTGAATTAAATTTTTAGGTTGGGCAATAGTTTATTAAAACTGATTAATAGGATTACATGGTTAGTATGATTTTGGTGATATATAACACGAGGAAGGATGGGCATGTGAAGAAGACAAGGAGTGTGGGGCCCAAGAGGGGTAGGGAAACACGGGGAATGTGGGGCCCACGTGAGGGGGGGGGGGATTACGTGGGAGAAGGGCACACGTGTGGGAAAAAGGGGTCAACGTTGGTGTGCCTTGGACGGCACCACAAACAAGTGTGTTGTTATGACTTATGACTTTGTGTTCGTGTGTGGTGGTGAGGCCTTTTCTTTGGAACCCTCCTTTTTTGACCCTCCATTACTACTTTTCCTTTCTTTCTTGTGATTTTTCCCTTTCTTTTCTCCTTATCTTTATTACATACTTATTGTTGTGAACCCTTTCACAGTTAATTAATCAAAGTTCATATTATTTGTTTTTTATACCAAAATTTTAAGAAATAAGTTGGGATCACCCACAATTCAAGGGTATGATTACTGATTTATGATCTACTTGAGCTGGTCCCTTGGACTTTTGAGCATAATAAGAAATCCATTTTTTTATCCACATAGGTAGGTTTTGCACAACTCCACTTAGTTATAGAAATGCCTCCTTAAATATTGGGACTAAAACCACAATTATATGATACTCCCCATAAGGTGAACACTCGCTAAAGTGGTTGAATGTTCAACACTTTTGTCAGTTTATATTATTTATTAATTTGGAGTTTTCTGGGTTTTTTTTTCTTTTCAAATAATGTCACTTCAAAATTCATTGGATATATGTTAGTTATATGTATATATAATGTTGTCTATTAATGCCTCTAATCATATGTCAAACCACTTTAAATGTATTGTCTAGTTAGCGGGTTTATTTTCATTTCAAATAATAGCACAAGAGAGTTCACTTCATTTTGCTTCACACATTCGTAATTTTATTTTTAACTATCCTTATTAATTGTGTGTTAGATGAGATTTTTATGACTGGATTGAAAGTAAAGAGAATATTTTAAGAATATTAACCAACATGTACATTTGTTATAAATGATTAGTTTAATTTATATAAGAAAAAATACAAAAGATTGAGGCGAGGGAGATGAAGATGGGAGAATAAAGTTGGAATCTCAAACGTGTCTATTTCATCCTATTTTTATAGGACCTCAACACTGTAGACCAACTTTAAGAGTAACAAGTGTCATTCGGTTCTTATTACAACTCCACTTATAATATAAATTATTTGTTCTGATAAAAATTCACTTAGAGAATTCTTAATGACTGTTTTTCAATTTTATTCTTTTTTAATTATCTTTGGAAATAGATAAAAAAGAAAAGAGATGTGAAATTGATTAGTAAATATGTGTGCGTAGAGAAATTTTTGGTAAGGGGTACATTAAATTTTTAAATCAATTTAAGCACGTTAAATTACTTAACTTATAACATGTGTTGCTGTGTGAGAATTATGCAAAGTGAATTAATAAGAACAAAAGTAGTACCACCCCCTTCCTTATTATAAGTCCACCCTAACTACTTCTTATATATCAAGGAGTGGAAGTTTTAGCATTAAATATGTCATATTAAAAAAAAAATTTCCAACTTTACCATTGTTTAAGAATATGTGTTAAAATAATATTTTATGCATTATATAAACATTCTCTCTCATCTTCCTTATTTCAATCATAGCGGCATAATAGTCACAGTAGCATTAAATGATCCCAAACTGGACTTATATTTATGAACAAAAAATTTGTGATAGTTGGACTTATAATAAGGAACATAGTGGTACATTAATATGAACATTAAGCAATATAATCGTGCAATTAAATGTTATATGGGATAAATACAAGACACCATTCAATTTAGAAGTTATCAAGCATAATGACATAAACTATGACATGAAATTAAAAAGGCTATAGAGTTATGAACACGCATACATCATAGTAATAATATTTATAACACTCACCTAATTTTTTAAATATATACACACACGCATATATTTAACTCTTACATTTGTAATAGACGAAAATATTACTTCCTCCGGTCCTAAATATAGATTGTATCTGATAAGGTGGACTTGATTCTAAATATACGACCTCTTTCTAATTTTTATCAATTTTTCCCCAAACTATTTCTATTAATGCTCATCTATAATAAACATGCAAGAGAGCGGGGGTCGAGATAAAAGTATATGGTTAGGTGTCACAAGTCTCACATTGGGGAGGTTTCCTTACAAGAGGAGCCTTATAAGTCCTTGGCTCCCCAACCCCAATGGCTAGCTTTTGGGGTGTGGTTCTCCCAAGGACTTGTGCTCGTTACAATGGTGCTTTCATTGAGAGACGGCCAAACGGAAAGGGCTACCTAAGGAGGGTTCTGACCGGAGGGGCTGACCAACAAAAGGTTGAGTGAAGCGCCGAGTGAAGTGCCGTAGAGTAGAGCCGCCAGGATGCCGTCTCGTCTGATAGACCGGAAAGGGCTGCCTACGAAGGGTTCTGACCGGAGGGGCTGACTGGCAGAAAGGCCGAGTGAAGTGTCGTAGAGTGTAGCCGCCGGGACGTCGGCTCTTGAGGGGGGTGCATTGTCACAAATCCCACATTGGGGAGGTTTCCTTGCAAGAGGGGCCTTATAAGTCCTTGGCTCCTCAACCCCAATGGCTAGCTTTTGGGGTGTGGTTCTCCCCAGGACTTGTGCTCGTTACATTAGGGTGTATTGGTAAAAGCCACATGTGAATTTAAGTAAATTAACTAATATCGTGAATCTAATCATAGCAGGTAAATAAGTCTTATATTAGGAGTGGAGGGAGTACATTTTATTTATTCAATACTCAACGGGTGAAGGGTGAACTAAAACAAAATTCTTGTTCAGGACCAATTCTACACTCGTTAAACTTCAATAATTGAACGGCCATTGTCATTATTGTGATGTGCTTAGGGCTTACACTTCTTTCCAGTCTTTACGCAACAACGATTACAGCGAGTATATGGATATTTCATAGTTCATAGTTCATACTTCATACAATACCTAGTGAAATCACCTCCACTATACCAGCAAACAAAACCCTCCTACATTCTCAGTGTAATATATTTATAACTGCTGAATTATGTGACGAGTTGAACTTTAGCAACCTTAATTTTTTTACAAAAAAAAAAAAATAACATTTCCAAAATTATCATTGTCAGAGACTGTGTAATTCAAAGAGAGAGCTAATTTTAGTGAGGCATTACATAATATGAACATTAAAATCGAGTGATGCTTCAGACCAACAAAAGAAATAGAGTGATGCAAAGGCCAAAAAAAAAAAAACAAAGAAAGAAAGAAATAAAGTGATGAGTGTGATGTGAAAATGGAAAAAAGTTGCAATAATGTTAAATGGGAGCCGCCAAACTTGATCCTTATTTTTGTCTCTGCCTCTGCACTAAAATTAATGTTCACTGACTCTCCAATTTGCCAAATTGTGGCTATCACTAGTCTTTCTCATAATTACAGATTTACAGCCATGTGCTTAATTCTCTCATTCCCTTCTCTCTTGTCCTTACAGCTCCTCACCACTCAACTCCAAACAAAATTATGGTAACAACGTTTATAAATCCTATGAAAATGAAATTAATGATAGCATACTTCCTCCAATACCTAGAGTAAGGCACCTTCCAGAAGACTTTGTTGGTCGATAAAATTCTATCAATTACATGGAGAATTATTAATGTTTATTTACCAATTTTTTCCTGATAATTAAATCTTTCATTTTTTATATCATTCAAAACCTCATTAATAGAGGTAGAGTTAGAATTTTTTATCCATTTAAGACATACTAAAGTATTACTCTTTCACAATATCCTTTCAATCAATCCAAATGCAATTTTCTAAAAAAATTAATGTGTAGGAAATATAGTTATTTTTCTAAAAACGCCTGTATTTATGAATGAGTTAGAAAAATGGTAATAATGAAATAAATGTGAAAGAAATTGTAAAGGAGAAATTTATGAATGGGCAAAATGGTATAAATGCATTTAATACTTAAATAAAATTAAATGTAACATTATAAAATTATAAAATAGGAACATATCAATTAAAAAAAAAAGAGGACCTTATAATTAAACATGAATGGAGTATGTTTTCTAAAAAATTTGTGAATTACTTAGAAGCGCACTACTCTACCTTGTAACATGCATGATGCATGGACCGGAACCCTAGAGGGAGTTTATACTTTATTATAGACAACTTTGAAAACTATGCACCAACCTCTCCAATCCCCATATCTACTTTGCACATTTAGCAAGGCAGCACAATGTCAATTTATAACGTATCTCCAAAGGGCATATATACTGTGGGGTTTCCCTCTCTTTATATACTACCAGTAGTATATTCTCTTCTCAACTTCATTTATGTGTATGTGTGTGTATATAGCAATAGTATTCAAACTTAATAGTCCATCGTTGCCATTTTTTTTTGTACTTTATGAGTATCTTTTAGACCACTTTTGATCCTTTAGTTCAATGCAAAACCATTGTCCACTAGCAATTGGGCATGGACCACCTTCCACTACTTTTAATTTCTTCCAACATAACATGACACTTGTATTCCCATTCCCAATATATATAAAGAAACATATAATCACAAACTAATCAAGTTCTCTGCATAAAGAATTCATACAACAGTAAAAACTAAAAGGAGAGTCTCAGTGCTTATCCACTGATATCAATGTGGCCGCAGATATGGTTCTTGCTCTCCACTACTACAAAAATCAAAAAGAGATGCAAAAGGTATGGTTAGAGGCCCATCAAACACTCACACACCCAAATTGATTAGCATGTAATTAAAAGGAGGATTAATGAATTTCCTAGATATTAATCAAGGATATATGGAAAGAAAAAAGAGGAACAACTAACATAAGATCTCTAGAAAGGATTTAATCACCTAAAAGTTTGATAACAACCAAGGGGCATTTATTGACAAATTTCAGTGTAGGAAATAAACGATAATAGGTTTAGTTGCTCATTTGTTATAAGAATTTTTGGTAAATAAATTCTTTCTTTGGGACCCTCCCAAAGAATATTAAAGATTCTAGCTAGGGTTTATATGTATATATAAAAATATATGTTGCAAGATGATAAAATGGTTTAATTTGGCGGAAAGAAAGAGATAAAATGGATTGACGAGGATAGAGAGCTAATAGCTACCTGGATGGATATGGCTTTGTGGTTAAAAGAGAGAATGGAAGTTAGCAAGTGAACAAATTAAAGGGCACAAGGGTTAGACTGACATGTTACATTTGTTGACTCTTTTGATTCAATTTTGTCATTCATGTATGTTGAAAAGTCTTGTATTAGATATACGGATTCACTTGTTGAAGACGATATTATATAGCGTCGGAGGAACCTTTAGAATATTGTTTTAGGAGTACTTAACAACTATATGTCATTATATCTATAAATCAGTGTTTTCTAATAAAGCAGATCATATCGTGAAATGGATCCATATACTTTATTAATTATGATTGATGCAAAGCTAATAAATTAAAGATTTATTGCCTTTTGAAGATATTTTAATTTGTTTTAAGTTTATATAAGTGATTTTACATTGTTCAAAGAAAATGTGTTAAGGGAATTTTGTCTTGATTCATTGAAAAATGCTTTTTTAAGTGCTTTTTTTTTTGTCCCAAACCGGCAAGTGAAGTGATATGCCTGTCTAGCATACTATTTTGCATTAATTTTTGTGTGAGTGATGTTGTAATTAAACTCTCAATAATAATCCTCTTTTGGATTAAAATTTATCTGCAAAATTTTCTCAGTTGCATTCTTAATTTTTCAATTTTGCATGTGGAAGTCTGATTTGACTGTACATCTCATCACCTTTGATTGATATGATGTGGAGTGCTTAAGGATCAAGAACAATAAAAGAATTAATGTAATTTATAGGATACAAAAATTTAATTACTTCTAGTGACTCTCATGTACTCAAAATGACCAAAAAACCCAAATTATTTATAAATGGGTCAGACATCATTTTCACTCATAGAGTACTCCCTCTAATCCTAAATATAAGATATATTCACCTAATTTGATTAGATTGAGGATGCTAATTAAATTAGTTAAAATCACATGACATTATCAAAATACCCTAACCATCTATATTTATTTCCAGTTTCTACCCTTCCTCCTTTATTTATTATAAGAGAGCATCAATAGGGATAAACCCACCTCCTCAAATAGGTTCTATATTTAGGAATGGATGAAACAGTATTCCCAAATGAGTTGTAGTATTCAGAAAATTTTTTGGGCTCAATTTTAATGTTACCCTGTTAGTACTGTGATCCTAATCGTTGTTCGCTTTCAGTCTAAAATGAGTAAGGTTATGAGAGCAAGCTCCTTTTTTTTTTTGGCCAATATGAGAGCAAGCTCTTCAAATGTGTACATATACACATTTCAATACCCATAGTTAAAACTTTAAACCCCGCTCAATTCAGAAGTGTGGAACCAAATATTAGTCCAAAACATTAAATAGTCTATATTTATGATAATGTACGTGAATCTGATTGTTATTCTCTAATAAGTGCTTTTAAAGTTTCTTTTGGCAGTAAACATTCATCAAAAGTTAATCATACCCGTTTGAGGTCAACGTAAGTTGAAATGTATGAATATTAGTAAGAAGATAATATATTGCAGTCATCAAAATGACAAGGTGAACAGGACCAAAAATGAACCAGAAGATAAATTAAAATTCTTTTCACACGCAAACTAAAAGCCCAATTTGAAGTAGTAGTCGGCAAGAACAGTGAAAAATAAAAAGAAGAGAAAGAAGGAAAGAAAAGTCACGTGCGACACGTTTAAACTGAGATCTAGGGGAGTAGACAACAGTTGCAACTACTTGTTAACGAGTAACCGCTAGTGTCTTGTCTCGTTTATAATTATACTATGCCTTTGTTTAATTAAAGAAAGTCTTTCTAATTATGCACATACTAATCAATTCAACATTGGCGGCTTCACTAATCATATCATTTAACTTGCCTCACCCTTAAAAAGTCATTATATTAACCCACTTGATCACTTTATTTTTCTTACTGTTCACAATAATTATGGCTAACCCTCTCAAACGTGTTTGTTGCTTATGCCTCAGTGGATTTACCTTTAACATGTGTGTTATCATCTTTATTTAATTATAATTACATTCAAATTATTATTCAAAGTTGCTTTCCCTTTTTTGCCCTTTTTTCTGATTCCCATCATGAATTGGATATGTATCTCAGTGTCTGATGGAAACAAGGTTTCTTCCAGGACTTGACTTGCTCATGATATGTTGGATATTTCATGAACGACAAACACTGTAACCAATAATTGCAGATATTTGGTTCTAATGTCATTATTCATAGATCACATCCTCACTCTCTCGCCATCCCACCAAAATAATACTACCACCAATCTTCAATACAAGGGTGAATTGAGTAATTGACTTATAAATATATTAACAGAATTAAATAAGTTATTTAATTATATATAATTATTAATTAGTGTCTTAGTTTTTAAAATCATGATTAATATAAATGCTTTGAAGAGATTTATTCATCTTCCTTAAACTTCCAAAATAAAGTCAATTGGCCTTTATGCCCCTTCTGATGCCTAATATAAGATCAAGTTGATTTTATTTAGAAATATTATATTAATTAAAGGAGGTAAATGAACTACTTAA
This sequence comes from Mimosa bimucronata, assembly GCA_037074515.1. Classification (NCBI taxonomy): domain Eukaryota; kingdom Viridiplantae; phylum Streptophyta; class Magnoliopsida; order Fabales; family Fabaceae; genus Mimosa; species Mimosa bimucronata. The sequence goes on from CM073447.1 coordinate 25,668,311, forward strand.
TTATAATATATGTTACATGTTATTAGATTACATATATAAGTTTATAAATGATGGAATTTTTTAGTTTAAAAAATGATAAATAAAAACATTTTAAAGTAATTCATTTTGTTTTATAATTGTTTATTGTTGTTAGCATTAATATAATTATACAAAATCCACATTCCTTTGTTTTCTTTTGTCAGTTTTTTTGACCCAAAATTTCTGTTGTTAGTTGCAACTAAAGTTTTTAATTATAAATTCTTTGGGATTTAAATTTATATTTGTATTCTTATTCTATGATTGATTCCGTTTGTTTTATCCCACTTGCGATGGCCAACCGAGACCTAACCCACCATTATTAGGGCCAACATAATGCATATTCTTCTCCCACTATTTTTAAAAATTTGGTGGCAAAATTATAATTTCAACCTGAGCACTATTTGATTATATATAAAAATAATTATATTAATAATTTCCTGATGGGTTTTTTCAACTGGATTTCATCTCTGCGGGAAATTTCGTTCATACATTATATTCCCATTTTGGAGACGCAATTTATGAGCTGAATTGACTAATTTATGTTGTTCTCTCTGGAGAATAAATAATGGTGGATTGAAATTGACAAATTAAAGATCAGCCAAAGGGTTCCTCTTTGTGTGCTTATAGTAAAACAACCCAGAAGATTCTTATCTCACTTGACACATTCATTGAAACATACAAATATTATATATATTAAAAAACAGAGCAAGTTGCATTATTTAAAAGAGATAAGCAGAAAGCAGCCTGGATTAAAAAAATTGATGAATAATTAAGGTATATAATCATTCATGAAAAAAATAATAACAAAGAATGGAGCTAAGCTAACTTATCGAATATAATAAAAAGCAGCGTGAATATGCAATTAGGATAGTAATTAAAAATCAATTAAAAGCCGATGAAATAGGCGTGCCTAATGTGATAATCAGGGGAAAATGCGTTGATGAAGATGAGATGAGTGAGAGTGATTTTAAATTTAATAATTAAGGAAACCTTATTTTTCTTTTATTTTTTAAAATGGTAACACCAAAGCAAGTAGATGAGTGAAATTGAAATAAATAATTTTTTTCAAGCTAAAATATAGTTTTCATCATTTCTATTTGCATCAAGTTTTATTTTTGATTTTTTAGGTTTAAAAATATATTTTTAATAATTTTTTATTAACATATTATTTTCATTTAAAAATTGGTGACTCAACAAATTTAAATGACGAATCTATGATAACGACGACAACAAAAAAGGAATGAAAGGCTCACTTTTCAAAAAATAAGTAAACAAAATAAAATTGATCAACACATGAAAGTTTCAAAAATATACTTTTAACCTTTTTTTTTTTTTTTTTTAGGTTTTTGAAAAAGGGGGAAATTTAATAGGAAGGGGAGTTGCTTGGAGGAAACGTATGTAAGCGTAGGTTTGGGTTCGGAGGTAGGTTCGGTAGTGGACTTTGTGCGGATAAGAACGACCCCTCTCTCTCCTCCCTTCCTTCGTCTCTTCTTCTTTCTCTCTGTGTCTTCACTCTCTCTTTCTTTTAACTCTCTCCTTTCTTTAACGCCATCTTCATTCTCTACCGCCTCCTCCTCCTTCTCCATCAACCCTTTTTTCCATTCCTTCAAATCTCTCTCTCTCTCTCTCTCTCATTCACATTCATCCAATCCTCTTCTCTCTTTCTCCCCTAGCTACTATCAGTCATGGCCATTGAAACCCACGACACCCACGTCATGGAAATCAAGCCCAAGAACAGGAGAATCATGGTAACAATCTCTTTTCAATTTCTCTCTTTGTGTTTTCCCTTTGATTTTTTTTTTTTGGTATTTTTCCATCTAATTTGCCCTGCTCTGTTTCCTCTGATTTATCAGCTTGCATTGTTGGTGTCCTGTTTTCTGTTTGGGGATATGAGATTTATTGGGTTTTTTCTTTTGTTTTGTTTGGTGAAATTTCAATAGGGTGCTGGAGGTCCTGATGATGAAGACAACAGGTGGCCTCCATGGTTGAAGCCTCTGCTAAAAGAAAGCTTCTTTGTTCAATGCAAGGTCCACTCTGATTCTCACAAGAGTGAATGCAATATGTATTGCTTGGATTGTATGAATGGCGCACTCTGTTCTCTCTGCCTCTCCTCCCACAGAGACCACTGTGTTATTCAGGTCCTTTTTTCATCCCCTTTTCCTTGTTTTCTTTATGCTGTATCTTTTTGCTTCTGCCTCACATTTTGATTTCCAAAATCATTTCTTTCCCTTTAATGGAGTTACTAGATTCATCCCTTCCCCCCAATTTTCCATCTCACTCACAACTTTCCATTAATTCCTCAAATTGTTAACCAAATTCCTCTAGTTTCCTTAGCTTTTAAGAAAAAGGGAACCTCAAGATCCTTCATTTATAACACTTTAAAGTAATCTCATTGTTTTTTTTTTCCTGACATGGGTGTGTTTGAACAGATTAGGAGGTCATCTTACCACGATGTGATTAGGGTGAATGAGATTCAGAAAGTCCTGGACATATCTGGTGTTCAAACCTACATTATAAACAGCGCAAGGGTAGTGTTCTTGAACGAAAGGCCTCAGCCTAGGCCAGGCAAGGGTGTCACGAACACTTGTGAAGTCTGTGAACGTAGCCTCCTGGATTCCTATCGATTCTGTTCTCTTGGTTGCAAGGTACTAAAAATTCATCAACCCATTAATTAATGATATGTCTTTCAAATGAGTTGACTTTGAATAATTCATCTCCTTCACTTTCTGATTATGATGAATGTGATTGCTTAATTTTTCAGATTGTGGGGACATCAAGGGATTTCCATAAGAAGAAAAGGTCATTCGCGTCTGAGTCAGAGGATTCATACAGCAGCAACGGTGGCAGCCACCACAAGAACAGCAAAGTTCGAAGCTTTACGCCGTCGACGCCGCCGCCGACTTCGGTGAATTACAGAACGGCAAAGAGAAGAAAGGGAATTCCACACAGAGCACCAATGGGAGGACTAATCATAGAATATTGAATACTTGTTAGTATTTTACTTTATTTGCAGGAATGCCCCTCAATCTTATACGAAACTGCCCCAATCAGAACTGGGGACTGATGATATATGTTACAGTACATTCTACACCCCTTTGGGCTTTTGGTTCGGCTTTCTCTAGTGGTTTTTCTACTTTCTAGGTTCTCTGTATATACCAAGATCCAAAATAGGTTGATGGAAAAGAACAGTAGACAAATAAACCATGTATGTGAAATAGTTTGGTGAAGCAATGAAAAAAAAAAAACTAGTATAGGTTGGGTCTGTAAGTCAAAATATGGTAAACTGTTGGGGTTGGAATGTAAATATTGGAGGTTCAAGTTCAATGTCTATATTCTATATATGGAATGGTGAAATAAGAAGTTTTATAGCTTGAACTCGTAGTTTGCTTTGGCAGTTTTAAACGTGTTAATTATTTCCTTTGCATATCTTTAGTTTCAGTGTTATGTATTCATGAATGATTTAAAATATGGAACCGGTTTCTTTATTATTCGCTTGCATTACACGGAGTTTAAAGAGCTGACTGTTCAAATCTTATACCAACAATGTAAGTTCAAATCTAAATCTTTCATGAGATTTATCATGTTTTTAGCTCCATTCTCATAATCGAAAGGGTTTAGATATTTTTAGCTCCATCTTCTTCTTCTTTGTTTTTTTTTTTTTTTAATTTTAATGTTGGGAATAGAAACAGTGGAGAAAAAAGTGAAGTGAATGAAGAAATGTGGGAAAGGCCGGAAAGCATGAATGGGATAGTAATATATGGTGCGCAGTAAAAATAGAAATTAAGGGAAAGTAGGGGAATTTTAGGGTGGGGCCCGGGGCATGAGGCAAGTGGTGGGCGGGTCAAGGGTCGGGTCGTCAGCAAGTACACGTGGTGGGTTGTGATTGGTGCGGGCTGAAAACGAGACGTATTGGTTCGCGAAAACGGAGATTAGGTCAGCCGCCCACTATGGACGCAAAATTCTTATTTGAAATTGTTAATAAATATTATTTATCAAATAATACGTATAATATATCGGGGGAGCTGTTCCGTACTTCTTGGGTATTCATACACCTATCTGATCAACGGCTGTGATTGTACGTATATCAACGGTGAAGATATTTTGGAATGTATGAGAATATTGAAGCAGATATGCAAATTTTTCTCGCATCGGAGCACAATCAAACTCGAATGGAAAAGTGGGATAGTGAAGAGCTGATTGGGATTTCTTTCTTTGTTTTTAATCTTTAGGAGATTTCAGGAAAACTAAAATGATCTTTTTATTGCTTGAAGTCTAAGTCTTGGTTATTAAATTAAAGAGTCTTTATTGCTTTTGACCAGAAAATGAATAGTGCAAGCTCCCATGTACACGGTTATTTGTTTTTCCTTTCCCCGACATTGAAACTTCGTAATTTAAATTTCTATGTAAATCACTTCAATCTCGTGCTCTTTTTTTTTTTTCTGATGGGAAAAAGATAGTGGAATTTGACTTTATAGAAATATTTTTTCATTAGATAAATCTGATTAAAGATATCTTTTCCACTCAGCTAGCAATGAATATTCAGAGGGACATGACAACTACTGTAAATATGGACTCTCTGTATCGATTTGTTGTGAGAAAGCACTAACAATTAGATATAAAATTAATTAGTGGGACACACACACACACGATGAAGTGAAGATGGTAATTTGGTTGGAATAAGAGAATGAAAGAGTGAGCCACTTTAAGGGAGAAGAAAATGGAGTGAATAAAATGGAGAGCGTGTGAAGGATGTAAAAAGAGTGATATGATTTTGAATGGTTGGGGTTGGGGGCATTAAAAGGGGCCGGGAAGAAGAATGATTGGAATGATGGAGTGAGCACGTGAAACAATTGAATAGTGTGAAGAACAATTTTAAAGAGATTGGGACAAAAATGAAAGAAAAGAAGAATTGTTGGGAACGCATAATAATATAGGGGGAGTTTATTTGTTGAGTCAAAAATTGTAGAGGAAGGTGGTGTAAATGTAATTATTATCATATGTGACAACTTCATGAGGCTAAACACGAGAAGGGGGTGGAGTAATTCAGGCAAGTAACTTAAAGAATGCGAGTACACACATATTATAATAATTTGTGAAAGAAGTTTTAACTCGTTACCTGTTGAAGAGTTTTTTATTAAAAAAAAAAAACTGAAACAAATAGATGAATTGAATTTTTTTTTTTTTGGGGGGGGGGGGGGGGGTTAAATTTGGTGGGAGCTAATTAACACAGGCCCCATGTGTGAAGTGGAATTAGATTGTGGTGAGCCAACCTTGCTGACGCGTGTCCCCGTCCTTCTTCCCTTTTTTATATTCACAATTGTGTTACACTCCTTCAGTCTTAAATATAAGACCTATTTTAGGAGGTGGATTTGATCCAAATATAAGATATCTTTTTAATTATTCCTAACTTTTTTTTCAAATTTTCTCTACTGATACTTCTCAATAATAAACAAGTTAAGATAGAGTGGTAGGGATAAATAGATGGTTAGAGTACGTTGGTAATATCATGTGATTTTAACTAACTTCACTATCATCCTTAATCTAATTAAATTAAATAAATAAATCTTATATTTCGGACTGGAGGGAGTACTACTTTTCTTTTATAAATTATGTCCCTCCTTACAAAATATATCATATCTATTTATTTAATTTCACTAGATTAAAAATATTAATTAAGTTAATTATTATTACAAGTAATTCTTAAAACACTATATAATCTTTCTTCCCTCCTTATCTTTCTTTCTTAATCATTGTTGAGTGAGCATTAAAACAAATGATTTTATTTAAGAAAAATGGATAAAATTATAAATATGTTACACATATATCACCAAGTTTAATTTATTCAATATTAAGGATTTGTTGGTGTTAGTTACTTAGTTATTATTAAAATGGTCAAGACTTAATTAGGTTAACAAAAGGCTAGGCTTTTTTAAAGCAATACTCTCCTTCCAATCCTTATGCCTATTCATTCCTTTCACAAATATTCGCTTCATCATTCCCCACGAACACCGTTTTGTGAATTGTATTTACACATATATATGAGTCATTATATTCTTAGGAACCAATTTCTTAACCGTAAAGTTTAGTAAGTAGAGTTAATCAAATCGATATCTTTAGATTCAATTTTTATGGTTCAGATTTTATTTTTTAAATGTCTATATAATTTGAAATAAATTATTTTAATGGATATAAAATCCAAAATAAAGATAATATTTAAACTATTATTTTCTCAAAAAATATTTTTTAAACTACACAAATTATTCATTTAAAAACAAGAGTTAATGTCCATTTTTACCCCGAAATTAACCGTAAAGAAGCATTGAGTATCTGGAAGTAACTTAAGGAGCATATTTGCCCCGGAAGTCTCCAAATTGGAGCAAATTTACCCCTACCATTTACAACATTAATTTTGACAGTTAAATCTTACTTTTTGACCCCCCAATGTTGACATGACTCTGTCACCATGTACATGTTATCATTTTAAGGTCTATTTTTGCCCCAGAAGTAACCACAAAGAAGCGTACTTGCCTGAAAGTATTCAAATCATAGCAAATTTGTTCGGACCGTTATTCAAAAGTAAGTTTGACCGCTAAATGACACGTGGCACTTTACATTGCACCAAATAATCAACCTCATCACCACAAATCTTTTAAATTACATCTAGAAAAATTAAAAGAATAATAAAATAAAAAATAAAAGTATCAGCCACCCTGCACTCCTCTACCTCTCCACATAGATTAACTTCATTATCATCACCTTCCTCTCTCACTACCAAGAACAATAAAATTAGATATTAACCATTTATTTCATTTATATTATTTTTAAAACAATAAAAATGTCAGTTTTGTATGATCTCATAATTTGATTCCCTTCAATCATAGTTCATTTTTTAAACGATTTTGTGGTGATGAGATGGATTATTGGGTGCAACGTGGAGTGTCAGTGTCATTAAATGGTTTAACTCAACTTTGATTAACGATTTGGACTAATTTGTTACGATTTAGATACTTCCAAGAAAAAACGCTCCTTGGTGGTTACTTTCGGGGCTAAAATAGACCTTGAAATGATGACATGTACATAGTGATAGAGTCACGTCAGTATCAATGGGTCAAAAAAGTAGGATTTAACGATCAAAGTTAACGTTTTAGACCGTATGGGTAAATTTGCTCCAATTTGGACACTTCTGAGGTGAATATGCTCCTCAAATTACTAACGGATTCTCAATGCTCATTTACGGTTACTTTTAGGGCAAAAATGGACCTTAACCCTAAAAACAATCAAATCTAAACCATTCAGATTATATTGGAAGGGTTTAGATATGATTAGCTCTCCCAACTAAGCATAAGAGCTTAGTATAGGGAAATTAGTCCCTTCTTTTTATATGCTACTCCCTCCGTCCCCTATTATAAAAGCCCAAAAATTGAATGGTTTTATCCCTTATTATAAGAGCATGCATATGGATGTCAGAATATTTAATGACTTTTTCCCATTTTACCCCTCATTATTTATGAATATTTCATACTAACTCCTGTCATTATTACTCTATATTTCTCTCTTCTACCCCTCATACATATTTATCTCTCTCAACTATTTTCTTAATATACATGCTTTTACCTTCTAAACTCTTATAACAAGGGACGACGGAGTATTTGACAAGGTACTACTATTGTATACTATTGTCGGATTTAACTAGATATTAACTTCTTTAAAGCATTTTATGCATTTACATATATACCCAAATTACTTCGTATTCAAATTAAATAACCCATTCCGTTAAAATCAACGCCCTTTGATACATACATTGTGTTAATTCTGCTTACTTGCTAATTATAATTCAGGTTTAAATAATCAAAGTAATTAAGTAGTGGGCAGTGAATATACTGCGCCTTTCGCTCTCCACCATCCTTTGCCTACCCACCCTTCATTATATGATCTCTTTTTCTCAACTTTACATCTCATTGCTTTCTTCTTCTTTTTGCAAATTGTATATAATAAGCATTGCACCAAACAAATTCTCTGCCCCCTACATACTTTTCAGAACATACAAACACTACTGTAATACTCACAATTAGAGAGGCAATTGAGAATATGCAGCTCTCAATTAAAAAAAGAGTTATTAAATGCTGCTTTATTATGTTGGAGTACGCCATGGCTTAATCAACATGGTTAGGCCTTGACGTCATTCATAATATTAAAAGCAAATTTAGTTTTCATAGTCATAATGATAAATGGAGAGAAAGCAAACGCAAACCTCATATTGAATTCTTCGCTTTCTTCTTCTATCTTGGATCTCAATTATTATGTGTCTGTGTACGTACATGTTCCCAACTACAATATTATTCCCATCTGGCCATCTTCTAATTTTGGCTTCCCAACACTTCCTCCTCTTCCTAACCAATCTCGTTTCTAAAACGAGAAACCTGTATGAGGACTTCCTTTTGAACTCTTAATTCTAGAATTCTCCTTCAGCCCTTCTATCTCCTCTAGTTCTTCTGCTTCATTTTATTTTATAGTACACACATATGTTTGACCCAAAAGAATAAGATGACCTATATTATTATAATATTTTCGATCATTAATACAAGAACTAGTTGGTTATTTTGGGGAAATTAAGGAAGATAAATAAACTACTTAAATATAGCAGGTGTTACGTGATATAATATAGAAGTTTATAAATCAAATAAATTATTAAATTAAAGAAAAATGATAGATGTAGAAGATGAAATGGAGAAATGCCTTGCATTCAAGACTAAAAGCCAACTACAACCAACTTTTTTATTTATTTTTAGACTCAAAAGCTAGTGTTATCAATCTCAAATTCAATTGTGAATTATTTATATGATTTTTTTTTCAATACAAAGAGGCTGATGTAAGTGGCTGCCCTACATCACATCACTTGGGCCCTTCTGTGTATGTATCCATTATTTCCTTGGTCAGTCTTTTCCATGCCCTCATCCCATTATTAATTTAACTACGCACACATCCATCGTTCCCATACCATCAACCTCCACAAATAGCTATCACTCCATTGTTTCCTTCTATGCATAATGTGCGTCTTTCAAGTACTATTATCTATAGACTATCATACACGTATCCTACCTCAAAGTTTTGTCAAAATTACATTTAAACAAAGTACACTACATTTTGGTTTCGTTTTCACTTTTGGATTTCAACTATCATACTTGAATTAATTAGTTTATTAAAAACAATATTAATTTTCTAGGATCTCATCCTTGTGCTGATGTTTGAATTCAGTACCTATGTATTTTGATTAATATATGATATTTTATTCAGAACACATTTGAAATTGAAGAAATATATTTTCAAATATGTACAAGAGCTCGCATCATTGTACCATTTACTTCGAATTCCATATATAAATAAATATGTTGAGCCCCCTACATGAAACATGAAAAAGAAAACATCAATGAAATATATATATATATATATATATATATATCATACCTCCATTGATGCACAAAAATGTAAATAAATCCTAGGACGGAAAACAATATTTTATTAATAATAATTATTGTTATTATTTTTATTTCGCATTTACCTACAGGATGAAGCTCCTGGCAGATAAGAATCAAGAATGGCGACCTCAACTTGGAGGGGAACTGTTTGGTGGGCCCAGACCATAAAGGATAAGAGAGTTCAGTTAGGCTCACACAGGCCCCAAACAGAGAATTGAATTCACATCATTAATTTCACTTATTACCAAAAATATCTGAGATATAATAGACGTGAGCTTGCTCCAGATCTATCGAGTCTACATTCAAATAGTCATATATTGTGAGGCAATTCGGAAGCGAACGTTTTCCTCCCTCTTTCATACTTTGGCATGAAAATATCTAAGTGAAAAGGGTCCTGCTCCTAAAACCCCAACTATGGAATTATTACTGTTGTTATTTAGGCAGCAATTCGGAATATTTAATTTTATTTCCCAAATTTTATTATTCCCACTGATTTCCCAACTTTTAGTTTATTCCCTGCCATGGTTCTCTGCATATTTCTATGATACATGCATTTGGTTCATCCCACGAATCAGATGCATGCATTTTTAATTAAGCCACACTTTTTTGTACATCTGAATTTAATGGACAAAATCACTCATTTTTTAAAAGTTATTAATACTATGTATGAGCAGATAATTACAGAACAATCTTCTCACTCAAACACCAATAAGAGGGGAACAAAGACTGACACATTGCATCCATAACTTACTACGTGACAAGTTGATTCGTGTCCAAGTTCAATTCATTTCTTCTTTATAGCTTCTAGTGAATATCACTACACTGTTATTATCATATTCATTAGTGATTCCTTCTTCTGTATGCCTAAACTAAAGATTTTTTTGAACGGTAATTTTCTTTAACAATAAGTTAGGAAAAAGCAAACACCTTCAAGCTAGACTTATCTTGATATCCTCTCTAAACCAAACAAAAGAGATATATTTGTCAATGAAGTCAAAAGAAACACGATTATCTTGTAGAGTGGCGGAGATCGATGGAAATTAACGTTTGTCTATGTTCGTAGCAAAAACAAAGGAGCAGAGATCAACATTGAAAATGGCATGCTGAGCAATAGAATGCTTCCACCATGAATATGAATAAAAGTGGCAGAAAGTCAGAGCCAACAATTATTGTTCACTTAACCTCGCACCAAGCAAGAAAGTTATACGGAGGCCCTATGGTGCGCATCATAGTACGATATCTTTTTTTTTTTTTTTTTTTTTTTTGCCGAATACGATATCTTACTTTTAGGTTCTATTTATTTTGATTAGATTAAATTAAGGATATACTCCCTCTGGTCTTAATTATAAGATCACTTTAGCTTTTTTGGAAAAATTAAGGATGTAAAATTAATCACTTTAAAATGTCTATAGTTATCTTTTTTCCTCAAAACTAATTTATCTTATAATACATTTATATGTAAGATATGTTAAAAATTAAGAAGGCTATTTGACTTCCTTAATCTTCACAAAAAAGTTAAAGTAATCTTATAGTTAGGATCGGAGGGAATATTAGATAAATTAGTTGATAGTTGATATGTCCTGTTTTCACTAAAATATAGTAATCATTTTCGTCCTTCCCATCTTATTTGATCATTGTTGAGGGATCACCATTAGGAAAATGTTGAGAAAAGACTAATAAAAACTATAAATATGTCATATACTTAGGATTAAGACTAACCCTACAATTATATTTTATATAAGGGAACAGAGGGGAATGTATACTAATTAAACAGTACAAAGGCCCCTATGTTGTTCAATTTTTGCATCTTTAAGAACAGGAACATGATGTTATGTGACGCAATGTTTTTTTCAACCGAAATGCCTGGTTGGATTGGAACCGTCAAAAGGTGGCAGGCTCGGGCTATTGTTTTACAAGCCCGCTAAGATGCAGGTAGTACTAGCCCGTATGCTGTAGGGGGCTAATTCCACCCATAAAAACATTATTAAAACTATATAAACAACTCAAATTTTCAAACCCTAACCCCTAACTTTGCCTTACCCTTACCTAAGATTGTTTATGAGGCTCAGCGGCCTCGGGCTTTTGCCCTTGCCCACTTGAAAAAAATGCCCGGCCTAACCTCCAAAAAAGATGCCCGAAACAAAATAGGCACATTCGGGGTAGGGCATTTTGACAGGCAAGGCCAGGCACCGGGTAAGGTATGCCGCTCTACCCATTTGGTGCTGCCCGAAAAATATATAAGATTATATATATTAGTTTCTACATGTAAGATTTTATATTATATGTTACCACAATATTGTAATATATAGTGTAATCTTATAGTTTTATATTATATTTTTAACAATTTTTTAAATTGCATCCCTCATTTAGTCTTTTTGTAATGTGAATATTTATCAAAATATATGATAGTTTTAACTTTTAAAAAAAAAAATCAAGACTCAGGTTGTAGATTTATTTTAGAATAATATTAGGTGTGAAATTATGAAAATGTGAAATGTACTTGAAGTTCATAATAGTGATTATCATATATATTAGGATTAGGGCAAAGTGCCACTACTTGGGTAAGGACGCTCACCTTAGCCAGCCCTTCCCAAAATTACTCAGCTTTTCAATGGGCAAGGAGGGCAGCGGGTTGCAAAATGCTGCCCAGTTAAATTTCGGGTAGGGCATCAGGTGGGGTTCTGCCTTGCCCATGCACACCCCTACCCTCACCCTCACCCACACCCAGTGTTCATCACTGTCTCTCCACTCTCTCACTCTTAGCCTCTTTGAGATTAAAGGGAAAATTGTACTTTTCAAATAATGTCATGAGGTAGTAATAAGTGTTTAAAATAGGGAGATATGCATAATTATCATTACTAATGTAATTGGATGGGGTTATAGTGAATTAAATCTACCCAAGCTCACAAGTCAAATGAAGCATTCAAGTGTCAGATACTGTTGACCTGTCCCAAATGAAGACACAGTAAGTACTGACAAAGACCAAACTTTTAGAAAAGTGGGTCAACGAAAGATATTTACTTTTTGAATTGCGCGTTTGAGCGTAAAGTTTGGTGCTATATATAATCTGTGAGAGATAATGTTTTATTTGATCCTATTTACAAGGCATGCTATTAAATTTTATATGTGAATGTACTATTTAAACCATCATTTATTATGTGTTGAATTTATTTTTATGTGATATAGTGAATATTATATAGGGGTAAAGTTGAAAAGTTGTTAAATTTCATTATAGAATTAATAAAGTTTAAGGTTTTTCTTGATCTGTTTGAAACATGATGTATAAATATGACTATTGGAGCTGTGGAAGCAGCCTTATTTATTAGAAATATAATAATTAATAACTTCGCCTAGGCTTGGACGATGTCCTTACCCCTCAGTGGGTAATAACTAATAGGGCTGCACAAAGACCGGGCGGGACCGGGCTATGTACATGCCCTGAGTCCTGTCCCAAAGATCTCCGGGCTAGGCTTTTTTGGCCCGAAGCCCGGCCCGGTCTTGTTTGGCCCGGGACCAAGACCGGGCCGGACATGTCCTCCGGGCCACGGGACATGTCCTTTTGGTCCTTAAAAAAATATCTCTTGTATTTTTTTTAGTGAAATCATTATTCCATTAAGTCATTAACTCAAGAAATGAAGTTACAGGGATGTGAGGTTCAAGACAAGAAATAGAAATAAAAATAAAATGCCATAACAATTACCCTGCAAATGTGCATACGTTAATGTTCTCTTCTAATTTCTTCAAAAAAACAGCATTTATATGACAAAAGTAAATCCAAATAAGGGGATAGCATGTATATTTGTGTGTACCTATTCATATTTTAATAGACAGATTCTAATACACCAAAAGAAGAAATATAAATGCCTGCCAGTAGTCCAAAAGAAGAAATATAAATTCCTGCCAGTAGTGATGATAAATCATATATGAAAACACTCATATAAGACCTGATGTTGTTGCCTGTTAGACAATATTTTGAAATATATTTCTTTGACCTAGAGTATTCCAAAAGAAGAAATATAAATGCCTACCAGTAGTCCACAAAATTCCATAGTCAAACACAACGCGTACACAATATTTGCTAACACACTATCTTTACTTGAACATAAGATAAGTAACATCCCATGATGTATAATATAATATGTTAAAAACAAGGAAACAAAAAGACTATAATAGAACCTTGATTACACAAGACTAATTAATAGGAATAAGTTGCTATTTACTAACACATGACAATTGGAAATGTAGCAATAAGAGACCATTAAACAATTTAAATATATAACCAATGTCATTCACTGCAATGCTACATACATTGTAACTTAACTTGATTAGTCCAGCTCCAAACTTCAAAATATACACCAAATCTAGTTTAGTTACTACATAACAAATCCTAAGGACCAAAATAGGCCATATGCCCACCCAAAAGAGTGAAAGATCAACTTGTACAGCTGTAATTGTATCAGATCAGCCAAGAAATCCCAGCCATTTACCCAAAAATGATGTCAGCCACCATGAAAGATGCAAGAGATCATAACAAGTCTTCATCAAGTTACCAAAAACCAAAATATGAGATCAACATGTACACTTGTACTACTGAACAAGCCAAGAAAATCCATCCATGTACCCCAAAAAAGATTTTAGCCACCATGAAAGATACAAGAGATCTTAACAAGTTTGAATCAAGTAACCAAAAAGGCTAAAACCAAAATATCCAGCCATGTAACCAAAAAAAGGCTGGAAATCAGTCACCATTAAATATTAAATACTAGATAATAATAATAATATTAACCCAAAATATCTGAAATCGAAAACTTGAAAGTTGAAATGCTGAAAGAAAGTCACACATCCCCTCCCATATCAGTAACACTGGAATGATCTGAAAAATGAAAGTATAGAAAATATATGTAGTCAATGACCTTACAATACAACACATGTCAAATAATAAATACAAACACAATTAAATTTTACTTGAAAATTTATGCAAAATATAAGTAGTTAACTGCATCATGACACATACCAGTCTGCACCACACCATTTCTGGTTGAAAACATGTGGGACTAGGCTCCCTCCTTGCCCACCCGAAGTCACATAATTCAAAATTGACTGATTTGGGATTGTGTTGACCGCATTTGGATTGCATTTTATCATATGCCTTCTTAAGGATGAACTGCCATGCTTGTTTGGATCACATAAATACTCTCTTTTACAATATTTGCAAGCAGCCTTAATTTCTCCATTTGTTTCTTCTAGGGGTAATTTCTGAAACTGCTCCCAAACTTTTGATTTTTTCCTTGTGCTGGTAGCACTTTCAGCAGGCTCTAATTTTCTCTTTTTACTCACCTCTTCTCCCTCAACATCTTGTGCAACGTTAGGAGAACTATCAACAGGAGTATCTGTATGAGGAGGATGAATTGGTGTAGTAGGAGGGGGCATTTCACTTTCACTAATGCCTAATTCTTGTGATGCTCATGGTACAGTAATAAGAGCAGAATTTTCACCCTCCATATCTAACATCAAAGAAAAACAACATAATTAATCACATGGTAGCACACAAACAACCAAGTCAAAAAGGAGCAGAATTTTCACCCTCCATATCTAACATAAATGCTCTGTATTTTATTGAAGCCATGTAGACTAATTTTTATCAAGACATCAAAATTTTAGCATCCATCCGAGCAAACAAAACAGCAGACATATCACATTGACAAAATTTATCTATATATAACTGGAGACATGTAGAGGATATACTTGTGTTATTTTAGCAAAACTTGAAACCTACAAATTCATACATTTTTTTAAAAGTTAATTATGAGGATTATTTAGAATTTTAAGAAATAAAGACAAGCATATATAATTTTTGTAAACAGAAAAAAAAAATTCTATATGCTGACACGATTTGATCAATATGTGATCTATTACAGTTTAGGGAGTCATTGGTTGACAATATTTTTAAGTATAGAATTTCAAGACCAGTTATATGTTCAGAAGATGACAAAGTGAAAGTTCTAGTTAGTCCTGAAGAGGATGAGACTTTGCTCCTTGAACATATTATTAAAAAAAATGCTCCACGAAACTTGAAGTTTATCTTTTTATACCACCGCTAATTAATTAATCACAATATGATTTTTGTGGTAACCTGATTGCATACAAATGGTGAACAAGATTTGATATGGATGTATTTTACTAAAGTTTTTGTAGACTAAGGCGATGAAATACTTTTAGCTTTTTGTGTGGTTTATAATTATAAATTATAATTATAATATGTCTATATGTGAATCTATACAAACACAATATACATTTCACATAGTAAATGAGATAAACCAAACTCTGCTTATTTTTAATAGCAGCATTCTCTAACATAAGGTTGGGCTATGTGTAAACAACAATTTGTGTCTTACAATTTTAAACATTGTTTTCAATTTTATCCTTAATTAATTACATCTCTATTTCATCTTTTTTCCACTCATTCTTTCACATTTATTTACTATTTTCACGGCACACTCAGATAAAGCTATACTGTTTGGGGGGGGGGAATTATTTATCATTTAGGTTCCTATAATTGAGATGATTTTCTATGGATTATTTGTCATGATAAAGTTTGTGATTCATAGGAATATTTTTGTGTAGAAAACTTATGATAAATATTAACAAAAGGGAAATGCAACTTTGGAGAATTCTAACGGTGAATCTGATGATGAAGAATGAATTAAAATACAGTAAATTAGCATCTCAAGCACTAAATATAGATTCCATAAATTTTACAATACAAGCCCTAAAAATTTGTTAGCTACCACACAAAGGCAAACCCAAAAAAAATGCCTTGGTGTTTGGTGAAGGAGCATAATAATGACAAAGAGACTCTGTCCAACTCCAAGAAGCCAGGCATGGATGTTTTGCTAATGCACACTTAAAAATAGCAGAGCGAAAACATAAAGTTTTAACTTCCATTCTAGTTGAAGGGAAAATGCAAATGAAATCAAAGTGAAATTTATTGTTGAAGCAGCCAATCACCCAACGGATCAAGAGGTGGATGAACAGGGTAGAAACTAGAAATGAAAAGGGGAGACTCACCTATGCAAGCTTTAAGCACCGGCGTCCCGCAGCTAGAAGTGGCCGAGAATGGAAGATGCCAAGACGGAAGACGAAGAGAAGAAGACTGGAGACGGGTGAGTGTTTAAGCCTCGAAGAGATGAAGATGGTGTCGCTCAAGCTTCAAAAGTGGCTCGCCATCATTATCTTGAAGTACGGCCGAGGCAAGGTTTAGCTGGATCCCAGTGAAGTGAACGAAATCTCCATGGCCAATTCTCATCAAAAGGGATTTGTATGATCAGTGATCTCTACCCTCTACTCTCTTGTCAGATTTGGAAAAATAAATGAGATTGAAATAAAGGGTCAAGTCCAGGGAAAAAAGAAATGAAGGATCTAGACTAAAAAATTATATGGATTTATAAATTAAGGAAATTTTATTTTTTATTAAAAAATAATAATAATAATAATAATATCGGGCCGGGCCGGGCCACTGGTTCTTAAACATATGTCCTAGTCCTGTCCCGCCTGGTAATCGGGTTTGGTCCTGGCCTGAATATTATAGTCTCGGGCCACTTCGTCCTAGGACCAATTTGCCATCGGGCCAGGTCCGGGTCCGGGTCCGGGCGGGCTGTCGGGCCTCCGGGTTTCTGAGCAGCCCTAATAACTAATACCGTCACCTAGGCTAGGACGGTGTCCTTACCCCTAATTTCAGTGGGTAATAGCCTCTGTTCTCTCTTTTTTTAACATACAGGTGGCAAGCTTGTAGCCTGAGACAAAACACTTACATACTACTCCCTCCGGTCCTAGATATAAGACTACTTTGACTTTTTTTGTGGAAGTTAAGGAAGTAAATTAGACTACTAAATTATAACATATGTCACATGAAATTAGATTATAGGTTAGTTTACAATTAGAATAAATTAGTTTTGAGGAAAAAAGATTTTTTTAGACTGAAACTACTTTTTTTGGGACTGGAAAAAAAAGTCAAAAAAGTCAAAGTGATCTTATAATTAGGACCGGAGGGAGTACTAGATATGACACCTAGCCTCTTCTACAACATCTATTGTATCCTTCCGTATAAGATCCTTGCAACACTCTGGTGGTACTTGTAGCAAAACAATTCCATCTTCTTCTTTGTGTGCTTCTCGTGCTAGCATGTCAGCACATCTCAAGAGTTCCCTTCGGTTGTATTTTAATGCCACATTCTATTCCTGTTATATGAGTTTCCTTATCTCTTCATGGATCTTTTTAAAAGGATGATTTTCTTCGCTGTCTCTAAGCAAAGAGCTAATGGCTTCCATAAAATCTGAGAACATGCGAATATCCTTCACTCCAAGAGAAATTCCTACTGCAAGGCATGTCTTAATCGCCAGCATTTCAGCTATTGTAGTAGGGTATATCCCCAGAATTTTTTGAAAGCCCTTTATCCATTACCCTTTCTCATTTCTGTTTATGCCTCCATAAGCTGCATGTTGAAGATCATTTACCAAAGCATCCACATCCAGGCGAAATACCCCGGGAGGGGGTGGTTTTCAGTAGACTTTCTCCTTGTTGTATCCTTGAAAAGTCTGATTATGTAGTTTGCCCTTTACCACATCTTCCCACAAGTGAAACATGATCTGATTGTAGATTTCCTGTGCCGTAGTCATGATCCCTTACATGGTTTGCTTGCATCTAGCTTTCCATATCAACCAGTAACTATAGCTGAAGATTTTTGTCCGCGGCCATCTTCCCACGCTTGATTTACCAAGATTGTTTCTTGCATTCCTTTTGAGCCACCCTTGCAAATCACAAGAGAAAAACATTCTATAACGGTTAGTTTTGATAAGCATATGTCATACATCTCTCCCTCTCCTGTAGTCTCTCAAAATATGTAAAACACTCTCTTCACGGGGACAGCCCAACGGACATTTTGGTGTTTATGATAACCCTCTCTTGGCTCTCAATGAGTTTGTCATCAATCTCTCATGGGTTGTTTGCCATATGAAGTATCTGATTTTTTTCATGTACACACCACCGCCACATTTGTTTCCATGGAGAACCTCTTTCCCCTTCTACATTTTCGACCAGAAATTTATACGCAACATTGACTGTGCATCTGAGGCGCCCTTCTAGATTAACTTATCAGCTCTATTGCTTGTAGGTACTCTATTAACTGATCTTTACCACCCATTGTGGAAGATATCTATTCAACTTCACCATATCCCATCTTCTTCCTTCAAGCATAAAGTTAGCCACTAAAGCCCGGGAGTCCACCTCCTCCAGGTTTCTAACTATGTGTTCAATGAGTCGTTCATGAAGTGAGTGTTTGCCGTCAAGCGTTAACCGCAAGCACACGGATCACAAGTAGTATAAAATATCGTTCCCACGGGGATTTGGACTAAAATCTTGACCAAACAAAAGACTAAGTGATTTCAATCAAGTTGAACTAAGAAAATATTTTTGGGTTGTGTAGAGAAATTATGAAAATCTATTTCTAAAAACTAGAAAGTGATAAAAACAATAGTTCTTTTGACTTAAAGGATTAAATGGGGTCTAGGATTATTTATCCCCTTTGCATTTCATAAGACATGAAGAACTCCCTCTCAAATGGTATTTTCAATGAATATATGTGTTTGTCTAGGGTTCATATGCACTTGAATAATCTCTCTCAAGTCAAAATCAAGTTTATCTTTCCATTAAAATGCACAATCTCTTGTTACAAATCATGAAAATTCCCTTTGAAAACAAACCCTAATGTGACAATACAAGGTTAGCAAAGATATCTCTATTTTACCAACAAACTTTCCATTTCTCATGTAAATTTCAAGTCAAGCATGATTTTAACCAAGTTCTACACATGGATTAGCTCTCTCAAGTCAAACCCATATGAACAAATCAAGCTAAATGGTGGCCAAACACTTAGAAGTATGAAGAGAAGAATAAAATCTGCACATATATATCATTAACTACCAAAAGAGAGGAATAATCAAGTCTTAATCCATACAAAGGTTCAAAATAATTCTAGAATGGAAGTTTAGCCACTCATGGAGAAGAATATACAAATCTGGAAAATAAGAGCAGCCATAGAAGTAATTTCAGAGAAGAAAGAGAGAAGAACAAGAAAAACCAAGGAAAATGAGGTTGAATCTCTTCAAATCTTAGATCTCCACTTAAATCTCCTTGAAAATCTCCAAACCCTAGCTCCCAAGTAGCCCCCAAAGAAATCCTAAGTCAAAAGAATGTGTTTCTGTATGTTTTTTGGGTGTTTTATAACCCTATTTTCGAGCAGAATTTTTCACTGTGCAGTTTGTCAACAGTTTTGGCAGTGGCCAAGATTTTTGCCTGCACTGGTTGGCCACGGCCAATAACTCTCTGCCTAAAATTTTTTAGGATTTGGCTGTGGCCAGGAATTTTTCCTGTGTTTTTAGCTCTGGCCAATAACTGTCTGCAACTTTTCTTTTCAGCTTTCTTTATTGCTTTAAATCTTCTTTTCCCACTTCTTACTCCTTGATTTTAGCTTCAAATACAACTCAAATGTGGCTTAATCGATTGGCTAAATCCACCTAACAAACAATGAAATCTACAAAAGCCAAAGTTGATAAAAAGAGGGTAACATATTCACATTTAAATCAAGAATTCAATGACTTTAACCCAAATATCAACTTGGCACATTTTCCTATCATATCTACATCAAAATATGTATAATTCCACCCAAAAAGTGTATGAACTATAGGAAAATGTGCTAAAATAGCATGAATTTCAAGAGGTTATTAATTGTCCCATAAAAAATAGGCCGATCTCCCATTTTATATTCTCTTTCCTACATCTTCCCTGAATCTTTTCCACACATTTACAATGGCACTTTAAACAGTAGATTGAGCTCTCTTCTTTAAGACTACTGGGATGTGTTTGTTGCCACATTTGTATTTGGCTCTCAAGCACCTAACCCATAAATCTTTTGGGTTTTTTATCAGACCCCAACATAGCTTCATAATAAGGTTTAGTTTTGAATCTCCAAATTTTTAATTCCCAGACCCCTATCACTCTTATCTCTCATGATTTGTTTCCAAGATACAAGATGCATTTTCTTGACCCCTTCATTATGACCTAGAAAAAACTTCTACTCATTTTTTCAATATGATGCAGTATACTTTTCGGTATTAAGGCTATCTACATTTGGTATGTAGGTAGAGATGAGATAACCGCTTTTATGAGCACTGTTCTACCCGCCATACTAAAAAATTTTCCTTTCCATGAAGATAATCTTGCTCTTACCTTATGTACATTGTGTCCATAAGTACCCCTAACCACTTGGGAATAGATTAATGGGACACCCAGATATTTCCCTAGGTCGGCTGTGATACCAACACCGAGATGTCAACCAACACCGAGATGTTGACAGAGTTGTAAGGCATGTTGAAACTGCACATTTTTGGAAAAGAAAGCTTTGGATTTCTCTAGATTGATCTTGTGGCCTAACATGTTACAAAACTGGAGCATAACCCATTTGATCTCTTCCACCTGATCAAGTGAGGCCTCAGCAAACAGTATGAGAACATCCTCAAAAGATAAATGGGAACTTATCGGACCACTTCCAGAAATCTTTAGTGGCTTTCATTTCTTTTGTCTACATTCCGCTTTAATATGTCGAGCCAACCTTTCCATATAAAGGATGAACAAGAGGGGGTGAATTGTGCTAATAAAATTTAAGTTAAAAGACACAAGATTTATACTGGTTTAGGCCAACTCTTGGCCTACGTCCAGTTCTCCAACCTTCAGTTGGGTTTAACTAAAACTTCAAGATTTAATCAGGCTCTTGAGTGCCTTTACAAGTGATCACTCAGTAAGAACTCTCTCTTACAGATCACTCTCCCTTACAACTTGTAAGATTATGACCTAATCTTAAGATCCCACTATCTTAAGAGTAATCCTCACTTGAAATGTGATTACAAGTACTTGTTCACTCAAATGAACTGATTTTGGTACACACTGAAGTATAATGACAATGAATGAATATGTCTGAGAGTATATGAGTATTGAATGCAGTAAGTATAATTCAAAGGTGTATTCAATGTACGCAATCAATGTCTTTACCAACTTCTTCACCAGTGGCTTTTATACAAGTTTCGGGATTTTGCCCATTGGTGACCGTTTATAGCCGTTGTTTGATCTTTGATGAGAGATGATTAATCTGATGGAGTGTTGAGATGTAGATGTTCTTGTGTTGCATTAACTTTCTTGTACTTGTTTAGCTTCAGTTCCTCTCTCTTCTTCAATTGCAGAAGGCAAATCTTATTTCAAATGGCTAATTTCTTAGGTCTTTGTGTGTAACGATAACTTCCCAAAATAGGTCTGACACACTCTGTATTAAAAAGACTGAGCACTTGCATTATGAAGGAAACTCACCGCCAGATCGATCATAGAACTCCATCGATCACTACTTATGTCGTCTGATCGATCACATATAGGTCAAGCTTAGATTAAGACCTGCATCACTTGAATATGAGATTAGATAGAATACAAGTCTCATCGATCACAGAACATCTTGATCGATCATGCTTCATTAATCAAATATACTTAAGTTATTTCAGTTAATTCTGCATTATCATAATCGATCACAACATCATTCACACATTTTCTGATCGATTAGGCAACTATGATCGAATAGGCTAAGATCAGACTTTAAATCACAATGATCGATCACAGGGGTGTCCTGATCGATCATGCTTTCTTATTCGATCATACAAGAAAAGGGCCTATTAGTAATTTATTTATCTTATTCATTTTAATTCTTTTATTTATTCCTTTTTTCTTTCATTCCTCTCTTCTCTCCAGTATCCTCATCCCCGTGCCCTCTTCTCTTCATCGTACCATCACCATCTTCTCCCTCCATTAGCTAGCAAGGCGAGTGGTGGGAGGCATAATCGTTTGCTGTGCCGTCGGCAGCGGTCGACGGAGGTAGAGGGTCTCCACCCTCTATCTTCCTTCCTTCATCCTCCTTTCCCTTCTTCTTGCTTGTGCGAGCGTGTGTGCGGCACCACCGTTGCCTTCGCTGATTGCCGGTGATGGTGGCCTCCTCCTCCTTCTCTCCTTTCCTTCATCCTCTTCTTATTTCTTCTTTCCTCCTTCCCCAAATTCGTGCGTGGCATGAGAAGAAAATAGGTAGAGGGAAGTGTGTTGTTCGTCCGGCAGTTTAGGATGGAACTCAGGTGAATCTCCAACGTGTTGGAAGTGAAGGAAGCTTCTTGGATTTTGGTGATTTCTCCTCTTTCATTTCCTCTCTTGTTCTTGATTGTTCCAATAGAAATCTTTAGGGTTTGATTGATCGTTGAAATCAGAGTTGTTTTGGGCAAATTGGTTGTTCTTTCATGATTATTTAAGTTATATAATAATGATAAACTGGTTGGTTTGGTTGGACTTAGTCCTATATGCGATTTTGCTTGCTTAAAGTTAGATTAAGATAGGTTTCAATAAAGAAATCCTTTGAATTTGGGCATTTAAACTTGATTTATGATTTCTAGAGGGTTATTGGAGTTCAACAATTATTTTGGTTGGACCCAATTGCTTGAATTTTGTGTTGAATGAGAATTGGGAGTATTTGGGTGCTTATGTAAGTGATATTATGTCAAAATCGGTTAAGTTTAATATGGAATGATGGTTTGGATGAATTATGTGAGGAAATTGTGCTATGCTTGAGTTGGTTGGTGGGGAAGTTAGATTGAGAAAGATTGTGAAAAAGTTTGGGTAGCTATAGGAAATTGTAAGGCAAGAAAGAAAGGGAATTGTGCTTATTAGCAGTTTATGTGGATTATGAATAAATTAGTTGTTCCAATATGTTAATTGAGGTTAGTAACTGATTATAGAATGATGGAGTTGGAAAAGATTAGAGTAGATTTGGATTTTGGTAGTTTGGGTTTATGCGTAGTGATGAACTTTGGCCTAGGATGGATATTTGAGATTAAAGAGTAGAATCACCGAATGATTGGTGGTTTAATGGTTTCATTAGGCCTATTGACGTTTGATCCTGATTTCTAACTATTAGAATTGTAGAGAAATATGTTAGATGGCATTTTGGGTGCTTAAAGTTTAGGAATTTTGAGGTAAACTAGGGAGTTTGGGTTTGACAATGATTTTGATTTATGTAATGCTGGTATTCGGTTGATTATTATTATTATTGATTGATCATTAATGGGTTGGATTGTTGAGATTGGATGAAATTTTGATGATGATGAGCTACTTTGGTATAGAGGCAAAATGATGGTTTTAATAGATGTAAAGAAAAATACGCAGTGGTTTGAGAAGTGGAATAGTCTATTATGGATACAAAGAGGTATGGTTAATTATTTGAGATATTTCTCAGTATGATTGTGAGTTGAAGTTCAATTAAACAACAGTAGCAATGTTAGGATTAATGGAAAAATTTGGTCCAATGAAAGCAATAGGGAATAGATAGTGTCTTAGACTCGATAAGAGTTTAATTTAACTTAATCAAGCTAAATAGACATGGATTGTGTATTGATTTTGTGTTATTGTGTTCTCTAGTGATTGTATACACCGTTGGATGAGTTGAGCTCGAGGACTTTACGTTTCTGGTATTTCCTTTTTGTTTTGGGCTATTCCAGGTAACCACTCTCTCCTTGCTATATTATTGTAGGTGATGTGAGTTGGGATTTTCTAAATCCCTTCTTACATATGTATGTATTCTTTAGATTTCAATATAAATTTTCAAAGTTATTTTCCTATCAAATAGTCTATTGGGTACCTTTGAACTGCAATTATTTTCATATAAATAAGTTCGATATATTGTACGTTGTATCCCGACTGGTTGTGGTGGTGGTGAGTATGATTTATTGAATTTTGATATATATATGTATATCATACGTAGTATCCTGGTTGGTTGTGATGGTGGTGATTATGATTTATTGAATTTTGATATATATTATATGTAGTATCTTAATTGGTTGTGATTGTGATGATTATGATTTATTTATTATGTTTAATGATTCTTGTTGCATGACATTGAAAAGTACCATCGCACTATATAAACCTTGGCTGATCAACCGAGCGGTTATTTGTACCGGTCATTCTAATTATGAGTGAGCAAAACCGGATCGAAACCGAAAACCAAACCGAACCAAATGGATTTCGGTTTTTTTGTTTCGGTTTCCATTTTCAAACTTTTTGGTTTTCAGTTAATGGTTTGGTTTTTGTTAAAAACTTTCGGTTTGAAACCGAAATATCATGCAAAAAAAAACCCAGTTCATTGCCAATAATATTTATTTTAAAATAGCATAAAGCCCAGACCAAAGTCTTAGCTAAAGCCCTTCAGTCCAAAAAAAATGAGCCCAAACCCAAAGCCCCAAAATACAAACCCTAAGTCCCTAACCAGTCTCCCTTGACTATCACGACCTCACCTCTCCAGTCATCAGCATCACATATTCACAGCCATCACTCATCGTCATCAGTATCACGCTCTCGCCTCTCCAGTCTCCCTCGACCTCATCACTCCATTGATCATCATCATTTCGATCTGCCATTCACTCATAAGCTTTGATTGCTCCACCATTTCCTTCCTCTCCAGTAGAGCATTCATCGAGCTCCGTCGAGCATTCATCAGCTTCGTCCCAGGATTTCTTCGGATCTATCAACTCCTCCGTATAATCCTTATCCTTCTATCAATCTGAAACCTCATCTTTCACATAAAGATAGGAATGTCCATTGGGTCTTCTTAGGTTGTCCCGGCGTTGGAAAAGGTACCTAAGCTAGTCGCCTCTCTAATATGATTGGCGTCCCTCACATCGCCACCGGCGATCTCGTTCGCGACGAGCTCGATTCTTCTGGCCCCCTTTCTTCTCAGGTTTTGATCCCCTTTTTCTATTTTCAGTTTATTTTTTTATGGCGAAATTTAATTTGAATTTGTCTTAATTCCCCTGCAAAATGAAAGCACTACTGGCGTTTATTATGCCTGGCTTAAATATGTTTTTTAGCTTGTAATAGGCATTTTTTAATGTATGAGCTTGGCATTTTCACAGGCGTGGCATGGCCTGAAGCTTGTTTAGAGGCCTGATTTATTAAAACAAACTAACAGGCCACCAAACAAGCCAAACCCTTTAACAAGCTGAAACATAAATAGGCCTAAAACAAGCTCAGACCTCAAATTAGTCTAAAAGTATATTTTTTTTCTTGTGAATTAGAATGTATTTTGACATGAGTATACACATGTATTTAAGAGATTATAAAATAAAAAAAATACATAACTAGGCCGGCCAAAAAGGCTATTTAATAAGCATGGGCCTAGCCGATTTAGTAAAATAAGTGTTTTAAGAGATATGAGCCGAAGCTTGTTTTCTACTTGGCTTGACTTGAATAGGCTATAAATAGGCCAAGCCTAAGGCCTCTAATGGGCCGGCTGGCCTATTTCCTCTACTATAAGCGAGATCTCCCATAAATAGTGTTGACCTACTTTTATTTCAATTCAATGTCTTAATATAAAACATTATTGACTAATATAAGGAGATTTGAAAAAACTAAATAAAACATCTGATTATAGTATACTTCCTCCGTTCCTAATTATAAGATCATTTTGATTTTTTTTTGGAAAAATTAAGGATGTAAAATTAATCACTTTAAATTTTCTATAATTATCTTATTTCCTCAAAACTAATTTATTCTACTTATAAACTAACCTATAATCTAATTACATGTGAAATGTGTTATAATTTAGTGGTCTAATTTGCTTCCTTAACTTCTACATAAAAAAGTCAAAGTGATCTTATATTTAGGACTATAGAGAGTATATTACATGATATTTATAAACAAAAACTTATATGTATTGTTAGATTACATATTATTTTACAAGTCAAACAAATCAGTTTGAAGGAAATAATAAATACAAGAGATATAATAAAAACAAACCTCCTATTTAAGACTAAAAGTTTACCCCCACTTTATTCTTATATTTAGAACACGAGTTACTAGTAGTAGACTTGTAGTGTAGTACATTAAATATAGACTCCAATATGAAACTATAGGATCTTCCAACATTGTCGGGCGTGAAGAGATGAGACATGCCAAGGTACAAAACGCACATATCTCCATTATGAAATGCCCCCCATCAATATTCATGGCCTTTAGGCCTCATTCGTCAATGGCCTACCCTCATTCCAAATGATGCTACATACTTACACAGAATCAGTTGGTTCATATGTCTTGCAAACTGGTAATAAGCTGATAGTGAATCCCCAAAAGGAAACGTAGATGAGCATTTCTAATTGTGTAACTCTGATGCAATCAATCATAAGGAGACTGGTTAATTGCAAAAATGTTGTTCAATGAGTGAGCCTTGCCTCTAAAGAAAGAAGAAAGGATCGTTGCACCAGAATAAGCTTCTCATTTCAAAATTCTTGACGTGTGTGCTTTTGAAAAACATGAGGAAAAAATAATACTCCCTCCGGTCGTAATTATAAGATCATTTTGACTTTTTTGGAAAAATTAAAGATACAAAATTAATCACTTTAAAATGTCTATAATTATTTTTTTTCCTCAAAACTAATTTACCTTACTTATAAATTATCGTATGATATAATTACATCTAAGATACGTTAAAATTAAGTGATCTATTTGGCTTCATTAACCTCCACAAAAAAATCAAAATAATCTTATATTTAAAACCAGAACTGATACAGTGTGATGAGTAGATTATCCATATGCAAAGAGAGCCTCCTCGTCCCTTTATGGGCTAAGGGCCTCAAGCAAGTTCAATTTTTGGGCTAACTTTAAGATGGCCTCTTATTAAACTTTTCTCTTAATTTCGTCAATTAGTTGGATAATTCTTTCCCTTGGGACCATGCATTTGTTTAGTCAAACCATAACCCATTAGGTATTATTACCAAGTACAAAACCTAGGGGGAAAAGGGTAGTATAACATGATGGACAAAAAAACTCAGGACCCGTCCTCGACAATTGTACATGTTCACATGTGGTGAATGAAATGATGATAATTTTCTTCGTTTTCAAATTCATAATCATCTGTGTGTGTACATGTATGGGTCGAGCTTATCTTCTTTACAGTTCCGCCCCAATCCTCTACTCTAAAATTACTTTGTTTTAGAGGTAAAAGTTTTTTATTTTTGTTTGTACTATGAGATTCTACATAAAATTAATAATATTCTGATATTTGTGGGTAAAAAATGGTTCATTTTTTCAATTTTATATGATTTTTTAAAAATTTAATCCTAAGAAATTCTATGTTTTTTACAAGTTAGAACATTTAATCTTTAAAAATTCCTATAAAATTAAAAAATGAACTATTTTTCACCTATGAAATATCAAAATGTCATTAATTTTATGTAGAATCTAATGGTATAAACAAATATAAAAACTTTTAGCCTAAAATGAAGTAATTTTAGAGTAAAAAACGAGAGCGAATGCAAACAATAGAGGAGAGAAGCCTGGTTCGTGTGTAGGGGGTGAGTAAACAGTTTTTGGGTTCAGTTTTGAGCCAAAAACAAAACAAAAAAAAAACCGAAAACCATTAAGTGGTCAAAAGAAAAACCGAAAAAACCGAATTGTTTAACGCTTTTTTTTCCCCGGTTTTTGGGTTTTTTTGGGTCTCAGTCAGTATACCAGAAGTTCTAGTTACGAAAATAGACCCAAGAAATAGGACAGCTTTATGTTACACAAAAGGAAAATAAAAGGGCAACTTTATAAAATGATCAAACAAGACCGGCATAAACGGCTAATTGAATTTGTACGAATGAAGATGTCTCATTTTAGAATTTAACAAAGCAATTGTTACTACTCATTACAATTTGGTTAGCAAGTTCCAGGCATAATAAATGCCAGCAGTGCTTTCATTTTGCAGGGGAATAAAGACAAATTCAAATTAAATTTCACCATAAAAAAATAAAGTAAAAACAGAAAAAAGGGATCAAAACCTGAGAAGAAAGGGGATCAGAAGAAGCGAGCTCGTCGCGAATGAGATTGCCGGTGGCGATGTGAGGGACGCCAATCAGATTAGAGAGGCGACTAGCTTAGGTACCTTTTCCGACGCCGGGACAACCCAAGAAGACCCAATGGACATTCATGTCTTTACGTGAGAGATGAGGCTTCAAATTGACGGAAGGAGAAGGATTGTACGGAGGAGTGTGATAGATTCGAAAAAATCTTGGGACGACACTGATGAATGCTCGACTGGAGAGGAAGGAAATGGCGGAGCAATCTTAGCTGATGAGTGAATGGCAAACGGAAATGATGATGATCAATGGAGCGATTAGGTCAAGGGAGACTGGAGAGGCGAGAGGGTGATGTTGATGACGATGAGTGATGGCTGTGAATCTGTGATGCTGATGACTGGAGAGGTGAGAGGGTGATGTTGTGATGGTCGAGGGAGATTGGTTAGGGACTTAGGGTTTGTATTTTGGGGCTGTGTTTGGGCTCATTTTTTTTTTTTTTGGACTGAAAGGCTTTGGGTTGAGACTTTGGTCTAGGCTTTATACTATTTTAAAATAAATATTATTGGCAATGGACTGGGTTTTTTTTTCATAATATTTCGGTTTTCGGTTTCAAACCGAAAGTTTTTAACAAAAACCGAACCATTAACCGAAAACCGAAATGTTTGAAAATGGAAACCGAAACCGAAACAAAAAAACCGAAATCCATTTGGTTTGATTTGATTTTCGGTTCAGTATGGTTTTACTCACCCCTATTTGTGTGTATACATATCAAGTTTTCATCACTACTATTCATTGCTTTCATGCTTCGTATACTTTTATTTTTCCGTCCTATTTCAATTTTAATACATGCCACTTGGAGAGGAAAGTATAATGCTTCTATCTATGCGTTGCGTTCTAATTGTTTGCATAGCCTATTTAAAAAAATGTATTACTAGCTTTAATTCTCTTTTTTAATGAGATCTCCTCATCTCCACCATTCAGTTTCAATATGGACATTGGACAATTCATATTTACAGTTTTTTTTTTTACATAAAAAGCAATCAATACATTATGTTCATTGATAAGAAAGCATAAATATTTCGTTTTTATTATTGACATCTTGGCCTAAAAATGAGCATGGGATCCGCCTCTGATTTCTTTTGTATCATGAAGTGCTGTATAGTGCGAGCGATCATGGCACTGCCATCCCAAATAATTTTTTCTCTAGACACATTGCCATATTTTCTTTTGGATTTTCTCAATAATAGTGTTTGCGACCGGCTAATCCAATATGAGAAACCCATTCCCTCCAAATAATTATTGTGTTACATGTGTTTGGTTTGAACAGAATTATGTTCCTCTTGGCAAACTAAAACAACATGCAACAAGTTGATTGAAACATTCGGTCTTCACATCACCATTTATCAATACTCTCCATCATCAATCAAAAGAATCAACGCTTGTATTATCGTAATGTTTTATTATAATCCAAATCACTTTCTTCGGCAGTAACTTTAACGAGGCAATTGATTCTGAATATGAATAGGCATCAAACAATAAACAAAGCAAACTGCGACAAAAACCCATAAAACCCTCCACTAAAGTAATAAAACCCTTGCGCCTTGCTTGGACAGTGATAGGGTTAATAAATTTAGTAAATCGAGAAATCAGCTTTCGGTGGCCTCTATGACGCAAATCACGCGGACCCCTACCCCCAAGAAAAATTTTCAAACTCTATTCATAAAAAGGTCCAAACATCTTTTCAGATCATCCACAAAAGTGACAAACACATTCATACAACAAACCCCACTACTAATAGCTGTTCATGTGGGCAAAAAAAAAAAAAAAGCTGTTCACAACTAAAACTTTTCGCTACTATTGCATGACCTTTAATAATATTAGTTCTCACCAATATTTTTCAAGTGTAGCCTTGCCTGTATTTGCTAAAGATTTCATCAGTTTTGGCATTCCTGAAGGCACAACAACCTATGAGATAAGTTAAGATTAAGACAATGGCGGTGATAATCAAAACCACATTAGCCCTCCTCCATTCCTTCCTCAGATTTGCCAGCAACCCAGCTTTGCAGGAATCGCAGTTATAGCAAACTTGAGTCTGATCGTTGCTCCATTGAAGGCAATCCATATCAGCTGCCATATTGATGGGACTTATCCAGTAGGTCGGATTCACAAACGTGTACCCACATAATGTTGGCGGCTTACAGCATCCCGACTATTACCACATAAACAAGTGCCACACACTTTAATTAATGAAGAGATTAAAGGCAGATAGCCAGATACTCTAAAAGTAAAGTAACTATCAAATGTGTTAAGCTATTGAAAGAACAATGTAGCCAGGCATGAGGAGGGACTGTGTAGCCTCTTCCCCAATCCCCAATGACCTCCCCACTGTCCCTTATTTTTCTCCATCTTGCCAATTTTTTTTTCTTTTGCACATATGATTATATTTTTTTATAAAATAAGTGACATTTGATATCTTATATGCAAGAAATGCCTTAAACTTTTTTTTAAAATTTTTTTACTACCTATGTTTAATAGAACTAGTTGACTAATTTAAGGACATGAAAAAAAGTGAATAAACTACTTAATTATACATACATGTATATATCATATATTAGAAAAACTTATATGTATGTATCGTTATTACAAAGTAAATTAGTTTGAATGAAAATTATAAATATAAAAGACAAAATAAAAAAACTTATATTTAGAACAGAGTAACCCAACTAACTCTTACGATCTTACATTTTATGTATTTTCAAAGATTCTACATAAAAATTTGTGTGGTTTTATTTTTTATATTCAAAGTATTAAATATTTTAAAAAATATATATTAGAAAATAAAAAACTACACCTTTTCAAATAAAACATTAAAGTATCAATCCAATTATATATACAAAGGAAAAAAAATCTGAAAATTGGAAAGAAAAAAATAAAGGGGTAGCAGGGAGGGCATTAAGGAGAGGAAATGTACCTGCATGGGTGTTAGGTGAGCATTGAAGAAGTCCTGAGCCATGCGATAATTCTGATTAAGCTCATTACAAATATTGGATGAACTCAAGCAACTTCTAATACTATCCCATTTATACGAACTCCTCACACGGCGGCGCAACCAGCCGGAAAAATCATCTAGATGGTATTCCAAGTACGCCCGATTAGGTTCAATGTCACCATGACCTCTTAGAGTGACCATATATATGAACACTGTCAAGCAAACCAAAAGAATGATGAGAACAAGCATGGCCACCATGTAGAAAATGAGAAGCCATTGTATCCTCCAAAACCCTCCTATGAATCCTGCTAGTGCCACCACTAGAATTAGAACTCCTAGTATTATTACAGGCCATTGGAGAGTCTTCACACATGTGTTTGCTG
This sequence comes from Mimosa bimucronata, assembly GCA_037074515.1. Classification (NCBI taxonomy): domain Eukaryota; kingdom Viridiplantae; phylum Streptophyta; class Magnoliopsida; order Fabales; family Fabaceae; genus Mimosa; species Mimosa bimucronata. The sequence continues at coordinate 25,700,139 of CM073447.1, forward strand.
GCTCGTTCATTACCCATATTCCGGTGCCGATTATAGGGATTGAGAGGAGTATGGCGATGAAGTTTATGGCTCCGATGGCTTGGTTGCTCAGTGCCATCTTCTCAAGACAGGGTTTCTTCTTTTCTTTCTTCAAGTATAAAGATGGTGTTTTGTTTTTTGTTATATGTATTCAAGACAAGAGTGACCCCACAACACAAATGTTTATTTTTTTCCCTTTGGATTCCTACTGATGGGTGATGGCCATTGAGTATTGGTTTAAGTTTTTTTCGGTCTCCATAGGGAGAGATAATGTTAATAATGTGGCCTGTGGGGGTTTTGATTTTCGGGGCACATATTCACATTGAGCCTGATTTTATTTAATTTTCCCCTCTGAAAACCCTAGATTGAAAGGACTGTGGCTACGCGGGAAGAGAGTGGAGGGAAAAGATGGATATTTGGATCTGCTTGCCAGGTACGAAAATCAAAAGAAAGCATTGATGGGTTTCTGATGCTTTTGCAGAATCAAGCTTGACTTATCTTCACACACTTTCTCTCTGGCCTAGACATGTGGAGCAATTAAAGGGAAAAGTTATTTCTATGTAAATATTAAATATAGAATTTAACCAACAGGTTGGATATGGGTAATTGGGTTTACATGGATGTACAGCTGGGAAATTGGGCGGGTTGGGTTTAAACAGGTCAAGCCTGTTTAGGTTTGCGAACAAAAAACCCTATATTTTGTGAAGCATGGCCTTTGAGTCGTCGGGCCTTGGGTCGGCCTGGGAGCTTCAACTTTTTTAAATGTTTTTTTCCTAATTTTAAGTTTGTATTGTTAACAAAAATAAGAGACTTATAATAAAAAAATATAAATATATATGATCCAAATTAGATTTAAATACAAACTTACCAAGCATTAGTACATTGCCATATATCAACTCAACAACTCATAAATTAAGTACTAAGTCTAGAACTAGAAGTTACACCACAATTACATAGAATGTTCTTAGTAATAAGGAATTAAAGTATAAAAGTGGAGCGTACGGGACTTGAATCTAACCTAAGAAAAGAAGCATTTAAATTATTTTCATCCATATGCATATATAGAAAAATAGTACACCCATTTAACTTTTTAAGCAAATGAAAATAAAAAAAAAATTAAAAAAAGGGGAGGAACAATAAACGGGCCGGCCGGTTTAAACCCGCGGCCCGACGGACCGGCCCGTTTAAGTTCGCTTCCCTATTTTAGCTCTAAAATCAAAGCTCGACCCTCCTCAAACTAGGGCCTAAACGGGCCGGCCCGAATTCCCGGCTCCACTACTACATGGATGTATCAATCCCTCACTATGTAGCGAATTAATCTCTATTATAGGATGTGTCAACATTTAGAATGTAATCTGGCCAAAAAAAAACATTTAGAATGTAATCATATATAGCTTGAACAAGATTCTCTGCTTAAAAAAAAGCACGGCTACTTATAAATAATATAATGTAAAATTTCTACTTACACTCTTCACATACTTTCCATTTGGATTTTTTTTATACTAAAAAAGCTAAGGTGAGTTGGGTTTAAGGGCTTATCAGGGTCAGGGCAGGCATCCAAGTTTAAAGAGCGCTTATATAGGTACTTACAGATCGCCCAGTAACAAGGTTCTCACATCGACTGGATTCGAACCCACAATCTTATGGTTATAATTTAACTCTTTTATCAACTGGACCAATCTTTGTTGGCTGGATTTGTAATACTAACATATATACACCACATTATTTATACACCAGGAGCAAGACTATTTATTTGTTAAACTTTGTATGGTTAAAGTGCAATTATACCAATGGACTTTTAAAATTGGTGCGGATTGGCCAAAACCGTCAACTTTGTGGACATTGACAGTTAAAAGTCAACATTTCAAGTCACCAAAATTTTAACGGTCAACATCCAAAAAAATTGACAGTTTTGACCAATGCGCACCCATTTTAAATGTCTATTGGTATAATTGCCTATTTCAATTGTTATTTGTGATGGATGATGCACCTTAGACAATTGTAAATTGGTAAAATTACACATTGACCCAACTTTTTAACCCATTTAATTTTTGTTAAGAAGTTTTCTTTATGTTAGCTATGTTTATTTGAAACTACATTTATAGTTTTGTAAAATCTATTTTTTTGTCTGTCATCCATAAAAAAAAAGATGCATATTTGGTTACTTAAAACTAGTCACATGGTAAGAGAAGGGCAATAAATAAGTAAGAAGTGGGCACAGAAAGATGTGATAAATTACAGTTAATTTTGTTTAAAAAATAGAACATATTTGAGTAAGGCACAACCTTTTTCCCCTTATCTAGCTCTCCAAGACTTGGATTCTCTCCTCTAACCTTCGGGTTCTCTTCCATCCTCTACCCTGAAATTAGATAATTTTGGGGTCAAATTTTTTGTGTTTAATTTCATCATTAGATTATACATAAAATTAGTGACATTTTTTATATCTTATATACGAAAGATGGTTCAGTTTTCAATTTTATATGATTTTTCAAAGATTTAATGCTTTAACTTGGAAAAAATACAGAATTTTAAACATTAAATCTTTGAAAAATCATATAAAATTAAAAACTGAATCATGTTTTATCCGTAACATATCAAAATGTCACTAAATTTATGTAGAATCTAATGATGAAATCAAACACAAAAAATTTGACCACGAAATTATCTAATTTCATGGTAGAGGATGGAAGAGAACTGGAAGGGCAGATAAGAGGATCCAAGTCCAGCTCTCCACTATCTTTTAATTTTGTTTATACATATTAAAATTTTGTCTTTACATTAAAAAATTATGGTGCTAGATGCACATTTGACAATATATCAGTTGTAGTGGTAGTGGTAGTGGTAGTTTTATACCTTCACCTTTAAAATTTTGACCAATTTCATATGTTAATATATCTTGAAACTTCTTTATTCAAAGTTTGAAGTTGGAAGAAGTTCAATTTGGACGCATTCCAATTTCCCAACCACTGAATCTTACGAGAAATACTTACACTTAATTTATCAAGGTATCGATAGATAAACACTACTTGTTTTAGAGAACATTATTGATCGACTGAGAGGCTGTGGAAATAGAGGGAGAGACCGACTCTCTATCCAACTCTCAGCCGGGAGTATCAATTGAGTTTCATTATTTCGATCTTGGAACAGCATGAAGCTTCCTTCGATAGATCAAAAGCGTCTTCGATTTTGTTCGGATCACTTTTTATTTCTAAGGGTCATCAAAAAGGGAAATCATCCATGCTTCCAAACTACAATCTTTGATTCATATTCACTGGTCTTTGCGTGGCTCTGTTTCTATTACTCAGCAACAGGGAAAGTTTTTTGTTATTTATTTTCAAAATATGCTTGACAAAGCATATATCTTTCATCAAGGATCATGGCGATTAAACAACTTCCTTTGTGTTTTTTCTCACTGGCATCCAGAATGTTCACTTCATGATCTTCATATAACTCATGCTTATGTTTGGATTTCAGTTCTTGGATTAACATTAGATTATTACACAGAACATATTGCAAAAATTATTGGAGGATGGAATGGTTCATATGTCTCGTTTGATCAAGCGAGTCAAAGGAAAAAAGTCGGTTTGTGCCTGAAAGTATTCATGCCATTACACCGACTTCCAACTATACTTCCTCGGCAAGTTTTGCTATCTTCTGGAAAAGAGGTTCGCCTTTAAGCCTGATCACTAAAAGACAATATATCCTTTTCATCTATGTCTTTAAACAAATATAGTCCAACATCTTCACATATATTCTTCAATCATGGCTCATATTTTTTTAAGGAAAAAGGCTGGTTTATCTGTATGGGATGATAGTGAATTTATCCATCAGCCCAATCTTCATCTTTATTCTAAGAAGAAGAAAAGGAAGGTATCTCAGGTGGAAACTTCTATTCACATAGAACCTCTCTCTTCAAAGGATATAGAGAATCCTCCCCGAGATGCAAAGAGGATTAAAAAAGAATTCTCAGACAAGTGCATGCTCAAGCGTAAAGCATCCTCTTTGGAATTGGATGATTTAGCTAGTAAACGAGCTAGAAGGCATTCTAAGGATGGTACTTGGTCTAAGGGGAAATGCAACTCTGGCTCCTTTCGTTACAAAAAAATTTGTTTTCATCAAGAAAGCCGAAAATAGCTGTTATCAACCCAAATTCAAATCTTACATCTAAGCATCCGAAAGTTGACAATTTGTGGCAACAAACAGAAGACACATCATCAGAAGACTCTGGTTACTCTTTGATTATAATTCAACATGCTGATTTCTTCTCCTTCTCGAAGTTATCATATCATCTTAAGGATAATCATCAAGAATTCACAGTTAAAATTGCAAGGTGTCATGTTTTCACTTTCTTCTCTATGTTATTTGAAATGCGTTATATGTAGATAATTCGTAGTGTGCAATTACAAGAATGTGATCTTCAATTTCATCTTCTCATAAATTTAAAATATGAGAATCATGTTGACAAGTTGAAGGAGGAGTTTCTATTTCCCTGGTAGTCTTTCCTGTTGCCATAAGAAAGAGGTTTTTGCTCAAAGTTTTAAGGACTCTAACCAATGCCTGCCTGGTCTTTCCTTAAATCACAAAATGCCCTCTATCTTTGAAGCCAAATATAGAGGTTGTGAATATGATAAAAAAATTGTCTACCCTAGAGAATCAAAGTCGCTGGCTCATCAATCTTCTGTGTACTTATACGGAGAAAGGAAAGACCCACTCTTCCTCATTTTCTAGGTTTTTATGGAACTTATGCCAAAAAGCTCCGTATTTGTGGATGATACCATTAGGGATCTCTAAGTTAATGTGCAGCCACTTAGAGGTCATTCTTGCAGAGCTGCATCTGTTGGTTATGTTGTGTTATTTTGGTTTTAATTATGTGTCTTCTCTCTTTGTTCTGCTTATTTTAGAATCTGAATTCCAATATAGAATCATGATCATGTTTTACACTGATGGAATTTTTGAGCTCTGCAAATGTCGTTATAGTTTTTATGGGACTTCCGACTTATGTTGGATTTAAGTCCTTTTCTTTCAAACCCATTTTGGGTAGATGCCGGTTTTTCCTCTCTTAAGAGTGAAGTTAGTGGCATAATCTTAATCGACTTCATGTTGATGGTTTTATCTATATACGACATTATAATATAAGGATTTTCCATATAGTGTACTGCTTGGTCATGTTCTGATATTGGAATTTTGGCTTCATGCTTGTGTTTATGTGTGTTTGTTGACAATGGTAGTTCCTCTAGGCTAGTTGTTTAGTACCATAAGTGTGTTGTTAGTTCCTATGCTAGTATCTTAATGTAGACTTCTATAATGTTTAATGTATTTGATATTTTACAAAAAAAAAAAAAAATTATCAGGGTATCTGAATTCTAGCCACTCAAAAGGTAATAATTGAATTGATTTTAATTATAGTTGGTTGATGAGGGATCTTAATAAATTCACAATTTATTTTATTATTTAAAAAAAAAGCTTATTATCATTTACAACATTAATGTAATTTTTTCTTTTCAAAAAGTAAAATATAAATTGTTACTAATATCAGTTTAATTACAGATTATGGGAGCATGTATTGTATGTCCCTCCCTGTATATATTTTACAGACAAAAATAGACAACCCAAGCGTTATCCATTTTCTTCGTCCTCCTTCCTTACTCTCAATCAATGGCCACTTTAGAATCTGGACTCACAGTCTTGGGATCTTTCCGCTATTCTACTAAGTACCCTTCATCTTCCAAACCATTCGATTCCATAAAGTTCAATCTTTCCACTTCTCTTCTTCCCATTTCCCACAATTTCATCCTCCCCTCAATTTCTTCTTCCATAGACTCTCGCACAAGGCTCTGCTTCGAATTATGCTCTGCTTTGCAAGAGGCGGCAACAGAAGAAAAACCAGAGCAAACCCAGGAAACCAACATCAAGAAGAAGCTCTACGTGTTTAATCTACCATGGTCTCTCTCGGTGGTGGACATTAAGAACCTCTTTGGTCAATGCGGAACCGTAATCGATGTCGAGGTTTTTTAAATTTCTCATCTTGTGAACCAATTTAGGGTTTTTTTTTTTTTAGTAATTTTTGTAGGTTGAGGTTTTTGCTTTTTTAATTGAAGTAGATAATAAAAAATAAAGATGGGAAGAGTAGAGGATTTGCCTTCGTCACTATGGCTACTGGGGAAGAGGCTCAAGCTGCTATTGAGAAACTTGACTCTCATGTGAGTTGCTTCTGTTTGGTTTTATTTCATTGTGATTCTTCTGTCTTATCTGAGAATTCTATTCATTATACACAGCAGTAGCACTGATATGTCAAAAGCATTTTTCACTCTGGTTCTGCTATATAGGTTTTGTTATTTATGCTAAATGTGTCGTTCCCTGTTTTCATTTTCTAAAAGCTGTTTATGTGTTACGATACAATTATCTGATTAGTGTTTGCAGAATGGGGTCTAGTTGATGAGTCCTTTGATTTGAAAAGCTAGGAATAATTTACTCGTTCTGAAGGCTATTCACTTTATTCTAATGAGTTTGTAAAAACCCCGGGACATTAATGATCAGGATATGAAAACCCTATCACTAATGGCATGTATCACTGTTAAATTAAGTTAAAGATCACTCTATTCATGATTCACCATCACGGAATTATAAGTCCTGCAGCGTATAGTCAGCAATGAAGAAAGTCAAATCTCATATTGTATGAATTAGGAACCGGTGATTTTCTCACCTACTACCGATCCTATACTACCTCCCATGAACTGAAAATACATAGCCCCAGTTGCTAGGGGGTTACCATTTAGTTGGCAGAATTGCGTCACATTTTGATCTGTTCAAACTGTGACTTGAGATTAAACACAGTAGGAATGGTGTATCAGCTGCAATATATAGCATATAGAATCGATCTTAATCAATTGTCCTCCACAACGAGGCAAAGCGTACACTGCTTGACTAAATTTCATCTTCAGTTTGAAGAGCATTTTAATTGAGTACAATGTCTTCCTTGTATCATCTTTGTCTTTGCGTTGCATGTTCTGGTACTCACTTAAGAATCAAGATTCAGTTGAAATATGTATGCAAAAGCTTGTCGTTTGCTGGTTTTGAGTTTTGCAAAAAAGTATCAATGGGCTGGAGTTTGTATCATCACTTCTTTAATGTGTTTCTATTGTCATGGAAGCAGACACACTTCTTGTGAAAAAACAAGACAGTTTACAAAATTAGGTGGCTTGTTTCCTTATGAAGTGATGAAGTGCTTCTGTTTATATGGTGCATGTAGTCGGATCAGTTTCACTTGCATTATCTTAGAACAACTTTACCCAATGCAAATTATTTTTAATTGCACATACTTGTATAGTTAATTTAAATAATTAGTCAAGTTATAAGTTTTTGGTGTGTCTGTTTGATTTAGTTAAGAAACTTTCAACTATATGTACTTTCAGTATCAATGGAAGTTGAGTTTTTTGTGATATGGAGATCCTAAAAGGTCTTAACTTGAGCTCATCATAAAAGTTTTCTGGATTGGTGCTTTGACATATGTATCTGATAATCTCAAAACTGAATGATGGAAAAAATTACATTGAATATCTGATCTAAAATCTGTCTGGCAACAATTCTGTTGATGGCAAAAAAAAAAAAAAAAAAAAAACACAATTCTGTTGACTCAGAATCTTGCAATATAGGAATTGTCTGGCAGGATAATAAGGGTAGAGCTTGCAAAGAGATTCAAGAAACCTTCTCCTCCACAACCTCCTAATACTCCCCCTGCTGGTGAAACAAGCCATAAAATTTATGCGTCGAATCTTGCATGGAAAGCAAGATCTAGCCATCTCAGAGATTTCTTCACGGATAGTTTTAAATCCCCTGTTTCGGCCAGGGTTGTCTTCGACAGCCCTAATGGAAGATCTGCTGGCTATGGATTTGTTTCTTTTGCTACAAGGGATGAAGCAGAGGCTGCCATTTCTACTCTGGATGGGAAGGTAATTAATTAATCATCATATTGTGATTTCTCTGGATGACATTTTAGAGATAGATTTGTGTTCTTTTAAGGCTTTTCTTATTGTTCTTATGTTGAAAGAAAATGAGTCACCCTTGAGCCATGCCTTGTAGGAATTAATGGGGCGACCACTTCGCCTAAAATTCAGTGAAAGGACTGTTAAAGAACCTGGGGACGAGGAAGGGGAAGAGCAAGGTTCTGTTGATGAACCGGCAGAATCGTAGGTTTTTTCATTTCATTATCTGAGCTTTTGACATCAAACCCAAACACTTGTACACACGATTACTATAAGTTAATTCTACATTCATTCTGACCATCTTTCACTGACTGACACAATATATCATAACGCTGAGAAACTTTTGTTCCTTGTACTTATGTTTGCTATATAACCAGTGCTGAATCTATTATAAGACTGTTGTTTATCCAACTTTTTTTCCCCCCAGCATATTTACCCCCACTTTGAATTCTCTAATAGAGACTAATGATAAAAATGTTGTTGCACATACACATGCCAAACCTTGAAATTTAATAATAATAATAAAAAAAAATTTGAGTCAGTACTGAGATTAAAAATGACGCAAGGGATTTGGATGAGCTTAAGTCCTTGTGGATGTTAAGCATATATGGTCGCGTAGCCCAAACAAAAGGGAAAAAATAAAGAATCTTTATCTAATCCTAAATATTATTATGAATTTCTCTAATATCATGGTTGGCAGAAGATCTGTGAAGGCGGGTCAAACTCTTGAATTTGACAGATATGATTTCTTTTTTATCATATGAAAATATACTCTGCTTTTTTTAAGTAGATTGGGAATATATGCTTCTTCATGTAGCCATATAAAACAATCCACATAGGGCACCACTTAAAGCGTAACAATTTGTCGGCAAAGCCTGGAAAGATGGAAGTGCATCAAAGGAAGAGAAAGACAAAAAGTCATTCGATAATACTAAAGTTGATATGAACACAGTCTTAGCCAATATTATAGCCATGACCGTCATAAAATTCTCGATCAGATAACAGTACTGCTTCTTTACCGATATAGATCAAACAATTTGGATCATACTTTGAATTAATTATCTTTGTCAAACTGATAATACATGTACAGTTTGGTGTGAGTTAGTGAGAATTAATGGAGGCTAAAACTAATCTCTTGAATTGACAGTAAACTACTTTAAATTTAAAAACCACTCTTTTTAGCTCCAACTTTATTCCCCTCAAGAATCAAAGCTTATGTTACTGTGTAGTTGAATATTATCAGTATAAATTATGCTATCTTGTGATTCAAGTGGCCGATTACGTGCAAGTTTAGGCTTTTAATTACCAAGACTAGGGTTTACTTAGTGTACTGGAATATTAGTTAATTTAATCAAAGAAAACATAAATTTCAATGTATATGAGCAGCAAGCTAAGCCCAAGTTGTAGGAAGATAGATACTTAGATAAATGGATTCCTGGAAATGAGGAATATATGCAAAGTAGAGTAGGGTGGTCGTTTACTTAATTAAGGTCCACTAAAAAAAATTATATGGTGTACATAGAAGAGAAGAGACAAATTAAGAGAGCATCATATCTTCGTTGAATTGAAAATAATTCTAGTATTCTCAACCCTAAGATTCCTTCCTAACCATTCCCTTTTTTTTCTACAGAATATATTTATCTGCTTGCTCTAGATTATATATTCACCCTGCCACGTGGCACATGTTGCATGGTTGACTTTGAAATCAGAACAAAAAAAAAAAAACTACTATGTTTGAGTATATATTTGAGATAATGACTGTGGTTTAACCTGCCTACTGGATCAAATGATATATGATTTCTTCCTTATATCTCAGAGATGGTTGTCATACACACTAGCATGGTGCAAGCATGTTGCATATTATAAATTAATCAATAGATTAACTTAATTGTCAAAAAAAATATGTAGAATATTATCTTTTGCTGAATTTATGTTTGAAATATTGAGTTGATCATGTTCTGGGAATAAATTGTGGCAGGATATGCTCATAAATTCACTCATAAATAATTAGAGGTCCTAACTACATACCAACTGTGCCTGGTACAACTAACTTGACGGCTCAAGTGGCTCCACATATTAATAATAGTACTGCATGGAATTACAGTGAGTTTTTAATCATAACTATTTTGATTTATTAGAAAAATGTAGTATTTGAATCTCCAAGTCACCAGCTTCAAGTTAACCACATGTTTTAAAAATAAAAGAGAAGTAAAAAAAAAAGATAGAAAATAACTAATAAAATCACTCACTATCTTGCACTTTGTTGAAATCAAGAGGAATGTGGAGAGAGAGGAAGGCCAGAAAGAAAAATTAAACAGAAAAAAAAAAAAGCATTGATTACTTTAATAAACTCTCAACAAACATGAACTACTGTTTAGTCAAGAGACCATTTTTAAGTTGTATAACAAAGAAAAAGGACAAAGAAAAGTTAAAGCATGCCAATCAGTCCTCCCATTTTCCACTTCTTTCCCTTCATTTCATTTGGCTCCTTTTCCACGTCATCTTTTGCTTTCCCAGAAACTCATCTTCTCCAAACCCTCTTTTCTCTCTCTCATTCTAATCATTGGGCTATAAGATCACCAATTTTGTCCATGTTCTTGCTTAGCAGGAAGATGGAAACCCCATAATTACAGAACCCCCAAGTTCTAATCTTTTTTCCATGGCTGCTCTTGGCAACCCAAAAACTTGGATTCCCTATGTGAACATCAGAGATTGCTCTCAAGGTTTTTGCAGTGTTTATTGTCCACAGTGGTGTTACATAGTTCTTCCTCCTCCTCCACCTCCTACCTTAGATTTCCCTCAAGATGAAGATTCTTCCCCAAATTTCTCTCCTTTGGTTATAGCCATAATTGGGATCTTGGCCAGTGCTTTCCTTCTGGTAAGTTATTACACTTTCATATCCAAATACTGTGGAAATAGAGGAGTTGGGTCTTCAAACAGAGAGAATAATCTTCACCAGAATGATGAGATTGAAGATGCTCACAACCCTTCACTGCACGAGCCATGGCATGTCCAAACCAATGGATTAGATGAAGCTCTGATAAAATCCATCACAGTGTGTAAGTACAAAAGAGGAGATGGACTGGTTGGTGTTACAGATTGCTCTGTATGTCTCAGTGAGTTTAGAGAAGAAGAAAATGTCAGACTTTTGCCTAAATGTAGCCATGCTTTTCACCTTCCATGTATTGATCAATGGCTTAAATCTCATTCTAATTGTCCTCTCTGTCGTTCTCTTATCTTCACCTTCAATGCTTCCACTCCTCAAGTGGTTCTTCCATCTGTGATACAAGAATCAGAACCTCCCTCAAGAAATCATGAATCTTCTTCTTCATCAAGGGAAATTCAGAATGCAAGTGGTGAAGAAAATGGAGGAGGAGGGGCTGGAAGAAGAAACAATGAAACAGTTGGGGTTGTTGAAGAAGGTCCAAAGCCTGCTTTGCGAGCTTTTAGTGATCTGGGTTTTCTGAGAGGAAGGCATAGAATGATTGAGATGATAAGAGATGAAGGAGATGAAGCCATAAGAAGGTCAGTGTCAATGGATCATCATTCTTTACTCATTGGAGGAGTAGGATCAAACGAAGCAGGTCCTTCTTTGAAGAGATCATCACAAGGAGAAAGTAGTAGCAAATCTAATAGTAGCAGAAGAAGAGTGATTCTGCATTGTGTGTTGAGTCCTATCACAATGAAGAGATCATTTTCCAGTGGAAGATTCTCGTTTCGCAGAAATGGCAGAGGAAGGCAGGGGATTATCCCTGTCTGAGAATTCCCCTGTTTAAGTCAGGGCCAAAAAAAAAAAGGAGAGAAATCTCTGATGGTTATGATTTTAAGATGAACATTTGTGTGGGGAGTAATTACAAAACTAGTTAGTGAGTGTGAGAGCATACAAATATGTGGGGGGGAAAATGTGTTTGTGTACCATTATTGTCTGGTGGACATTTTTTCCATAATGAAAGAGTTTAGGTTTTGGTCAATATCACAATAAATGTCCCTATCTATCCGCCATATGTGCATAATGATTTTAAGGTATTTCAGACACGTCTCTAGTTGCTCCATTCTTCATTATTTGAATCGTATACTATCATCATCACATTTGCTTAAAGATGGTCATAAGCTTACACGCTTTTGATTTTTCTGCATCTATCTGCCATCCAGTTATGATGTCGTTCCTCTATAATGCCCAATTATTAGATGCACTTCTACCATCAATTTCCAATAGATTCAATTTTTGAAAAAAAAAAAATATAAGCACTTTGCTCATTGTTTAAAAAAGCGCGTTTTTAATCATTCATTCTTAATGTTAATGTTGTCAATTTAATTTAATGCAAAATGCTGACTTCACAAATTTAAACAACAATTCTACAGCTTAATGCCCATAAACATGGTTAAATTTTAAATCACATTATATTAACTAATTAATATTTAAGCATATTTTAACAACATTTAATTGCATAATCACCATCTTGAACTTAAAAAGTCAGCATTTTCAGTTTAAGTAGAATAATGATTAAAAATAAAGGATTAAAAGTACACTTATAAATTTTAGAGATCAAACTTAACCTTGATGCAAGCTTACATAACAAAATATATACTTTAGTCAAAATATAATAATAAGTTATTGTACAACAAATCTATGAACATAGATTATAAGAAAAATTCCAATCAAATTGAAAATTCAAAATCAGAAATGTTACTCAAAAAGAGTTGTTACTTACTCAGCAAGTATAATAAATAACTAATGGAACTTAGTAAACCAAATTAATTTGGGATTTTTATATTTCTGTCTTATTTTTATGAAATGTTACCTAAATTACATGTCTACTTTATTTTTTATAAAATTACATGTCTACTTTGGATAAAAAGAAATAGGAAAAAAATACAATTTCAAATCAAGTGCATGGGTATGTGTGTGTTTGTGTCTGTTCTTTGTTGAGTTCATGTTCATTGTCATTGAATGCCAACAAACAAAAATTTTATTAGACAAAAAGCTAGAGATCAAGCTGGGCCTAGAATCTAAATCCAAATGTACAATTTGATAAATTTAAAATCTAGACTTGTTACATAAAATGCCTTTTCTCAATTCGAAGATGGGAGAGAGCAGGCTGAATTGGTTTTGTTTACCAAAGTTGAAAAGCAATCTAAACTTAATAAGAAAACGGGAATTTGAGTAATTTAAATCTACACTCCCCGCACAGTAAGCCTTGTAGGATTGGTTACCCTCACCATAGAGAAGGGGTTCAATTCATGAGAGTGTCATGATGTTTAGAGAGAGACATTCACAATCACAATCACATTCAGGTAAAACACTTCAAAAACTTTTAACTTAAGCTACGACGTTCGGTCGTATGATTGACTAATTTGTATACCTTTGACTTCTAATTTAGCCGAAACACTGCTTAAAATTTTGTCGCAAAAAGAGAGGCTAAGCCTGACTTGAGTTTAGTTGATGAAATGGAAATCAACCTAAATCATGTGTTCCGAATCAATTGAAACCAATCAAAACATTATGGTTGTTACTAATTAAACAATCTTTCTATATGATTTTTACCATGTTTTACTATACTCGTTCCAATGCAATTTTTATATAAAATAGTTTATAAAAACTTTACGTAGTTGAAAATATAGGGAAATGCATCATGTTTATATTTTTTAGTTGTATCCTTCCTAGATTTATTATTACCTTGTGTAATAAAGGATGAATGTTTTAAAGGAGTCAACATCGGAGACTTTTACGCAACTTAATAGTAAGTAGGGGTGGAACTAGGTCATGTCAGAATAGGCCTGGCCTATTGTGTAGTTGATTGGCTTGAGTCTAACTTATAACTTGTAATAGGCCTTTTTTTCAGGCCTGAACCTGACCTGAAGCCTGTTATGACAAACAATAGTATGATACACAACAACAACAACAACAACGCAATAACACAAATTCAATACAAAGCAACAAGAGTCTAAAAGGCAAAGCAAATAAATATCAATAAAGCTAATAATCTGATACAACCAACCAGAGAAAGGGAAACACTGAGAGTTAGTGAAAACCAAAAATCAAGAACATGTACATGAGAATGGAGGCACTGTTGAGAGTGAGTGGAAAAAAAATCTAGATACATACATGTGTGATTTTATTTCAAATTAAGTGTACAAATGTAATGTTACTAAAATATTTTTTTAATAAATAATAGGGCTAGGCCACCCTGTGTTAGTCCTAATAGGCCTTTTAAGAGGTTTGGGCCAACCTATTTAGTAAAATAGGCTTTAAAAAAAGCCTAGGTTTAGGCCTGGACCTGGACAGGCCTGGAATAGGCCAAGCCTAAGGCCCTGTTGAGAGTCTAGCCTGTTTCCACCCCTTAATATTTAAGAGATGTTAAATCATTGAAAAAAAGAAAAGTCAAGGTTAATAACAAATTTTTAAACCACAAAGTAGTTAACATTGTCCTATACTAAGATGGAGAGAGTATAAATTCTGATTAGTTAAAAAAAAAAAAACCAGAATGTGGGCCTATATTTTACATGAAATTTAAGGTGAACTACTAATTATGACTCAGTGGAATGGTATAACTTATTTTAAAATTTATGTTACATATAACTGATGCAATTGTTTGAGAGAGAACAGTTAGGTAACACCAACCAATTGCTAAAAAAGTTTGTGATTATATGGCATTTGAAGAGTTAAATCCCCAGTGATTTTATCAATTCAAAAGGCTGTCTTTGATAGCAGGATACCTTTTAGAGCAGTAAATTCATGTATTTGAATGAAGCTAAAATAAAGAGGGAAACAACGTTTCGGAAGGAGTATGTTGTAGGCTTGAGACTGATGTATCAAAATATGCTAAATGAATCGAAAAGCTAATATGAGTCCTGGGCAAGAGGATGTGGAATTAATTTTTGAAGACTCTCTTAGAGTTTGGCAAATATGTACTCCTCCTGTCCTTTTTATGAGAAGATTTTATTTAGTCTTATTTATAAGGCATGTCATTAAATTTTATGTTTGAATGTATTATTTAACCCCCCCATCAATTATATGTTGACTTTGTTTTTTATGTGGTGTAGTGTATATTAAATATTTAAATAGGGCATAAAGTTGGACAGTTGTTAAATTTCATGATAGAATTAATGGGGTTTAAGGTTTTCCTTTGTCTATATAAATATGTTGGAAGTGCCTTATAGATATGATCGAAGGAGTTTATTATAAAAAAGACTAATTAGGTAAAGGGTAAAAAAAGATCGTGTACTTTTCTCCAATGTGCATCTAGCACCTTTTACTTTTTTGTGGTTAAAAAAAACAGAGAGAAAAATCTCTCATGGTTATGATGTTAATTAAGATGAACATGTGGGTGGAGAGTAATTACAAAACTAATTAGTGAGTGTGAGAGCTTAAATTTGTGGAAAAAAAATGTTTGTGTGTGCCATTAGTAAACAATTTACCTACTAAATGCAAATTTTAGTAGGGAGAGCTAGATCTTCAGATTTGATTTGAATGGTCCAGATTTGATTTTTGAAAAGTTTATAATTTTTAAAAAGGATTATTTTAATGGGTATATAATATAAAATAAAGACAATTTTTTAACTACTATTTTTTAAAAAAACTGATTTTTTTTTTTACTAAAAAACATCATTTTAAAAGAAATCAAATCTAGACCATTTAGATTACATGAGGTTAAGCCTGACTTTTGTTTAGTCTATGAAATGGAAAACCAACCTAAATTATGTGTCTCGAATCAATTGAAACCATTATGGTTGTTACTAATTAAAGATTTATTCTATATGATTCTTATCATATTAAACTATACTCCTTCCAATTCTTAATATAACATAGTTTATAGAAACTTTATTTAGTTGAAAATATAGGGCAATGCCGTGTTTATATTTTTAATCATATCCTTCCTTTTATTTATTATTACCTCGTGTAACCAAGGATGAATATGTCAACCATTTATTTGTAGACATTTATTTCACTTAATAATAAAATTGAAGAGATGTTAAATTATTGAAAAAAAGTCAAGCTTTTATTTTAACTAACAATTTTTTAGAACCACAAAGAGTTTAACATTGTATCGAGAGTGTAAATTTTGATGAGAGAATAATACATAGATCCCAAACAAGAGAATTAATATCAGACAGGTTCATTAACAACTTCTTCACTTGTTAACCAAGGCTATTGCAGTTGTTAATAGTTGTCATTAACAACTCTTTGAGACTTCTCTAAAATTAATTCTCTTACTTGGGACTTATGTGCAATTGTCCCAATTTTGATTAGTTAAAGAAAAGCAGAATGTGGGGCCTATGTTTTACATGAAATTTAAGGTGAACTATACTAGTAATGACTCAGCAATAGTATAACTTATTATACTCACCAACAGTATGACTCAGCAAGAGGCCAAGAGGATGCGATTGTCTTTACCATTGGAGTTGATGCAATTGTTTGAGAGAGAACAATTAGGTGACACTATCACTAACCAATGGCCGAAAAAGTTTGTGATTATATCACATTTAAAGAGTTAAATCCACAGTGATTTTATCAATTCAGAACACTGTCTTTGATGAGAAGATATACCTTTTACAGCAGTAAATTATTGTATTTGAATGAAGCTAAAATAAACAAGGGAAGTAGGGAACAACGTTTCAGAAGGAATATGTTATAGCTGATGTATCAAAATATGCGAAATGAATTGAAACGTTAATCTGAGTTCTGAGCAAGAGGATGTGGAATTAGCTATAGCTAGTATTAGAAGACTCCAGCTTATAGAGTTTGGAAAATAAAAAAAAAATAAAAAAAAAGACTGCCTTCAAGGTTAAGAAAATGCTTGTTAATGATTGTGTGGAGAATTCCTTACCCATCCATAATTATTTTAATTACTTGCTAGGTACATCCAATCTCTTATTAAAAACGATCATGTTCAAAACATTACTGGATAGTAGGGGTAAGCAAATTAGAACCGCAACTGAAAACCGGACCGAAGTTAATTCAATTCAGTTTTTTTGGTTTGGTTACTTTTTGAGCATTTCAGTTTTCAGTTTCGGTTCAGTTATTGAAAAATTAATTCGGTTAAAACCGAAAAACTAAAATTAATATAAGATATTTATGTTTAATATGAAATATTGACTTTTATATGTTAAATATTGGATATTATGATGCATATTACATTATTATATAAATTTTATGATTAATAGATACTTTAATATGTTTTATAGATAACATTAAACTCAAAATGCTCTTATTATTTTATATATAATATAATATTTATTTTTGGTAAATAATATTAAAATCGAAATTTGATTATTTCGGTTATTAACCGAACTGAACCAAAATATTTCGGTTAATTCGATTTTGGTTATTCGGTAAATCGATTTCGGTTCGATGTTTAAAATTATTACCGTTCGGTTTTCGGATTATTTCGGTTTTTACCAAAAACCGAACCGACTAACCGAATACTCACCTCTACTGAATAGTAAACGTGGATACCTCTCATAACATGGATTTAAATCTTAAATTGTCATGCTACAATGGGCTAACACAATCCCTCCACCAAACCTAGCGCGTTGGTTAAAATCAAATAGTTTTGATTCAATATCATGGCCACCGGCCTTTCGATCCAAATCATGCCAAAACAAAGCAATTTTGTCTCGAAGTTTTTGCTCATGAGCTACTTTGCCCCGAAAGTATATTTTGATGTAATTTTGCCTTTTACTGTTAATATATTAACGGTCAATGTCAGCTTTTTAAGGGTCGACCATAGATTTCTTAACAAATTAGGACAGCATTGATGCATTTCATTTCAAGTTTTCTAGGACAATTTTGAACCTAAAAAGATTTTTGAGGCAAAATAACTACTGAATGAAAACTTTCAGGGTAAAATGGACTCTAGATTCATAAAAAATGATTTTAGAATGAAAATATTATAAAAAGGAACATATAAATATGAATATGGATAATGAGACATAAGAGAGTGAAGATGAGGATGAAATGAGTGAGGATGATAGAAATGTAAGGGGAAATGGGGTATGGTGTAGAGTGAACCCCCTTCTTATATATATATATGGTCCCTTTCTCCTTAGCCTTCAACAGGGACAGGGTGCCCTTCATTATCCTGTCTCCTCAAAATTATTGAACAATCTGAGCATCAATGTTATATTCAGATTCCCCTTTCATCACACACACATGCACACACAAAAACACAGATTTTGCCCTCATCCTCAAAAGCCTCTTCATGAAAATCACTTCATTTAAAAAATGACGCATGATTGATAAAGCACAATACCTAATCATTTGAACTTGGTATTCACAATTGCCTAAGCTTGGTTATTTTGTATTGTTGAAGTTTTAATCTTCAAATAGAAGTACTTCCTCCATTCTTAAATATATATAAGACCAGTTTGAATTTTTTTTTGAAGAGATTAAGAAAGTTAAATGAGCCACTAAATCATAACGTATTTGGAGTATTATTAAATTATATGTTAGCTTATAGTTCAAATAAACTAGTTTAGAGAAAAATTCAGGAAAATCAATTTATAAATGGCTTATTTCGCTTTCATAGGATTCTCCAAAAAAAGTTAACTAGATCCTATATTTAGGAACGGATGAGTATATATTGAAGTTTTAATCTTCAAATAGAAGTATTTTGTGAAGTTTTTTCCAATTTTAAAGTATTACATTTAGTCCTTAATATAATACCCACTTTAGCAAGCAATAATTATAAGCTGACATGCATAGTTTACGAAGAATGATAAATACAAGGGACAAGATGAATTGAGATATTATATTTAAAACAAAATCAAATTAATTTTATATTAACAACGGGAGCTAGTATTATTTGTTATATAATGCAGGGACGATGCAAAGAAAATAGAGTGGCACTTAGCCTGTGGGATAGAGATTTAATTTTACGGATCACCATTTAACATGGTACAGCTACAACGTACATAGGGTTTCATGTGGAATCAAATTTAGGTCTAATTTAAGAAATACAACTAAATTTGGATTTCATTAATCACTTTAACAAGCCCAATAATTTAATAAAAATCACTTTTTTGAGGGGTAGGGCCCAAGTTTCCCTGAAAACAAGCAATAATTATAAGGAGCCAACGAATTTTTGCAGTGTGGCGCAGAGACTGAGCTGAATATTTGAAGTAATAATGAATAGTTCTGTTGCTTCAGACTAGAAAAATTCCTCTAGATGCAGAGAAGACGTTATATATGCTTCAACATTATGTACTGCGTCCTTCCTTGCTTCTTCTCTATAAAAAACTCTGCCTTCAAAGCTTTCATAACGTACGTTACGTCTCATATTACAAAATGGCTCCAACCACGTCCTTTACAATTGCAAGAGAGACATATACGGATTACCCAGAAATGGACATCCAATATGGGCTCTCAAAATAACTTAATTCCTATGAGACCTTTGTAGAGACTATTTGGAATTATTTTATAAAATGACCTTATTGCCCTCTATATAATTATATTAGGGGTTGGACATTTCATACAAATTAAAGTATTATTATTGTTGATATTCAACAAAAGTGAAATTAGTTGCCATTGCCTCGATTGTTGTCATTTGATATAGTGATCGTCATTTCTTTTTTGTTGGATTATGCTACGTATACCCTTGTTAGATTAGAGCCTAAGCACATTTAGTTAGGGGAACAAAGAAAAATAAGAAAATACATGGGGATAAACTTGTATATGTTTCCCCCTTTCTTATTTGAAACCGTGGTGGGAGCAAGTTATCTATAAAAAACCATCTCTTAGATATGGGATGTGGGGGCATATGAGATATAGGTGAGAAAAACATCAATTTTCAATCTGAATCTTCTTTTATGGATGTTTTTCTCTACTCTTCTATCTTTGATGTTATTTGTTGTGCGTTGCTACCGGAGACTGAATATGTGATTTGATTCAAGTGGACTATATATTGTTGTTTCGTTAGAGTCAAATTACACCATGAAAGGCTACATTTTTAATCTCAGACAAGTCTGATCTTAAGAAACATTATAGTCATTCTGACATCTTGAATTGGCATTTGCATATTTTTTTATCTTTCTCCATAGTCGCTTTCTACGCCGCGCCGAACAATGAAGCTTCCCTGAAGTTGAAGGAAAGATCTGGCTAATTGATGCATCGAGAATATATAAGTTACATGAAAAGAAATGGAGTTTAATCAATTAGATAGATACGGGCACTTTGTGAACCAAAGGAAAGAAACAAAAATAGTTATACAGTCGAACCAATAAAAAGAAGAAGAAGACGGAAGTAAAAGGGTATGGCGGCGAATTTCAGAGGGAGCATTAAATGGCACATGCATTAATATTTAATATTAATGCAACATGGCGACTCTTAGTCTTCTTGTGTGATTCTAATCTAACAAAAAGGATCTTTGGCACGATAAGGTTTATCCCTTTAGTTTATAAAACTCCCACAAGTACATTATCCCAATTATGTCAAGTCAACTCACCTCTAACTCCAGTTCAAAAAAAACTCACCTCTAACTCTTGGTTAATTAATTAGTACTCACTATGTAGGGATAATGGAATAGCACAGGTTATATTCTTATGTAAAATATAAAATAAATCAATTATATAAATTATTTATAACATTAACAACTTAACTTTAATTCTAAACTTCACATTTCATCATTCATTTACAAAGTTCAATCCCTTAATTTATTAGTATTTGTCCATCTCTTTTTGATTTCTTCCCTTAGTTCACTTAAGATACGCTTAATTACTCTTCTCTAATTTTTATGATTTTATAAAACATAATAATTTTTGTAACTTGCAAGTTCATTTTAGTTGTGCTTAAATGAAATATTATAATCTCAATACGAATAATTTAACACAGTTTTTATGGTTAAAATAGGTTTAAAGGATAATATATGGAATTAGATTTATTGACTTTTAAATCTATTTAATGGCCTACATTTAAAGTAGGTTTTAAAAAAAAAAAACTTCAGGCTTTGTTAGGTTTTTTTTAAGGCTTAAGCTCAGGCTGAGAAAAAAGCTTTTATGCCGGCCTAAGTCAAACTTATGTTTCACATTTCTATTACAGGCCCAAGCCTATTTAATTTAAGCTAACAAAGGCTCAACCTATTTTCACCCTTAAGTGCCACTAAAATACTTAATTTCTTGTTTTTTAGTCCGATAAACGAACATGCCGATTTCATTAAAGCATTTAGAATAGTAACACAATCTTAAATCAATCAAAGCATATATAACTTCTTCTTTTTTTTTTGGACAATAAAAGCATATATAACTTAAGTGTGTATTATTCCAGTAATAACATGATAGAATAGGTGTGAATTTTAGTTGATCATATAATTATTTACAAATATTATACATCTATCTTATCGCAATTGAAGAACTACTATAGTAAATTACATGCATTACACTAGAGTACGTACGTAACAGAATATCGCTAACGTGGAGATTTAAATGCCTCACAACCTACTCCCAAGCTATATATCTTTCATTTTCCCTCTTCAAATCCCCAAATTTTTTTGCATTTTTTGGTTTATGTTTCACAACTTCAAGGGCTCAATCCTCATTTGCGAATTAAAATGTTTGATGGCTTTCTTTCGCAAGCATGAACGAAAAGTAGGGCAAGTTGTTGAATGAGTAATTGTAATTTACAGATGACGAACACCCATTGAAAATCCTGGCCATAATATTTAAAAGTTGCAACACCGCCCAGAAACTTAAGGTTGTCTTTTGCATCAAATTAAGGATAAGATTTGATATTCATTGACTTATGAAATAGGGTATTAGAATGTTAATACTATTGGTGTTAACTTGCAAGGTGTCGTTTTTTATTTGTCCTAGACACTCGATTTTTGTCTTCTTGTTCAACTAGATTTAACAAATCTTGAAGATGAAATTAACAAAATAATCCCTCCAATCTTTAATATAGCTAGGGACATATATGGGGAGTTGATTTAATGATTTTGATCATATGTATAGAATTATTTCTAATTTTTTATTGTTTTTAAAATTAATGTTCTTATGTTCTCGCAATGATAATCAAACTAATAGAGGGGGGGGGATAATTGTTTGTTAGCTAATTTAACTAACATATAATTAATCTAATCAAATAGGTAAAATAAGTATTGTATTCAAGATTGGAAGGAGTACTAAATGAATGACTAGAGTATGTAAGCGAAAAAGAAGTTTTTCTAAGGATTAATATAAGTGAATGAAAGTATAATTAGGTTAATACACAAAACTCCTATCAAGTAGCGTCTAAAGAATGTAAAATGTACACAATATAGATTTACCGGCAATTGGATAGAATGTTTTCAGGATTTGACTACTTATTCACATAGGAGCAACCTTAGCTCAAAGGCTTGATCACACTCTAATAAAAATATAATTGATTAACTAATGATTAATACAAGCAAGTAATTAATTTATGAGGTTGGATTGGTTTTGTCAGGTAACGATCAAGGACACAGCAGATGAGAGATGAGGCTTGCATGTCTGTTTCTTCTTCAGCTTCACACTAAATGACACAAACTCTTTAATGAGGATAACAATCTAACACCTCACAAACTTACAAAACTGATATCTCAGAATCAAATCCAAACAAGCTTTCAAATTTTTGCATATCCCTTCCATTCCAGCAAATTAAAGCTCTTATATATATATACATATATTATTTGATCCAAAAACTTACAAAACTACATCACACATCCCAATATATACCCACAGATCACATGCAACGCTTAATCCCCCCCCCCCCTCACATCAAAATGCATGCAATTCCCTTGATAATGAGGAAAGAACATAGATTAGGGTTCCTGCTGTAAGATTAAGTCCCAATAACGTAACTGTTTCTATAGTATTTATATGTTTCGTTTTCTGTGATTCATTTGCAAACCAAGAAGCCAGAAAACATGTGTGGTGACCAATGCATGTGTTTCAATATATAATTTATATGGAATGCAGAATCAGATATATATACACATCCAAACGTGTCCATGTCTGGGAGGCTCTAAATATATATATATATGTATGTATGTATGTATGTATGTATGTATATATGTATGTATGTATAATATGTATATGTGTGTGTGTAAATATATATTCATATATGAGTTAGCATTTCGGGCCCCGGAGCTATATCTTGCTGGACAAATCCTGACCACTCCATTCCCAGAAAAAGACAAGTTTTTTCTTCTGTTGCTACAACCAATATGGGCCAGCACTGTTTTCTGCTTCAGTTTTTCTTTTTCTTTTTCTTTTCTTTTTTCATTTTTGGGTGGTTAATTAGGTTCAGTTTTTCATGAACAGATATGTTTTAAAAGAATTCAGAGTTTTTGAATTATATTTTTTATTTTCTTTTTCTCTGGGCAACATTTGGTGTGTTGAGAATGAGATGATATAAGAGGGGCCTTTTGGTGAAGGAATGAGTAGTCTCTGTCTGGGCAGAAAATTTGTGTATGTGTGTGTGATATGTGTGTGTGTGTGAATGTGTATTATATACGAGAGGTCTTTTCTTTCCCGAGTCAGAACTCAGTGTATCAACTCACAAGTCCGTGACTGTTTCAAACTTCGAAGCACCAATTTTGACCTCCCATGGCCAAAATCACAATCACGGCCTCATCTCTCTCCTTTACTTTTCTTCTTCCTTCATTTTTTTTTTCATATTTTGTGATCAAAAATCATTCTCCTATTCTGTATCAGACTATTTTCTTTTTTCTCTTATAAAAATTGGTGGACTTAGGAGCAACAATAAGGCATGTTGTCATGCTGATATGAAGGGTAGAGGAAAACAGAAAAAAATATTTAATAATATTTTTAAAAACCTATTCAAAAATTTGACTATGCATAGAACACATTGTGCCTGCGAACCACAAAACTAACTTTTTCTAATTAATGGGATAAAACTTGCTATTGTTAAAAAGGCTTCCATAAAGACACGAGATTATAAGTAGAATTGAACTCACAACCTCAAGAACACATGAGAATTTTCATCGTACCACTGTCCTACAATTATAAAAATAATCCATTGAGGAAAATCAATAAACAAAAAAAGACAATCTTCACCTTTTATTTTATAGAAAAAGAGTAAGACAAAGTTACACATGCAGATATTATCCCTATAATGGGCCAGGGAAGAGGATAACACAGCTCAACTCCAAACAAGATTTCATTTGCACTCTCCTGTTAAGTCTCCTAACCATACATATGAGTTTCTACCTTCTAAAAAGTCAAAATTAACAACAACAAAAAAAGACATTCACTTCTCACCTTTTCATTAGCATTTGACACATCATCTCTACATGCGCGCACACACACACCAGGAAATAAAGAAAGAAAACTAAACTGATGTGAAGAGTCGCCCAAACTCTCCTTTCTAAAGAAGAAGGGGCTAGTTTGGTCATTTCTTCATAATATATATCTCACACTCATCAACCACAAAGGGATGCTTCCTCCTCAATTCTTCTGAGCAAATGATGAACCGCAGTTGCTATATCTTCTGCTGAACCAAGGTGGCATCCTTCTTCAACCTACACACACAAAAACCAACCTCCCATCGATCAGCCACACAATAATAACTTCCCATTTTTCATCCATACATATACAAGTATAACCGCATTCTTCTGCTTTCATCATCTGGTTATGGCAAATAGAATTCAGCAATAATTATAACATTAAATACAGGCGAACTATGCTTAATATAGGACCTATTTGGAGAGTTGATCTTAATACTAAATACAATATCTATTTTTAATTTATGTCAAGTTTTTCTCAAATTACCCATATTGATGTCCTCCAACAATAATTGAGTAAAAGATGGAGAGAGGGACTTGAGAAAAAGGATTAAGGTGGCTTAGAAAAATATGTCTTATAAACTAATTTAAGTAACATCTTTAATATAATAAAATTAGATATGTATTACTTAATTCTCTCCCTCCTTAATCACTTAATAAATAGAAGAATGATAACCAAAAGAATAAGGGAGAATTACAAGTAGGTCCCAAATAAGAGAATTAATAACAATTAGATCCCAAAAAATCATCAAATTACATTGAAATCCTTAGGGACATAGTGTTGACAAGTCAATATAGCTACTTGAGTTGTCAATGGCAACTCTTTAAATTATCAATATTGAGCTGCATTGACAACAATATGAAGCCATTTAATATCACCAAAGTCCCTTGGGACTTCAATATAATTTGATACTTTTTTGGGACATGATCCCTCATTTGGGACCTAGTTGTAATTTTCCTAAAGAATAATTGGTCTAGAAGTAGACCAACTATATCCCAAAGTCAGTGAAAATCCCAACTTGTTAAAAAACGCCCCTAGTGAGAGGCTTTATGGTGGCAAAGCGTTATTATGATTCAGTTGGGTACTAGGATCCTGATAATATACCGAGTGGCACAAAAGTTATCAAGAAAAAAATGGAAAAATGATAAAGCACATTGCCACAAGTTAAATTAACCTTAGCTAAGTCAATTTTGTATGCATGGAAAGTTTAACATACCTTGGCACTGATAGAGTAAAGGACTAAAGGGTTAATGGTGGTGACATTAAGATGAAGGATGGTAAGGCAGAGAGTTTGAAAAGCAGAGACAAGTTTTGACAATTGCCTTGGGCTTCTTCTTGACAGAATTCTAAGGTTTGCATGTGTCTCTATCAGAGTAACCTCAATATCAGCAATGGCTGCTTTAGTCTTGGAAGGGTATTTGGTTGGAGCCTGAGACCATGTGTACTGAGGATAAGCAAAGAATTGTGCAAAAGGAGGATTCAACATGAGCTTGAAAATGGAAGAAGCAGAAGAAGAAGGAGAAGTAGAAGATGAAGAACAATCATCTTCATTGTTTTGTGCTACTTCTTGTTGCAGAATCTGCAACTTCTTAGCTTCAAGTGATTGCAACAAATGCTCAAGCTCCTTCACAAATTCAATAGCACCACCCACAATAGATGCCTGGTCACCCTGTAGCAAACATAAACACAAATTTTCCACATTTATTAATGTGTTTAAAAGCTGTGCATATAAAAATAAAATAAAGTTTGAAACTTTTTGGTCTGTGCTATGCAGTACGATTAACAGAGGAATATGTTCATCTCTGCCTTTATTTGAACTGAAAAATCCCCAAGAAAAAAAAAAGAGTAGATTAAAAAGGAAAATTAACCCTTTGGACATAAGATTCAGGCATGAGTGAACGAAGTACTGCGAGATATTCATTCATCTGCTTGCGGCGATTTCTTTCAACAGCAATGTGAGTCATTCTCTGAGTTTCTGCTTCTTCTCTGTTCTTACAAACTCTTGGCTTCCTTCTTCTCTTCTTCCTTCCTTGAACAGAAACAGGAATCTCATGATGAAGCTCATCAGAATGGCGTTTCCTTGAAAAAGAAGAGAGAAGATTGCCAAAAGATGAAGCAGAAGCAAGGTCATGTTCTAGTGGATTATTGTCCATCACTCTATTCTCCAGCAAGACATTGTTATTATTAATTTCAGAGGAGGAAATGGAATCACAATGGCTGCTAAATGGGGTTGCAGAGATAGTTTCATGGATAATGAAGTTGTAAAGTTCATTAGAAGAAAGAGTGTCAAGAAGAGCCATTCTGATATGATTATCCGAGAGAGAACTAATGGAACTTACAAAACATTATATAGCAAAAAAGTAAAAAAAGGTCCCAATTGATTGATATAACATGCAGAGAGAGAGAGAGAGAGAGATTGATAATAATGGAGGAGAAGGGGATTCGAAGCACGTGAGAAGGGGGCAGAAAAAGGTGAGATGCTTTTTTCAGCAAAGGAAAAGGAGGGAACGCTTACAGTGACACAAATATGGCTGTACTTTCCAAAAATTCACGGATGATTTTGCTGTCAAAAAAAAATGGAAGGATGATGGGTGTGGGCCCAAAATCTATATAGGAAGATGCATAAAAACAAGGGAAACGAGCTGTGTAATAGCAACTCCTCGCATTCAAATCTGTGTTGGGTTTTGCAGGATATGACTGCTTCACGTACCCCAGATTCCCACTTTTAATAATTTACTTTGTCTACGATGATTCCTCTAGGGACTCTCTCTTCTACCTTGTGTAATATAAACTTTTGACCTAGTTTGATTCTCAATCTCATCTAATAATTGCATGTGTAATTCCAATTTTCAATGTGTGTGTTTGTGTATATCTCTCCTTTTTTTCCTTTTGGAAGCTCTCATTAAAATACTGGAGTTTTGAAGAAAATCACAGCCAAGGGCAATTTAGGCTTTGTATGTCAGTCATGCTGGTACAGATGAGATATGAGTAAAATTATTTTCCAATATTTTCTTACTGTATATAGTAAACTAGACCCCGGAGATGGCTTTGTTTCAACTTGTCAATATACTAATAGTGAGAGTAGTTCAGTTCTTCATGACAGTTCTCTCATGCTTTGGCGGAATTGGCATGTTCACTTCTCTCACATGACTAGAAATTAGACAACTAGTGAGTGACATGATTTATAATTTATAGATAATGTGACATATTGTAAATTTTATATTTTATATTAAAGTATTGGTGCCATCAACCTTGTAGATGTCATGGCCACCTTGTGAGCTCTATAAACCCAAATAAAGCTGGCATACAATCAAGAAGACCTATGTTCCTTTTTTTTTTTTTTTTGGCCAACAGACCTATGTTCCTTTGGATGTTAGGAATTTGATATGATTGAATATTTTTTTCCATACAACGCATGAATAGATGATCGTACTCATTTTTCTAGTATTTAAATATTGCTAAAATATGCGTGCAAAAGTGAAGGAATAAAAAATCACATGAAATTGTCATATAAAATTAGATTTGATCGACGGTAAAGATAGATGAGACTTGAACAGAAGTTTAGATTTAAACCCAACATTGAAAAAAAAATTGCATGTAACCTTATAAAAGCTTCATTTCACATCGTTAAATGATATTGATAAATTATTAGGTACAGGGTTATAAGATGTAAACATCAATGCCCATCAAATATCCACATGGTTCACCTAACCTGTGGCAAATGATGTTTCCAGCAGCGGTGAAGGGTGTATTCATATGATTGTGGATGGTTTAGTCTTAGAAGATGGTAGAAGTGGATGCGGAGGGGCCGTTCAGAATCATGATGGAGCTTGGGTTGTGGGCTTCTGTTGCAAGTTGACGGATGTGCCTCCTGCGATTGCGGAACTCTTAGGCTTCATTCAGGGCCTCACTTTGTGCTGGTCAAAGGGTTATAGGAACATTGTTCTATTGTCGGATTGTATAGAAGCAATTAATTTTCTGGTGAGAGGTTGTGAGGAGTCTCATCCCTTCTTTGATATAGTTTATGATGCTAGAATGCTTATGCATAGGGATTAAATAGTTAAGACTTTACACATTTGTTGGGAACACACTCATGTAACGGACAGATTAGCGAAGCTTTTACATAGGATAGATGGTTCATTTGCTATCTTTGATCAACAACCTCCTGAGCTTTATCAGGCAGGTATTGATGAAGGATAGATGGCCTCCCATTGGAGGTACTTTGTTGTAATTTTGTTGTAAGTTAATGTCATCCAGCTTTATTCCAAAAAAAAAAATAACAAGTGGATTTTATTTAATTTTTTTAATATTAATAACCATACTTTATTATTAAATAAATATATGTAATTATTCACATATCTTGATTTCACCGTACTCTTAACTTTAAGAAGCATACAATATACTCCCTCCTCCTCCTATATATAAATCTATTTGTGGAGGGGACATTGTTCCTAAATATAAGACCTCAATCTATTTTTTCTCAACTTTTTCTTAAATCATCCCTAATGATGCTCTCCAATAATAAATAAGCAAGAAACGGAAGATGGAAATAAAGGTAGATGGTTATAGTGTTTTGGTAAAATAATGCGATTTCAACTAGCTTAACTAACATCATTAATCTAATAAAATTAGGTAAATAAATATTTATTTAGGAATGGAGGGAGTAGAATTGGAACCTAGCTTCAAATCTCACTTAAAGTAAGAAAGACACGGGCAATGCGTATGAATCTCAAGCTTGTAGTTTCTCTGGATGATTTACAAAATCTCTTTTGTCACTTTAATAACTACGAATAAGAGAAGAGGCAAGAGCGTTGCCAATGGGCTGCATCAGCCAAGTTTCAGCTTGATGCCGTAAAAATCAGCAATTCCAGCCGTAATTGACAAAACAAAGGAATAGACAATTAAGATACAGGTTGCTGTTAAATAAGACGCAGCGAGAGTATTCATTGACATGTTTACCAGTCCTGTGAGGAGATTTGCCTGCAAATGAATAATTATGATTAATTAAGAAGGAAAGCTAGAGAAAGAAATCATGTAAATTTATTTAAGGACAACATTGTTCACCAGAAGAAATGTAGGCAGTAAGTTCCGATTAAATGCTTCTTCAAGTATTGAGATTTTACTTCCAGGAACAAGATCGCCCAGCATCAGAATTGAAAAAATCTAAATATAAAAAAAAGTAATATTATGATCAGAGATTCAAATACTGAATCTGTAATCTAATGCTCAAATGGCAGTCACATTTTTTATAGCAGATTCACCAATGCTCTTCTGGGAAAATAAGGATTATGAAACTATTGAAATCCATGCTGCTGCATTTGGTATGACACATTACTTGACAGAACTCAGTTCCTTCATAATAGGCTGATAAAAGCTAATCAATACCAATAGAGATAGATTCAAGAGAAGAACCCTAACATATAGGCAGCCTTGAAACGAGTAAACCATCCCCATCAAACTACCTAAACAAAAAAATCATAAATATAAAAGGAAGTATAACCTGTAGGTTGTTGGCGAATACCATAACAACATATGGAAGGTTGCACTGCACAGAATGTCAAAAATTAGATTTCGTCCATTGATTCCAATAGGCACAGGTGAACTTTAGTCCCTTAGGTTTGAAGCGTTTCCATTTCGTACCTTTAAACTTTTTTAGTTTCAACGGCATCTTTCATCTCACCAAAATGTGAAATATTAGACAAGTTATTGGACCCATTGATGAAACCCTAATACATGGAATATTTGTGTAAAAGTCAGGAGCTAGACTCTAATTATCTCATTCAATCATGCCCTGTGATTCATAAGGATTTCACAACAACAACAACAAAACCTTATCCCACTAGATAAAGTCATTCTTGAATCTTGTTCGTAAAAATTGAGAAAAAAAAAATAGTTTTATGTATTCTTCTAATTTCTATGTGTAGTAAACTACTACAGTATCATATTGATCATATTTTTTTATTACTTATTATTACTCTCTTTTTTATTCTTTCTTTTTTTTTTTTTCCTTTTATTGGTATTGTCTACATGGATCGCACGAAGGCTATTGTGCTGTCAACCCTGTCAACCCAACGATCGATAAACTTTACGTCCCAATCTGTACAATCCCTTCCACCCCACCAATCCAATCTTTTCTTATTCTTCCATTTCTTCAGCAACTCAGAAAAGACAAAAAGCAAATGGTCTCCGAGCCAACATCAAAATGGGAAGTGTAACATCTGGAATTACTCTAACCCAGTAAGTTATGAGTTATTAAGTTAATCTCCAATTACAGGAGAAGGGTTTAAAGGGTATTAAATTTAGTGTTTATAATAATATTGGTGTAAGTAATAGTGTAATACTATGTGTTTTATTATTCCTACTTTGTGAAGGAAACCCATTCATTTAATTTATATTGCAAGTATCAAATGAAAAAACTTACATGCTTTGGGAAAGAAAATGGCAACGCACGAGTTATTTGATATGTGTCTGTATGTGCAATAGAGTCCCACGTGTCCCATAAACCCCAACAAACCTTAATCACACACAATTGGGGGGGGGGGGGGGGGGCTAAGGGGAAAAGTGGGGAGTTGGCAGAATTAGTTAGCAAGGAGGTAGAAGAACAGGAGCAGCATCTCTATGCCAGTAGAGACGCCACTATTGGTGGTTGCCAGCAGTTATGTTAATCTATGAATGATTATTATGCTGTAACTTTGGAACAGTAATTAGCAGTTGCATTACATGTTAAACTTATAAGCAGTAGCACCAGTATGCATTGATTTCCAGACTTGTGATTTATTTGAACTTGTATTTGGAGACTCTCCTTGGGCTGTTGAAGCTGGTAGCATTTTCAGATTCTAGCATTTTTTTCTTCACTAGAATTTCTTTTTATTTCTCAAGCCCAGATCCCGACAAGTATGGACAGCAAGATTAACTTTCATTGCATGTTTAGGGAAGTTAATAGGTGTGCAAATGAGCTTGCGAGAGTTGCACATAAATGCTAGTGATTTTTTGTAGTTTGATTCTACCAACCTGTTGTCTCCAGTTGGTAGAGGAAGATAAGTCTAGAGCCTACTATTTGAGGCATTTGTAGTCTGTTCTTGCTGTATTTAGTTGGTTGACCATTTGCAATCACAACAACAACAATTATAAGAGGTAGTTGGCCAAAACCATGTGTTCCCGTGTGCTATATTTCTTTTTCAATTCTCCTAACATGACCAAAGAAAGAGGAAGAGTAGAGGAAATTGATTTAAAAATTCTTAAATATTTATCAATGGTGGCAGAACCACAAGGGCTTTATCATACTAACTCATTTCCAAATGCTAGCTAGATTTGATTTCTCGGTTGCTCTCTTGCTTAGCTAAATTTTGGAGAGGAAAAAGGAAGAACCCTAGGAACTAATGTTTTTATGGGATCATGCAGATGCCAGGTAGGAGGATTCTGCCAATATAGAGTGATCTATTGGATAAATATATTGCAACATTTTAGCAAATTATAGGGCTTGACTTAAAAAAAATTAGGGACGAAACTGAAATCCACCGCAAATTTAAGGGACTAAAACCATCTTTGCCCATTTAAATTAATGCTCAATTAGTTAAAATATCTTCAAATGGTAAGATGTCCTACCATTCTCCGTGACACTCTGTCAACATATCTGTCTAGTAGCACAGTTAATAACCTGACATGGGCGTGTAACAGAAGATGCGTTTGTAATGGTGAACTTCATTGAAAAGAGTCAAACAAGTGCTGGATAAAGTATTACCAGAATAATAGACAGAGAATCCATACTCTTGTTCTAACCCATTTGCTGCTTTTAGACACAGAGGAGGATCTTCCATAGAAAAGATAATTTCCCAAATGAACACCAATGAGGTACATGCCCCAGTATCCTGGCGACAAAATAACATAATTTGACTAAAACTTCTATATATGAAGCAAAATTATTGGAAGAAATGACCAAATCTCATCCCCAACACCAAGATTAAAGCATGAAGGGTATAATTCTCACCAAGTAAACTAAATAGCCCCTCCTTGTTTTGGCTGATAATATTGGTTCCTCTTTCATTAGAAAGCAGGTAATTATTTAACCCACACAGCAAGCAGAGCTGGTACCCTTAAAACATAAAATAAACTTCTGAGGGGAAAAAAAAAAAAAAAGAATCATGATACAAAAGATGAGACCTGGAAAGAGGCCTGAAATAATAATTTACCTATTAAGACAAGAGAACCAAAAATTGCAGAATACTGTGGAGGAATATTAACCACGGAACTAAGGATTGAAATACCAGCAAGTGTGAAGAAAAAATTCCAATGAACACCATACTCACTCACATGGACCTGTATGAAAAAGAAATTTGAGCATACATTTCCATAAGAATGCCTTGAACTAGGAATTGACCAGAAGAGCTCAAACATCCATAAAATAGAGGAGGGCACCCATAGCCATAGCAGTGAAACATTTGTCAAGCATTTGTTGTTCTTATCATTTTATATTATCTTACTATTCATTTTAGCCACAGAATTACTACACTTAAACAAATTGAGGGTAAAAGAAACAGTAAACACTAAAATTGTCCCCAAAAGATTGTTATCTCTTGATCTTATTGAAAGCTAATCAGCTCAATAAGATCCATGGAACAGCAACTGCATACCATAAGAACATTTATGAGGAAACCAGGAAAATAATCCTACCTGATAATCGATACCAGTTGTTGTAACAGTACGAATAAATCCTAAGATAATCAGTGGAACAATAGACTGCACTGCAGTCTTCCAGCCACTGAACCATGGGAAAATTGATATTAATCAGATATATACAAAATGCAGTATATTATCACACTACAGACAACATCTATTTAAATCTAAGTTCCTCCAACAAGAAACTACGAAATATTTTGAAGGCACCAATAGAAAAATTTCCTCGTGATGTCATATCAAATTTTAAAGGAGAACTTTCGAACACATTTCCCAATAGCATCCTTCTTAAGATCATTAGGAAATAAAAGGCTTTAAATATGTTTCAGAAATTCTTTTTTAGAATGCAAAGATAATCAAGTGATTTTGCAATGGCATTGCATCATGGAAATTTGGAAACAACTTGTCTGAAAATTCTGCTGCCTATCCAATTCCTTCTTAAATGTCAACTTCTATGTGCATGTTTGGTTTATCTTTTTTGGGCCCAGAAGTCCTTCTGAACCGGAGAAGCTAACTGAAAAGAAAAAATCATGTTTGGTTCATAAGCAAATGAAAAGATCTTTTCCTCCAGAAGTCCGGTGGGGAAGAAAAAGCCAGAAGTTAAAAATTTTGACTTCTGGCTTCTGGCTTTTGTCTTCTGATGGGCCCCACACCTTTTATTGTTTGTTATTTAATAAAGTGGGTAGGAAAATTAGACTATTAGACCCCTAAAATTTTTAAATAAGATATTTTCTTGTAATATAAAATTTTCTTTTTATCTCCAAAAATTTACCATAATAATCTCTAATTATTTTCTCCCACAATATCCTCCTTTGAGCTAAAAATATAATTTTTTTAAAATTATTTTCCTTAAAATAAGGGAGAAACTAAGCCTTTAAAATCCTTCAAAAACCCAAATTTCACTTTTTCTTTCTAAACTATAAGAATATATGCATATTATATATGTATTATTTAATAACAATAATGCCCTTTTTAGTAATTTTTCATCTAAACTTACTTTTCAAAATAATCATCCAAACATGTTCTAAAAGTCAGATTGAAAAAAAGTCACTTTTAACATTACTAATCCAAACATAAATCACTTCTACAATCTAACTTTTTTCCAAAAGACTTTTTGAAAAAGACCTTCTGAAAAAGTTCTTCTGAAAAAAAGCCAATCCAAACACACCCTATAATTATAATCAGTTCAGGACAAAGAAGTTTGGTTTCAAGTTCTATCGGAATGGTGTAGGATTTTGCATGTCATAACCAATCACATATCTTGTTTCTCCAACAACTCAATTGTGCCAGCAACAAAATGGTTCCCTGTTTTATTTTATATTTTACTTCTGCAAAAGCAAGATTATAATAACGAGGAAAATTTCTTTTGCATAAGGTGATAAAGCCAGGGGTGAAACGAGCAAAATCATACCCAAAATCCTGTCAGGAACGGCATGTTATACACATTACCTCTCAGCCTGTAGTAGGAGTATGCCTAACTGATTTTGTTAGGACAAATAACAATTAATAAAAACCGAGAGAAAATCATTTCTATGTCAATACATATTTATATATATATATATAAAAATATATCAATTCTTGTTTCTTACAAGCTTACAAACACAAATATGTTATGTGTTTACTTTGCAAGTTAATGCAATGAAGTCTTAAGATCATTCATAGAGACAAGGCTGATTACTCACGTAGATGTGATATTTCGAGCTTGCCGAGAAACAAGAGAGTTTAGGACCACAAACGATCCAACTCCTAGATCCATCTGGCATGAACAAGTAATCTCAACTATTATCTTTCCAGTGCCAAAAAATCCTTCCAACATTAAACAATCATATGCAAATATATAATTGAAGATACTAGAAAGTATTTTGATAGATTAAGAATCAATTGAAAGATGCTCAGTTAAGACAAAAGGCAGAAAGGAGAAAATGAAAAATTAATGAGCATAGCCCATAATAGCTATCTGATGAATTCCAAAGTCAAAAAATAAAAAAACACTTCTTAAAGAAACTATGAGGCTAAGAGGAAGGAAATTGATGTTGAAGAATCCCTTTTTTCTGTTGAAATCTGTGTTTGAAACAATTACGGCACAATGACAAAAGGCTACTTCAAAATTTTGTTAGCTCATGGCTTAAAAAGTATAGAAACAAGATTGGTTCAAGTGCCAAAAAATTACAATCAATAGCTCATTAGTCTAATTATTAGTATAACCATAGCAAGCAGTTACAAATTTCTTAAAAATCTCACCAAACTAGTTCCATACGTTTCAGTCTTTGCAAATCTTCTGGGAAATATTCTGAAGTCAACAGCCAAAATACACCCACATGTTATAATCATCTGCAAAAGCTTAATTTCATCAAAATGGGAAAAAAAAAACATAATTGGGAATATGGAGTGCCAAAGAGTTCAATAGTAATGTTACATACCACAATAAATCTGTATGATGAAATGTATGTACGGACAGAACTGGAATCTCCTTGAAAAGAAAGAGAAGAACCACCAAATTTGTATCTAAGAACACAGGGTGAATTATCATGTGCTTCAGAATCAAAGAGTGATTGACGGTGTGAATCTGTCCCTTCAGAAGGTTTGGAAAATAAATTCACATGAATACCTTTTGGCAGCAACAGAAATTAATGTGAAGAGTAAGATCACAAATGACCCAATATAGGTCCGATCAGCCAGTACCTGTAAAGCATATTTAGTAACCAAAATAAAACTAAAAAAGGAAACAAAAACAAAAAATGATTAAAAAATATATTAAAAAAAAACAGGCATTTCAGAATTTTGCTATCTTCAAAATAGATCCCGAACAGATGAAGGGATGTAGAAAGTGCAAAAGAATGTGACAAGCGAGATTACATGCAGAGTCTCAAAAATGTAGTATTTTATTCACTAAAACGGTTCCTTTATACACTGAAGACTGCTTTAAGCGACTGTAAATTTTAACATCCAAAGCCTTGGTATCAATCAAAGTTGAGTTAGAACAAGCAACATTGAAGCAGGCATTTTCTATATACGGGAAAAATATTTGATTGAACTGATGAACACTTACAGTGCCAAACAAGGTAACAGGAAGAACAATGACAAGATAATCCAAACACAGGGTAGTTAAGTATGTTTTCAGATTTCTAGACTCAGCAACAGCATCATCGGATTTCTTCAGCGAGCCACCTATGGTAAAAAAGAAATTAAAAAAAAAACTAAATAAATAAATAAAACAACACACTTATCAGCGCCATGAATGATGCTACACACCAAGCCGACCTTGATTGGAACAAACAACAGAAACGTGGACCAATCACTAGCATATAAGATTAGTAAGGCCTTATGCAAAATTTCAGACAGGGGAAAATTAAAATCTTGAGCATCAATAAACTAACAATATAGCAAGCTAGAAGCAAATGCAAAAAAAAAAAAAAAATGCAAAATCTTGATAGTATCTGTAAATTTCAAATTCATCGTTCTAGATTTAAAAACAAAAAACAAAAAGAAACCAAAAAAGGGGGAATCTCAGGAGTCAGGACTGACCAGTTATGGAATTGGAGCTGGTTGCGTGGCGTAAAACGGCCAAAGACTGAAAGAGCAATAAGAAACTGTGTCATATCATAGTTAGTACAAAGATTACTATAATTGAATCCAGTTCATGGAGCCTCACAGGAATCGTCAATGTAAGAACCGCTAATTCCAGCATAGAGGATCCGGTCAAATTGCTCACGAACCTGTTTAAATTAAAAATAAAGGAGGCGATCAAATTTAAAAAAAATAAAAAAATTATACTGAAGAAACTATAGGGAGAATGAGAGATACTTTTCTTTCTGAAGCTTAAGAGAATCCATGGCAGGAGGTGAAAAACTTCGCCGGAAGGAGACAAATGTAATAATCAGGTTTGGCGGAACGAAGATGGTAGAACAGAAATTGGGGCTATCGACGTCACCAGGTCGGAAGGTAGTGACCGAAGATTCGAGACACAGTAGTAGAAGACGCTCTCATCCATCTGGGGCTCTTCGCTTATAAAAGCTTCTTTTCCCTCTTTCTTGACGATCTCATTTCGTTTTCCTCGCCCTCTAGCCCTAACATATTATTAAAAGTTCAATAGAAACCACCAAAACATGAAGTTGGTCGAGCTCTAGGATTGTCTCGAGAATATGTGTTCGAATCCCTCGAAGCTCTCTCATTAAAAGAATGGATAATTTTATCTGTGTAGGCAGCACTCTTATCCCCAGAATCTAGATTAGTCGATTATCAATAGATGCCCGATTATCACGAGGTTTGAAAAAAAGTTTAATAGTAGTATTCCTTCCAAAAACTACAAAATAAATTTGAAAAACTCATTCGTGATGTACTGTTGTTTTCTTTCATTTTTAATTTGGAAGCTGTTGTTTTTTTCTTATTAAAATTTTAGATTTGTCAATTTGTTATGTTAACATTGTTAGCCCTTGCATAAGCTCATTGTATTAGCTAAGTTAAACAATTTAATAGTGAGAGAGAAAACACAGATACTAATTAAAATGTTGTAGTATTAATATTTGATTACTTATGAATATGATCACCTCTTCCACCAAGAGTTCAAACTTTGTTTTGCAGTCACATTGAGAGGGAGTTATCCCTTATATTAAACCCAATCAATGTTTGTTGGTTTAATAGATTTGTTTTGGAAAGCATAAAATCATATCGACAAGTCATGCCCTTGCGACTTTTTTGGCTCTCACGGACTTCTTAGAAGGTCAAGCTCAAAGCTCAAAGCTCAAGAAAAACAAGGACAAATGCTTTTGATAAGAAGAAGAGAACAGAAGAACCAAAACAGACACAGAATCACATGCAGATACAATGGTGCTATGGATCAAGTTTAGAAACGGGACATATATTAGTGAATTGAAACAATGTTCTCGTACGATAAAAAGCTCATCTGATAGGTTATAAAGTGATACACGGACAGGTGAGAATGGAAGTCAAAAAACAATCCATCCCTTCCACCCTTTTGCTTCCCTCTCAAAAGAAAAAGAGATACACGATCACCATATGATCAGATCACAACCTAAGGAAACTACATATCTAGTTTATAAGGTGATACATGTCGTGGTGATAACTGATAAGTCCTTATCAGCTGTTTTCTTCAATAGCAAAAATGGAACTCGCGAGTTTCATTCCAAGTCATCAATCCAATCACCATATATCCTGCTGATTTTATCAGGACCCTTCCACTTCTGATGAGCTCTCTGACCTGGCCTCTGAATCACAATGGAAGACCTTTGTGAAGGAACTCCGATGTGATAGACATCAGGATGAGCCACAGGAGTTACTGATGCAACGACATTATCAGCAGGCGTTTTCGAAGGCACCCCACCCTGCTTCGTGTCAGGAGCAGTAGCAGATGCAGTGTCTCTATTTTCTCCCTCCATAGGCCCCCCTCCATATCGGTGCAACTCTGAGATGGAGATATAGAATGAAAACTCAGACTGTGAAATGGCTAATAAAATACAGTTTTAGAGATAACAGATAGAGTCCATACATTACTGAGTATTTGCTTATGTTAATGTCCAAGAAAAATGTCTTTAAATATTACACACAAGGACAAGTAATTATTAGCTGAGAGTGTTGAACAGCACTGGACTCATTTCTTGGTGTAGATAGCATTCAAAAGGAACAATAAGTAGCATGTACACTTACTAGATCATTAGCATTTAATTATTGATGACAAACATCTGTATCAGATGATACAACTTTCATGATAAGTGTAGAGTAATAGCGATAGCATAACATCAAATAAGACATTTATCCTCCAGCTCTTGCTTCACAATATATCGCAAATACACAGCTCCATTTAAGGGTAAAGGATGTAATCTGAATACAAGAAAACCCTCTCTTCTTTTAATTGGTTTAGCCTAGAAAGCACGAAACCATGAATGCACAACAGCAATGTCCAACTTTAGCTACAAAATCCTCAGCTCAGTCTCATTCTCTCGGAGAAAGAGATAATGACATGCCAAAATTATTTGGGCAGATTTTTCTATTTACACATACACTTGCCATTTTAGATGCAATCTTCCTCCTTTAGATTGACCATCACACCAGTTTTTATTGATTTAAAACGAGGAGGCAACCAAATATTAACTAAGCTACATAGTTAATCAATCTTCTACCTTGCAAAAAGTGTTCTTGTTCTAATACAATGTAAAACAACCCCCCTTCTCTCTCTATTTTCCACATTTTCCCCTCCTTTCCAGTCCATGGGTTTTGGGGTAAATAACTATATTAATCACATTTTCCTGTTCCTTATATAAGTACATAGTTTACTACAAAAATTTGATTTCCTCCATATGACGTTTCACCAGATAAAAATAATATGTATCTTAAGATGCCATCGTTTAATCCGGAGAGGACCCTATGACTAGCTCAGCTGGGTCCAACTTCATTCTTCAACAATATCTTATTAGCATGCTCATCTTGCCACGAGCGTCATCAATTTGGGCTCTACTGTAACATCAGAAGTTGCCTAAAACTGCACCAGTGTAAGCATGGCTAATGGTCTCGTGCCATCTTAAAAAGTATCTCTCGGCCCTGAGGATTTAAGCTACCTTATTTTTAGAACATAGCCCAACTTCTCTTTACCAAGTTTTCACGCTGAGATGCCTTATATCAGACAAAGCAAGCTTAGATATTGAAGCACACAAAGCATAGGAGTCAAGGGTGAGAATAATCATCGTCATTACAACATATATATACATATATAATTCCTAGGAAGACACAGCACTAATCAAAAGTCATGAGCTAAGGCTCGCTTCAAATTCTATGCAACACATGGGACCCACCATATAAATATGTAGAATCAAAACAGGAAACTGAAGAACAATACCCAAATTGCTGAATATTTTTACAAACTGAACGACAAAGTTGCAGTCCATAAGACAGATATATGCCCTTTATAGGTGATTTAAACAGCTCTAATTTAACTAGGACAAAAAACCCCAAATTAAGGCTCAAGCGAACATAACTACACTAATACTCCAACTAAGAATAAGATAGCCCAAGACTCAAAACAGAGTTCTAAAATATTAAGTTATACATAATTTCAAGTGGCAGAAACCAATAGGTACATCATAAATGAATGCAATTATCACGATTTTTCCCCATGCTTCCTTTGGCAGAGTGTTAGCTAAATTCATAATAGTTTGAAAGCAATAAAAAAGAAATATCCCTGGCTAGAGTCAACGATTCTGCTGTTGCTATATTTCTGTTGTTTGTTAGACCTTTCACTGCGCAATGAAAGCCCAGCTTATCATACGATTACGGCTTTCAGTAGTTAGTATCTGCCACCACAGACATGTTTTGTATTGTGATACCAAAGGAAATTTTGTTTTATACTGAACTATAGCTGTAGTGACCATAGGAAACGAAAACTGTGTATAGTAATCAAAAGCAACCTAATGCCAATACTCAGAAACTATTATCTCAGTCACAATAATGTCTATCCCACTGAGAAGTGACGGCCGCAAACTAATTTTTAATTCTGGCAGCATGCTATATCCAATACACATCTTATGATCAAGGCATCAAGCAACTGTTACACCAAGTCATCTCTGGACTAAAAGATGAAACCAGTTGCTTTCACAAAATTTCTAACTTAGGTCTGTAAGTTCCAAGATAATCTCACTTGAGAGTAATTTCGACAATTTAGATGATTCGAAAAGATTACAGCAAAAGAAAGAAAGAAAAAAAACATGACAGCATAAAAAAGGTTCATCTTTCTCTATCCAAAGCATAAGCTCTTAAACATATCAAGGTAAACGAACCATACCTGCAGCACCATGAGCAAAATGACATTTATTTCCAAATGGGCAATACCCAGTCATCTCCCATTTATTACAAATCCTTGTTTTCCAATTCGAAGGCTTGGAATTATTAGAACCACTCGCAGCAGCAGCAGCACCACCATACCCACCAGGGCCCAAACTTATAGCCACACTCTCACGATTCCTAGATTGCTCATCATGAAGAAATGTACAATTATCTCCATAAGGACATCCCTCTTCCGTGTAAAACTTCTTACAATGACGACCCTTATACGCTCTCTGATTCTCCCCAGAAAACCCAGTAGACACAACAGACGGAATCTGAAACTCCTCCCTCGGTTCCAACATAACAGATTTCTCCTCTTCATGAGCAGCCACAATTTCTTGCCAATTCGGAGGCGGCCTACGAAGCTCCTCAACACTGTGAGCAAAATTACAGTTTGTGATATAAGGACACGTGCCTGCCCTGAATTTGCAACATAGTTTTGTCTTGAAGAACATTTTCCCTATAGCTTTGGACCGATTTGAGGAAGTGACATCTTGAGAATTCCTAGATTTCTTGTTTGGGGGTTCGCTTCCAGATCGTGATTGTGACTGTTGCCTTTGATCGTAATTTGAGTCGGAGGGAGTGTCAGCGTTTTCGTTGTTGAAGAATCGATAATCTTCTTCTGTTGCCCAAACTGCTTGGTCATTGGACCAGCTTTCATTTCCACCACCAGCGATTATTTGTACGACGTTCCCATCTCGACCATAGTCCATTACGAAGATAATTAAGGAATCCTACAAATTTGAAGATGAAGTACAGAAAGAAAGAAAGAAAACCCTAAGCACGAAGTGTGATGATGCTAACTGGGTTAACTAAAGCCTCAAATTTGTTTGTGAGACCGAACAAGAATGACAAGAAGAGTGTCACCGGAACGAACATAATGGATAAGTTAGGAAGTGAAGGAAGAGGTGAGAAGGTAGCTAGATCTGTGGAATGAGGAGAGAAAGAATATGATATGATTCGGAAATACCGAAATAAGAAACGGGGTTTACAGTTTTGGAATTTAAGATGATGACATGAATTTATTGTTGGATTCAATTGGGTGTGAGATAAAAGATTTGCTGTAATAAATAAAGAAAAGAAGAAGAAGGAAGATCTTTAACAAAGATGGATTTTCATGGAGTTGTTCCTTGGAAAAAAACATAATTTAGATCATTTATGAGATTTC
Organism: Mimosa bimucronata; assembly: GCA_037074515.1. NCBI lineage: Eukaryota > Viridiplantae > Streptophyta > Magnoliopsida > Fabales > Fabaceae > Mimosa > Mimosa bimucronata. The sequence goes on from CM073447.1 coordinate 25,742,070, forward strand.
TTGTCGGAATGGTGTCTCGCTCTCGCAAATGACAAGTTATTTTTGTAGTAACTCTATTATCGTTTCTTTTAAAATCCTGGTCCATTTGCGCATTTAGAATTTATAATTAGAATAGTTTCTCTTACATTAAAAAAATAAAAATATTTAATACAGTATATTTATGTTATGATTTTGTTATCATTTAGTTAAGTAAATTATTTTTATTTTAAAATTTGAAACTACTTGTAACATATAAATAATACATGTAAGGAATCCACTTTATATATATATAGACACACACATATAATATGCTCTCTCCTACCTCCAGTCTTTAATTAATGAGTCGGTTTATTATATAAGGAGATTTTTTTTTTTGGCAGCAAAAAGTATGTATTCATTATTTAGTCAAGAAATACTAATCAGAGTTCTCAAGGCAAACATTTGCCCAACACAAAGCTTGAAAATCAGCACTATAATATCCAACAATCTAACCACAATTTTCTGCTTAATCAATTGGATCCAATGCAACAGGCAATAGGCAATAGAATCCAAATCCTTGGACCAAATCAAACCCTTGAACAAAAGGATAGAGAAAAGCTTAAGAAACACATATTGTGATTGTGAAGGGGAACAATGCATCAAAATAAGGAGAATTAGAGAAATCGCATAGCCACTCTACTCTCTAAAACCTCTACTTCCTATTCAACGAGAATTATTGTTTTAGGCTCCACAATACCACCCTCCTCATTCCTTCCAAACTCTCCATCTCCCCGTTGAAAGATTCGACAATCTCCTCTGTGACTAAATCGTCCCTTGAAGCTTCTCCTTTTAGTGTTTCAGTCGTCCGATTCACGGAACCCAAAGGCAACCATTGAAGATTTGAGTCGAACTTGCATCCAAAGAACCATTACAATTTACTTAACCAACCACCAACTCTCGTTGGCCATCCACCAGAACTTTGGCAACCATTAGTCCCCACTCTCCCTCGGCTCCTTCCCAAACCCAAACCACCATCTTCAACACTTAAATTCACACATCCACACACTCCAAACTAAGAAATCACCAATCCACACACACAAAACAAACCGTAGTTAAAAAAACCGGATCGGACTGGTGAACCACCCAAAAATCTGGTCCGGTTAGGGCTTCAAACGGGGGCAAGGTGAACCGGGATTGGCCCGGGTCAACGCGCCCAGAACCGAGCAACCCGGTCAAAACTGGGGGTTGAATCGGTTTCTGCTTTTTCCCTCTCTTTTTTTCTTTCAAAATGTCATTTTTTTAATTTTGTTATGATTCACGTAATTACTAACTTTCACTTCACTCAATTTTAGAAACCAGGAAACTATAATATTTTAAATACTATTATACTTACATATGTTTAATATTTAATTGTTGTTGCTCTTAAAATGTCATTTTTTTTATTTTGTTACAATTCACCTAATTACTGACTTTTACTTCACTCTATTTTAGAAACCAGAAAATTATAATATTTTAAATGCTATTTTACTTGCATATATTTAATATTTAATTGTTGTTGCTCTTAATATTTGTATTTTAGCATGTAGATTGTAGAATAATATTAATTTTCATGTATAATCAACTAATATTTTCTCTTTTTCCCTCAATAAAAACATTAAAATATTCATATTTGATGAATCATACATATTTATCTATATTTATATTTTCATATTAGTGATTAATAATGTTAATATCAATAAAACTTTATTATTTTAATATAACCGGTTGGATCTCGGTCCGAACATTGACTCATTCAACCAGTGCCTCACCCGATTTTATGACCGGTTCAGTTTTTTGAACCTTGAAAAAAATACACACATACTCCCGACCTACGCTAGAAGAACGATGCCAATTGCCAAATGCATCGACTCTCGCATGAAAAGATCCCTTCGACTGAGGGAAAGGGCCAAAACTCTAACAAAACCGCTCTCTGCACTCCACCCCTATGGTTGTATAAGGAGAGTAATGAGCTAAAAAAACAACTCCCTCCACTCCTAAAAACAAAACCTATTCAGCAAATTAGATTAAATTAAGGATGTTAGATATTTTAGTTAGTATTGTGTGGTTTTTCTAAAACATACCAATCATTTTCCCTTATCCTTCTCCATCCCTTACTTTATTATTGTTGAAGGAGTATTAATAGGGATAATTTGGGAAAAAGTTGACAAAAATTATAATTAAGTCCTATATTTAGGACCAAGATCAACTCCTTAAATAAGCCCTATATTTTGGACCAGAGGGGGTACTTTAAAGTATTTATATTGATTATTATTTTAAATTAATTTGTCTTACTTATAAATTTATGTATTATCCAAATTAATTAGTACCCCCTCTGGTCCTAAATATAGGTCATATTTGGGGAGTTGATCTTAATCCTAAATATAGTACATTTTCTAATTTTCTTAACTTTTTTTTTAAATTATCCCTATTAATGATCTTCAATAATAAATAAGCGAGAGATGGAGGGTGGGGATGAAGATAGATGGTTAGGTGTTTTGGTAATATCACGTAATTTTAACTAATATAACTAACATATTTAATCTAATCAAATTAAGTAAATAGGTCTTATATTTAGGGTTGGAGGGAGTATTTATATATAATTAAATAATTCATTTATTTTTACTAATATCCTCAAAAAAAGCTAATTGACTCTTGTATTTAAGACAAAAGGTGATATAATATGTTTTATTTAAAGTTTTATTTTTTATTATCCCTAATTAAGTATAAGAATTCCTAACTAATCAACCCAACTCTTCTAATTGATCATTTTCTTTTGAGGACCATTCTGAGATTATATAATAAAAATAGCTAATCAAAACTAATTTTATCTCATTTGTGCAAAGTAATTAATTGAAGTATATAAAAAATTAAAGACGGTATATTATAAATGGTGGTGCTCAATCTAAATTTTGTGCAAAATAAACAGTGCCATCCTGAATCCCAATTACAAACTCGATTGAAATTTGGGGAAACAGCTTCCATCTTATAAGTATATTTATAACATGAATTATACATTACATTAATTTATTTGTTCTTTATCATTTATGGGAGGTTCCTCTCGGAATGTAGTGTCCAGCAAATGACAAATTTTTGTCTGTTAATCGTGTTAGCCCTGTTTTTTTTTTTTTTTTTTTTTGAACGCTTTTAAAAAGTATTGTATGAATTCAGTTACACACGCAAATCAAAATAGTTGCTTTCCTGCCTGAGACAGTTGTAAGTCCTTTTAGTTATTCAATTCCAAGAGTTTTTTTTCCTTGTTTCCTATCCAGTGTGGTTAGTGGTTACTGGTTAGAGCAACATTTCTCTATCATCTCTATCAGAGGTTTAAACTCTTGGATCTGAACTGGTCAAAAGAAACAAAAAAAAAAAAAAACTCTTGGATATGAGGCGAATGATTGAGATTCAGTATATTATTACTCAGAAGTATATATAGTTAAACTATTATGAAAACAGAGAAGTTAGCTTTGAGGTGTCGTTTCAAGTTCATTCCCTCGCGTATTGCCATTTTCCTCCGCCACTCTTTTTGATTGGTAAACGACAAGGCCACCCTGATCTAAACGACCCACCTCTCTTTCTGATCCACGACCTATGCAATCGTTTACCAGCTACCGTCTTATCCTCCTATCGTTTTGGCGAATACTAATTCCCTTCTCAGTTTTCATTCCCTTGGTATTGCCATTTTCCTCTACCACTATTTTTTATTGATGAGCGACAAGACCACCCACGTCTAAACGGCTTACCTATCCTTCTTGGCCACAAACTATGTAAGTAATCATCCACCGGCTCCCGTCTTATCCTTTTGTCGTTTTGGCAAATACTCCTAAGTTCCTTTCCAGTTTTCGTCTCAATGTGGACGCAGTTTTTTGCTTCTCATATATTGAAGACTTGCGTTTGATTGTCATCACGGTATGGTGAAGCGAGGTGTGCCCACAAGAATCAGGAAAATGGCATTTGCATTCAGAAAAGAATAAAAAAATTTGGACATCGTTTTTTTATCACAAAGACAAGCAAAGTTGCCTTCGCTTATCTAAACTTAATTAATCACACCTCTTACACAAAACCAACCTAGATACAGCTCTGAATTAATTAATGAGCCCCCTCATAATTTAATTGGTGTAGTCCCCACCAATATTTTATCGTATGACTACTTCTCTAATCACCTCCTCCTCATAGCTGAAGTAATCAATTCAATTCTGGGAATCCACCATCAACTTGTTCAACTTCTTGTTGCTTATTCTCTGCTCAATAAACCTTTTGCCCTCCTCACTGCATAATATAGTTCAATCGAATTAAGTAAGTAGATCACAAGTGATTTTTTATTTAAAAAAATGTGAACTTGTGTGTTTGATTTTTACAATAAAAATGTGTGTGTGTTGTGTGTTTGATTTTGTGTAATACTTCCTCCGATCCTTGTTGTTATAAAACATGATTGACTTTTTTTGCTTTGATTAATGAAGCTAAATAAATTATTTTAAAGTATTTATATTTATCAATTTTTCCCAAACTAATTTACTTAATTTATAATATAATAACCTAATGACCTGTAACATATATACTCTAACTTATCCTTAATCTAATTGACTTTTTTTTTTTTAAGATTAACAAAGCCAAATAAGTTATTTATAAATTAATTTACTTAAATTTTTTCTTAAAATTGTTTTGTTCGACTTATGAGCTAATATATAATATAATAAAATATAATACAAGTTATGACTAAATAACTTATTTAGCTTTCTTAACCTCTCTAACAAAAAGTAAACTGTGATTTATATTAATGAGTAGTTGGAGTATTATAATCAAGTACTAGTATTTTATTTGGCTTCTTTGATTAAAACAAGTGTTAATACAACTTTTAATCCTTGAACTTTCAATCAATTTTGATTTTAGTCCCTGAACTTTAAAATTGATGGTTTTGGTTCTTAAACTTTCAATTAATTTTGGTCTTAGTCCCCAAATTTAAACTTAATAATTTTTGTCATTGAACTTTCAGTCACTTTTGATTTTTATCCTTGAACTTTAAGAAAAACTTGAAAAATCAGGGACTAATGATTATAAACGGCATAAAGTTGAGAGACTAAAACCATCAATCTAAAGTTCAGGGATCAATATCAAAATTGACCGAAAGTTCAAAAACCAAAACAATCAAATTTGAAGCCAAAAGATTAAAAAATTGAGTAAAAATTTAAGGACAAAAAATTGTATTAACGTGGAACAAAATAAATGTGCCGTGTACAGTATATTGATTAGTGTTTGAAATGTACAAACCTTTGGGGCATGGAAGGGGCAGAAGGAGTCAACTTGCGAGCAAGAGTGAGGGCATCATGATGAGTATTGATGACGCGATTGAAGCACAAATAGCGACCGTAGGATGAGATGTCTTCGAAGACACAGATGTGGGCGTCCACCAAGAAGTCGAGATCGACGGTCACGAACACTCCATCCTCGTACATCTCTGCGGCTCCTCTCAAGTACGGAGTCTTGATGGAGAGATCAGGGTCGTCCATCAAAAGGCCAGCGTTTATGGACACCATGTTCACTCCTCTGTCCATCGCCAACGCCCATGCTGTCTTCTCCGCCACCGTCTTTGACATCCCATGCCATAACTGCTCACCCAATATTTCATTTCATCATTCAATTTTCTTAATGCAGCTCACTTGCAATTTGCAATCATACTTATATATATATATATATATATCCATTTAAGATTCACGCTATCAACTGGATAATTAACTTACAGATATTTAAAAATTAATTAAATCAGCTATTTATGATAATGGTACGATGGCTTTTTTAGAATGCAATTTCTAGTTATGTACATTGTAATTATCTTTGATAGAAACATTTTATTATGTGCAATCAATAAAAATATTTTAGATAAAAATTATAAATTTATGAACCTGTGGTTTGATGTATTACATCTTGAATCAAAATAAATACATTGTCTTTTTAAGTAAGGATAATACTCTACTATTTTTTTTTCTTGAAGTCATATCTTATTATTAAATAAATGAAATAATTGAGATGCCATCATTTTCTCAGGGAGCCACAATTATGGCTGGAAAATGCAAGCTAGCTCGTATCATGTGCCTTCTGTCTTTTAAAGTTTAATTTATTCCAGTTCAACATGCTTTTCATCGTGTACGCATAATTATAATATCATATTTTTTTACTACTAAACAGTTCCAAGAAAGTTGGCAAAACCTTGAATCACACGTCCCATGCACTGGCCTCCTCCATAATAGACCAAATATAATTAATTACTTAAGATTAAAATGATAATGGTAATAAAATGAAGAGCTGGTCCATAAGCACAAATGGTTTAATTAATTAACCAATGCCATGCAGTTGCGTAACAAATTCTTAAGTTGAAAAAACTTAATTACCTTAAACTTTCGACATAAGTTGACATCACTCCAATGCCTTTCATCCAAGTCTAATTCAAGGGATTTGCGATCCTCCCTCCATACAGCTGCGGTGGCTGAGGATGTAAACACCACTTTATCTATCGTCTCTGTTTGAGCACAAGCTTCTAACACGTTGTGTGCAGCTCTCACCTCCACATCCGCCATGAATTCCTATATATACACACACGTATCAAACCCAGAACACACCACCATATATATATATATATACATATCAGTAGTCAACCCATGAATTTATCCCTATAATTAAATCTAGCAGTCTTTTTTCCCTTTTTGTTTGGTGGGAAGTCCAGCCGTCTTTGGTCGATCAACTTGGTCAAACTTTTTTTTTGAAAAAAAAATATCAAAATACTAAACAAAACAATTCGAGTCATATGGAATTTGGTTTTGGCCAAACTCTGGTCAGTTGTGGGGAAAAAGCTTTTGTGAGTTTTGAATTTTTATAATAGAACACCCACTTTTTTTTCCATGGCGCTTAAATATTTTTTCTTTTTGGGAGGTACTAAATAAAGTACTGATTAATCAGATTGGGATAACAAGCAAATACTCATGTGGGAGGTTGGCCACTGAACTTGGAGGTATTTATTGATGATAATGACATATAAAAAATACCCAATTATTTGGGCAAGGGAGGATTAACCCACTTAAACTAATACTCCATCAGAGGCTTTAATTTATTTCCACTATTTTCGCAGATGTGCATGAACATATTGGAGGTTGGGAGGTTTTGAAATTTGATTAAACAGGGCATCTGATAGCTTCCGAACTAAATAAATTGGGTAACTGGCCAATTAATTATGAAAATTTTTCAATAAAAAACTCATTGATTCGATAGTATGAGTTTTCTTCCCAATTTATTTCTTAAACCGATATTGACAGATATGAGAGTGGTTACATAAGTAGTGTGAAAGTGAAACGTATTTATTAATTTCACTTTCAGTTCAGTTTTAGTGGGGGAAAAAACTGGGGGCACTAATTTCTAAAACTCTGGAAAAACTTCCTAAATTGATGAAACTAGTAAATCACTAAATGGACGAACCGTGAACAAACTCTACTACTTGTCGCCGTCTCCAACAAACCAACCACCGTGTAAAGCGCATGCATTAACTCTCAGAGTAAATGTTTTCTCTAATTGAGGCAGTAATAATACTTTCCAGAAAGACGAAATCATCCAAAAACCTCAAACGAATTTCATTCAACCAAAAGATCAACGAAGCTTACATCATAATCAGGCTGATCCTTGGGAGGCTCAAAGTTGTAAAACAAGCCAGAACAGCCTTTAAGCGCATCAATTATGCTGTGATAATCAAACGGCTCCGATCGGAAAATCTTAAGCTTATCGGAACCCGCAGAGAGCCGCCGAAATTGCTCCTCCCCTAATCAATCACACAACAACAACAACAAAAATTAATCAATCGAAACGAAACAAACAGTAGCGAAATCAAAATCAGAGAGAAGAAATTAATCAATTAATTAGTTAATTAATCAACGAACCGTGATCTTGGACAGAGGCATGTACGGTATAGCCGCGATGAAGGAGACGGTTGACTAAATTGAAGCCAAGATTACTAGAAGCGTCCATCACGCAAACCGTGCTGGCAGAAGGATCATAGAATGAAGGAGCCATGTGGTGAGGAGGGAGAGAAACTGTGAGGAGGTTTTTTTTTTTTCTTTCCAATTTTCAGGGGTGAGAGAAAACGTACGGAAGAGAGAGAGAGGAAGGGAGAGTGAGAAATTGGAAATGAGGGAGAGAGAAGAGGGAGGGGGAGATATAAATAAAGGAGAAGGAAGGGTGGAAAGCATTGAAAGAGTGTGTGTGATGTGAGGGTAGATAGGTAGGAGGTAGTTGCAGTTTTAGAGAGAGAGAGAGAGAGAGGGTTTGGAGATTTGGAACGAAGGTGATAAATGAGTTTGGTGGGAATGTGCGTGCTAATCGTCTCAGCTAACTCCTATTTTCTTTCACCAATATTTATGCTTTCTCCCCTTGTAATTTAAATGTCTACTTACTTTGCGTATCATTATTATCATTCTAAGTATGTCTTGTTTTTCTTAATGCTGAGCATCAGAAATCAGAATTGCGTATTAGTTCCGTGCTAAATCATGACATCCTTTTTAGCCGAAATTACTGTTACTTAAAAAATAAGTTATAGTTAGTTAAAAATAAATAAATGTGTTGAGAATATACCATTTTTTTAAAGTACCCTTATTTATGAATGAATAAGAGAGTGGGTGATTGTGAAGAAGAAGAAGAAGATGATGAAAGAGAATGTGTGAGAGAAATTAATGCATGGGTACAATTGGGAAAATCGCATGTATTACTCAAATAAAATCAAATAAGGCATTATTTTTTGGGATAAGATCATTTAATATGATATGAGTATAAATAAAAATATGTTTTCTACAAAATTCTCTGATCATTTTAGTTAATTTCCTTCCCTTCCCTCTTTTTCACATTTGATTATTGTCGATGAATGAGTATAAATAAGGATAATTTAAGAAAATATAGATAAAAAAAATAATAAGCAATATGTTTACCGCTGACATGAGCATGAACTTCCTAAATACTCCCTCCGTCCCACAATATAAGGTCTTTTTAACCGAATTGCGGGTTCCTAAAAAATTAGTTAGAGTTAGTTAAAAACAATAAATGTGTAGGAAATATATCATATTACCCTTATTTATGAATGAGTAAGAGAGGGGGTAATTATGAAAAGAAGATGAAAGAGAATGTGTGGGAAAATTATTGCATGGGCAAGATGGGAAAAAAAGCATTTATTACTCAAACAAAGTCAAATAGGACCTTATATTGTGGGACAAGGCCATTAAAAAAAATGGACCTTATATTATGAGACGAATGGAGTAACTAAATAGTTCATACAACCGGAGGTACTACTAAATAGGAATAGAGTAGGGGAAAAGAGGGAAGGGAAGGAAATTAAGTAAAATGATCAGAGTGTTTTGGGGAAACATATCATATTAACTAAACTAATTAACATCTTCAGAGTATCAAAAGGCTTTATATTTAAAACCGGAGGAAATAATATTTAATATTATTGCACACTTTCCCATTTGATCGGGGTGTATAAATTTTCCCATGCACATATTTTTTTTAATATAAGATATACTTGACTTTTCTTAGGAGATTAAGAAATTTAAATAAGTTATTTCAGCATAACATTTGTTGTATATTATTATATTATTTGTTAGCATATAAATCAAGTAAATTTGTTTATAAAAAAAACATATCAAATCAATTACCAGTAGGTCTAAGTAAGTCTTATATTAAATAAGGGATGGAGCATTTGATATGTTTTTAATCTACAATGTGGTATTTATGTATTTATCTTAATGTATTCATAATTAATTGGTTATGCAGAAGACTTAGACCTGTGACATATCATGGGTTTTTTTATTACTCCTACCTTAAAGAGTCATTGGTTTTTCGGCCAACGCAAAAAGTCATGGGTTTAAACTTACAGAAAATACTCATTTATGGATTATCGATCTTTGAATCACGTGGCCAAACCTCACGCTAGTCTTTGAATAATCTATGGATTTAATTTGTCTGTCAGGGTGTTTGAATTACTTTATCGGTCTTAAATATAAGATTAATTTAACTTTTTTTTTAAATTAAAAAAATTAAATAACCACTTAATTTGAACATGTGTTATATATAATTAGATTAAATCTTAGTTTATAAGTAAAGTATCTTAGTTTTAAGAAAAATAATAAATAAAAATAGTTTAAAGTGATTTTTTATCCTTAATTTTTCCCAAAAAAATCATTTTGATTTTTTCTTAGTCAACTGTTGTATTATATAGAAGTAGTAAACGCCTGGCAAAAAAAAAAAAAAAAAGAAGTAGTAAACGCAAAGTTGATTGGTTCAGATTCAAATAATCCTAAAATTCATATACTTGAACAGTTGATTTATTGAAATTCATATTTTTTGTCGTAATAAAATACAATTTTTTCTGTTAAGAAAATATAAATTATCCTCTCATTATTACTCATCAGTGAGCTCATTAGAAATTATTAATAAAAATATAGCAGTTTAAATTTAAATTATATTTTTCCATATTTAAATTTAAATTATTTTTTGCCAATAAATTTAAATTAGGCTATAGTATACTTTTAGTTCTTTATATTTGCATCAAGTGTCATTTTTGGTCCCTTAACTTTGAAAATTGTACTTTTAATCATTTTTTGTTAACACTATTAGTTTCACTTAACGGAAAATGGTGACTCAATAAATTTAAAAGGTGATTCTCTAACAGATATGGATAAAAAATAAAAGATTTTTAAAATATAAAAATGATTATACTTAAAAATAAAATTTCAAGCATATTTTACCAAAATTACCGACAAAATTACCATTTAATTTCGTCAAATTAACATTTTCCGTTAAATAAAACTAATGGTGTTAATAAAAAATGATTAAAAGTGTGCTTTTCAAAATTAAGAGACTTAAGTGATGCCTATTGCAAACATAAAAGAGTAAAAGTATGCTTTAGGTTTTAATTATTTTTAATCCAAGCAGTAACATCAAGATCAACCGTGATTAATCCTTCAATTATTTTTCTTTAAATTAACTCTATAGAGGCTCCTTTAATAATAATCAAATAAAATATATGAATAAAATCAGTGAATATGATTAGAATGTTTTAGAAAAAATAATTTAATTAATATTATTAATTTACATGCCTAACGTAGTTCACCATAGATGCACTAATGCCACAATAGTACTTTTTCCATAAAGATGTTCCCTCAATTTTATTTTACATAGATATAACTGCTACACAAAGATTTTTTAATATGATTTGTTTTGTATCAATAAACAACAATAAAAAATATAATTTATTTTTAATTTAAAAAAGGGTTAAAGGTTATATTTGCCCCTAAAGTGTGTAAGGTGCATCATATCTGCCCCTGAAATATTTTTAGGTCCAAATGTGCCCTCGAAGTATAAAAATGGATCAATTTTTCCCTTCAAGTATGAAAATTGATTAATTTTGTCCTTTAATTGTTAAAAAACTCATGTTGACCGTTAAATAGTGGTCGTTGACTTTTAATATTTTAACGGTTAAAAAGCGAAATTGATCCATTTTCATACTTCGATGGCACATTTAAACACAAAAATACTTTAAGGACAGATATACTACACCTTACATAATGCAAATATGCCTTTTAACCCTTTAAAAAAAATTATTTCAGCCGAATATATGCTGTTTTTGACACTGCCATTGAACAGAATAAATACGCAATAATTGGTTGATGCGATTATACATCTGAATGATCTGATGCTTCCTGCATTATTTAAGCTACACAGGATTGTTTTTGGGTAGAATGTACTTGCTTTATTATTTTTTTTAAAAAAGGTAAGATTTGGGCAATTCGAGTATAAATAAATGAATTAAGTGTATGAAATGTTTCTTACATTCATTTGCCATAGCCTTATGGCAATTCGCAAAGAAAAAAATTCACTACATAGTGATATACTATTATCCAGTAATTCACTCACAAATTATTAATAATGATGAATAAATAATATAACGCTGACTCGTAAAAATTTGAAAGCACGGCCGAGAATGAGTCATAAGAGCACATGGTTTTTGAGATTTTTTTTTTTTTTGAACTGAACATGGTTTTTGAGATTTGAGTGGAGCTGGAAATAAGATTTTATATAGGGTGAATTACAAATATAGGACAACGTGACAGATCTTGTGATTTTGAATTCTTAGTGGTCAAGATAGATCCCAATAGAAAACAAAACAAAAAAAAGATTATAATAAATATGGATAATAATAACTAGTTTGTTTGAATAGACGATTTGATTTATTAGACTGGTATGGTTAAGCACTGGTGCATTTGGGCTGAAAAGGGCAAAAAGTAAGTACTGGTGTGCGTTGGATAGATGTGTCCTAATACATTTCACATATCCCATTTTGAATTTTTGATTGCTATGGAAAATTCTCACTTTTTCTGCACATACATTTGCTGGTAGGTCTCGAAGCAGAGAATTTAAATATAGTTATGCTAACAGTGAGTCATAAATAATACTCTCTTCGTCTTTAAATATAAGATTTACTTCACTCTTTTAAAAAATTGTGAAAAAATTAAATAAGTTATTTATATATTGATTTACCTGAATTTTTTCTCTTAACTAGTTAATTTAATTTATAAGCTCACATGTAATCTAATAATACATAAAATACGTTATAATCAAATGACTCGTTTTGCTTCTCTGATCTATTCAAAAAAGTTAACTAAGCTTTATATTTAGAAACGGATGAAGTAATAATTGTTAGAGCTTGATGTTACATATAAATTGTTATAATTAGTTATTGTTTGGAAAATTAACCTAAATGAATGAGGTATGTGAACTTGAGAAAATTAATATTTTTCAAAATCACTGCTCCCTCCGTTCATAAATATAAGTTATATTTACCTAATATGATTAGATTGAGAATATTAGTTAAATTAGTTAAAAATTACATGATATTACCAAAATAGTCTAATCACCTCTCTTTATTCCTATCATCATTCTCTTGCTTGCTTATTATTAAAAAGCATCAATAGGGAAAATTTAGAGAAAATGTGAGAAAAATAGAAAGGGGCTTATATTTAGTAACAATCTCACATCTTAAATAGGTCCTATATTTAGAAAGAGAGTATCATTTATTGAGTTTTAAAAGAGTTGGGGTAAAAGTCAATTATTTTAAGTAGTTTATGGCTGGATAAGAATTTTTCTTTTAAAAAATTAGTTTGAAACAAATTGTTTGGTGTTTGTTTAGAATCACGATTGCTGAGCATGTTCATTTAAATCTAGACAAAATTCTTGTTTACATGCTTACTTCATGCACTAAATTACTACTGAAAAACTACTTTGAAAAGCTTCAATAGTCATTTCAAATAATCCCTTTAATGATATATAAAGCAGTTGGTTTCAAAATATTTAAGTTTAAAGAAAGGGTTAAAGGTCACCGTTGCCCCGGAAGTATGCAAGGTGGATCACATCTGCCCCGGAAGTTATTTTGGGTTTAATTTTGCCCCGAAAGTGTGTAAAGTGAATCATATTCGCCCTTTACTGTTAAAAAATTTTTACCGGTAAAGGGCGAATATGATCCACTTTGCACACTGTCCGGGGTAAAACTGGACCAAAACAAAAAGGTAAAGGGCGAATATGATCCACTTTACACACTTCCGGGGCAAAATTGGACCCAAAAAAACTTCCGGGACAGATGTGATTCATCGTGCATACTTCCGGGGCAACGGTGATCCTTAACCCTTAAAGAAAAGTCAAGACTAAGAAATAAATCAATTTTTGGCCCAAAAGTTATTTTCTCCTAAAATCATGTCAAACATATATTTCTAACGTAAATTAGCTTTTTAGTTTAAAAAATGTTTTTTATGACACGATCTAGTCAAATTGCTTGAATTGGAACATGATTGTTTGTTTCAAAATTTGCATTCGCTGTCACTAGAAATTTTTATTCGTAAAAATGCACGGATGTTAAACTTATGTTAGATGAAACGGAAAAAAAAATCAAATTCTATAAACTTGTCATGTATGAGGGAGAACTTTGCATTATCTTCTTCCCCAATTCTTTTCCCAAAAAAAAAAAAATCTTCTTCCCCAATTCTTTCTTGTCTTTCTTTCTCTATAGAGGTCAAATCCAAAAGTGAACTATAGGAAGCTGATCCGAAATTGAAGTAAACTAATAAGAGTTTAAAAATCATTTTTTAAAAAAATTTTATAATTGACTAAATCAAATCAATATATAATAATTTTGTAAAATTTGATAATAATTTATTCAAAAATATGGTTCTTAATATATCACAATAATCTCGTCCAATCCATATAATTATAACCACATTTAGTGGAATAAGACTCTATCATTGTTATACTATGGGAAGTTAATGCGTTGGCAAAAAAAAAAAAAAGAGTATGGGAAGTTAATGCTTGACAAATAAATAAAAACACTTATTTATATTATAACCAAATTACAAATGTTTTCATTATATGTGTTTTTTTTATCTGAAATATGTGTATCAATTAATAAAAAAAAAACAAAGAAATATGTGTATATATCAAGCTCCAGTCGTCAATCAAGAAAGGGTGAGTGCATTATTAGGCGAGGCGCATTAATTCATGTTTTTTGCTTTGCTAGCCATCGAGTGCAATTCGGAATAAATTAAAGATTTCTAGTCATACCATAGTTGACTTAATTATTTTTTTTAGTTAAATGGTTGACTTAATTAATAAGGCAGGAGGATTACAGAAAAACGCAAAACTATCATGTAATGTTAGTGCGTACAAGTAAACATGATTTTCATATATTTCTAGCAATAAACTCATACTATTCCTGCCTTATAAATTAGTTCGCCTGAACATAATAGATTTTTTAATTTATGTTAAATCGGGTGTCTCCGAAGAGGTATAATTTATTTTAAATATCCCTCCCTCCATTTCTAAATATAAAACCATTTAGAGAGATGTGTTTGTTCCTAAATATATAAGACATCTTTCTAATTTTTTTCAATATTTCCCCAAATTATACATATCGATACTCTTCAATAATAAACAAGTAAGGGGGAGAGTAGAAATAAAGATAGAAGGTTAGGGAGCTTCGATAATTTCATGTCATTTTAAGTTAACTAGCATCCTTAATCTAATTAAATTAGGTAGATGAGTCTTATATTTAAGAGGAATGGGGTAATATACTACTAATTGCGAAGATTAACGAGAATGATGATATCATCTATATTTCTTGCAGATGTAATCATGATTTCTTTACGCTGTATTTGGTTGGAGAGAAAACTTGGGGAGGAGAAAGTAGGGGGCAAATTGGTGAAAAAATGAATTATTATCTGTTTGGATTTGAGGGGAAAATAGGGGAGGAGAAAAGTGGGAGAGTAAAAAATTATATGGGCCCATTTTCTTATCAATCAAAGATAAAATGAACTCTCTCTTCCCTTCTCCCCAACGAAACAATAAGCATTAACGTTATATTGTGCAAAATATGCGCACAATGTCTACTTTTTTTTTAATGTAATTTCTAAAAAATTAATTATGTAATTCACTTGGAGTAGTTTTCAATATATTATTTTAGTAAGTCTTCGTTTAGTTTCTCGTTGAGCATCATTATTAAGCTCGGCTGACTGGAATTGTTCAGCATTTGAAAACGTTTAATTTTCTTTCTTTAAGAAATCTCAAGACTGCATAAATATTAAACCTCAATTTGAACTTCTTAATTGATATATATACTTGCACATTAAGGCACATACAGTACCAACTAACATTATACAGGGGAGCAACTAAAACAGAGCCTACAAGTTTTAATTTGTTTGACAGACCATCTATTCTATATATTACTACTCTACATATTTAGCACTTCATGTATATTTTTATTCGTGCGTAATAAATTATAATAATTAAAAGAAACGAGTATTTTTTTTTAAAAAAAAAGGGATACAAATTCTCTGCTATTAATTAATTATGATTAATCATTTTTTAATATTTTTATTATATTATTTAAGTTAAGAGAACATGGGAAATTAACCAAAAATCCCTAATTGAGAAATTAATTGGCCCAATATCGTTGAAATTTAGGAGATACATGAGGTCTTTCAAATACTTTTTTTACTATGGTTTTTAGGGTAAGTGAGGGTGACGGAAGAAAGTTGATGATGTGGTTAGGGTATGTTTGATACAAGGGAAACGGAGGAGAGATGATGAAAGATTTTAATGAGATCAGTTTAAAAGAAATTGATAGTTGGGATTATAAAAGTTTATTAAAAAACATGTAAGATAAAAGAGTAAAAAAATAATTAAACGCTTTAAATCGCACTTCTTAAATTCTACAAATCAATCTCGTTAAAATTTTGCCTGATCTTCCTCTCCATTTTCCTCCCGCCAATCCAAACTTTCAAAAAATTTTAGTCACACACATTGAAGTATGCTGCACATATATATAAGAGGTCGTGGTGCACATAGCTGCATTATTTATTGCACACATTATAATTCAGGCACAATTAAGAACCTTAATACCCAGTGAAAGTTTGGTTGCATATAGCTAGTAACAGATTGCACCTGATGACGTTGCATATGTATTTTCGAAGGCCATTGAAGTTCTTGCACATGGGAGTGTGAAGTTTCATTTAACTGGATAGAAATGAATTGCACTTATTCAAGCTTTGGCTTGCCTGTATCACAAAAAAAAAAAAATGAATTGCACCAGTTGAAATTTTGTTAAACAAGTCTTGTGCACATAAGGGAAGTTTGATCACACTTAGATTGCGCAATATGACATGAAGTATGTTGTACAAAACGGAAGTTGTGGTGCACATAAAGGTAATTTTATATTTCTCTATTGATCACCTTTATTTCCTATAAATTAAATGACTTGAGGCCTTTGTCAAGATTCAAAGAGCATGGGTCAAATTTCATTTCTAAATCAGGAACTTTTGGCCATTTTTTTAAACCAAGGAACATTGTATTTAGGACTTGGGAAAGAAGTAACAAGATTGTGGGTGGGGGGAAGGACCAAGCCAGGTGTTAAATTTGTGCGGAGAGGACAAAAACAACTAGGGTGTCGTGTAGGATGGTCTCACTCGCTGCAATCTTCAATAGACACACGTATGTACGTACGTAGTGCACCATGTTAAGAAAATGATACTAATATACTATATGTTTTTTTAACTCGTTTCTTCAAAACACACCTTACGTATTGTTCTACGGTTCTCATTCTGATTCTCCCAATTAAGCTTTCAATTGGCCTTACACATGTGTGTGTACTGTTGACCCGTGACCACACCCAATAATTAAGGGCTGGAAAATTAACCAGGAAAAATGCAAAATGAGAAGACGATGAAATGGAAATTCCTGTTATTAATAATTGAACTGTCTGCCACTTCAATTTTGGACTGAGAGGGGGGGGGGGGGGGGATAGTGAAACGCCATTGTACTTCCCTCCATATCGTCAGAGTAAAAAAAAGAAGAAGTTTTAATTGGCATAATCTATTCTCTTTTGTTTTTTTAATGGACTTTATAGAATACTTTATAGAATACAATGTAGGAATTAATAAACTACTTAATTATAAGATACGTGTATTTCTGGAAAAATTTATGTGTATAAGATTGATATATCATTTTAAATCAAACAAATATTTTAGACAAAAAAGAAAAAAACATTATATTTAAGACTGAAAGTCATCCTTAATCAATTGTTATACTACCTCCGGTCCTAATTATAAGAGCCAGTTGACTTTTTTTGGGGAGATTAAGGAAGCAAAATAAACCCCTAAATCTTAATATATGCGAAATGTAATTAGATTATATGATAGTTTATAAGTAAAATAACTTAGTTTTGAGGAAAAAAGATAAATATAAACAATTCATAGTGGTGTATTTTGCATCCTAAATTTTTTCAAAAAAGTCAACTGGCTCTTATAATTAGGACCGGAGAGAATATTTAAGATCGAAGGTTGGTAGTATTTTGTTAAGAAGTCTTTGCACATATGAAAAGCTAGATCCATGTATCTCTATTCAGATGATTCCGCTACACAGGCGAACAATGTTTTCATCTCCACAAAAAAGGTATACAATTGATTTGATGGCATTAAGCCAGGGGATAGGACGAGCATGTCTATTATGTGAACAAAGAAGGATAGACATATCCACTCTAAATGGACAACGACTCATAATTCTCACATGATGAATGCATGTGAGAATTGATCAAAAGCTTTCACTGAATAGCTTCGATTTCACCTTAAGTATATACGAGGAATTTATAGGTGAATCCGGTGCAATATTTTATTTATGATACGACCAATCGCAAATAAATATATAAGATCTCACATCAAATCTGGTGCAAGTAAACATATAAGTATACAATTGGTGCATATTATATTTGATATTTTTCCCAGAAAGAGGACTCTTCAATCTTTAATTTATGACTTGGGTCATGTCAAAATCATTTTTGTGCAATTAGTTATGATTTTTTCAAGATTACTGGAAAAGTTTTCCGCATTTCAGAATTTTCCAGAAATAAAGAAAATTTTGAAAAAAATTGTAGTTTTAATGTTCTAAATCTCATACAAGTTTGAGTAAGTTTCCCATTGCTAGTCTAACTAAGAAATGAGTCATAATAGTAGGGTTTTACAAATCACATGTATATTTTTGAACATATTTAACGAAAACGGTGACTTTTGAGTCTAATTTAGAAGCTCATGATCATTTTTTATAAAAAAAATACACTTAATGTTAGATAAACTTTTGACAAAATCACATTTACATTTTTGACGCTTAACCCGATTATTATCCCCAATCAAACACATTAAAACTATTAGAGACCTTATTTTGCGCAGCTTGATTGTTACGATTGACCACATCTTAAGAGAAGCAGATACCTATGCCGATTGGTTAGTTCACGAAGCTAATCAAGACAAATTCCGAGCTACCAATCTATAATGATTCACCCCAGTAATGCACTAACTTATTGATATATTTATATGGTATAGATATAATTAACTTTTTTTACTTATGTTTTTTATTAGTAGGGAAACTGGTTTGTTGTTGCAATTAGCTAATTTGATGTAGAATTGTTTTAAAGAAGATCAAGAAAAACTTATTGAAAATATATCACATTGCCCCTCATTTGTCACTCTTTGTTAAATGAGTAGGCATTGAAGTTAAGAAGGGGAAGGACAATTTAAGACATAATTATTGGAATAAACTAACCTTTTCAAACGATGTGGGGTGATTATAATTTGTTCATATTTAAAGATAGTGGAATATCTATTTGAAATACTGTGAAGATATGTGAGAAGTGAGATTGCTGGCAAGTTAGAGGATGGGGAGTGGGAAAAGGGGGAAATGAAGAGGGCAATTTAGAAGGAGGCAAGTGATCTGCCATACCCAGGAAGGGATCTCGTCTAAATCCTTCAAGTTTCGACCGTCCAATTGGATGGATTTAATTTTTTAGTGGAAAGTGGGGCCATTAATTAGTATGGCTCTATTTCTGCAACCCTCAACTGAGAATCAGAAATCCACATGAGAAAGCGTTTTTGTCATTTTGTATACGGGGAATGAATGAAGAGCAACTTTAACTTTCAGAAGAGATTCGCTCCAAATTTAGATTATGGAGAAGCATTTTAGAATTTAAAAGAGTTTTCATTGTAATTTTCACAATAGACAGGTTAAAAATGATTTGAATGTTTAATTGGGAGTTTGGGACATAAAATTATCACACCAGTCACAAAATTTATATATTTTGGATCAATTGTAAAAAATATGGTGAAAATTAATGAAGGCATCAAGTATAGCCTTTTTTCCCCCTATTACAACGGGGTGTCAATTATGAGTTTAAGTTGATAATTCAAGTGGATAAAAGTTATTAGAGTTATTTGTGATCGAAAAATGTTAAATAAGACAAAATGAAAATTTTCTCGCATTGTTGTTAGACTAATAATACTATATGACAGTGAATGTTAGTTGGATTGTAAAGGGATAACATAAAAATGTCACTAGTGCAAAACATTAATTTAACTACATGATTTTGCATTAGTTCCTTAAAGAACCGAATTAATAATGGATATAACATATTTTCGATTCTGTTGTACAAGGAACTGATGCCGTAATGTATTACGGCATCAGTTGCAACAGTAACTGAGGCCATAATTAAGTTATAATATATATTCACTTCTGTTATAAAAGGAACTGATGCCGTAATGAACAATACGACAACAATTGTATAGGCAACTAAAGCCATAATTTAGTTTATATTATTTTTGCATCTGGTGCACTTTGAACCGAAGCCATAATACTATATTTTAAGTAAAAAGATACCATATTTTGAAATAAAAAAGAAACAATATATTGAAATAAAAACAATATCATGTTTCAAGAAAAAAGATATCATATTTTGAAATAAAGAAGATATAATGGTTTTATTTAATATTTTATATAAAAAAAATTTTTACAATTAAAAAATATTTTAAATATTAATTTTGATTTAGAAATATTTTTTAAACTAATTATTCATTTCTTTTAGTAAATTTAAATTTTTAAACGTACACATTTTATTTATTAACTAATTTATTATTGACTTTTGATTTGAAAATTGTTTGTTAAATAGTATTTTCTTTCGTTCAAGATTTTTCCCCTAATTTTATTTTTTATAATAATTTGTTATGGAAAATTATTAACTATCAGCAATAAATTTGAATTTATAATTTATTCCTAGTATTATAAATTTTTTTGAACGTATCGTCATTTGTTTTAGTAAATTTGAATTTGTGTTATCGGCTTAGCAAATATTTTGAAAGCTAATATTTAATTATCAATTTTTTTTTGAATATATCAAGCTCATATTTAAATCTATAATTTAGGTATTCTGTTTTCAACTTTTTATTCTCTTCATTTCTTAAATAATTTTATGATTTAAATTTTAGTTGGCTTGTTATGATTTAATATTATTTAAATCTATAATTTTTTCTTGTGTTATGAAAAAAGAATGAAAAATAAGATTCGGTTAAAAAAATTAAAAAGTTAACTTCCCTCCACAGGTTGCCGCTCCTTCCATTATTTTGATTTAAACTCCAGAGTCTCATCATTCCCAAAGTCTTTTCCTCGATATATTCAATTTTCATCGCTTACATACGGTTGCACAGGAATAATCAAGAAAAGGTTTGTAACCGTTATCTCAACAAACGAAGAAGGTTGATGAAGAAGAAGTTGCATTGATCATTGTCGTAAGAAACTTTGAAGCTTGCAATTCAGGTTAGTATTTACGATTTGAGAATGGGAATTTATTGCTACTAAATGTTCGAATTTATTCCTTTGTTTTGTTTCTGCTTTAGATTGGGTATGAACATCTCTAGATCTTGTTTACAAATCATTTGATTTCTATATATATATATATATTTATATCTTTGTGTTTGAATTTTTGTCGGTATACTTTAAAGTATTTTAGTGATTGGGTATGCTTTTGTTGGGACTTAACGTGTTGTCTGTGGGAGCAAAAGTAGTCTAATGTGCATGTGTAATTGAATTTCTAAATTAAAGGAATGTATATTCTGGTTTCCTGAACTTAGTATTAGGGATGAGTAATTGTCCGAGTATATCTGCTTTTGGTAATGATTATGGTGAATGTTACAGGGTCGTGAAGTATAAGTGAGGATGGTTAGAGTATGCATGATGAGGCTGGAGGAGTGTTAACAAGAGGCAATGTGATATCACTATGAAGCTAATGTTGGTGCTTCTCATTTGGAATCCCATGTATTTTATTTAGCTACCTTCCTCTGTATTTGTATTATTTTTTTAAGAAAAAGCGTTATGGATTTTGAAAGGGTGGTGAACATCATCAGATAGTGCTTTCAGTGCTTTGTGTGAGCATGCATAGTTTCTGGGACATCAACAAAGGCAAAAGCTTTGTGATCTTTATTTTCTAGTGAATAAAACTGGCATGTAAAATTTTGATTTAATGGAATAAAAATTATTTGATTATAGTGATTTTTACTTTCAAGTGTTCTTTGCATGGTTTGTAGATTGACTAAATGATATAGCACGTTTTTTGTGGAGCTTTTTTCAAATTTTGAGACATACTCTCAACTAATCCCTAACAATAAGATCTAATCTATTCCTATTATTTATAATAATCATAATAATTACAAGTAATAATAGTAATAATATTATTAATAATAATAATTTACCACATTTTCAAAGAAGGGATTGATATAAATTCAGTCCTTTCTAAACAAATTTTAATTACGACATCAGGTGTGGTGGTAAATGTTATTGTAATTAATTTTGTTTATGACGTCGGTTGAGATTGGATTTGACGCCGTAATACTTTTATTTACGGCGTCAATTGTTCAGCATCTGACGCTATAATATATATTTTTCGCTACACCTACTTCCACTACACCCTATATGGTGTAGCAAAAATGCGGTTTTAACTGATGCCAAAATAGCATTTTGCACTAGTGTGTTAAGATATATATGTGGCAATGTAAGACAACAATAAAATTTGTAATGAATATATGCCTAATTAAAGACAAATTAGTAGTTGAGGTGGTTTTAATACATTAGAAAAGTCGAACATCCATGAAAAGGATCGATCAAACAATATGAAGTTATTTAAAAAACATGTGTGTATGAAAAAACAAAAGAAAATATTCAATGTGTTTATCCAATGAAATCTTTTAATTAATAATCTATCAAAATATTTGGTTGTCGATAGACCATAATTACGCATGTACAATTCTTGTAGCTAACCCTATGTAATGGGATAAAATTTTGTTGTTAGGGTGTAACACGAGTTTTGAGAAGAAAGAGACTATTCACACTAATCTGATCAGGTACAGTACATTATTTATATATTTACATTGACTGGGCAAATTAACTACGGTTAACTAAACTAACTATGGTTCTAACAAACTAGTTAAATATATAACTAACTCTATTATCCCCTCAAGCTGGCATGTATATGTTTAACATCCCAAGTTTACATAAAAGAGCATGAAATGGCTGGGGATTCAGTGGCTTAGTCAAAATATCAGCAAGTTGGTTGGAACTGCAGACTGGAAGTAGATGAATTGTGCCAGCTTGAACCTTTTCTCGAACAATATGACAATCCAATTCAATGTGCTTGGTGAGTTCGTGGAAAGTTGGATTGGAAGCAATATGGATAGCAGATTGATTATCACAGTAAATGGTAGCCGGTTGAGGATGAGGTATCTGAAAATCAGCAAGAAGATAGAGCAACCATTGAACTTCACAAGTAACAGAACCTAAGGCCCGGTATTCAACTTCAGAAGATGATTTAGAAGCAGTTGTTTGCTTCTTAGATCGCCAAGAAATCAAAGCTTGGCCAAGGAAGACACAGAAACCAGTCACATACCTTCTTGTATCAAGACATCCTGCCCAACCAGAATCACTAAATGCTTTAAGCTGAAACATGGAGGTTGCAGAAAAATAAAGTCCTTTACCAGGACTACCTTAAGATATTTGAGCACCCGCAAAGCAGCTTGATAATGAACAGAGGTAGGGGCTTAAGTAAATTGACAAAGCTGTTGAACAGCATATGAAATATCCGATCACGTGGTAGTAAGATAAAGCAAACGACCAACAAGTCTTCTATAAGATCCAATATCAGTAAGAGGAGTACCATGATCCTTGGAAAGTCTAGTGGAACGATCCATAGGAGTAGAAGCGGGTTTACAACTCAAATAACCAGCATCAGAGAGTATATCAAGAGCAAATTTCCTTTGATTCAGAGAAATACCTGAAGAAGTATGTGCAATCTCCAAGCCAAGGAAAAACTTGAGTTTGCCAAGGTCCTTAATTTGAAAGGACTTGTCAAGAAAATCTTTAATTCGTGAGATCTCAAGAGAATCATTGCCTGCAACAATAATGTCGTCTACATATACCAATAGAACAGTGAAAGAATCATCTTGCTTTCGAACAAACAAGGAATAATCAGACAAAGATTGAGTATAACCACTAAAAAACAAAGCAGAGGACAACTTAGCAAACCACTGACGAGAAGCTTGCTTTAACCCATAAAGAGATTTTTGCAACTTACAAACCATATGGGAATTAGAAGAAGAGAAACCAGGGGGAAGAGTCATATAAACTTCCTCATTGAGATCCCCGTGTAGAAATGCATTATTGACATCAAGCTGTTCAAGATGCCAATTGGAAACAGCAGCTATAGCAAGTAACAATCTGACAGTTGTCATCTTAGCAACAGGGGAAAATGTATCAAAATAATCTACCCCTTCAGTTTGAGTATAACCCTTGGCCACTAACCGAGCTTTGTTCCTCTTAATACTACCATCAGCACGAAATTTTGTACGAAAAACCCACTTACAACTAATAGGTGATTTACCTTTAGGTAAGTCAGTCAAGATCCATGTTTGATTTTGCTTTAAAGCGGATATTTCAGCCTGCATAGCCTGTTGCCACTCAGGAAATTGGATAGCTTCTTTGTATGACTTTGGTTCAAGTGGAGTAGTAATGGAAAGAGCAAAGTGTTTGTAAGAAGGGGACAGATGATCATAAGAAAGAACAGAAGAGAGAGGATAACGGCATTTGGTAGACATGGAAGATATTGGTGCTAAAGTAAGTAATGAACAATGATAGTCATGAAGATAAGATGGCTGCTTGTGTTCTCTTTGGGAACGACGAATAATTGGAGATGAAGAAGATACATGATCAGAGGAAGATGAAAAAGAAGTAGGTGAAGACTCAGGAAGTGAAGGTAAAGAAAGTGAAGAAGTATAGGGTGGACAAGTAGGAGGATCTAGATAATCCAAAGAAGTAAAAGATTGGGGCATAGGAATAGATGTATCAGAAACAGAAGAAGAAGATAATGAAGAAAATGGAAATACTGATTCATGAAAAACAGCATGTCTGGAAACAAAAATCTGATTTGTGTGAATATTAAGCAAAATATATTCTTTAGTACCAGATTTATATCCAAGAAAAACACATTTATGAGCTCTTGCATCAAACTTTGTACAATGAGCAGAAGAAGTACATGCAAAAAAAAAAGAGAACCAAACACTTTTAGGTCATGAAAATCAGGAAAGGTGCCTGTTAGCATTTGAAATGGAGATTTATTGTTCAAAATTGGAGTTGGCAGCCTATTAATGAGATAAACAACATGTGAAACAGCATAAGACCAATAGGAGAAAGGAAGATGAGATTGAAACATTAAGGCCCTAGCAGTGTTTAAAATATGTTGATGCTTACGTTCCACAACACTATTTTGCTCAGGTGTCTCAACGCATGAAGTTTGATGCAAGATGCCTTTAGAAGAATAAAAGGAAGTCATTTGAAATTCAGAACCATTATCAGTCATAATTGATTTAACATGTTGATTGAATTGATTTTCAAGGAAAATAATGAGATTCTGAAAGGATGCACGTGCTTCAGACTTGAACTTAAGAAGACAAACCCAAGTATGGAGTGTAAAATCATCAACAACAGTCAAGAAATATCTATGACCATGAACAGAAGAAACATGATAAGGACCCCAAATATCTGCATGTAACAATTGAAGAAAACTGGAACATTTAGAAATACTAGTAGGAAATGGTAACTTTCTTTGTTTTGCTAAGTGACATACATCACAATGAGTAACATATGGTTTACAAGAAATGAATGGAAATTGAGTATTCAAAACATTAAGAACATTGGATGACAAATGGCCAAGACGATTATGCCAAAGTTGAAATTGAGAATCTGAACATGAAGGTGCTGATGTAGAAACAGAGTTAACACAAGCAGCTTGAGATGAATGACATATCAATTTGTATAATCCTTGAAAAGCTTCAGCAATACCAATCGTTTTCCATGTCCTCAAATCCTGTATGAGGCATTGAGAAGATAACAGAACAACACAACAAGAAAGTTGTGAAGTTAATTGAGTTATAGAAATGATATTAAAATGAAAGTCTGGGATATACAGGACATTGGAAAGACATATATCAGAATTATTCTGAACTGTACCAGAAACTTTGGTAGCGACAGTGGAGTTAGTAGGTAAGGTGACTCGAATGGGAGAAATATCAGTGAAGGATTTGAATAATGACAAAGAAGAACAAACATGTGTAGTAGCTCCACTATCAATAATCCAAGAATTGGAAGACTGAAAAGAAAGAGTAGTGTATATACCTTGATCTTTGAAATTGGGAACGAGAAAGAGAGAAGAGACTTGATTAACAAGATGATTTGAATTTGGTGTGCTTTCAGATAAAGATGTTGAAGGTTTAGTGTGAGGAGTAGCAACAGTAGCAGAAGATTATGATAGAGCCATGATTTGATTAAATCGATCTTGAGAAATTAAACCACAATTATCAGTACAAGTAGGTTTCTCAGACAAAATTCCAGCGGAAGGATTAGGATGAGAAGACACAAAATTATTCACAGTTGCATTGTTGTTTCGAAACTTAAATCCAGGTGGATAACCATGCTTCTTATAACAAGTTTCCACGGTATGATGTGGTTTACCACAGTATGTACAGACCTTATTATCATTATTGCCCGAAAAGGGCTTAGATTGGTGTGAACTTCGAGTAAAACAAACAGCAGAATCAGTCGAACCACTTAACTCACGTTCTTGTTGAATAACAAGTGAGAAAACCTTGTTGATAGAAGGAAGGGGTTCCATTAACATGATTTGAGATCTCACAATAGTAAATCGGTCATTAAGTCCTTTAAGAAATCTTATGACATAATCTTGTTGAATGTATGATTTTGCACAACATGAACAGTCAGGCAGAGGGTGAAAATTATTCAGCTCATCCCAAATAATTTTCATTTTAGTAAAGTAATCAGATACAGAGAGGTCACCTTGCTTGAATTGATACAATTCCTCTTGAAGTTCTGCAACTTGAAAGACATCACCATGACTGAAACGATCCTTCAAATGGTTCCAGACATCCACAGCTTTGTTGATCCAAATCACACTAGGAGCAATAGACGGTGACAACGACTTGTTAATCCAAGTAAGAACCATAGTGTTGCTCCTTTGCCATACCGAAAACAACGGATCATTCTTGTCAGGAACCGAAATTGAACCATCCACGAACTGAAACTTGTTTTTGCTCATGAGTGCCATCATCATAGCACGAGCCCAGTGATGGTAGTTAGAACCTGTTAGAGGCGGAAATACAAGAATCAAGGAAGGATTCTCATTAGGATGTAGGTAATAAGGACTTGATGGATCCTGAGAAAGATCCGATTGCTTCGAAGCAGAAGAAATTTCAGTGGCCATGTGTGAAATCAGTCAAGAAATTCGAGGAATCAAGAATCGGAGAAGAAGAAACTCAAAGAAATAAAGGAGAAATTGAGGAAAAATCTGGAAGAAGTGAAGCAGAGGAGAAAACGAGACGCAGGGATAATTGCTCTGATACCATAACACGAGTTTTGAGAAGAAAGAGACTATTCACACTAATCTGATCAGGTACAGTACATTATTTATATATTTACATTGACTGGGCAAATTAACTACGGTTAACTAAACTAACTATGGTTCTAACAAACAAGTTAAATATATAACTAACTCTATTAGGGTGAGATTATATGTAAAAATAACTGATTTTACTCATAGTTAACTAAATTCTTGACTCATGCCCCGATGTTAAACAATTAGAGAAGAGAAAACCAAACTTGCTTGTTAATTAATTGCCCGGGCCTAGAGATTGGACTCTGCTCTGTTCACCACCTTAACTAAACTACTGAATCACACCTCTGTGAATGGTTGCATGAATGTTGAAGTGCAGCAAATTGTTGGCAAAGTTGTTATTTTGAGTTCCTTTTGTTTTTATGGTTATATATTTGTGTGTATACACCTTTTTGAGTTGGTTATACTTATCTCCGTATGCAATATTTGTCAGCATTAATGATATTAATAACTAAGTTGGTGGATTTGTAAAATATTCCAAAAGTGAGATAGCCGATGATGTGAGGATGCATCTATAAATTACAATCACCATGATTTAAGGCCTGTTTGGATTAGCTTTTGGAGAATAGCTTCTGAGATTGTAGAAAAAAATAGCTTATGACAAAACCTAGGTTTTTTGCCCCAAACCTAAGTTTTCAGGCAAAAAAGCTATTCTGCAAAAGCTGTGAGTGTTTGTCTGGTTTAACTGAAACCTAGGTTTTGACAGTTAAAAGCTATTCTGAAATAGTTGAGAGTGTTTGTCTGCCTAATTTTGAAACCTAGGTTTGGGTGAAAAAAACATTTTTTTCATCCACCCAAACAGGCACTTAGTTATGCATCCTATTGATAAGATGGTGTTGTTGAATATCTTTTTGAAAAAATTAGTAATTTTAAATTCAAAGATATGAATAAGGGGATATGACAGTAAAATACCTTACGAATTTTAAAATATCATGTAGGTGATTTACAGTTGTTAATGTCATTACTCAATTAGTTAAAATCTCCTATATGAAATTTTTAAATTAAGAAGTTATTTTTCTTTCATTTCCCCCGGGAATAATCTTTCATTATAGACTCAAGTGATATGATACATGCCAAGGTATAAATAGTTACTTCTCTAGTTCTATTTAAATAGCACTTGCATATGTTTCATACATATCAAGGAAAATCTTAAATATCATTAATTATATCATAAAATTTGATAATTTTCCAACTTCACCTATATTTAATATCTACTTCACCACATAAAAATAAAGTCAACACATAATAAATGAAGGGTAAAACTATACATTTACATGAAAAATTTAATAAAATAACCTATAAATGGGACAAAATTAAGTCTTATCTCTGTCTCATAGATAAGACCAAATGAGTAAAAACATACCAAAGGCTTAAACTTTGGCAATGTTTTAAATTTGTGATTAATATTATTGTAAATTTATAAAAATTATGTTATTAAATATATTTTATTTTTAATCTAATATAAATTTAAATTTAACATGAACACGATTCAATACAAATTAATTAATATTAATACATATATATATATATATATATATATATATTATTTTTTACTCCTATAATACAAATTATTCCTCCAATGTGCTTGCATACTAATAAAATATATTCCTTCCAGCACTCAATATATAGTGAACTTTTTTTAGAAAATTCTAAGAAAGGTAATAAATCATTTATAAATTAATTTGCCCAAATTGCTCTTCAAACTAGTTTCTTTCATTTATAAGCTAATGTATAATCTAACAAAATACCACCTATGACTAACACATAGTTGGTCTAACGGTATAAGGCTACGCTAGATCCTTTGTGGCCTCAAGTTCGAATCTCAAAGGAGATGCTTGTATTATGAGGGGAAGCTACAAACCCCGAACCTAGAGTAGTCGGTTGCTTAGATATCTGATAATATAACATAGAGAAAGTGCTTATTTTGTTTTAGTATATATATAATATATTACATATGTAATGATTAAAGAACTTGTTTAACTTCTTTAATCTCCCAATAAAAATCAACTGGGTAACATACTATTATATACTCAAATTAATATGTTTACAACCCTTTGTTTCTCTCAAAGAATTTTAATAAGAAAAATTTTCAATTAGCCCCTATAGAAGCAGTTTAATATCAAAGAAATCTTAAAAATTCTGAAACATCACCGCACCCCTTAGAAGGAAAAATGAAATCTTGAGGTTCAAATAACTTAACTACCCTGGTGTCATTTGCAAGTGAATATGATAATTTCCAATACATATATGTAAATTTTCAACAAAAATGAAGGTATTTTCAAAACGATAAGTAAATCCTAAATAATAGTAATTACAAGAATATGTGTCATTTGCAAGATAAATATAACATTTTTTAAGATAAGTATGCTTATTTCTAAAACATATGAAGGTATTTCCAACACACGTAGAGATTCCAAAGCACAAGAATCTCGAGAAGCACTTTTATTCGTGTTGGAAATAAACACAATTGTCTTGAAAATTCTCATATTTATGTTACAAATGACGCATTTTCTTGTAAATACTTCTTTTCTCTTAAACATTGCTTTCAATTTATTTATTATCTTAGAAATATCTTCATTTGTATAATAAATCCACACACTCGTCTTCAAAATTATCATATTTATTTTGGAAATGACATTTTTTTGGGGAAAATTATTCTAAAGGATCTACAAGAAAAATATTTCGTGTGAAGGACATTAAAAACTAAATTTATTTGGAAGAACCAAATTTTAAAATACGAAATTACCTTGACTGTATTCTATCCTTTCCAGTTTCCATTCTTACTAACAATTGAATGTTTGATGGAGAGAATATAAAGTAAAGGTAGCTATAGATAATATAGTCTTTTCAAAGTTAATATTTTAAAATTTTATCATTGCAAATAAATATAATTTTTAACTTTTAAGGTGATTCTTACTAAATATTTCCTCGTCCTCTAATTCTTCCTTCTTCTTAAAAAAGATATAAGGATAAGTCTTTTGATCCCAAAAATATTTCATTTCCTCCTAAGATTAAGATTGTAGTAATGTTTTGAGATTTCTTTTTTCTTTTTTTTAAGTGGCTTTTATTTTAAATAAGTTCTAGTGGGCCTAGCTGAAAGTTTTCCTCAATGTGTAAATGATTTGCCGCACAGTTCTCTGTGAAAAACCCAACACTATTAACAAGACAATAGCCCCACCTAGCAACACAATCTCCGATCCTCGTTTGAGCTCTCCGTTCGACGCCGCTCACCGTTCTCAGCCCAACACAGCTATTCTCCGGCAAGCATCGAAGAAAGGTACGAACTTTTTTCGTCCCCTTAAGTCCGGTGAGATTGATTTGTTCCATCTGATTTGAATTTGTTCCCCATTTTAATTAATCAAAAGATCATGAATTTCAAGTGTGTTATCATTGCAATTCTCCAGTGGCTTTGAGGAATTGCCTGAATCAAATTGCCTTATTAAGGCATCTTCGTTAA
The DNA here is from genome assembly GCA_037074515.1 of Mimosa bimucronata. Taxonomy (NCBI): domain Eukaryota; kingdom Viridiplantae; phylum Streptophyta; class Magnoliopsida; order Fabales; family Fabaceae; genus Mimosa; species Mimosa bimucronata. The sequence goes on from CM073447.1 coordinate 25,772,918, forward strand.
ATTATTTGGAACTGGAATACCTACTTTACTTTGTGTAGTAATGTAGGAGAGCCTGATTATCAGTACTGCGTTCTTTTTTATTTGGTCTGATAGATGTTGTTAAAGACCATATCTAAACCGTTGTTAATTTGTGTAGGTCTTTCCTCCTTTGGGGAGTGGGTATTTATCTGGGATAATTGAACTGAAGAGGAAATCAAACTGTTGAAAATGAATGATTGCATATTCTAATTAACCCAAATTCCTATCCGCAGATAACTGATCGGCAGCTTTAAGGAATTCTTGTGGAGTTTGCTAGGTTTTCTGAGTCAAATATCATCCTACAGGAATCTTTCCTAATTTCTTTAGTTGATTGATCATGTGTAACATGCTTATTAAGATGTCAAATTTCATAGTTGGTTTTGTCTTCAGCTATTGTTAAAACGGGTGCTCACTTCTTTTATCTGGATGAATTTTTTTTTTTGAATTTTGTTTGGTAAATAAGGACTGAGGGAGTTATACTGTCAGACTTCTAGTGAGATGAAGAAGTTGTAGTATTGGATTTATTAATGTACAACGAAAATAACAAGTGACATAACAGACAAACAAAAAAAATATCTTGTGAGCTCACTGCTCACTATGTTTTATTGTGAATTTGAAAACTCAGTCTACTTGCAGGCAAGCCAGTTGTTACATTCAGAATACTCGGCTAATACTGCTTTCATGACTACCGAGAAGCCAAGCCCTCCTGGGCTTGTGATTTCCGCCACTGAATCCGTTATCTCATTTCTCTCCATTGCTTCCAAGGATCCTCATCTTTCTGAGGAACTCCAGCAAAGTGCTTTAAATTTGTCAAGGCAACCTAATGTACCATACATGCCACTTCGTGCCATCTGGATGGCTTCTGACCCATTGACTAGACCTGATTTGATCCAGCTTTTCTCTTTAACCCAGTTCCTCTTCTCTAGTCCCAAGCCCAGGGAGAAGGTACATTTAAGTTTCACATTTTTTAAATTTAGCTCACAGTAAATTGTGAATGAACAAACTAATATGCAGGGAACTTCTTTTGAATTTGCACTGATTGATTCATGATCAGAAATTTTTGTACTGAGGCTTGTTAGTATATGTTCTAAACTGAGTTTAGTGAAAGGTTCTGTAAACTCGTTTCTGTATTAACTTATGTCTATGAGCTGCTTTGGATATGAAGAGTGAAGAATTGAAGGCAAGATTGAAAAAACTTGAAGAATTAGCAGAGAAGAAAGCATATCAAGAACTTGTGAAGGATATCGCACCAAAGAAGGATGTCGATGAGCCATTCTCTTCTTACAAAGATCAATTAGGGTTTGGTAAAGTCTTGTTGACTTTTATATCTTCCATACTTGATGTAATACAAGATTTTAAGTTATGTGGCTGGAAGCTCGCTCTCTTCTTTTTTGAATGGTAATTTAAATTTTGGGTGGAATTTGATAAACAAATGCTTTTAGTAACCACTCATGATTCCCTTGTCACTTTAAGTATGCCAGACCAATTCGAGCAGTTGTTTTGAAGCTGTCTGAAGCTTATTTGTGAAGTTTCTTAATTTAGATTAAACATCCATATCTGTGTGGAGTAGTAGCTTGTTTCTTTGCAATCACAACTTTGACTTTGGGTATATCATTCTGGTGGTGAACAGACTGTATTATACTACATGGTGTTGTCCAGGAATGTTGTGGATTAATCAAGTGATATTACATATGTTGTAAATAAGTCAAGTGATGTTACATCAATAATATGATTATAACTATAGTGAACTGCTCGATTTCTTTGGGTGTCTATATGCATCCTTGTAAAGAATTCTGTTTGTTCTGTAATCAGTAAAACTCAAAAAGTTTGGAGGGAACTTCTACATTAAATTAATAGACATATTTTGTTTGTTTGTTGGGGGCGATTTAGTGTATCATCCTTCCTTGTCATGCTTTGATATTTGGCACCATGCATGGCCGCTGGCTCTAACTCATTTACCCTGTATTTGGAAGGAGGAAAGGTGGGAGGAAAATGGGGGGAAGAGAATATTAGGAGGGAAAACTCCCAAAAAATAGCAAATTTTATTTAACAATTTATGGGAGTTTTCCCTCTTAGCATTCTCTCCTCTCTAATTTGTAACCCATCCAAACAGAGGTTTAAATGTTTTTTATCTTGTGATGATAGATGTCACTATGATATTGATATTGACAACTTTCTATCCTATTTTTCTGTTTACAAACATTTCAGCCTTAGTCGTGTGCTAGGGTATTTGCTGATACTGATGCTTTGTTGCTTTATGTCCAGCTTTGTGGGATAAAAGATTAATGGAGTTTTAATATTCATAACGGAGGAAATTTTGATAGGTGAAAAATTATTTATAGATAGAGTTTTGGACCAATATGGATCTTCATATAACTTAGTAACTTAGAGATGCTTTAGTTGATCCACTTTTAGTAGCTGTACCTTCCCCACTGTGAACACAAAATATTTTGAATGTTTGGGTAAATAAAAATACTCAACTTTGTAATCAAGCGTATGAGTATACCATTTTATTTTGCTTCCAGTCTTTTCTTGGTTATTGAGAGTATGCTGGTAAAATTAGTACCAATAATTCTACTGATGTTCCAAACAATGGTAAATACTAAATAGGTAGGGCTGGTCTCAGTCCTTGTGATTCACCTTATCCTATCTTGTACATATCTGCCTAACTCTGATGTAACTCTGATTTTTGTTCTTATTTTCAGGATTGCATGTTGCGCTTACTATGTTTACCGGCTATCTGTTTGGATATGCAGCATTTAGAGCTCTATTTAATCACAATCCTGCTATGGTATTGTCTTAAACCCTTATTATTTTTAAGTAAATTAAAACAATTAGTATTATTTACGAGCACTTTCAGTTTTGAGGTCTCGTTTCCATTTACCTTTTCTTTACTGTCTCTTACCTTTTTATTTCAGAATGCTGCTGGGGGAGTTTTAGGGTTGGTGGGTGGCATGCTTGTTGAGACATTTCTTTTCATCATTCGAAGTTCCAATGCAGATAAAAACAAAATGAGAAGTTCCACTGCAAATATAAACAAAAGAAGTTCCAATCAAGGACTTAAGTCGTCTGTTGGCACTTCCAAGTTAAAGAAGAACCAATAGACTTGACAAGATTTGGTTGCTTCTTTTACATGTATATTGATGACAAATTGACCTGATAAAGTGAGGTAGCAGAACTATATATGGTAGTCCACAAAAATTTTTAAGTATATGTCAGTTATAATTTATAAATAAAGAGAGCAAACTACAATTGATCTGTTACACACTGCCTCTTTTCTAGTCTGTAAGTAAAGCTTTAATCCCCAGAACGAGCAATAGGGAATTCCCACGGTATGAGATTCTGGTTTTTTATTCTTTTGTTTTAGAAATTGTTGGTATAAACTCGTCCATAGATTTGGCAAAATAAAAGAAAAATCATCCATAGGAGGTAGAGCTTGTGTGTTGGGATGTTCTCTAAGCCTGCATTATTTAACATTTAAGGAGAAGAAAATAAGATGATAGTAATTTTTAAACTCGAAGAGTTATTTATATAATAAAAATTTTATCTCTTGATTGTAAATATCATATCATTTGACTTATGCTGTTTATATAAAACGGGAGAATCATCTCTAAGAATTAAATTGATAGATTTTTTATTCTTAGGAACCACTAATGGTAATTTATTGATCCTAATTAAATGCTTACCATTCCTTGATAGGGAAACCGAATCATGCCCATGTTGGGCAAATGCTTCCCATTCCACTTGTAAATTTGTATTTTTCTAATAAAATCTGGATAAATAATATCTGAAAAATGGAATGTTAAATACTGGTGAATTTTTTGTCATGTGAGTAATAAATTTGAGAATCTTCTCAATAATTAATTTGTAAAAATAAGGTTTATATAATTTTATTTTTATTGTTTCAATATTCCAATGAAATTACTAGGTCCAAAAAAATCTTTGATATAATTTAGATGTAAACAAAATCATCACAACTGTTTCTTAATTTTTAAAAGCAAAAGTGACTTTTAATTTTTATTTAAGATTGGCTTAATACCAAAGTGTGATCTAACTTTCACATGATTTTGGCTTTAGTCATTGAACTTTAAAATCAGTTATTGTAGTCCTTTAACTTTCATTCAATTTTGGTTTTGGTTCCTGTACTTTAAATGATTATTTTTAGTCATTGAACTTTGTGCCGTTTAGAAACATTTATAACCATCGATCTATGATTTTCCCAAGTTTCTTTTTTCAAAGTTCAGAGATCAATAATTGTAAATGATTCAGAGTTGAAGGGGCAAAGCCACCAAATTGAAATTCCAGAGACCAAAATCAAAATTAAATTAAAGTTCAAGAGCTAAAATATTTAAACTTCATAGATCAAAATCAGAATTAAGTAAAAGTTCAATGACCAAAAGTAGTGTTACCCTTTAAGATTTTAATTTCCTCTTTTAATTTCTATAAAATTTATTCTCTGTTATAAATTGGGGAAAGACGATGGATATAAAGGAAAAGATGAAGGGAGAATAAGAGAGCAGCCGTTTTCATTAACTGATGAATGTTACAGATACATACTGTAAACTTCTATTTATAGGCATAACTCTAGGGTTACAAGATAACCAAAATACACAATAATAGAGATAATAATAGATAATGGGAGATACGAATATACACACAAATATTATATTCATAACACTCTCCTTTGAATATCCATTGTATACAACTGTGCATCGTTAAAAAACTTTAACTAGGAAAAACCTGGTGGGAAAAAATCCTAATGGAAGAGAAAGAGTATATCATTCGCTTATACGCTTTGCAATGCTGCCTGATTAAAAACCTTGCTAGAAAAACCTAATGGGATAAAACCATAGACAAGGAAAAAAGAGTACAGAGCGTATTACTCCCTCTCTCAACAACATGAGTTGATACTTTTGAATCTCCAAAGTCTAATGTCACGAACAAACTTTCCAAATATTATCAGAGGAGTGACTTGTGAACAAATTTGCTAGATGTTCATTCAAACGGATTGGTCAGACGCTAATTTCACTTCTTATGTTGATGCAGTCCACCCCAATATCTTCATGTTGGTGAATTGATGTATCATGTTGATAAGTAAATGAAATATTAACTCGTGCTACTCCAATTACACAAATATATGATACTTCTAGACCGAGTATTTTCTTTTCACTTTCTTGAGTTGTAAAGACATGGTACTTCTTGACTAAACATTTCTCCATGATCTCAATCCACATTTAAGGATCTTACAACTATTGAAGCACATGGTGATTTATATATAGGACAACACTTATCCTTTTAAAGTAGTTCATTTCAAATTCTTTCTTGAAGTAATTTATAGCTTTTGCAGGCTCTTCAGGAGTTTAAATAATATTTAGATTCCAAGCTTTTCAGGAGTTCCAGGGATATCTAAACACATCAAGATCCTTAATAACATTCATATATTTTCATAAGAACATATATTGAAAAATTGAATACTTTATATCCTTCTTTCAACAGATATATATCAAGTCAATAATACCATATATATCCACGTTGCTTTGAACCATATAGAGATATGGATTAAATTGTTTGCTTTTAGAAACTTTAATCCTTTTGGGAGTTTCATTTATTTAAATCTTATGCTTCTAGAAAATCCTTCAAGGACTTTCAAATGTTTAGATAAAAATTCATGCATGTATTTGATTATTCAGAGATCTCATAAGTAATTTTTCTGGATAATACTTCTAGTATTTTAAATCCTTCAAGGATTCTCTTATATTTCACGATATAGTGACTCATGGGTTGTAACCATATTCTCCAGACGCATTTCAAAATTTCATACATTGCCAGACTGTTAAATTAAAACGGCATGAAAATTTAGTCCACCACAAGACAAAATCTATCAACATTGAACTTTTGCGAAAAATATTGTGACTATAATTCTCCCCCTTTTTCGTGTAAGAGTTCTTATTCATATAATTCTAACAATGCACTTCGGTGCTTAGGGTATAGATACACAAATTCATATTATCATGTTGCGTCTTTTCTTTTCTGCTAGCTATCTTTTATGTCCATCTCATGACATATTTGTTTACAAGATCCTCATTTGATCACGTTGTATTGATATCAAAGTCATTGTCGACAACTTTATCATTTCATGGTTCCTTTTTCCTATAACATAACATATGGAGCTCTCTTTATTTCTTTCAGGTACCTGAACTTCTTCTAGGGTTTTACAAATGGTTATGTCTGAATTCTAGCATCCTTAATATGATCATCTTAATTATTTGCTCCATTTTCGTTTCTTTTGGAACCGATCATTTTTCTTTCATGCTTCAAGCATATTTCATTTATACTGATTGGAGCATTTTCTAACTGGAATATGAGATGTAAGATCCTTATTTGGTTAGTAATTGTGTCTGACAAATATTATGTAATATTTTATGAATGCAACATTTGATGAACTTCTCATTTCATTAGATTTGATGATCTACCTTTGCTGCATATAATGTTATATCCCTTCCAACTATTCATTTATCCCACTCATGTTGGGAACACTTTGTCAAATGATTAGTAATCAGTCATATAATATAAATCCCCTAAGCAACAGGAAGGAGGTTTTTATCCAATATTTCCCCAACTTTCTATTAATATTTATCGATTTATATTATTGTGGTGGAACAATATAAATAAATATTTCAAATCACTAGATGGAAAATATTTGGCTACTGACCAAGAGCCTATTATTAGGAAGAATTTATAATACTTTGTTGCCGTGATGCATTTATTTGTGGTAGTATGTAAAATCATTCTTCCTAGCTGGAAAATTGGAAATTTGTTCTCATAAGTTTTGATCTAGCTACTCAGGGAGGCTTTAATAATTTTGCTAGATAAATTTGTTAAATATGCTCTTACATAGCATATAATCATTGAAAAATTGATAAACAATCACTAATGATTTCAATGGAAATTATACTGTTGTATAGTTAAGGACTAACGTACTTATTTGAACAAATTTACAAACTTTAAGTTGCAAGTTGATCATGGGCACCAATGTGACCATTTTCTATATGCATCTATTATTAATAAAGTACCAATTTAGTCCATATATTGTCTACATGGGTCCATATATACATTTGATACAATACACTACACATATCTGATTGCAACCAAAGCTAGTGATATTATCATATTTCATTCTTTTAAGAACAAGCAATACATAAAAGTGTAATTGCTATTTATTAAGAATCTTCTAGTTCTTATTAGCATTATTATATGTTGCATCATTATGATCAGGGATGATCTAGCCGGTCATACCAAACAATATATTTATAAACTTCAAGTTTATTATAATATTATCATCACCATCATCAAACTTATGGCTGTCATGTAATATTATTAATATAACCTTCATTGGGAGATTACATGAGCTTTGTGGAAAGTATAGGAGTGAAACTCCATACAATATGACTCTTACTCGTATCCCAGCAATCTCCCCCTCAAATGAGTCATATAGAGATACTTTCTGCTCATAAAATAAAACTATTAGCTCTTCAATAACTATAACTTTATCTATGTTTTCTATTATATGCAGGTATGCAAAAACTTTCATATATATATATATATATTTATTATATAATTCTTAAATTCAATAGAAATTTGAATAAATTAAAATATATAGGAATTAAAATTTTACGTCAATTTAATTTCAATTTTTGATGTCTTTATTTGTCAAGACATCGAATTTATTCAATAGTTTTAAATTTTATATGATTTCCATATTTACACACAATTCCATAGTTTTATTTTAATTCCCATAGATTTTAATTTATTTAAATTTCTATTGGATTTAAGAATTATATAGTAAATATATATATAAATGAAAGTTCTTGCAGAACTGCATGTAATAGAAAACATCGATACAATTATAGTTCTTGAAGAACTAATAGTTTTATTTTGTGAGTAGAAAGCATCTCTATATGACTCATTTGAGAGGGAGATAAGGGAAAAGATGAAAGGAGAATAAGAGAGCATCCGTTGTTATTAACTGATGAATGTTACAGATACATAATGTAAGCCTCTATTTATATGCATAACTTTAGGGTTATAAGATAACCAAAATACATAATAATAGAGATAATAAACAAATATTATACTCATAACATTTTCAATATTGGAATCCTTTTTTTACTAGCCAGTCTTATAATCATAAAACTAAGGATTGTGATAAATTTGCAAATCTGAGGTTTCACCCCTTTTACTTCACATTTTCTCAATTTCTTTAATAAAGGAAAAAAAGGACACACAAATGTGAGCGAAATCCCAATCTCGAACAGTACATTCAAATTGACCTTCGCCGCCCTTTGTCTTCCTCAATTGATCCTAGGGTTTCTGCGAATAAGGCTTCATCATCATACGTTTCTGAGCATTTCCCTTCAATCAAAAATATGGGGAAGAAGAAACCCAAGGAGCCCCAAGAAACCCCTAAAACCAACGTTACTTCCGACATATTCAGCAAGCTATTTGGCAATGTATCGGAACAAGGCACCGCCACTTCTCTATTCTCAGATAACAACCCCTTTCGTAAGAAGCCTCTTGAAGATGGCACCGTGGTCTCCAATAGCCAGGCCGATTCTGAATTGCTGAAGAAAGGTAAGAAACGTAAAGAGAAGAATTCGTCTATTGATTCTGATAATGCCTCTGAAGCTTCGGTGAAGAAGGTGAAATCAAATAGAACACCGAAGGATGATGAGACTAAAGGGTTTGATTTGGGTGCGGAGGAGACTTCACTGCCGAAGAAAGAAAAGGTTTTGTCCAAGGAAGGTGAGTTAAATGGTGATGATGAGAAGAAGAGGAAGAATAACAAGCGAAAGAGGGATGATATGGAGAAAGAGTGGGAATTTAAGAGGTATGGGGAAGTGGAGGGTGAGGAAGATGATGGGCATGGCTTGGGGAAGAATGTTGTTGGGGCTAAGAGGAAGACGGTGGATAATCCTGCTGACATGTTGGTAACGAATGAAGGTTTTGATGATGAGAAGAAGCTCTTGAGAACTATATTTGTTGGGAATTTGCCGCTCAAGGTGAAAAAGAAGACTTTATTGGCGGAGTTTAAGAAGTTTGGAGAGGTTGAATCTGTGAGGATTCGTTCTGTTCCAATATTAGATGTAGGTGTTCCTTTTCTCAAATGAATTTTTTAACTTTAATTGTTTTTTGTTGTTGGTTTAGATCCTAACTTCATGTTTGTTTATAATTGATCAGACCAAAAAACCTAGAAAGGGAGCTATCCTTTCGAAGAAAATCAATGATGCTGGTGATAGGTAATGCTTTTTGAAGTACTTACATCATCTCAAGAAAGTTGTAGATACTTCTTCGTAGAAAATGCGGTTGTTTTGTATGAATGATTTTTTAGCATTTAGTTTAATGTATTCGCTTCCTAGATGAAGCCTGTTTATGTAGGTTCAGAAAAAAGCATCCCCTCAAAATCTGATGTTTGCCAGGAAGTTAAATCTTCTCATCTTGATGATGGAAATTATGTGGGAATATGTGCTGTTTTGCCGATCCATATATTTAAGTTCTCGGAAGCGATGCACTTATTGTTAGATGTGCAATGCCCGTTAAATTTAGTGTTATTCTGCAGGCATCCCTTATTTTGTGCAAATCTAGTAGTTGGACATCTGCTGTGATTCTTTCTTTAATTTAGTTTGATTGTTGGACAAATAATTATGCGTTAACCCAATGACTTGCTTCTTCGTATCTAATTGGGAAATGGCTTGACCTATACAGGACAATATGTCATTTCTTCTTTGAACCTGTATGTTAAGTGGTGAAACTCATAGTTTGACCCCATGAAATAACATTTATATCAGTCCGGTTAATGTCTCCTGCAGGAAGTTAGTGGAAATGCTTTTCAGATTTGTTTCATTCTCTGTGTATAGTATCATTAGACATTTCTAACCGACAAATATTATATTTTGTAGTGTTCATGCATACATTGTTTTCAAGACAGAGCAGTCAGCTCAGGATTCTCTGTCCCATAACATGGCCATGGTATGGTTTTTGTTCATCGAAGTTCGCTGATCAAAAAATTGTCTTGCTTATTATTTTGGGGTTACGTGTTGTGTATAACTGTTTGCTTTGGTTTTCCATTATGCATGTAGGTTGGAGGAAATCACATTCGTGTGGATAGAGCATGTCCACCTCGCAAGAAACTTAAAGGAGAGCATACTCCACTGTATGATAACAAGAGAACTGTTTTTGTTGGCAACCTCCCGTTTGATGTGAAGGTGTGTTTCCTTCATTGGTTATTTATTTGAGGTCATAGACTTATATTGTTGTTCCCTATATTCACTATTGAATATAATGTGTTATTCTTATCTGCAGGATGAAGAACTATATAAACTATTTTGTGGTATTTCCAACATGGCATCCAGCATAGAAGCAGTTAGAGTCATTAGAGATCCTCATTTGAATATCGGGAAGGGTATCGCCTATGTGCTGTTTAAAACAAAGGTATGCTCTTTCCCCCAATAATATCATTGAGGCATTTTGATTTAGTTTTCTTTGCGACACTTTTAGCTTGAAGGTTGTCATAATTATTGTCATCATCTGCTTTTCACCTAGCTAGTGTGGTTGATAAATCCTTATGACATGATTATTTTCAGGGTTATTTGTAATCTATCTCTTAGACGAGGATATTTCAGTCAGAAGCTGTAGCCTAGGAATTGAAAGGGATATACTTTCCCGGATTCTTTGTTTTTTTGTTTTGTGATTCACTGGTCACTTAACATAAATGTCATCTCGCCAATTATGGTTATTAGATGAATGCAAGTGCATAAAGGCAGAGTTCCTGGTTTACTATGAGAATATGACGTGCTCTTGACAAAAGTGTGATAATAGCTAGTCATGATGTGATACTGTTTACTGTGACATTGTGTTGATTTTGGTTAATTTATGATTTATGATACTAATTGCTCCTTGATTTGAATGAAATGATGAAGATTAAAATTTGTCCTTGGTGGGATCAGAGGCTCAGATAGTTTGAGAAAATGTTGTTGGGGTTGAATTACTGTAGGAAATCTCATGAGTTCTGCTAAAGAAAGAAGAATATTTGGATTTTGTCTCCATTTTTTGTTACCTGATACCTAATGTATCAATAGCACTGAATACAATCATGTTTTGTAAGTGCAGGAAGCTGCTAATTTCGTTGTTAGGAAGCGGAACAACTTGAAGCTTCGAGACCGAGAACTGAGACTTACTCATGCGAAAGTTGATGCCACTCCATCCAAAAGGCCAAAACCATCACCCCAAGCTTCTGGTACACCTGCGAAGAAGGCAGCCATGGCTTCAAGGTCCCCTTCCAGCAGCAGCAATAACAAGACAAATAAAAAGTCCAATATGTCTTACCAAGGTTTGAGGGCAAACAAAACTGTTGTCCACAAGAAATCAGCAACCCGCGGAGGTATTGAGCAAACAACAGAGCGCAAGACGAAACGACCATCAGTTGCTGCCAGAAAGGCTAAAGTAAAAGCAAATTTGCCAAAGGAAGATGGATCATCAAAACAAGCGGGAAAGAAACGCAAGCTTGATAGTCGAACTCCAGATAGCTCTCTAAGAAAGAAGAAATTTAAGAAGAATAGGTAGAAATGTGTGACACTTTGGGGGTGTTCTAATGCCTCAAGAGAATTTGCATACACATTGAAAATAATGAATTATCAGCTTACTTTATTCCCATTGGGTATTGAGATTTCTGTTGTAGTTCACATAATAGAGAAATTAAATTGGGATAATTAATTATAGGTTTCGTGTAAGGAACCTAATTAAGATGAGGTCCCATGAAATTATATAATTAATTCCAGGTTTCTGTCAGAATGTTGTTATCGCATATTTATTAAATTGTTATCGGCAGGCCAAACAGTTGTTATTGCCTGATCAAAAGTTGTTACCGACCCATAATTAAATTTTTAGGCACTAAAAATTTTTGACCTGGTGATAACTTTTTAACTTGATGATAACAACTTTTGGTATGACGATAACAATTTGGAGCGTAACAATTACAACTTTTTTACTCTTATTCAGTAACAACTTAATGAGCAAGTGATAACAACTTCCTGGGACTTGAGATTAATTATATGATTTCGTTTAACTAAGTTCCTTATACGAGACTTATAATTAATTTTCTGAATTAATTTTAATCATTTGAGTTTTATTTTGAAAATAAACAAAGTGACGTGGAAAAAAACATGAATACAATATTAAATTATCATAGGAGTACAAAGGATGAATTCCAATTTTTAATATTGTAAATTACGGTTGCCATTGTGCCTTCGATTTTTCAAAATTTTAGATTTCCCTCGGAATTATCATATTTCATCATTGAAATTGCTTTTGGTCAATTAAGTGCTTGTTTGAAAACACTTATTAATTGTTAGTGTTTTATGAATTTCTCATATTGCAAGATCATTTAAGGGAAGTTGATCCAAACATGCACGTAGTCCTTTATAAAGGCAATTAGTAGAAGTAGATTTAGCCAAACAAGTTTTTCTCCTTAAATACTGAGTAGCTACTACGCTTCAGCAATGAGTGAAATGGGCCACTTGATGGTTAGCCGCCCATCACCCGCCCGCTTATTTTTAAATGGGTATGGGCTATCCCATGCCCGTCAAAAACCATGACTAATGGGTTGGGTTAAACCTGTATAGGTTTTGAATGGGCATGGGCACCCCACGAATTCAAGATTTTCATATCTAGCTACACTTCGATTGGATTATTATCACTAATTTCTCAACATAAATTAGAAACATCACTAATAATAAAGTTTGATAATCTTCAACTCATTATCATTCAAAATTTCAACTACACATGACATGACAAGTACAAATTTAAAAAAAAAATTGTGCAAAGTTATCAAACAATACGATAAGTCGATAACTAATCTAACAATGACAAATTATAAAATGTAGGACAAGAAGAATTTCATTTTGCAATTGGATTATCACCATCTTTATTAGAGCACTTGAGATGTTTGAGGTTGCAGCTGATGCCTCTTCCTCTACAAAATACTATATAATAATATATATACTCATATATGGGCGGGCATGGGCCGCTCGAGGTTATATGCCTGCCCATTTAAGCCCCTCATAGTGGGTCTTTATTGGGCAGGCCAAAAATGGGCAATTTTTTGTTGAGTTGGGTGGGCTCGTTGGGCTATGGGGGTCTAGCTCACCCTTAATTCCAGCTAGCTTAACCTTAAAAAAAAAAGTGACTCCAGTTCCAAATACACCTCCCCAAATTAATCTGGCCCACCTCATCAGGTTCACTCAGGCCCAAGTTTCTCAAGTTTCTGATCCAATATTGGGCCGAATTAAACCTCTTCTGATTTAAAAAAAAAAAAATTAATCTGCTATGGGCATATTGCAAATTCTAGATTTATACGAATTTTATGTGCTTATCTTAAGGTCTAAATATATTCAAATTGTAATTTTGGGTCTATTATGTGCATAATTGTGTTGTTAAAGTGTAAATAGTGCAAAATGGGAGTAAAAAGGTCATAATTTGTTATTAATTGGAGACAATAAACTTCAAAGTTACATAGTGGCATATTATATTAAAATTCTACTGATTAAATCACTTCTTAGTTCTCAGATATTTGCTCGTTCTCAGATGTTTGCTCGTACTTTTGATCCGATTATAAGAGACATAACATATCAAATTCATACAAGAATTTTTCGGCATTGATCTTGTTAGCGAGCTGAGTAATTATAGTGGTTACATTAATATAAAGGCTTATAAAATATATATATATATATATATATATATAAAGCCTTATCCACGTTAACTTCCTCCCCTTATTCCCGCACAGTCGTTACCAAAATGGGAGTTCGTTGGAGATATTTCAAATGGGAACACAACATATAGAATATTGGAAAATTAATCTTTTGGTCCCTCAACTTTTGACTCACTTATAACTTAATCCTTCAACTATGACTTAGCGCGATTTAGTCCCTGAAATTTTGACTCGGCTATGACTCAGTCCTTAATTTTTCAATTTTTATATTATGAACCTTGCCCTCTCCAACTCATTATGAGTCATCCTAAGCGGCAATGAAATAACTTCCACCTCATCTCCATGTAATTAAAAAAAAAAAGGAGGATTGGACTCTTTGAAGAAAAAGGAAAATTCTAAAAAAAACTCTCAAAATAGCTAAAGGACAGTTTGCTATACTGAAATTCGAAAAGGACAATTCAGTACAATTGACTGAATTGTCCAAACTAAATTTAAGTGAAATATCTAAAATGCCCTTGGTTTAAATTTTTTTTTTTTTTTACCAAAACGTGTTGGTAATCCCCTATCCCAAATTGGTAATCCCCCTATTCGGTTTTGGTAATCCCCTATCCCAAGTTGGTAATCCCCCTATCCGTTTTTGGTAATCCCCTATACAATTCTGAGAATGAACAAAGAAAGTTGGTAATGATGTTGTTTGAATCAAGGGCATTTTAGACATTTCACTTAAATTTGGTTTGGACAATTCAGTCAATTGTACTAAATTATCCTTTCCAAATTTCAGTATAGCAAACTGTTCTTTAGCTATTTTGAGGGTCTTTTTTTTGGAATTTTCCCTTAAGAAAAAGGAGGACTAGACTCTTTGAAGAAAAGGGTAAAAGAAGACCTGCAACGAACCCAGTCGCCCACGATGAAGGGTGTGTTTGGATTGAGCTTCTGAGAAGTGACTTTTTTTCAGAATGACTTTTTCAAAAGTAAGATTGGATAAAAGTCAGATTGTGTGAAGTGATTTATGTTTGGATTTGTCATGATAGAAGTGACTTTTTTTCAATCTGACTTTTAGAAACATGTTTGGATGATTATTTTAAAAAGTAAGTTTAGATGAAAAATTACTAAAAAAGACATTATTGTCATTAAATAGTACATATATAATATGCATATATTCTTATTAAAGGTTTAGTTTCTCCCTTATTTTTAGGAAAATAATTTTAAAAAATAATATTTTTAGCTCAAAGGAGTATATTGTGGGAGAAAGTAGTTAGAAATTATTATGGTAAATTTTTAGAGATAAAAAGAAAATTTTAGATTAAAAGAAATTATCTTATTTGATAATTTTAGGGGTCTAAAAGTCTAATTTTCCTACCCACTTTATTAAATAATACATAACAAAAGGTGTGGGACCCACCAGAAGTTAGAAGTCAGAAGCCAAAAGACACTTTTTTTTGCTTCTGTCTTTTGGCTTTGCAGAAGTCATTTTGAACCAAAAGTCATTCTGAAAATTTGCTTAACCAAACATAATTTCTTTTTTCAAAATGACTTTTTCTTCTTGAAAGCACTTTGGGGGGCCAGAAGTGAGATTCATGTTAGAATCTTAAGTTTTGATGAGGACTGACCCCATAGATTACATAAGTAAAATGAATAGTTAGAATACAACTTAGTGTGGAATAAATTGAGATAAGAATCATGCTAAAAGACTAAGTAAAAGAAGTGTAGGTTATCTGAACATTGAACAAGTAAAAATCCTATAGATAACAGATACACTATCGCTAGACCAGAACCTATCGCTAATAAATGGAAAGGCTTAGGATAACAATAACTAATGAAGACTTAGCAACAATCTGAAAAGACAAATGTCCCTATCGCTAAGACCTTCACTATCGATAAGAGAATGAATTGAGCTAGCCTAAGCCAGCAAAGGATAGATCACTATCGCTAAGCTATGTCTCTATCGCTAAGGCCCCATAACTGACATGGATATCACAAGGGAAAATGTTAGAACAGCTAGCAAAGATAACTAGCGATAACAGGATCAACTATCGATAACAAAATACTTCAGATAGCTAGTGCCTTTGAACCCTTGAGCTAATGAAATGAACTAGCGATAACATAGTTACTAACGATAACGAGATTAGCTATCGATAACAAAACACTTGTTGAAATAACTTAAGACATTCTGATAGCTAATACATTTTCTGTAAACATTGAGCTAATGAATTTCATTAGCGATAACACCTACTGTGCTTCACTTGAAAACTTGTTTAGCTAAGTGCAGGACTAACACTATGAAGCTAGCGATAGCCAAAGAAGCTAGCGCTACTGATAAAGTTGCTATGCAAGTACAATGTTGCAGGTAATCGTTACTCACAGACTCTGTTTCTCTTAGCTCATCCTCTGCAATATTAATTGAAGCAAGAGAAGAAAGTTGACTAAAATGAAGAACAGCATAAACTGTCAACGGCTAGTTCCAAGTTTCCAACGGACAGAATTTTATCAGACCCTATATAAAGACTTGAAGACATCAGGAACAGATGATGGAACAGAGGTCTCTAGGCAGATTACACAGATTGACAGCAAAACATAAGTGAGCCCAGAAATGAAGAAATAATGATGAATCGAGTGAATTAGAAAAGTAGAGTTAGAGCACACATTGTCCAAATTGATAAGCTCTAGAATTTATATTTCATCATATATTCTTCTGTACTTCAGTGAGTAACAAAATCTACTTCTTAGAGAGAAGTTAGCTTTCATTGTATTCATTCTATCTTTGCGAGTGAGACTCAAGATTGAGTGATCTTGAGTGGGAAACAGATTGTGCTCTTACAAGTTGTAAGGGGGAGTGGTTCTCAAGTGCCCAGATTAAACTTGAGGGAGAAAAGGCTTCACAAGTGCCCGGCTAAACTTGTGGGTTATAAAGGCTTCTCTTGTGCCTGATTTAAACAAGAGGGTAGTGGATTGGAAATCTCAAGTGGAGCCTGGGGACTAGATGTAAGTTAAGGGAATAGACCGAACCAGGATAAATCTCTGATTGCATTTCTTCTACCTTAACTCATATTTTTCAGCATATCTCACTTGCATTGCATATATCTTAATGCATTTCACAGTTTTAAAAATACTCTTAGTGATAAACAGAAAAAGATTTTAAATATTGATTATTGTTTTCATTGTGACTCTGCAAAGAGATTACAAAAGTTTTATTCTGTCACCCAATTCACCCCCTCATGGGTGACAGCTAATATTCTCAATCCAAACATGCACGAAGAATATGAAATGCTGAGATTTTGGAACCCAATGTAAAATTGCACCCATCTCCTCATTCTTATCTGAACCAGGCTTTTTGTTGTCGTCACAAGTTCCTAGTCTCCATTTAACTCAAATAATTATATTTCCATACTCTTTAATCCTTTCTTTCATGTTGATCTTTCAAAGTCTTCCAAGTCTGAAAAGCAAAATTGTCGTCGGATTGAAATCTTTGAACTCTTGCCATTGTGTTTGACTAAGTACACTTTCTACTCCAAAGCAAGAAAAAGTGGCCTCAGTTTTTCGACTAATTTGACGCCAAAAAATGCTGTTTTTCGATCACATCAGAGGAATTTTTCCACTCTAAAAGGTGAACCCCAGTAATAGAAAATGAATGAGGCCCAAACACACTGAAAATGGCGGTGGGAAGATTCAAATTTCAAAGGGGTAACCGGTGTTGACTTGCAATTTGAGAAAATTAGGAAACCCTTCTAAAGATTATTCCCGTTTTAGTTTTTTCGACACCCCAGTCCGATTCTTCATCACCTCAGTTCAGATTGTTCATCGCCACGTCGCCTTCTTTTCGGAGAGTCCAATACTCCTTTCTTTGATTGCATGGAGCTGAGCTGAAAGTTATTTCATTTCCATCTAAGATGACTCAGACTGAGTTGGAGATGGCTAGGGTCATAATATAAAAATTGAAAAATTAAGGGACTGAGTTATAGCCGAGTCAAAATTTCACGGATTGAGTCGTGCAGAGTCATAGTTGAGGGACTGAATTTTAAGTGAGTCAAAAGTTGATGGACCAAAAAATTAATTTTCCCTGAGATATTCAACGAAGTACTTTGGGAAAAGGGTGAACTAGAACTACCTGAGAGGAGTGACATATTCCAATTTCCAAAGAACCATGGAAGTTCCATTTACTTCGTTGGAGATATTTCAAATGGGAACACAACATATAGGGTGTGTTTGGATCGATTTCTGGAAAAGTAACTTATATATAAGTCAAACTGAAAGTGATTTTTATGTTTGGATGGGCTGTTAAAAAAATGACTTATAAGTCAGTTGAACTTTTAAACATATTTGGATGGACTTCTTGAAAAGTAAGGTTAAAATAAAAATGACCAGAATAATAGAACTAAATTAAGATTATCCATTAAATTTTTGAGTTATGATGATTTTGAGTGAAAAATTAAAATTAAAATTATCTTTTTTTTACCTTAAAAATTAAAATTATCTGAAAAAATTAAAATGGAAATTTAATTATATAATTATTTGCAAACAAAAATGAAATGAATAGGTTAAAAAAATGAAAAGATAATTTAAATGAGCAATGACAAAAATTAAGTCAGGTTATTGTTTTCATTTTTTTTTTTGAGTGTAATATTGTTTTCATTTTCATGCGTAACTGGCAAAAAAAAAATAATTTCATACGCAAATAGAAACGTGCTCTATTAAAAAAAAAAAATTCGCGGGCCCCATATTTTCATGACCTGATCCATGAATGTTTGCTATCTTTTTTCCGTGGTCCCACCTATAAGTTCTTTTAGACCCAAATATTGATCTGATAAACTTATAAAAATAAATCCTTTTTGGCCCATAAGTTCTTATTTTAGGTAGCCCAACCAAACACTACAAATAAGTCCTTTTTACATATAAATTCTTTTAGGCAAAAATAAGTCCTTTTTTTATAAAAGTAGCCCAACCAAACATGCCCATAGAATATTTACTGCATACTCGATGTTCCTCCACTTGGATAGTATGAAACCACACTGGCTAAACAAAAGCACAATGCAACCATTGATATATACACACACTATTCAAGAAGCGAATGCTTTACAAATTCCACCTTATCTGCAATTTAGGTGACTATACACAGTCGTAGGTGAATTTGGAATTGCTGAAGCCCCCCAATAGCCAATCATTACAACAATTAAACCTAAAGCCTAACATTTTCCCCTCCATGATCATCTTGAATTACTGCAGCATTTGGCAACATAATCCGTAAGCAGAGAGCCACATTGTGATAGTTTTTTCCTGGAAAATCTGTACATTCCTGAATTAGAGAAACCATTTCGCTGTCAGGAAAACAAGAGCTTCAGAGCCAGAAACACTACGACTTGGTAATCAGTGTTGGTGTAACTGAAACAACTCCTATGAGAAATAATGTAGCAATTGAGTTGAAATCATAAAGATCTCTCAACGATTGCAACTCTCCAAGTGCTAGCCCAGCCTGCACATATAAGAAAATTGAAGAACTCTGGAAGGCAAAACAAATTACTTGTAGGAAGAAAAAGAGTGACGGGAGGATTATGAATTAGCCAACGTGTGCAGGGTATGATACATGCATTTCTCCAACTTCAGTTTTTAATTGTGAAGGCCTTCACTTTAATGTTGTACTACCTCCTGTCTTTAATATGAGTTAAATAACTAATTTGCAGATATTAAGAAAGTTAGTTAAATTACTCATTTTTAATAAATTTGTGGTGGTTTACCTAAACTACCCTACATATTCATGTGCATTGAAATTATCACTTGATAAGACCCCCTTAATATGTGCATTCGGCAGAGATACTCTGGGGCATGAATTATAATATTGGAAGACAAAATGGATTTAGGTTTAATATTTAGGACCATGGTAAACTTGTCTAGATCCTATAATTTAAACGGAGGAAGTATTGTAGAATCCATATGTTGTTTGTTGATTTATCAATACTCTGTCAACTATTATTCATAATTTGCTCAAAGTTCAATAGCAAGATACCTTGACAGTGACATAAGCAGCAGGTATGAGTCCAATAACAGTGCCCAGAAAGAAAGTGTGATAAGGCACATCCACTATTGGTGAGGCAACATTGATAAATGTGTTAGGCAAGGTCGGAGTCAATCTCAGAAAAAGCATGTAGTTCAACAAACTCTTTCTTCTTTTAGCAACCTGTGAGTGAAAAGCATAACTTAAAATCCAATCATAGACTGGATTCTATCCATATTCCATAATGTAGGGAGAAGTTGAAACGAACCTGGTCCTGAAAGAACTTGAGCTTGTCTGGCCAAAGAGAGAAGACAAGGGGTCGACCGATCAGTTTTGACAGGAAATAGCAAGACGAAGCTCCAGCTGTGGCATTGAACACAACCAAAGCAACACCTCGGAATACACCGAAGAGTGCTCCAGCTAGCAAAGACATGAATACAGTCCCTGGAATCATGAATGTCTGCATGAAAATATATACCACACAGTAACCCACCAAGACCTGTGCAGTGTAATCACTTGTGTAATTCTCAAGGTGGCCTCTACAAAAACCAAAACAAGAAAAGAAAATACAAATTAGATCAACCATTGCAAATTATCCTTCATCAACTTCCCTTACTAAATTCAGCATCCACTATGCATATCATTAAAGAAAACAAATATAGCATAAAAAAAAAAAAAGCAAATATCCTTCACATCAACTACAAACAAATGTATCCACAGATCTAAGATGACAATTGGAGTACAAACATAATGTGAAAATACATGAAGAAACCCCCTCCCAGCAAGTCCCCAACAGGGCTCACGGTCAATCGTACAATCATGAAAGATTTAGGTTGCCTTCAATCATCAGAAATTTATTTTAATACAATCACAAAATATGGCCACCTATTAAGGTGCTATGCAGTGTAAAACTGCCTTTGAATCTTCACTTCAAAGCCTATTACTTTATGAAAAATAAACGACTCACAAGAGTGTTATTCAACAAGATTCAAGGCTAGCAGCATGGAAACATCAGAATACATTCCACTTCCTCTCATTCACAGATGTTAAGACTTGAGGATGATTCTATACAAAAAATATTTGACACCCAAATAAGTCTAAACCAAAGATCCGGATAGCACCTAGCAGCATCAATATGTTTTTTTGAGTATTTTACAGATAAAGATGCTCTTAAATCAAATCAAAACAGCATATCATATTACCACCAATAATCTCTACATATTAGTCTCCTTTTTAAAATGACAACTCACATACCAGTGCCCTTTCTAATAATTTCCAAATAAGTACTCCTTCTTCCAAGCTTTTGGATCCATCTCAAAAGCATTTTCAGATCTACTTTTCTCCAATCGCTGACAAAAAGAAGGGAACAGGGGGTGGGGGTAGAACTAAAGATTAATTCTTTAAAACTAACAAGGTCTAAGTGGCCCTTTTAAGACAGTTAATTGCTAGGTTTCTATGACCACATTGTTTCTAAGACTAATCCTTCCACGCAAAAAAAAAAAAAACACCAATGGAACCACGGAAGGTCAAAGAAAATATGAAAATCCCAAAATTTACCCAAATGATTTTGAGCCATCATTGCCGTTGAACAGAAATGATCTTATTTTGCATCAGATTCAACCGAAGAAAAGAAAAAAAAAAACATTCCCCTGAAAATTAAACATCTGATCCAAAAACATCTAAAAAAAAAAAAACCACAGAGGGGAAAAGAAACAATATTTAATTACCTCAGAACTTGAAGATCTTCGAGGTTCCGAGGAAGCTTGAGGAAGCTGTAATCGGAATCAGGCATGGACAGGTAAACAGAGAGAAGACCCAACAAAAAACCCAAAACCACCGTGGAAGCCGTCGCGGCTTCCCAAAATCTCAACCCAACAACCGTCGATTCCGGTGGGTCCACCATGACATTGCTTTTGCCCTCGTTCTCCTCCATATTCATATTCATATTCAGCTGAAATCTGCAAAATCTTAAAGAGAATGGGAAAAAGGGAAAGAAAATGAAGAAGGGAATAATGAAGTCCCACACGCTTCTTCCTGGAGGAGCTACTTCTTCTTCCTTGTTCTTCGTGGCTTCCTCCTCTTGCTTCTTCGCTTCCCTCTCCCTTTATCTTCGCAGATGAGAGAGAGAGAGAGAGAGAGAGAGAGAGAGAGAGAGATATTCGCTCCTTACAGTTTGCAAGATCCAAACGTTAACAACTGAACCAAATGAATTCTGAATTCTTTCCCACATGCCATTCCCAACAAATTCATTTAGTTCACATTTTTTTCATAGAATTTTAAGAAAATATAATAATTTATTTGTAAATTGATTTGATTCAATTTTTTTTAAATTGATTTATTTAACTTGTAAGTTAACATATAATCTAACAATACACATGATATGTTATGATTAAGTGGTTTATTTTATTTCCTTAATCTCTCTTAAAAAAAATAACTAAGTCTTATATTTTAGGAACGGAGGAGGAAGTAACAGGGAAAAAAATATAAAATTTGAGCTGACGATGGAATTAAAATTGTTTTACATTTTAAATTTGTTATGAAAATATTTGTATAAATAAAAAAATAATGTTTGAATCTAGATTATATACTGGTACCTTCCCAGGTTCATAAACAAGTTTAAGGTTTCTGTTTTGTAACTTTCTTTATATTAATAATTAATAATAAATGATTGTAAATACTTGAGATATGAGGTTTCAAAACCAAGGTTCAAAAAATCGGACCGGACATAGAACCGGATGAGGCACTGCCGCACTGGTTCAAGGGTTAATGGTCGAACCGGGGTCCAACCGGTTATATTAAAATAATAAAATTTTATTAATATTAACATTAATAATTACTAATATCAAAATGTAAATATAGGTATGTATGCATGATTCATCAAACATGAATATTTTAATGTTTCTATAGGGAGAAAAAGAGAAACTATTAGTTGATTACACGTGACAATAAATATTATTATACAATCCACAGACTAAAATACAAATATTAAGAGCAACAACAATTAAATATTAAACATATACAAGTAAAATAGCATTTAAAATATTATAGTTTCTTAATTTCTAAAACTGAGTGAAATGAAAGTTAGTAATTAGGTAAATTATAATAAAAAAAAATTTAAAAAAACCATATTAAAAAACAACCCGGTTCAGCCTCTAGGTTTTGACCGGGTTGACCTGGCCCTCCGGTTTAAGTAGCCAATCAGATCGGCCCATTGAGCAAGTTCAATGAACCGTCCGGTCCGATTTTTTGAACAATATTCAAAACACAAGCGGATCCCTTCGCTGTCTTGTTTCTTTGATATCTCTTATGACCAAATATGAAAAATTGATTGTAATAAAAAAAAGCTTTTGTCTTTTAAGAAAGCAATTATACTCATTACTTTATGTGAATATATAACTTTAAAAAATTACATGAGCTGTCATTTTTAACCACTGAGATGGATTAGATGGATGGAACATAGCGATACAAGGAGAAATGCTATATGAAAAATAAAAAATCAAATCTTTCAAAACTTGTTCCAACCCATATTCTTATTATGTGGTTCACTTTAATAAAAAATTGACTACAAAAGTGATCTTATACTAAGGAGTGATTGTGGTATTGTTCATTTGTTTGTTTGCTTATGTGTGTGTATGACTGCCGATTTTTAACATTATTAGCAACTGAATAGAACAATTGTGTGGGAACATAAATCCATAATTTAGATACTACTTTCAAATAATTATCGATGTTGTATATCCATTATTCATATATGAAACCATTGTATAGATTAAAACAACATAAAATCAATTGATCTAAAAATTTAGTAGTTTTACTTTTATGTATTGTAGGGTGTGATTGAATTTAATCAATTTACTACTACAAATTTGGCATGAATCAATATTTTTTGGGATTGGCATCATTTTGTGGTGGGACAGTATGATTTTCTCAATTATTTCAATTTAAGTACATTATTTTAAATTTATTACTGCTTTATTCTTCTAATCAATATGAGTGTGTTGAAATAAAATGTTATGATTATTAAATGTAAAACGTTATTTTGTCCGACCCGCTTCTTCTAGTCTCTGATTTCTTTTTCCCCTATTGGGTTACTAAATATACTACTCATCCAATAAAATAAAATATTTCAGACAAAATAAAATAATTCTCTGGTGGCAGGCATTGCAATGTTCTTTTCGTTCTTTCTTTCCTTTTAAATTTATTGATTTGTATTTGAATTTTCTTTTCTGAGTGAAATTTTAAAAAAAAAAATTACCACGTGAAATGGAAGTGGCTCGTGGAACATGTAAGCACTTCAGGTCGAACTGTGAAGTGTACTGCTGCTAACATTAATCTAATACTCTTGTTGCTAGATTTAGTTACTTTTCTTTAAAATCTTTAAAAAATTAAATAAATTATTTATAAATTTGTTTATCTAAATTTTTTTTAAAAAACTAGTTTATTTGAATTATAAGCTAACATATAATCTAATAATACACAAAATATGTTATGATTAAGTGGCTCATTTAACTTCCTTAACTTCTCAAAAAAAGTCAGATAAGTCTTATAGTTAAGAATGATAAATAATTCTTCTTGCCACATTTAATATAATTCATATTCGTAATCATAAAAAATTTCAACATTTCAGAAATTAACGACTGTGTAAAATTATATAATTTATTTCTCATTATCCATCAAAATTTGACACTCAATTCTTATTTTAATTTTGTTCGATAATACAAACAAAGTCAACTAAGTCTTTTACAGTATTTAGTTTTGGTCTTAATACCTATATGTGTTTGTATCATAATTAATTTTTTTAATTTTAATTTTTAAGCACCATTGGCTATTATATAAAGGCTAGCCATGTTAATAGAACAAAGATAGATAAGCTAATAATAGTAATTAAGCAAAATTAATGGTTTATTACGAGATTGAAGATCATAGGTACCCAAAACAAAATTGAAAAAAGTATGGTACAAATAAATGGGTTTTCCCAAATATTAATTTCTATTCTAGATTTTTTTTTTCATTTTTCAACTGCTTTTCAATCATTTAAATAGGTTAAAACTTAAATGCCGTTATATGTGTGTGTATACAGATATAAAGTTATAAGTGGTTAAGTATATTTTTATAACTAGAAATAATGAAATACTAACAAATAATACATTTGCTGCAGTATTTGCTAACGATGGGTCATCCTATCTTTCCTCTAATGAAAATTAACTCGTTGATCACTCAAAATCACATTGTTAATCAATCTCACAAATATTTATATTAAGCTACATAAGATGAGAACCAAAAAAAAAAAATATTTCCGTTGTATTAAAAAAAGAGTGACGTTAAAATAAAGGGAAAAAATGGCTACAGATGCAAACTAAGTTATTTTTTATATAAAATTTTCCATAGGTTTCAAGTAAAAAAATTAAATATAAATAGATCCCTCTAATTGTATTTAATATAATAATATATATTAAAAATATAATATTTATGAGTCAAATTTTTCGTATTTATAAGTTAAATTTACATATTATTGCCTACAAACTAAACTTTCAGATTTACAAGTTTTTTATAGTACTAATTTAAGGTTAGAATTTGAATTAATGTGTAAATTTAAATTAGTACTATAAAAAACTTGTAAATCTGAAAGTTAGAATGTATTATTTACAAATTCAGGCTTACACTCTTAACAAATTCTTAATTAGGAATACTAAGATATTAAAAAGTTTATTTATATAGACATTTATACAGGAGATAGATATGCCTATTTTGTCTTATTTTATTATGTACAAATGTAGGCGTGTTGTTGGAAATTAAAAATATATTAATTCAAATATTTTTTTGACCATGTATTAATGCATAAGTTAATGATATTTAGGGCGGTAAAAATATATGCTATGTGCAATATCATATAGCCATGCTTTTCTTGATATAAACGCGAAAATCTACTTGTCATTTTCGTGAGATTTATATATATAGATATATATATATATATATGACGGTGTAATTAAGGTCAATGGCACTTTTGTCCAATGAGTATGAATTAAGATAATCATATTTTCCGTGGGGTCATGTCTGGGATTGTTATTAAGGTCAGTATCAATAATTAATAATTATTAGGAGGCTAGATAATTGTTTAAATGATTGGTAATTTTTTTCTTGGCCAGCAAAATGATTGGTAATAAATAAAAAAAAAAACACAAACGATAGTTGAAAATCCTAAATACATTCAGGGTATATATTACTGTATATTTAACTTTCAATTACGCAAAAAATTACTAAATTTTAGTGTCTCAACGTCCATTATCCTTGGGGAATCTGAAATAATAAGGGTTAATTTGATATGATGAGATGGATGGTTCACGCATATACTATCTATGAAAAAAATCACAGAGCAGACCCCTTTTTCTTGACAAATTATTAAGAATTTAAATGTAACCCAGTCATTTCTGAACACAAAGCATTTTATGTGTCCCATATTCTCTCGGTTACAGTTATTATGACTTTTCTTAAATGGACAATCGTTATGACTTGAAGGTCATGACTCTACGAATTTTATGATCCTTCTCATAATCATCATTCTACCCTTAATTTCATTAGTCAATTTTTTTGTAATGCCATACCTAAATACAAGGCATTTTATTTGAGGAGTAAAATTAGTAAAAACAATCACTTGAGGATTGCTCTATCCTTTCCGATTGCTTTCTTCTATATTTTTCTGTTGCAATATATACTTGTTTTATTGTACAAAAAATCAGACATTTGTTCCAAAAAACTTATTTTGATAAACTTTTTCTTGTTTTTTTGGTGAAGTAAAGTTTAAGTAAATTTGTTTCAGGACATATCAAAATTAAAACATATTTCCGAATTCAAAGAGCGTTTATAAAGGCACTCCATTCACCAATAATATTCTCATATAAATGAACTTCAAACTCACCGCCCTGTGATTCTTAGTCTTTCATGTAAAATTTAACCAATAATTTATAATTCATTTCAAAGGTGATCAAATCTATTCTAATTCGTAACTTAATTAACAGTTATTAGTTTGATGAAAAGTACATTTAAAATGTTATAAAAATACTTTTTTATAACAAAGGAAAGTAGTAAGAATATTTTTCATTTTGTAAATTTTAAGAGAAAGTGTCTGACATCATCTTATTAAAATAGCCAGATTTATTTTACCCAAAAAAAAAATAGCCAGATTTAATTTTTTTTATCTAAAGTATTCATATTTAAAAGTCTGATCGAAGGAATGCTTAGCTATTTAAACTTTTTCAGAAAAACACTTTGCTAATGAATTTAAATCATGTATCATAGACACCCTTTATTTAACTGTGGATAGTTGTGAATGGAATTATGTGTAGGTATTGGGTTGTGACTTGCCACTCATACACGCAATGTTATTATCCCTTCCAAAAGGCCCTTTAATCCTATCTTAGATGTGATGTGACCTATTTAAGAAAATATACTATATGAATAAAAAATGATTTCTTTTTGTTATACAAAACATTGAAAGACAAAAATAAACGGGGGTTGGCGCAGTTGGGTAGGCAGCTGCGCCACAATCCTCCTTACCTGGGTTCGATCCCAAGTAAGGAGATTGTAAAGAATTTCCGTTGGGAGCTCTCTCCCCTGGGGCACCACCAAAGGTGGGTGAAACCTTTCGGGCCTATTTGATTGGGGGCGTCAGGACTAGTCGGTTGTCGAGGGCCCATGCTGGTAAATGCGGCATTGGCCTTCAGGTTAACGCCGGATACCTGGACGATGGTGCAATCGAAGGTCAAAAATGGTCCAAGCATTCATCAAAAAAAAAAATATCCTGACAAGTACAAAATTGCTTTCTCCCTCCATCTTCATCACTGCCCCAATGTCCATTACTCCACGTCAACATATCGACTGTAATCCACGTCATCATGATAGTAGGATCCGTTAAATAAATGCAACCAAATGCAGAGCACACAGATAATTGGGCTTTTGATTAATTATTAGTACTCCACTGCATTTTGCTACAGGCTACAAATAATCAAGTGTACGTTTGTTGGGCCAACAATCATTTTTGCATGTATTATACTATTATATATTCCTCTAATCCTATTTATAGGGTAGAGAGAGATTGTTTTATTTGGTCTTATATATAAGTCACCTCATTAAATATTTAGTGTGAATGTACAAGTTTACCCTTAATTTATTATGTGTTAACTTTATTTTCATGTGGTATAGTGGATATTTAATATGGATAAATTTGTAAATTTGTTGGATTTTAGTGGAAAGTTAATGAGTTTTAAAGCTTTCCTTGGTTTGTGTGAAATATGCTGGAAGTAACTTATAAATAGGACCATATGAGTATAAACAAGCGGTTTTAAAATAACTAGTTTAATCAATTTAGTAATGAACAATTATAAATTGAGGTGAATGTTCCTTTTTTCTCCCTCTGGGACACCCCACTATCCCATAGTAGATTAGAATAACCAACACGGATTGAAGATTGGAAAAATTAATTACAAATCCCATGGAAATGATTTAATTAAGGTCAGATCCCACAAAATCTTCTAATTAAACTAAGATCCTTAGGGGTTTGGATTTAATTATGTGTGAAAGTAAAATTACCACTTTACCCATTAACTTACATCTCTCTTCCATCTGCCCACGTCACCCAACTATCAATCCTCTCCATCTCCGGCCCCATCCGTACCTACCTCCCTGCCTCCTTCCCTTCCCTCCCATTCATTGATCTCTCCGACAACTCCCCCTCCAACACCATCTCCACGAGATCAGCCTCCGCCACCTCACCTTTTTAATTAGATTGAAGTTGCTGGAGGGAATGAAGAGGGAAGGAGGAAGGGATGTAGGTAGGGATGGGGCCGGAGATGGAGAGGAATTGATAGTTGGGTGAGGTGGGCAGATGGAAGGGAGATGTGAGTTAATGGGAAAGTGGTAATTTAACTTTCACACATAATTAAATTCAAGTCCTTAAGGACCTCAGTTTAATTATAAGATTTTATGGAGTCTGAGCTTAATTAAATCTTTTCTATGGGACTTGTAATTAATTTTCCCTAAAAGTTTTATGATCAAAACATCTTTATTAATTCTTTTTAATAAAGTAGGATGTGAATTCAATTATTTAACAACGAACAAAATAACCCATAAACATAATCTTAAATGTGCCGGTTTTCAAAATAATTGACATGTGATTATGGAAAATTTATCTTTCTATTTAATTAAGTCAGTGTAATATATAACCAGAATAATTTATCATTGTTATTCATTATCCATTAAATCTTTTAATGCATAAATACTACATTTTTAAAATTTATATTTATGTAAAATAATTTTTATACTTATGTGCAATATTAATAACAATAAATGTTGTGTATATATATATGCTCCTTTATTGGCTTCCAAACGTGCAGGGATCCAAATTATTGCATCCACGCAGTGAATTAATGATAAGTCAAGCTTCGTTTTTAAAGTCAGCAATTTTTTCGTCCAAAAAAATATAGTTTCTCCATGTCATCAATATAAAACCTATTTACCTAATGTGATTAAATTAAGGATATAAATAAAGTTAGTTAAAATCATGTGATATATTACCAATGCACTCTGACTATTTACCTTTATCACCACCACCTCTATTATTTCTTTATTATTAAGGAGAATTTATAGGGATAATTAGGGGAAAAGTTGGGAACAATTAGAAAGAGATCTTATATTTAGAATAAGCTCACCACTCCAAATAGGTCATATATTTAGGACAAGAGGGAGTACAACTATTTGGTCTGTAATGCAAGAGTTAGTTTATGATTAGATTTGATCTAAAATAAAAGATATTAGTTACTCAATCTTGAACCCCATGTACTGTAGTGGAGGGTATAATATATTGTTTACAGGAAAAAAAGTTGTTTATAAAGCCTAGACAAAAAGTTTATGCATGCCTCTTTAAGTGAAGGTAGAGGACCACTTTAAAATCTAAATTTGTCCATTGTAGACTTTGTAGTTGCATATAATAATTACAGCAACAATAAAAAAAATTAATAATAGTAATAATCAAGGTTATTAAACTCATGAGTTTAAATGAACTCGTGATAAGAATATATAATCAAATCGTAAACTCGAATCATAGACTTGTAAGAGTTTACCTTTATTAATAAATACGTGTTTCCAGTATATAATTAAATAAAAAATATAAAAATAACAATAATTTGACTTGAATATATTATAATTATAAATAGTTGATATTAAATTTATCAACATTCAAACTTTACCAAACTCAATAAAAAAATTTCTATGAAATTTATATATAAATCCATTGAATATGATCAAATAAAAATGATTAATATGAGATTTAGAGCAAGTTAACACAATTATTCGTAAGGTAGAAACGTAAAAACAGTAAATTTGGTACGTAAACTTGTAAGTTTTTACCGAGTTGACAACCAATATGAATTTTAAGTGACTCGTGACATGTTGTAGTTATGTAGAGCCGTAAAAATAATGGTAATAATGATATTTATTGTGTTGCATGCGTGTTACTTTTGAATTCCTTTGCTTTAGTTAATGCGCAAAATTTAATTTAACCAAATCAAATAACATGATCATCACCATTTTTAAATTACCTTATCGATTGCTTTGCTTCAAAATACTCATTTGATCTTATTTATAAGTCACTTCCAGCATATTTCACATAGACTAAGGAAAGCTTTAAAACTCATTAACTTTCCACTAAAATCCAACAAATTTACAACTTTACCCATATTAAATATCCACTATACCACATGAAAATAAATTCAACACATAATAAAGGAAGGGTAAACTTGTACATTCATACTCAATATTTAATTAGGTGACTTATATATAGGACTAAGTAAAACATTATCTCTCTACCCTATAAATTGGACCAGAGGAGTATGTATATAAGGATCCAACTTTTGATAACCACACATAATAATACGTTCATTAATTAAGCTTGAAATGAAGAGAAAAGTGAGTGTATTGGTTTTACAAACGGCAGTGAAAGAAACAGCTCATTGTTTTGAAATTAAATTTATTAATATACTGGATAAAATAAACACTCAAGATTACAAGTGAATCAAACCCCAAATCTAACATTAATAAGAAAACAAGCTTCTTTGCGACTTTATTGGGTTGGGTTTCTCTCATTTTCCATTTTCTCCCTTCTTCTCATAATCTTTTATCCACCATTATATTATAATAATGAATGGTCTAGATATACTATTTTGTAAAAATCATTACTATAAACATAATTAAATAGATTTATACTCTTAAAATCATATATCTATAGTACATAACTAGATTTTTCTTCCCCGTACGATGCACGGAAGTTAAAAATAAAGATGAAATCAACTAAAGAACATAATTTTTTTGAGTAACTATTTTATGATTAAAAATGTTACTTGAAAACAACAAAAGTTGATTATATATGGATATAAATAATATTGATAATAAAATAATGATTTAAATCATAAATAAATATGATTCAACAATTGATCGAGCATGAATTACATTGCAAAAGGGAAAAAAAGTGATTTTTTTTCTTGAAAAAATAAAAACTAATAGTTGACATATTTGTTATATTTTCACATTTTAGAATTTTATTTTATGACTATTTTTTTAATAAAAAAATTTATATGGTGTTTTTTTTAAACAATAGTCAATTAAGATATAAGTACATGAGAAATTGAGAACTGATTTTCACCGGAGTAACTTTTTAACAACCAATTTATTTTTAACAATGGAAATGAAAATTCAAAAGAAAAACTTTCCAAATAAAAAAAATAATTAATACCCCGTTGTCTAATTTATTGACATATTTAACACATTAATTATTTTGTAAATTTCTTAAGAAAAATTAATAGTGTTGATTTTAAATCATATGTATATATGTTTTAATTTTTGTTATCAACATATATATATGTTTTAATTGATACCTAAAATAGTGACTTATTTGAAGACAATAATTAATTTTATATATCTGAAAAGTCAAATATTTCAGATTAAAAATAAATACATATAGATAGATTTTTCTATAAACAATATCACACTGAAAGGTATATATGTGATAAAAAAGAGATTAAATATAGAATACCTTCTTAAAAGTAGATATATATGTAATTAATCATTTCTCAATATTAAATAAATTCCATACATTTATGTATTTAATCATTATTGCTTTGCTCAATTTTAAATAACTTTCAAAATTAAAAAAGTACCTTCCCATAAGTAGAAATATATTATGATGAGTAATGATTAATTATTGGCAATGAAATTTGAAATTAAGAATAAAACCTTTCATTATGACTTTGATTATGTGAACATGTGTACCAATAATTGAGTTAAGTGAAGATGATGTCATTGGATATGTGGACCAATGAGATTGTTGTTAGGAGCTTTCAAGAAATATATAGATATAGATTGCAATAAAGAAAAAATTAAAAAAATTATTTTATAAAATATTATAATAATACTTTTATAAAATATTAAATCTAAACCATCAATTCATTGATCGGTGGATGGAGATAAGATTCTGAAAAAGGAACGAGAGTATCATGTCTCTCGACTCTATTACTATAAGCTATTGACATGTTAAAAACAATTTCAAAATCTTGTCTCTGACCCTAAAAAAGTAAATAGTGAGACTTTTTTGCCCTAATATCTTTTTTATTCCCTACAAAAGGTTTATAGGTGAATTTATGGGGGGAAAGAGACATGGCCAAATATAATACGTGAACATTTAAATTTAGTAGTAAGTGTACTCATTTATCAAATGTAATCACGTATTGTATGGGGACACATAATTAACTTGAAAAAAAAATGGATTGAGGTCCAACTTCGTTCTAAAATTTTCGTGTAAGATCTGTGAGTGTTTAATTTTTTTAGACCAAATCATCTACTAAATAGTAAAAAAAAAGAAAAAAAGAAATGTCACCTCTTAATATTGAAAATGCTAACGATCCCCCCGGTTTTTGCTGAACTTCTTGGAGTTGTTCATGGACTCAATTGGTGCTGGGATAAAGGCTTTAGAAAGGTGGTTCTCTTGTTAGACTCGCTTGAAGCCATCAATTATGTTATTAGAGGGTGTGACGATACCCACCCCTTTAGGGATATAATTGATGAGGTGAGATCACGGTTCCATAGAGATTGGAATATCCAGATTTGTCATGTACTAAGAAAATATTGAGATAGTGGATAAGTTAGCTAAGTTTTCGCATAGGTTAGAGGATATCTTTTGTTTGTTCCATCAACCTCCATCCTTCATTGTAGGGATGGATGTTGCGGGAATTTAGTGGTAGTTTTTGCTTTTGTATGTACTTTTTTTCTCCAGTTAGATGCAACAAAAAAAAAAAATGCTAATGATCAACATTATTCTTCAATGTTTAATTATAGTGCATTTCCTATTTTCTTAACGACTTTGGACTATATAAAAAATCTTCTAAACACACATAGACGCAAAAACTTTAAAAATAAAATCAGACCCGAGCCTTAAAAATAATAGAAATGAAAAAAAAAAGAGTATTTTGATATCACTTGTCATAAAACTTAAATCCAAAATTGAAAATTAAAGGGGAGTAGGGACATACACCAAAATATCCTCCAACGTTACATTTTGGTGACGAAGGAGATCTCCACTCCTTAAATTAGGCAGCCACTTGTTCTTGAGGAATCACTGTCACCCACCCCCTCAATCAAAATTCATAATTTTAGCCTCCCACCACTCTCATATTTTCAATCTCTCACACATCTTTTTCCCCCTTTTCCTAAGTGTACGGCAAATCGCCAATAACTAAGAACATTCAAACTAGGAGAGTATTCTTTACAGCCAATAATATAATATTGATTGCGACATTAATATCCTTTTCACTGTCAAATGTGGGACGCTTTAAAAGATGTGGATGAAAATTAGTTTTGACGCTCGCGCACGCACACACATACTTAATTACACACAGGAAAATGACATTTAGGTAGTTGAAAGGTGGAATAATAATGTGTGTTAAGGGTCAATTTGTCTTTCTAAATTATTTTAGTTATTGGAGCAATACTGCTCCTCAGATATTAAAATCGTTGCAATGTTATTTATTGACTAATAGACATTAATGTTGACAATTGACTCCATATTTGACTTTGGGTTAAATAACATTGTTACCCCTAAAACATTCATGGAAGAGTCTGTGATAACTAATAATGATAAACAACAAAAAAGATGCGCTTCTACAGCGATTAAAAGTGGGGATTTATAGCGGTTTTAACGGCTATAAATAACATTTGTACAGTTGCTCAAACTGTTACTAAATCATCCGTGATAAATGATTTTGTAGCGGTTTTACGAAACCACTCAATAAGCCAAACTGCTACAAGGCTGGAAACGGTTTGTTGTGGTTCAAACCAAGAAACCATTACAAATACAGGTCCAAAATATTCGAATTTGAATTCAAAAATAATTGTGAAATTGTCTTTTGCAACGGTTTTATAATCGCGACAAATTTAAAGGTAAAATCCAAAATTTAACTTTGCATCGGTTATAATTACTGCTACAAATTCGGTGGGATTTTTGAGATTCAAATTTCATGCAAGGAGGGAAATTAAATTTGTTTTGACTAAATGACGTTTATAACGGTTAGGAAATTGCTACAAACTTGTTGTGAGATGAAAAAAATACAAAAAAAATTGACATTTAATTTTTGTGTACAGATAAAATTAAACAAAATAGTATTAATTCGATATTTTAGACTGATTAATATTTGGTTGTTTTTTCAATTGAATATTGTTAGATAGTTTAGCTGTTTTAAATTTCAGATCAATTTTTATTTATAGATAATTAGAGATCATTAAAATATTTAGTTTATTATAATGAAGAGATTTTTGTTGCAAATGCATGCACTAATCTAATCTGCAAGCAAAAATAGAAAAAGAAATTAGAAAAAAACATTAATTAGATGTTGAATAATAAATCAATTAAATAATTAATTATAGACAAGATTGAAAACTAAAGTAAGCAAACATTTGGCTGGCAGAAGGTGAGAAAGAAGATGAAGTGCAACAAAGGAGAAGGGGGAGGGGTTTAAATAGTTGTCAGCATGTGATTTGTAACAGTTAAGGTAACGATTTTAATAGTAGTTACTAGCTTGTACAGGTTAGAAGCATGGTTATTAAACCCGGCCCGGCCGGTCTGGACCTTAACTCGGCCGACCTTTTCGGTCTGGCATGCAACCGCGTCTAAACCAGCCCGGCCATGGCTCGGCAAAACCGGCGGAACCCGCTACCGACTTGGGTGACTCGCCTAGTGGATCGAGTCACTGAGTTGAGTATTTTTAACATCAGATCCAGATTTACATGAGAAGATGGAAAAGAAAAAAAGGATAGATGAAGAAGAGGAGTAATGGCGGAAAAAAACGAGATCTGAGATGTAGATTTCTTAGACACTGGTGCTTCTTTCTCACCATCATTGGTCATTGCAGTTGCCATCATTTTGTTGCTCAGAAGAAGGAAGAAGCTTATGCTCAGCGCCGTGTAGAAGGGATGAAGAGAGAGATATGAGTATGACCAAACTGTGAAGAAAAGAAAGAAGAATAGCACTTGTCTTGTTGCCTTTTAGCTTGGGTCTCTGCAGCTCATCAGTGATCAGACTATTGAGTGTACTATCGGGTGTTGAGTTGAGAGAAAAGAGGCATCACGTGGAGAGAGAAGAGGAAAAGAAAAGAGAGGGAAAAATACATATAAAAAGAAAAAGAATTTGAATCAGTCAACTTTAAAAAGAAAAAAAGGGAATAAAATAAAAATATAAAAGAATATTCCATGTTTAAATAATTTAATACTTACAAAACACATGGATATGCATACTAGAATTTTTTTATAATTAAAATATAAATATTATGATCAATTTTAATTAAATTATAGTATTTTAACCCACTGACCCTTGTAGCTGAATTTTGATCAACTTGGTGCTTGTCATTTGCTATCTGTTGTTGATTGGAAAGGTTGTGTGTGGTTTGATTTATTTTCTTCAATGGATGCTTCAAATTGTGAAAGGTCATGAGTTAATTATTGTTTGGATTTTTGGAAGTTATTGTTATTTTTTGCATAATTTTTTATTCTTTACCGGATTGGCTCATGGGTTAATTATGAACTGACTCTCTAACCCTCTGCCTCGACCTGGCTAATTGCTGGTCCGGGTTTAATTACCATGGTTAGAAGTGCAAAACCGCTACAAGTATTGGTTGACACATCATTTAAAAATAGGCGTCAGGGAGGAACTTGCTGCAGTTTATGGGACGTTGTTTGTGGCAGTTTTGAATTAATTTGTAGCGGTTTATGCTAAATAACCGCTACAAATGTACTTTTTTTAATAAATAATGTCCATTTTCAATTAGTTTTACATGAATTGGTATGATACATATGCAATCAATCATCGTCTCCATCCCTGCTAAAAAACATAATTTAGTTATCAACATTGGAATTAAACTAAGTTAAATTAAACTAATTCAATGTTAGACATTAATGTGCTAAACTAAAAGCAGGTCGTCATCGCCTTTAGAGAAGAAATTTTCAAAAATGGCAGGTTTGAAAAACCCATTCTTATAGGCGATTGTCACCTTCACCCATATCATAAAGATCTCAAGAATTCAAGTGAACAACATATACCAATCCCTATGTCTTTCATCCGCAGCATAGTAAACCTATTGTGCCTCTAATGCTAGAATATATGGCTCATCATCTTCGTATGTCCAATGTTAACTAGCCTGGAGAATTTGACTGATGTGATTCCTAATTCGTTGGTATTTAGACCACTTAAAGTTGTCGTGTTTGCCTAGAAACACTTGAAGAGAGGAACTATAAAACAACCTTGGTAATTAAATTCAATGATATCGGCAAGTGTTGCATAATAAGGAACTCCTCCGAATCGCATGCTCCCATCACTGCTCCTTGAATAACTCCTACTCTTGAAGGTGCCAATAACTCCTGAGTTTTGAGTCAGTAGGCCTTCAAACCCAAGAAACTATGCAAAATTTGAAACCATTGACATTATATGCTGTAAACCGTCTTGTATGGTCTAGTGGTCTGATTACAAGAGCTTTCAAATCTAGAGAGTGTGGATTGTGATCATTATGTATTCGACATACGAACCAATATGGGAATTCTCTGTGGACTTTCTTATTCCTTAAATGATGTGTTCATCTGGATCCTCAGTTGACGCTTGACATAACTTACTGAATTTCTTGCAAAAATTAGTTGAGTGAGTGAATGGTTGGATTGAATTGCACTGCAACAAAAGGTAAACCGTATCGGCCTCTTGTTATCTCATACATCAAACTTGTTCTGCAAAATTTAACTAATTAAATACATTAGACACAAATTTTACCAACTTAATTATAAACAACTTAAAATTTGATGTTTACTAAATTCACATATTTTAATAATTCAAATTATTACTTTCATGATCTCACTCCAAGTATCATCCTTGTTTTTTCTTGGCACATGCTTCAAATTTTTGTAGTTAATTAGAAACCACATCCAATTGTCACCTAGATAGGACAAAAAGTAGTTGAATAAATGCCCTCCATGCTCTATATTGGTCTATTATCTCATCCCAGGGTACTACAACTTGTAGGCCCTTCTCCAGTTGATTTGCACCCGTCACATCCAACCTCATCTTACATAGCCTCCCTCGTTGATTTACAAAATATCCCAAAATAGTTAACTATTAAGATTCCTTTAATTTAATAACATATTAATTAATTAATTTATTTTTACCTTGAATTTGGACTTCGAATCCGATTGCCCGTGAAGACGATCGTCGAGGATGATTTTAATCTCTCTCCAGCTCGGCATCTAGAAAATTCATGCCTCCAACATTACATGTTCAACAAGTAAATATAAAAGAACATGATGTGTATGTACCACTTGATACTTGTGTCCTTGAAAACTACACAAGAAAAGGAGTAAGGAAGCAATGAAAAGACAAGCAATGAATTCCAAAGAATGAAGCAAAATAAAGGAGGTGTGAATAGCATCATATGCAACCACACAATTCTTATAATGATGAGGACAAAGTGAAGAAATAAATTGAGCTTTCATCACATATAGGGATTGCTTTGCCATTTCATTAAGATAAAAGAAATCATCATTAAAGAAGAACAAAAGAACATGAAAGCAAGGAAGAAGAAGTAAAGAAGATGCATATGTGCCTCTATCCCATAAGAGATATTTCACTGGCACGAAAAATTATATCGATGCCTCCATAGAAAAGTTTTGAATCAGGAGAATAGATTTGTCACTCCATCTTTCTCTCTTGCCTCCTTTTCCTATCTCAATTTCTTTCTGCCCAAATGATTTCTGTCTTCTTCTAAAAACCCTAGCCTCTCCAAATTCTTCCTCCTTCTTTGTGCTCTTTTACTCTCCATTATACAGGCACCACTACGGTTTTCCTCCATAAATGCACTCATTATTTTTTAATTTTTGTTTTTTAATTTTTTATATAACATTTCCTATTCTATTACCTAAATGATGATATTTTTCTTGTAATTTTGGTTTTTTATTTTTTATTAATTTTTTAATAACCTAATCACCCACCAATCGTCATTAATGGCTCATAATCACCATCAATTTATTTGACTTTTGCAATTATGACTCAACAATCAGTATTAATGACACCTAATCATAATAAATTAATGAATTTTTGAATTTTTTGTAAGAATAATTAAAGTGTTATTTTTCAATCATAATGAGTGGGTATTCTTTGAAATTCCTACGAGAAAGATTATTTTTATTTTTATTTTTATAATTGTTTTATTCTTTTGTGGGGCCCGGACAAAATAGGGTGTTTACACTAAATGAGGGGAAATTAATTAGGGTTCATGAAATACAATGGTGAGAATTAATCTTAGGCTTAGTTCATTGATAAGTCAAATCTTTCTTGTGCGTTTCTTTATTTCTATCTTAGAATAGCTTTCAAACCTGTTTTTCTAAAAGAATTTGATTAGTTTAATTTAGTTAAATTCATTAGCCTGTTGTTTGATTGTGATTTTAAAGCAAATCCCTGTGAGAAGATAATTTTTATACTACGTCACGATCCTAACTCTTGTGGGCGAACAGTTATTTATACACAATAAATACATCACTTGAAGAGAAGAGAGAGAGAGAGAATGGGAGAGCGCACTTACTTATAAAGGAAGAGAACAGTGAGCACTTACGTATTTACTTATTTCATATGCTGAGAGGCTTATGTATTTATATATATACACATGGAGTAAAACTCATGTTACAATCGGAAACTCATTGCATTGCAATTGGAAACATATGGATTTACATCTGCATTCATATAAAAACTAACCCCTCACACAATTGTTTCCCCATCAATTTACTTCGGATATGAATAAGCAAGTTTCAACAAAGTGAGAATATAACAATCTCAAGCCTCATATTTTCATATTATTTCCATTGGCACCTCAATGATTAATGAACTAGGGTTAATTTACCAAGGGTGGATCACTCATAATCTCACAGAAACCGTTGTTTTTTTTTGTTTTCATCAAAACATGTGACATCGTGTTTATGGTGTCATATGTGTTTTTCTACCTTCTTGTTCTTCAACAAAAAATGTCTCACAAGGTATAGATTAACAATCAATTAGTAATATTGTCACGAGTTATTTAGATTTATCTTGACTTTTTAACTAGACAACATTATTTGGTCCAACAAAAATGATATCTCAACAATTTTAGAAATAACTTTCATATTGACACACTAGCTAGATTTTCCCTCTATTTGCTCATTCAACTCTATTAA
The DNA here is from genome assembly GCA_037074515.1 of Mimosa bimucronata. Taxonomy (NCBI): domain Eukaryota; kingdom Viridiplantae; phylum Streptophyta; class Magnoliopsida; order Fabales; family Fabaceae; genus Mimosa; species Mimosa bimucronata. The sequence goes on from CM073447.1 coordinate 25,812,460, forward strand.
TTTTGTTTTATAACTTGTGGGAAGCTCTCAAGATTTGACCTTTAATCTATATATCTACACACTAATGATATACTACCTGGGGTTCTTAATATGTGTATGTATATATATATTGTATATAAGAAGTTAACTAATTTGGGAAGATTAAAGAAGCTAACTAAATTATTTTAAACTATTTATATGGTTATCGTTTTTTTCAAACTAATTATGACGTTACTTATGAGCTGATATATTGTCTTTGATCCTAAATGTAATATATATTTATCTAATTTAACTAGAATAATAATGTTGATTAATATGACATGATTTTCCTAAATATCTTAATCATTTTTCTTAATTCCCCTACTTAATTATTGTTGATCAAGTATATAAGTGGAGATAATTTGGGAAAAATGACAAAAATTAGAATGTAATTATGTTTTACATTTTTTGTATATGTCAACTGACAATCTTCGCATTTTTGGATCCTATTACTAGGGATCTAAGCAACCGACTACTCAAATTTCTGGGTTCGTGGCTTCCCCTCCTCATACAAGTGTCTTCACTAGGACTCGAACTCGAGACTTCAAGGGATCTACCAAACCCTATACTGTTAGACCAACTATGATTTCACTACTACAGAAAATGTCTATAGCAGCACTTATTTTGGCCTTATAGCAGCGCTTATAAGCGCTGCAATAGCCAGTGATGCTATAAGCTATTAGGCCTAAGACAACGCTTGTTAAGCGCTGCTATAGGTGACCTATAACATCGCTTAAGCGCTGCAATAGGTCACCTATAGCTGCGCTTATTTTATAAGCGCTGCTATAATGCATATTTTTTTTAAAAAAAATAATAAATTGTATACATGAAATTATAACCTCTTTAACAAACAAATCAGATAATAACTACAAATTTATGACTATAATAACATCATCAATAAAAAATAATATTATCATTCATTGAGATTATTCTAATAATAAAACAAAAAAGACAATTAGAATCTTACAAGAAAATCATAAATGTAATAACAATAAATATCGGCTCAGATAAAAAAAAACAGAGATGAGGGACCAGAAATACTTCCTAAAGCCCTGAGATATGTGAAGTATAGACATGCAAAATAATTCCCCCCCTATGACTACGTGTCAAATTTCTCCATTTATCCTTCAAATCAACCTGAAAAAAAAAGAGATAGTGTTGTCATATATTCTGAATTCAGCCGCATGTATTTAAAGCAATGAGTTTGACAACATTGTAGCTTACTTCTATTCTTCATGCCTTTGCAAATATCTCACTGTGAAATCTTAGGATTGCCTTCAAGTTTCCTTTGCCAAGATTGAATAAAGAAATAAAGAGAATCAGAACATATAGTCATATAATCTAAAACTTCAAAAAATTATTTCACATTCTCCATCCAAGCAGAAAAGAACTTAGAAGCCCAACACACTTTCAGCAATTGAATAGTGTTGTGACATTGTTGACTTCTAAGTTTCAAGAATACAATGTCTCATATTTTGATCAAAGACAATAACTCCTCTTTCCTACGATTTTACATGTAAAAGAATTTACTGTCAAGGAAAATAAAATAAAAATAAAGTAGAAATTTTAAATCTCAATGTCATGATGAATAAAACAAACACCAAAACTTAATTAATTTCAATATATACATAAAGTCTAGCTATAGCAAATCACATTATTCATTAAGTTTGAACAATATGGTTCACTTCATATATATGTCTATACTAGACAAGATGAATGTGGGGTGACAAAAATTCAAGGATCATACCATCCCCTAATCATGTTCAAAATCCTTTTCATTTTTAAAATTGAACTTTTGAAACATATTTCCAAAGCACTTAAACCCTTCCCTTATCAATAGATCAAGACTTACAAAACTTAAAATACTTTAGACAAATCCAACTACTAAATCCTTTAACAATTCTTCCATAAGTTTGTAATTTTTCCAACTCTTGAACCATAATCAAATAACTTTCACTAAAGTAAACTTTTAAAGCAGTACTCCCAAGTTCAAGATTTAACAAAAAATCATATACTCCTTTAAGACTAATATCAGATGATCTTACAAATAGACTCTTCTGCTTACTCCCATCCATAGCAATAACATCAACTTCCCATTGCTTGCAACCCCAGGTTGTTATGAAGCTTTGGTCAATAGTTTAAACAATTATTAATCTCTAAAATATCCATTTATATTCTTTTATAGTTTATCTGATCCATATCTCCAAGTAAAATCACTCTAACATATATATTATCAAAAACCATCCTTGATCGAGCTTACCATCATATCTAAACTTTGCCAGCAGATATCTATATCCCACTATGAATCAAACTTCAAAGCAACATACTAAAGAAATAGGAAATTCCTAAATTATTCAAATCCTTTAGTAAACAAAATCCAATGAAGAAATAATCATATACTTCACTTGAATTTAGTTTTTAAACAATGTAACAAATTGGGAGCTTGGAATCAATAAACCACTAGATAGCCATCATTCTAAATTAATACTAGGATTAATATATTTAAAACATGTGAAAATATATTAACATTTTAAGTCACATACTTAATGCAATAAAGTCTTATACATAAGCTTTAGTATTCCAGATTCCAAATTGCCAAAATCAAAACTTACACTGAAGAAAATAAAATAGCAACAAGACAACATTAATTCCCTAGTTCTAAAAACCCCATTGACCACACGGCCAACACAGAGTAAGAGTCAACAATTAAACATCACAAATTCCCCTCCCCTATCACTGAAATCCCATCGGCCAACAAGTAAGGGAAAGAAGAAAACTGAACAATTAACCGTACAACCATACACAAGTAACTTCAATCTACAGCCTTCCTTCATCATCATCCGAAACAAAATAACAAGGAAACAACATAAATTTGGACAAGAAATCAGCCGCACAGAGGGAGATGAAATTCGAACTAACAGAGGCAATAAAACAAAAATCCCCAAAATTAAACATACAAATCCAAATATAAACCCCAATCAACCTCCAACGCCATTTAAGCACTGATTAATTTCATTTTGGAACGAAGAATTGAAAAAGAACGTCGGTGAACAGTGGCAGATTTAGGGTTCGAAAGACAAATTAATTAAACTAGGTTTATTACTCAGAATCACTCCTAAAACCGATGAAATAAAGCCTAAATTTGATTTTGATGGGTTCAGGAATTCTAAAAACCCCAAAACCCGAATCGATTTCCTCTTTACACTCGATCAAATTGAACCAAAAGGGGAAAAACGAAGGAAAATAAGCTCACCGATGACTGACTTAAACTTCCGACGCATCACCGCCGTTTTCTCCTCCAAAATCGCCGTCGGCCGCCATTGAGGATCGAAGAAAGCGGAGGGAGAGACGAGAGAGTGAGAGCTGAGGACGGATGGAAGAATAAGAGAATGGGATCGGGAGGAGGCTGATGGAGTATTATATAAGAGTTGAGGGGAAAATCCAATTTCTGCCCCCTAAGACTTTCTTCTTTTCGATTTAAACCCTAGGATCAACTTTTTAGTATTTTCTGTTTAGTCACTTTCTGAAAATACATATTTAGGCCTAGAAGCGCTGCTATAGGCCCCTGTCATTTAAATTTTATTTAAAAAATATCTAAAACCAATTTTAAAAATACTAATTCATTTTAAAAAAGGAAAGAAAATTTAAAAATACATATTTAGGCCTATAGTAGCGCTTAAGCGCTGCTATAGGCCCCATGTCATTTAAATTTTATTTAAAAAATATCTAAAACCAATTTTAAAAATACTAATTCATTTTAAAAAAGAAAAGAAAATTTAAAAATACCTATTTAGGCCTATCTAGGCCCCCTGTCATTTAAATTTTATTTAAAAAATATCTAAAACCAATTTTAAAAATACTAATTCATTTTAAAAAAGGAAAGAAAATTTAAAAATACATATTTAGGCCTATAGCAGCGCTTAAGCGCTGCTATAGGCCCCTGTCATTTTAATTTTATTAAAAATATCTAAAACCAATTTTAAAAATACTAATTCATTTTAAAAAAGGAAAGAAAATTTAAAAATACCTATTTAGGCCTATATAGGCCCCATGTCATTTAAATTTTATTTAAAAAATATCTAAAACCAATTTTAAAAATACTAATTCATTTTAAAAAAGGAAAGAAAATTTAAAAATACATATTTAGGCCTATAGCAGTGCTTAAGCGCTGCTATAGAGCCCCATGTCATTTAAATTTTATTTAAAAAATGTCTAAAACCAATTTTAAAAATACTAATTCATTTTAAAAAAGGAAAGAAAATTTAAAAATACCTATTTAGGCCTATCTAGGCCCCCTTTCATTTAAATTTTATTTAAAAAATATCTAAAACCAATTTTAAAAATACTAATTCATTTTAAAAAAAGAAAGAAAATTTAAAAATACATATTTAGGCCTATAGGAGCGCTGCTATATAGGCCCCTGTCATTTAAATTTTATTTAAAAAATATCTTAAACCAATTTTAAAAATACTAATTCATTTTAAGAAAGGAAAGAAAATTTAAAAATACCTATTTAGGCCTATATAGGCCCCTGTCATTTAAATTTTATTTAAAAAATGTCTAAAACCAATTTTAAAAATACTAATTCATTTTAAAAAAGAAAAGAAAATTTAAAAATACATATTTAGGCCTATAGCAGCGCTTAAGCGCTGCTATAGGGCCCCATGTCATTTAAATTTTATTTAAAAAATGTCTAAAACCAATTTTAAAAATACTAATTCATTTTAAAAAAGGAAATAAAATTTAAAAATACATATTTAGGCCTATAGCTGCGCTTAAGCGCTGCTATAGGGCCCCATGTCATTTAAATTTTATTTAAAAAATGTCTAAAACCAATTTTAAAAATACTAATTCATTTTAAAAAAGGAAATAAAATTTAAAAATACCTATTTAGGCTTATGTAGCCCCCATATGATTTAAATTTTATTTAAAAAATATCTAAAACCAATTTTTAAAATACTAATTCATTTTAAAAAAGGAAAAAAATTTAAAAATACCTATTTAGGCCTATAGCATCGCTTACTACGTAATAAGCGTTGCTATAGGCCCATGTGATTTAAATTTTATTTAAAATTGGTTTTAGATAATTTTTTAAAGAAAATTTAAATCACAGGGGCCTATAGCAGCGTTTAAGCGCTGGTATATGCTTATACCTATACCAACACTTTTTTTTAAAAGCGCTGGTATAGGTCATATTATACCTATCCCATCACTTACGTTTTGCAAGCGCTGCTATTGTTGCGCTGCAATAGAGTATTTTTGTAGTAGTGTTTGCATTTAGGATTTATATCAATTTATTAATTAGGTCCTATGTACATTAAAGACTAAATTGAGTATAACATAATGATACACACAAATATATTAGAGATAACATGTAACATAAGTCATGATTAAATAATTAATTTAGTTTCTTCAGTCTTCACAAATTAGTCAATCATGGATTATATAAACACCGAAATTAAAGTAGTATATAAATTCTTCAAGAATCCTTATTTGCAGCATGAATATTCCATTTACAATGAAACTTATCTGAAACCTTAGTTAGAAGCTAAGGACGGAGAGAGGTTTTTACACTAAAGAGTTGGGATGAACGAATGGACGAACGATATGGACGAGGGAGTGGTCCAAGTGATTGTGACATTAATGTAATGGAAGCCAGCGAGAAGAGAGAGCGATGTTAAAACTTAGCTTGTAAGACTACAAACATGTTGCAGGAGAGAAGTATGAGTTACATATATATATACGTATTAACGTATGTATATATATATGGCTTCACAAAGGAAAAAGCCAGAATTAATTTGGTATGCTCCATATATTCGCATATATATGCTAACGTAAGGAGCACATAGACACATATACATAAGTATACCTCCTCTTAGTTTGTCCCTTCATCATTTTTAAGCGTCCTCTTTTTTGTTCACTATTCCCAGTTTTCCACCATTGACTACATCAGTTTTTGTTCTCTTATCTTTTCTTTCGCCGATTCCTTCTCCGCACATAACTCCATAACTTCTATAATTAATATCCGTTTCATAATTTCAAGTTTCAAACTCTGCGAAACAAACTCCCTTTCCTTCGCTTGCCTTGCCTCCCACCTCCCTTTGTTTATACACTCGTCATTATTATAATAACGCGTAACTGTTGAGTGTACAATTTAAAAACGGCGTGCCCAAGGCAAACGTTTGCTCTCATGGCATCAAGCCAACACACACACACACACACACACGCACGCACACGCATGTACGCACACACGCACTAGTATCACTATTTGAAAATAGATCTTATAGAGCACCTCATTTAGATCATTCATTTCGGGGACAGTTTAAAAAATGTGACCGGTTTTTTATGAAAGTTTCAAACACGCTAAGTCCGATCTAGAAAGTGACGGTCTTTCTAAACCGGTTGATTTTAGATCGGACCTATAAATCCTATATGTATAAGAGGCTCATTTGAACAGGTCTAAAAGACATTTTTTCTACTAGAATATTTATGGGCTAATTGATAATTCTAATATTATTAGTTTTGGTTATTATTTATTGGCACCTAATTGAAAGTTTAGAAAGATATATTCATATAGTTCAATGTAAAGGGTTTTATATGTTGACAAAAGTTAAGTTTAGGGAAGCATATTTATATGTAATTTGATGGTTGCATTGGCGATAATTATCTTTACAAACTTAAAAGTATAAGATAGTTTATTACTAAGTTTAAATTTTAAGGGAATTATTTGTACATGATTCAAAGTTTCAAAGGTAATAGATGTGTATCGTGATTCACGCATTTCCCCATGTATTATACATACTGATTATAATTTATAAATAGTAGATTTTAGATTTTATGATATAAATACACCAATATGTCGATGCTGAAGCTAAATATTATCCATAGCATATATGTTTTTGTTCACTGAATGCATTGGAAGTTTGCATCACATCACGTGCACCATATATATGGAATCGATATTTTTCCATCGATGGGCATGATCCCTTGAGAAAGAATCATTTTGCTTAATTTATGTCTTTTTTCCCCTCTCGGCGGAATTAATTAATTATATATAGGAGTAAGTTCCATGAACAAGATTATTATATCTTTATTATTACTACTTATTACACGCATTTCATATAGTGATTATTCATTTACGAACACGTATGGGATGAGTCATTATAGATTTATTTGGCAAAAAAAAAGTCATTATAGATTGCGATAATGGGATAGATATCCTATGATATGATGGATATAAAATAATTTCTATATGGAAAATACTAATTCTTTTTAATATAATTAGCTACGTGGAGAGTAGTGACCATATTTGTTTTTCTTTTAGAGTGATCTGCCATGACTTCCTTTATTTGCCCAGTGAATGATTTGTGATGATCCAAGCTGAAAGAGTACATACAGTGAACAATAACTAGATATACAAGACATTAACAAACAATTAATAGTATAATAAAAATTAATTTTGATTGCGCTACTAATTTTTTTTCTGGCTGAGGTCCTACTTCCTTTTATGTAACAACAAGAGGTACTCTGGTTGTCTTCCTCCGCTCTTGTTCACTGTATACATGATTCTACCAATAATTATTTATGTCTGTACATCCATGCATCTTGTATCATAGGAAACTTGATAAGATATTCTGAGTTCTAAATAATATGACGAATTATATGAAGTATAAGATCATAATTTAAGTATATATCCATTATATATATATATGGATGTAATAACACCGTCATATTATTTATGTGTTATATTTATGAAAAGTTGTATTGTCTATAAATTATAAATAATGTTAATGTAGACATATAGTTGTATTATGTTTTTTAAGTAATACCAATAATTTTTTATTTAGAAGAGCGTACGCTAGCGATATTAAGCTACAAGTAGGATTGAATATATCATATGCCGGATCCACTTTATAAGAATACATTCTTATCATTGGATTATAACATCATTGGCCTGCCAAATAAATTTTGAAAAGCAAAGTTGACCCTCAAGTAATTATTTAATCAAATCAAATTATGATTTTGTTGGGAATCATAATTGCAATATTCAAAAGCAACCCTCTGAAACGAGATTTATGTACACAAGGTAAGTACGTAAGAAGATTTTTTTCCACGACTTGCATGAATATGTTTATGATGAGTAATTCGGAACAAGCACTATATAGATACATAATTTTTATAAAAATACTTTTATAATATAAAAAGCTTAAACTCACATTTTATTTAAGGAAAACATTAAAACTAATTGAATGAATTGGATATAAGATCATTTTTTACAACCTTCAACTTGGTTGCTTGCACTCCACTCCATCTTCATTATCATTGGAAGCTACTCCGATAATTGTTGATTCTAATAAGAGGGGAATTGATTGTTTAATCATAAGGTTTTGAATTTAAATACACATGAATAAAAAATATTTTTAAGATGAGTTTTTCCTAATTGGAGCCAATCATACACTAATATTCATACAACCCAGTCACATACTCATATAAAAAATTATTAGAAGCCACAAATTATAAGTGAATAATGATAAAAATAACAAATGAGAGAAAACAAAAATTGTTGGGATCATGTGAAATATGCGTGAGGATATCCACATGGGTGTGTTAACTGTTAATAAGCTGAAAAGGTTGGTGACGCTTTACTGAAAAAGTACAAAGGACCTGAGTCAATAAAAGGTCCCCTCTTTTCCCCAAATCTTCAGTCACTCCCATTCCTAGCAATTAAACTATACTATCCTCCCTCCATCCCAACATCCCCTCATTTTTTTTATCAACCCCTTTGACTCTCCCCATTTACCACTTACCTACCACCCCTCGGCCCTCACCCCCCCTGTCATTTTAGCACTCCCTCACACCCCTCTTGACGTTATTAAAAAACAAACATCTTATGTATGATGTAGATATTTCAATGTGATGGGCCACTATACTATAAAAGAATGAGCTGACAAATGATTTTCTTATTCAACTTACAAAATAAAAAAGATTAAATAAGGGATTAAAATTTGTGGTTCTTGAACGTTTCACAGAAATTAATTTTCTATGAACCCGATTCTTCACGTCATTTGTGATATGATTAATCACAAATAAACATTTAGATCATGACATAGAGATTTCAATATGATCTCACACCATAAAAAAAAATAGCTAACATATGATTTCCTTTTCTAGCTTTTATAATAAAAAAGTCCAAAAAACATGAGATTACAAGTTTTTTTGGTATCCGATCAGAGATTTGAATCCCCAATCTCCACATCACAACTATAAAGTGTTTAGCTTGTCATCGGCCAGACGATAAGTGACATGACGAACCGAATTCATCCGCCTATCCATAGCCGCTACCTGCCACGTGTCCCATCCTTCACTCCCCTGCCCCGTCACTCTATCATCCCCTCTCCCTCTCCAACCCTAGTCTATGCTATATATACCCCTCCCCTCTGTCCTTATCTTCTCTCCTATCTCTCTCTATTTCTCTCTTTTCCTTCTTCTGTCACTCCCCTTCTGTAAAATTTTCGAGCTTTCTTCTTTCGGGTGAGACGAGATAACCTCGTTCAAAACCGTCTTCTCTCTCTGATTCCTCCCTTAGGAATGTGATTCACTCACTCCTTTTTATATGACTGTTTTCGCATTCCTTGATTTCTATCCAGTTTCCGAACCTGACTTTCTTCTCGTCTTCTCTGTGAGAGCTTCCATCAATGGCGGAAAGGAGATTGCGCGTGGGCTACGCGCTCGCATCTAAGAAGCAGAACAGCTTCATCCAAGACTCGTTGGTCACTCTCGCTAAATCTCGCGGCGTCGACCTCGTACGAATCGATACTGAGCTTTCTCTGTTAGATCAAGGTCCCTTCGATTGCGTCCTTCACAAATTGTATGGCGACGATTGGAAGAAGCAGTTGCGTGAGTTTAAGGCGGAATACCCTAATGCCATGATTCTTGACTCTCCCGAGGCGATTGAGAGATTACATAACCGGATTTCAATGCTCCAGGTTGTGTCTGAGTTGAAAATTGACGACAGGGATGAGACCTTTGGGATTCCTAAGCAGATTGTGATTTATGACTGTGAAACGTTGTTTGATCGTCAGGCTTGGGAGACTTTGAAGTTTCCTGTGATTGCTAAGCCTCTTGTGGCTGATGGGAGTGCGAAATCGCATAAAATGGCGCTTGTTTATAACCATGATAGTTTGAATAAGTTGAAGCCACCGATTGTTTTGCAGGAGTTTGTGAATCATGGAGGGGTTATATTTAAGGTGTATGTGGTGGGACAGTATGTGAAGTGTGTTAAGAGGAAGTCATTGCCGGATGTTTCAGAGGATAAGTTGGCGGTTTCAGGGGATTTGTTGTCTTTCTCTCAGGTCTCGAATTTGGCCAATATTGAGAGGATTGATATGTATTATAAGCTGATGCGGTTGGACAGCACAGCTATGCCACCCATGAATTTCATTACTGAGATAGCTAGAGGGTTGAGGGAGGCATTGAAGTTGAACCTTTTTAACTTTGATGTGATTCGTGACTCTAGAAATGAGAATCGGTATCTCATTGTGGATATTAACTACTTCCCTGGGTATGCTAAGATGCCTGGTTATGAGACTGTGCTCACTGACTTTTTCTGTGATATAATGTACATGAAACAGAAGGAGGAGGTGGGGATTCCGGATGGGATTGACAGCTCTGTGATTACTGGTATGGATAGTTGTCAGGTGATGAGAAAGATATTGAGCAATACTTGTGGTGATGGGGATGACGGCAGCCTTCAGGTTTTAGCTCTTAGCAGGGAGGAGAAGGAGAGTTCTCTTCAAGTCTGATACATTGTGTCAGGAGACCTCATTCTGTCATTATGATCAGTTGGTGATTTTGGGTAAACTGAACATGATGGACCCATGCACCAATTGGTTGATAGATATGGGTACAACATTCGGTTTAAATAGCGGTTGGTACAGTGGTGAAATGAGTAGCTTGTTTGTGCCTAGATTAACCTCTTAACATGTATATTCCATCCATCATTGCTTGAGATAGGTACTTCTCAGAAACCTCTGAAGGTTTAGAAAAGTTTTATGTTGAGGCCCAAATTCTTGTTAGGAGCTGTTCTCTTTAGTTCCTTTGCTAGTAAACTGAATGGATTTTATTTTCCGCTGGTCAATTCTATTCTCATTTTGGATTTCTTGCTTTGTTAGAATTAATCATGTTTATAATGCCTTACTGTGATATATTTAATAGCTGCGTGAAGGACTGGTATATTCTATTCTTCACCCCTCAAAAACCATTTAAATCATGGGCAACAATTCTTTAAGATGTGGTACAATATGAGGACTGATAGATATCAGGCCAAAAAGAGTGGAAAGAAAGGACGATTGAGATAATATATACCAATGTTCTGATTTAACTTCTGTTAAACGAGTAAAAATTTAAATTTCATTGCATTTCATCCATGAATGCTTGAACATAATTATGTTTTATAAAAACGAATTAAGGAACATAATTGAAAAGAGGATGAAGAATATTCTTCTTTGATTGCATTCCTATCATCAAAGAGCTCATGCACATTATGTTTGGGATAGTGTATGGTTTATTTCCTTAGCCACAGGTTACAGTATGAGAAGTTTGTAAACTAAACTTTCAGTGGCTCAATAGATTACTCCAACTAGTAGAGTAAATTCTCGTTGAAAGCAGAGCTGAAAATTGCTATCAAAGAAAACTTGCTTATGACAAAAATATAGATTTTGACATATGGGGGATGTTTTGTGGGAGTCTTAATTGTATGCTATGTTATTGACTTCAGATTGGTCTGCAGATATGCAGCATGTGTTTAGCCTCTTACATATGCATATCTATGACCAACCATTTTAAGACCTTTATGGAACTATGACGTGGTGATATGACATCTCTGTGTCGATGAAAACTCGACAAAAACATTATTGTGACATGCCAAATATATATATTCCTTTTAGGTTTTTTTGTGGGGAGCCTTAAGTGTAAACAATGGTTATGCACAGTTATTGGATTGATATTGAATTTGGGTGTAGATACCCTGGACGTGTTAGCCTTATGTGCAGCCTATTAAATCTGTATATCTCTAGTATGTCGCCTCCTAGATCACCATTAAAGACCTTTACAGATGTTTGACATGGTGATATGACATTTCTAAAACAAACCGATTCTGACAATACATAATTGTGATAAATTTTAAATGCTGCACATCTGTTAAAAGGAAGTTTCATGACAATAAATCTTATCCTAGCATAAATTTTATACCCATCTGGTATCATACTTTGTGTTTAGTCTATTTATGACCTTCTTATATCATTGTTGATGATTATAATTTGAGGTGAATTATTGCAGAAAGGAATTTCTGGAACCATGACGCCTGGTGTGCATGTTGCAATGTTGAATGTTGAATGTTGAATGTTGAATGTTATAATGCATATATAATTTATATAATCTAAAGTTCGAGTGCATAAAGTACCTACAATTACTTATATAGAAGACCTACTTTTAAACAACCCATCAATACCAAGTTCATCCAAAATGCTGACTTCTCATCATCTTACTAGATGAGCAGAAACTAAACTCATAAATTCCTTATTCTTCCTCTACCCTGAGCATTCAATGCGTTTGTGGCTGAATATAAACTGGGTGGTGCTTCTGACTAAGCAACTTATAAAAATGAAGCAGACTCATATTAGATAGAAATCATAGAAACCTGAGAAGAGCAGATAAGAAAGTAAATAAAAGAGATGAGGGGGAGACGAGTAAGAAGGAGAGAAAATGGAGAACATGGCTGAATGAGAGAGCTGGTATGCTGTTGCAATCTGCTTACTAACACAACGCTATTGCATAAAATAGCTTAGGGCTGCGGGGATTTTTTACTGTCTTTTGTTTTTTGTTTTGAGCACCACAATGTTCAGTTTGAAGATTGCAAGGTCCTATGTATTGAGATATATATAACTCTTCTCTGGCGAATATATATATATATATAACTCTTGATTGATGGGTGTCCCTGGTTTTACTTTAAAAGTTTAGTATGAAAAGGTTTACTAACACATGAATTTAGCTTTTGTAAGGAGATGGGAGGTTAAATTTGGTTTCTAATTTCATGCAAGCTGCTTTAAATTATTTTGTTCTGAGGTTTTTCTGTTGAGCAAAGAACTTTGTATAGGGGACAAAAAGGGTTATCTTGCCCTTGCAACAGCTTGTATTCTTAGAATTGAGATGTTCATTCACTTTTTTTTAAAGGGTTAAGGGTTTTAAATGCCCTGGAAGTTTCCTTGAAGCCCAGGATTTTTTTTTTAATATCTTAAATGCCTTGGAAGTATTATTTCATAACATTTATACCCAAAGTTAACAGAGAGGCAAACAGATGTTTGCGATGTTAGAACCTTAAGAAAACTTCCAGAGCATTTAAGATCCAAAACAAAACTTTCAGGTGTTGGGTGCTCTTTTTGAGAAAACTTCCAGGGCATTTAAGAACTTTAATCTAAGCCATGTCATCACCCATTCACACATGTTTGACTTTGATGTGCCATTTAGTCTAACGTGGCAAACGTTTGTTTGCCTCTCTGTTAACATGGGGCATAAATGTTACGAAATAATACTTCCATGGCATTTAAGGGAAAAAATAACTTCCGGGTGGTGAGTGATCCTTCAAGGAAAATTTTAGGGCATTTAAGACCCTTAACCCTTTTTTAAATGACAGCATGGTTCATTTCCTGTGCTGCAGTATCAAATTTCAACAGTTTAATAGACCATGGTTGGCACAATAGATAGATGGTGGGATGTATACTTGTATTGGTAAAATCACTAACATAAAAAACACCCATAGAACATTGAAGTTCAGTTGCCAAATCTGCTTATGCACATTGTTGCATCGACTTTGAACTTCTTTCTAGTTGTGCTGTATTTGTTTGGCTTATATGTAACGACTTTTTAATTTATAATATATGTGCTTTCTTGTGTCCCAGATTGCCATTCTGGAGAGGCTTCACAAAGGCTGATGACTCAGCTCTCCTAACTCTCCTTTATTTATTCCCCATAAAGCCCTGCTTGGTATAACCTCATAGGAGGGAGAATTGTCAAGCATGGAGAACAAGAAGCTTTACTTTTTAGCAATATCTATTTTGTCACTTTCACTATTACTCAGCATTTTTCTTTTCATGCGCCAATACTGGACTTTGTGGGAGTCTTACATAGTTCCAACATCTTTATCACCATTATTGTAGTTTGTGCGAAGGATTTATTGAAATCCTTTGCCAGGATATGTTGAAAGCATCAAAGATCTTCAATATATGGCCTTTATCTTTTGCAGCTTTCAACATCTTTGTAGTGCCTGATTTATGTACTTGAGGTCTGACAATGTGGCTTGCTGCAATTCTCACTTATCATAACTTTTCTACATGGTTTTCTCTGGCTAGAGACAGTAGATAAGATGACATTGTACATGTGATTTTCTGATGTGAAATTTTCATCAATGATCTTCCCATGCTTCTGATCATTTATTAACCATGATTTTTCCCTATGATGCATGATATTTGCCTAATTTCATGTATCGGTTGGCTTGTTTTTCTCTTAAAAGAAGTGGCTTATGATGTTAAAATGTGCTTGTAAATGCATACATGGTATTAATATTTTAGCATCATAAATGGATTATTCTTTTGCTTCTAGTTGGCTATTAGTTATTTCTCTAAATGTGCTCAGCAGGGTCCTACCACCCATGTCTGAGATACCATAAGGTGAAGAATACTCATTGTAAGATATGCATTCTTGTCACTATCTTGTCTTTTTCTGTATAACTACAAGTAAAAATCAAGGAGAAACTAGTGTTAAGGACGGTGAATACATTTTTACTTGCCGATGTTTGCAACTACTTATCTTTATTCAGTTCTAATTTCGCTTAACATGCCTTTTAAAAGCATGTTCTGTATTTGTTGGTGATCATGGATGATCGTTTATTCTCTGTTTAATGTTTATTGATTTAGATTCTTTTGGGGGGGATTTTTACAATGGGTTTAGCCTTATCAGAGTGATCGTTGTAACTAAGAATGATCCAGGCTTGTTAGTGTTGTGGTACTTCATATTTTCATATTTAGAGTACGAGTGTACGACCCAATGATAAGTGGCAGTTGAGTGTTTGTTTGGACCCGCAGTGGAAGAGCCAGAACTTCGGCGTTGCAGAAAAAGCTATATGACGCAGAATATATATATGTATATAGATATATATATATATATATTTAAAATGTTTGCGACTGCGTTAGTTGCAATTAGCTTTTCAATCAAAAGTCCCGTTCCAATTAAAGTAATTTTAACAAGCTTTCCTAGTATCACTAATCTTTCTCCCCTTTCAAATCCCTCAGCACCGAAAGAGCATATTGTTTAGGGACAATTGCACATAGGTCCCAAGCAAGAGAATTAATTTCAGAGAGGTCCCAAGGAGTTGTTAATGACAACTATTAACAACTGCAATAGCCTTGATTAACAAGTGAAGAAGTTGTTAATGGACTTGTCTGAAATTAATTCTCTTGCTTGGGACCTATGTGCAATTCTCCCTATTGTTTACTGGTTTTTTGTCCTTTTTGGGAGATTTGTCACAGCTCACAATATATAACATACTCCATCCTATATTATTTGGAGAGTGAATATTAGTTATAAATATTGGATTTATTTCTAATTTTTACCAATCTTTTGTAAAGTAACCCAAATTGATGATTCCTCAACAATAATTAAATAAAAGGGAGGGGGTAATTAAGGAAGATAATTATAGTGTTTTTAAAAATGATAATATTATAACTAACTTTTACTAACATTCTTAATATAATTAAACTAGTCAAATAGTTCAAACATTAAAAATAAAAAGAAAATAAGTCCTATATTTTGAGAACAAGTGAAGCATATTTTTTTTAAAAAAATAAAAGTTTATGTGAGTTGGGTCGGAGGGCTTACTAGGAACAGGACATGCTTTCAGGCTCAAAGAGCGTTTACAGAAATACTTACAGATTACCTATGGAATTTGAATTTACAACCTTATAATTATAAGCCAACATTTTTATCAAGTAGACCAACTTTTGTTCCCATGCGAGTCAAGTATATTAATAGCTCATGTTAAGCTTAAGACCCAATTGACTAATAGCAAGAGATTTCTTTTAATAAAAAAAAAAGCTAAATTAATTATTTTACAAAGGTGGGCCCAAAAAGTAAGCAAAGCCCAAAATAACGACATGGGCTAGAATGTTAACCCACTATCTATTTGCCCGGTCCGTCTCTCAAGTCTCAAGTCTCCACCGTACCAAAATTACGAAGGTTCTTCTCGTTCAATCTTTCTACCTCTTTCCTTTCGCAGATTGGAGACAAACAAACAGTGGAATCCATTTCTGGTATGTTGCTTCATCTTTACTCCCTATGCTTGTGAATCTTCGATCACTAACCTTCTTTAGTGGAATTTTCTCTCTTGAAATGATTTTTTTTTTCAATTTTTTTTTTCACGAAAGGCGACCTATTTTGGACTACGGTGCTATTTGTTAGGGTTTCCTGCAATGTACTGCAATTTTCTTATCCAGTGCGATGTAATTTTCAGTATGGAAGTATATTAATCTGATTGGTGGCGTAGTTACACATTGAAACTGGTGATCATGTTCTGTTGTAAAGTAGAATTGACGTGATGTAATTGCTTGCTTTACTCTTGAGAGCTGGGTGTGATTTAGTGACTTAGAACATGATGAAATCCAAGTTATGTTAGTTTTATTTTGTCCTCTTTTACTGATTAGAAGTCAACTTGTGTTTTCTTTTTTGGTTTAATTTAGGTCTCTTGGGTATTTTTGCATTTTTTCTTTCTTCGATTATAGTTACTCTCGTTCTCTCTTTTTTTTGTTTGTTTATTTTTTCCCACATCTGTTGTTTTTATTAATCAATATGTTAAATATGAGGGATCCCCTGTGATTTCAGCTTGTTATGTGGAAATTATGCTTCTTGATGAGAAAAATAGTTACTGATTGATAAGTATCCTTTAGTGATGGCCTTCTCATTTGTATGGTTCTACTAAATCCGGGGTGGCTCATTATGCGAGAAACAAGATCGAAAAAAAAAAAAAAATCTGAGTGCCCTTCTATGTCTTGGTACGTTTGTAAAGGAAAAAATATATTATTCCTAACCTTGGCTTTTAGTCCTTGATTGGGTTGTTGTGCATCTTAAAACCACATTTTATAGCTTTATGTCATGCAGCCACATCAGGTTGCAGTCGTGCTGCCCTTCATTTTTCCTACCATCACTTGCACTACAATTCGGTCCTTAATTTAGTTTTATGTTTTGACTTGTTCTGAATCGAAACAAATTTGTGAATATGCATTCAACTATTCAGATCTGGTGTGTATGATGTGATTGATATGGTTACAGAGAACACAGCCAGAGTCAACAACAGTTGGAGAAAGCTAGTCTAATAGTTTAGAGCCTATTGTCTTTGCTAATAAATTCTGTATTTTCATGTCTTGCATGTTGCCTGACAAAGAAGCAAGCATCTGGTAGTTTAGCCAAAAGTGATAGAAGAAAGAATAGAAAGGTTATGGCAGGCAAAGCTGCTAGTTCAGTGGCAAAGGCGGTAGGAGAATATCAGTATCCATGGCGTGAGAAGTTGGCAAAGTATAAGGATGAACTTGCCAAGGGTGTTTGGGGATATTGGGAGCTGGGAGCTTGGAAGCCTCTTGGTATTAGTGCTCGACGTAGAGCTAGGCTTCGCAAGGAAGTGCTTCTTGCTGGTCAAGATTGGCCATATGATCCAGAAAGAAAGGAGATGAAAACCAGAAGGAAAGGACATAAATGTGACAGGATAGCTGCTGAGAAAAGGGAGAACACTGCAAGATTGATGGAGAAGATGCCTGATATGTTGCGGGATTACAAGAAGCGCAGGTGGGAGAAGAAGATGAAGGAAGAAGACAAAGGCAAATAGTAAACGTTTCTGCTATTTTTGCTTTGGGCTTAGTTCTTCAATAGTATGTTACTCTATTAGTATGCCAGCTGTCCTAATTACTTAGTGAGAGCTCTAGAACTTTAAAGTGCTACTGTACTCAGCTATTGTGATTTTCTGTGAATTACAGAATCATATTGAATTATATGAATTCCTTTGATTTAGTTCCATCTGATTTTATCTAAGAACTTGGTGTACTGTTTCTTCATATTGCTATATCATGATGTTATCAATGTACTAATTTAGAAATGACCTATTTGAGCAAGAGTCTCCACAAGTGAGAGACTTCGATGGGATTTTGCGGATTCTGCATTGGAAATCCATGGTTCAACAACCCCATGTTTGTTGAATCTTTAGCCTTCTCCCTGTATTTGGATGGATAGAAAATTTGGGTGTTTTTTTTTTTGGGGGCAGGGGTTGGTTAGGGAGAAAAACGGGTCTGTTTGGCACGAGGGATTTGTGGGAGAGGATAGGGGAGATTTTTGTAAGTTAAATTTTGAAAAGTTGATGAAACAGGGTAATATTTTAAGCAATATAAGATATAAGATAAAAGAGTAAGAAGTATTAGTTCAAATCTTTTAACCCTATTTGTCTAATTTTTATAAATTTAAGTCAAAGATTTTTCCCCTCTACCAATTTTCCCTTCCCTCCCCTCCCACCAAACGGGCCCTAAAAAATTTGATATGTTTTTGCCCCCTCAATCTTGAACTGAGCATTATGTCTGTCATTGATTTGTGCATCAACCCTGATGTTATGGAATTAAAAATTTTTGAGTATTTTTTTTAAAAGAAATTAAGAAAGCTTCATGTCGGATAAGAATGGTATCATTTGTGATTTGATTATCGTGTTCTTAGCAATGGGAAAAGGGATAATTGTGTGTAGAGATATTTAAACTTTCGAAGTTCCACAGAGAATTGAACTTAGGCTACTGGATTGATTGAGTCCAAGACCAATAGCCATGGAACGTTTGAACATTCCATGGTTACTAATTCTCTCATTCCATGGTGGGTACTTGACCTATGGAAGTAGCTTAACTTAATGATAATATTTTCTGCAACATGTAAGATCAAGTTGTTCTTGAACGGATTTAATAGTTAAGGCTTATTTTGAGTTGTGCGCTTTATTTTGTTTGTAATTGTGTTCTTGAAATGTCTATTTTATTAATAATTATTATTTATTATTTGTCACATTACGTGCGATACTGCGATCATACAAGTCCGTCTTTAGGAGATACCCCTTAAACTAGCCAATGATGTATAATGATTTGTGTAATATACTCGTCCGCTACTTAATGCAAAAACTATAAATGGTGAGATGTTGGGAGTGTTTGGATGGACTTCTGGAAAAGTGACTTATATATAAGTCAAACTGAAAATAAATCAGATTGTGTAATAAGATTTATGTTTGGATGGGCTGTTAAAAATATGACTTATAAGTCATAAGTTATATTGTGTAATGAGATGTATGTTTGGATGGATTTTTGGAAAAGTGATTTATGTTTGGGTTAGTTGTGATTGGATGTGTAAAATAAGTCAGAATTGTGGGGTCCACCTTCGTAAGTGACTTATAAGTCATAAGTTGAAAAAAAGAACTTATAGGGTGTGTTTGGATGAACTTTTGGAAAAGTGACTTATATATAAGTCAAACTAAAAATAAGTAAAATTGAAAATAAGTTAGATTGTGTAACGAGATTTATGTTTGGATCAGCTGTTAAAAAAAGGACTTATAAGTGACTTATTTTCCATAAGTCGGATTGTGAAATGAGATGTATGTTTGGATGGACTTTTGGAAAATTGATTTATGTTTGGGTTAGTTGTGATTGGATGTGTAAAATAAGTCAGAATTGTGGGGTCTACCTCTGTAAGTGACTTATAAGTCATAAGTCAGAAGTTGAAAAGAAGGACTTATACTTATTTTGACTTATAAGTCATAAGTCCTTATTTTCTAAAAGCCCAGCCAAACATCAGCATCTGGACTTTTTTTACAATAGGTCATTTTCATTAAAAAAAAGGACTTATTTGGTGGATAAAAGCCTAGCCAAACACACTGATACTTATTTTGACTTATAAGTTATAATTTACTTATTTTTATAAGTCCAGTCAAACATGCTCAATTTAAATTTTCTGAAAATAAGTCATTTTTTGTGAAAATAAGGACTTATTTGGCTGATATAAGTCCAGCCAAACATCCCTGTTGTTGATTTTTTATGTGAGACATATTTTCAATATTGATTATTTTTTAAAAAATTAACCCTATCAATACTTCCTCAATAATAAAAAAAATAAATAATGCAGCTATATTTATTATATAAAATAAATAATGCTCTATATAGTCCTACCCATTAATGTCACTCACATCATTTTTACTGTATGGTTTTTTATTTTTTTATTTTTCAAGAAAATAATTGTAAGCATGTTTTAAAATATTTTCATGCAGGTACAAATTCGAAGTCCTCCAAAAAAAATCTTTACGAAAATGATAGAAAAATACCTTTTGAATTTCAAAATTTATATAAGAGATTTTAACTAGTTAAGTAACGGCATTAACTAATTAAACATAGATATTAATAGCTGCAAATCACCTAATGGACATTTTGAAATTTAGAAGGTATTGTTCTATCATTTCCCCAAAATCTTATAACATATTAATGTGATTGTTTTTTCTTCCTTAAATGAAATATGAAACTAAAGTCCTTCATTTATTAGGACATAAAAAAACCCTCAACTAAATTTTTTATTTATGATTGAAGGGAGTATAAAGAAGGGTAAAAGGTAAAAAATAACCATATATTTATGCCCAATGTGCATCTAGTATCTTCTACATTTTTTATTACCTCAAAATTGTATAACAACTTTCAATATTGATCCAATAATACTCCCACCGTCAAAGTAGAAGAAACGTCCGTTACTTTTTATAGGTGGATCCCACGTTATGGTCCGGCTATGCAATAAATATGGCTCCTTGACCCTAATGTGGCAGGTGAAGACATCTCTCTCTCAGAATTCCACAGCCATTACACCATCATCACCTTCCTCACTTACACCATCTGATCCTTCTTCACCTCCCTATCTCTCGCACCACACCAACATCACACCTTGGTGACCAGCAAATTCTTCACCGAATCAGAGCGGTCAATGCTCTCTTCATCCACTCACCTTCTACTCCTCCTATTCTATCACCAGCAAGTTCTTTATCAGCGATCTGCGCATGTTCAGTTGATTAGAAGGGTACGAATCTGTGTGATTGTTGCTATGCTAGCTCCTATGAAGGCTTCATCTAAATGAAACAAGGTGTGAAGTAGGCGAGCAAATACAGGTTCTCTTCTAGAACGAGATGGGATGGAACGATCTTGTTGAGATCGGTGGGACATTCAAAAACTCGCTCTCTATTCTCTCATCTAATAAAGTTGTTAGTGGAATTTTTGAGCTCGCTTCTCAATTTTTGCAATCTGAGGGTTTGGTTTTAGAGGATAATAATCGAGATGGTAGTAATGGTGAAATTGATTATTAGAATTATGGAGTTGTGTCGGGAACAACTGGTGAGGTTGTTTGTTTTGTGAGGGAAATTTTTAAGCGGCCTGAGTGTTGGACAGAATTTCCTTTACCACTTGATCATGGTAATCCAACAACGTTCCACTTGACCAAGGGGGAGGGGAGTAAGAGGCGGAGAAGGGAGGGGAATCGATGGTGTGGGCGAAGGAATGGCGGAGGAGAAGGTGGGAGCATGAAGGGAACGGTTGATCGGAGGGAAGAGGGAGGGTGATTTCGCCTCTCAATCTTTCTTTTTCTTCTTGTGTTTCTCGACTTTTTCTTCTTGTGTGTTTCGATAATCTGTTGCTAAAATGAAATTCACTCAAGTGTTCCTTTTGTTTTTTTAGTATTTTTTGTTTCGAGTATTTGTTGCTTTGTTAAAATAAATTCGACTTCAATGCCACGTATGCGCCAACTCAACTTCCACCTCATAATCTTCGGTCAAAACATTTGAAACTGACGATAAACGTTGATGGGTTTAACAAAGGGCATTATTGGCCAAATTTTGAAAGTTAATGAACAATTTTGAGCCAAAAAAGGTAAAAGGTGTCAAGTATACATTGGACATAAGTACATGGTCATTACCCTTTACCCTATAAAGAAAGCAGGGGAATTACTTTGCCATATAGCACGAGTTTTGATATGAATTAAAATGTAATCATGAATGTATAAGATTTGATGAATGAGGGAAAGTAATACATAATGGATCGGATTTTTATTTGGGACGTGATGAGGGTATTTATTTTCATAATCAAGTAGGAGAGAGAACGATGGAATTAACGAAATTGATTAGAATGTTTGATGAAAATATGTTGTCTTTATTATTAATAATTATTTTAATTAACTTTTTTAATCTAATCAAATGCATATTACATTTAAGAGAATATAAATAACAATAATACATTTGTGTAATGCATTATGCATGAGTTAGCATTCTAAATTTGTAGAGAATGTTATATTGATAGAGAGCATGAAAATGGAAGTAAGTCTTCTATAGGAATAGGATTGGAGGGAATAGTTTTCCTGCATGAAAATTCATTTGAGGTTAATTTGATAGATTAAAATTTAATATCAAAACCTTTGCACCCAAATCTTTTACAACTTGATGTAGATGCTTGGTTTATTCCAAATGATCACGGATAACAACACCAGTAAATTGAAACTGTCTCTAATGTGAGTGTTCAAACAGATCAGAAGACATAGATGATTAAGTTATATATACTTTTTCTGGTAAAAATTTTCTCAATTAAACTAGCACGCAGGATCATATATACTATTTTGAGTATTTTCACTAAAATTCAGATTTGACAGTAACACTACTATTCTGTCTCTTTTCATATCTCAGTCTCTTAATGTGTGTGTGTGTATAAATAGATTATGTTTGTTGTACCAGAAATAGCATATTATATATAGGAGAGAATAACCTAGAGAGAAACTGAAGGAATTCTTATAATTCTGCATTCATTCCAAAAGATGGAAAAAGACAAACAAAACCAGACCTGTACTAGATTACAATCTTGCCTCTTGAAACAACATAATCAAATCAAATAAAATATGAAATGGTCGGTATCATATGAACGCACATGCATGTGTATATCTTCTGTTTATATAAAATAAGATACAAATTTATTATAAGAATCCTATCCTTTTGTAACGAATCTAAATTATCAAAACCAAAAGAAAAGGGGGAAAAAAGCTTGAATGAACAATTCTATGCATAGATCTTGCGTGTTCTCCGTGGTTTGATCCCCAGAAAAGGCAATTATTCAATATCTCTACCATGAGACTGGAGACGCCAAAGTTGATGATAGTCTGAAAAGTACAAGGTAACTAATCAAGCTGTCTGCAATAACACCAATGTTTAAGAAAATAAAGCAGAAGAAAATGACAAATTGCAATGTAACAAAACACACAAGTCACATGTCACCCACTTGATACAATCTCAAAGATTTATATGTATATATATAGATATTATCTTATAAGTCGAATTTAAGATTATGAATATAATTTATACATGATTTTTCTATCAGGGAGAATATTATCGCACTTCTCATTTTTTCCCCGCAAGATTCAAACATACAAAGGTGACAAAAGAATGACACCTAGTATCATATGTTTCATTGATATGAACAAACGCCAAAGAAACTATGCGTTAGTTCTATATCCTTAAAGAATTAAGAACGAGAACCTATGTCACTTCACTAACTAACATAGATATTATATCCTATTAAATAAACAAAATTAATCCATTAGTCATTTTCTCCATTGTTTTCCCTCATATGTTTGGGATATTCAAACCAAAATGAAAATGTGACTTATTGCACAAAGTTAATTTCTACTAGGTGCGAATATGTGAAGTGTTAAATACACACACTCTTTCTTATATAAGTAGAGAATTTCTTTCTAGGGTTGTAACCTGTAACATTTTATAGTCACATGACAACAATATTTAGTATTTTTCCAAGACTCACCCTCATTTAAAAAAAAGAAAGAAAGAAAGAAAGAAATAAGAAGTTAAATAGAAGAGAACATACTCAAGAATCTCCTTCCAGTCAGAACCCATCATTTCATCATCCAAGAACTTCTCCCAACTCTCAAACATTGTAGATGAATTAGGTGACTGATCAGTGGAAACTTGAGCTGTATTACAGCTACCGTCCGTCTGCTTCACGGCTGAGCCGGTCGCTGGAGACGCCGAGACTAGAGCAGGTATTTTCATTTCCGATTGATGGCTCTGATGTGGAATCATACCATAAGTGTTGCTTCCATTATTTAAACCGAAGGCTTCTAAACCAAAACCTCCTTGTGCTTGAGGGAATAATAGACCATGTGGATTTGCATGTTCTTGAACTCCATTAGTCCCATTCATAAAGGATTGAAGTTGATGAGGTGGCAGGTTTAGGAGGGTATGATTGTTACTATTATTGCCCAAGAGGAAAGGGTTTGATGAATTGGCAAGTTGTAATAGGTTTTGGAGAAGTTGGAGTTTGGTGAGCTGAGAAGTGAGACCTAGTTGTGATGAAACCATAAGAGGAATATTGTTATTATTGTTTGATGATGATGATGAGATACCAAGCAAGTGAGAGAGATTGGTGAGGAGGTGGTTGTAATCAGTTCTGGGTTTGTGAGTTTCAGGGTCAATACCCATCTGAAGCAGCTTCTTCCTTATATGTGTGTTCCAATAGTTCTTTATTTCATTATCTGTTCTTCCAGGAAGATGGCCTGCAATCTTTGACCACCTATACAACAACATAAACAAAATGTGCCAAATAATTAAACTCAATTCTTTTATTATTATTATTATTATTATTATTATTATTATTATTATTATTATTATTATTATTATTATTATTATCTCTGTAAATTCTACAATCTTGTGAGCTAACTAAACTTTATGACATCATATTTAATAGGAAAAGTTTTTTATTGAAATTCACGGGAATTTGAGGTGTATGTTGCCCCTGCTGCCCTTTAAAATTTTCATACTTCCCAAATGTATATTTTTGTAGTGTTTCTTTTTATTATTAGATTTTACATAAATTGAGTCACATTTTGAAATCGTAATTGTAGAGAGAGAGAGAGGGTTGCAGTTAAGAATTGTTCATGATTTTCAAAAGAAATAAAAAACATTCGGTGCAGTTTAGAGTACTTTTTCCTTTGAAAAATCTTTAAAGATTCAAAACTGCACCGTTTTTTATTCCTAAGATTTCAAAATGTTACTCTTTTTATATAAAATCTAATGATTAAAAAAGCATTTGGGAAGTGAGGATTTTTTTTAGGAGCACAGACACCCAGATCTAATCCAGGCATCTTTACTTTGTTTAGATAATCAAACCCTTCTTCACGAAAATCTATTAAGATTAGAAGAATTTAAAAGCATAAGAGATATTAAAACTTGGAAAGGTTTCAATCTTTTATATCCTTAATTTATCAAAACACGTACACATATGAAGCAAAAGAAATATACTTACTTGTTTCCCAGGACTGAATGAAGGTTGATGATGATTCGTTCTTCTTCTTTAGAGAATTGGCCTCTCTTAATATCAGGCCTCAGATAATTAGTCCACCTCAGCCTACAGCTCTTGCCACACCTATTGAGACCAGCATGCTTTGGGAGTGTCCTCCAACTTCCATGCCCATGCTTTCTTATATATTCCGTAAGCTTCTCATCTTCTTCTGGTGTCCATGGCCCTTTCTTTATCACCCCACTTCTCTCCTCACAACATGGAACCCTTCCCATATTACCCTTACAATTCTATAATTCCAAGGCAAAATAACACGGAGATTTAAGCGTGTGTATGTGTGGCAGATTGATATATTATCTCTCTCAGGAGAAAATCCAAGTTATTAGAAAAGGCTTCAACTGATATAGATAGGAGATGCTGGTTTTTATAGATGCATGGTGGAATGAGATAGACAAGAGATCGGGGGGAGGGAGGGGGGAGAGAGAGAGAAGGCAAAGTGAAAGAAGCAAAGTTACGTTTAGAGGGATTATTAATTTAATCATATTTTATTTAGTCAAAGGGATGAATTATTATGGAGAGAGATTATTAATTACTAATATAATGATGAATAATATGGAAAAGGGGTAGATTAGGTGGTGGGAGTGTCGTTAAAGTAGGAGGTGAGTTGCGTGGAACTTTCTTAAAGTTCATGCATTTATATGTTTTCTACGAGTTTAGTTACAGTAAAATTATGAACGTGGCTTACTTTGACCCATTGGTTCAACCATTTTAGATTTTCGATATAACCGAGAGAGACATGGGAGATTGTAATCTCAGTTTTTCAGGCAGCATGGCCAGAAAATCGCATGGTCATGGTCGTAGCTAGCTAGGGTTGGTATGTACAACTTGGTCCTCAAGTATGTATGTGTGTGCATATGGGATGCAGTCATAGGCTCATAGTGAAAATTCAAAACTTCAAAAAATTACTCCATTCCTTTCTTAATATAAGCCTTTTGACTTTTTTTAGCCATTAAGTAAGTTAATAAGGTATTTAATCATTATATGTGCGGTATATTATTATATTTTATATTACTTCCGTCGGTCTTAAACGTAAAATCTATTTGGGGCGTAGGTTTAGTCCAAAATATAGGATATGATTCTAATTTTTGTTGATTTTTCCCTCAAATTATTATTATTGGTGTTCCCCCAACAATAATCAAGGAAGAGATGTGAGACGAAACGAGAGAAGACGGTTGGGGTGTTTTTAGAAAAAAAAAAATATACCTTACACTATCATAATTAACATCCTTAATTTAATATAATTATTTAAATATGTTCTATATTTAAGAAGGAAGGATTGAGTTAAATAAATTAGTTTAGAGAAATAATTTCAGAAAATCAATTCAAAAATAGTTTATTTAATTTTTTTATTTAGGATTTAAAAAAAAAATCAATTATATTTTTATGAACCAATAGTGTATTGTACGGTTTTGTTTTCTACACGTTGTTCGTTATGAGACAGAAAGCTAGCATGGGTTTAAAATATGATTTATGGCTTCTTGATTGATTAATTGATATGCTTCTTAATATTTAGACGGCGAACCTATATATATAGTTACTCCTGGCCAAATCTAATATAACTGGAATTTTCATGATGATAGATCTACCATTATATTCCACTAACAAGAGAAGTATAAATGTATAATATGTAATCTCACTTGTCCTTAATGCAGGAGTTATTTACTCTATTATTAAATATAAGACATATTTAACTAATTTTATTAAATTAAAGTTATTAATTATCTTAGTTAGTATGCTGTATTTTCACTAAAACAACCCAATCATTTTCCCTTATTTCCTCTCCCATCTCTTATTTTATTATTGTTGGAGGAGTACCTTTGGGAAAAAATTGAAAAAAAATTAAAATTAGATATTATATATAGAATTAAAATCAACTCTCAAAATTAAATAAGCATTCTATTTAGGAGTGGAGAGAGTACATAATAAGAGGCATACCTTTGTCTGGTCTTAAAAAGTAATTTCAATCAACTTTATCTCTCAATTATAATTTGTTCTTCAATTTACCTTAATACCTCTGACGGTCTGACCATTGCAGTTATTCCATGAAAAGATAAATGATGATTAAATATAAGTATTTTAGTTAAAGGTCAAGGTATATGTTTACTGTTAGATGTTCATATCAAATTTCATTTTAGCCCGGCAAATTTATAAAATATATTTTTAGTCCTTCAATATAATAGCCTTAAATACTGTTAATGGAAAATGTCGACCCATAAAATTTAAGTGATGACTGTAACTAAAGATGAAAAAATATGCTTGCATGTTAATTTTTAATATAATATTAATTTTAATTTTAACTCAAGTATTTAATAAAACGTTAAAATGAAAACAACTCTATATCTGCAAATGGTTTGTCACCATTTAAATGGTGATCACTTAAGTTTGATGAGTTCGCACGTTAGATGAAATTAACAATGTTAAAATTGAATGACTAAAAATACACTTTATAAATTAGAAGAATTTAAAAGGAAACTTGATGTAAATAAAACATATACTTTAACCTTAAAAACACACTTCTCACAAATAACTAATTTATTTATTTTTTTCAAAAAAATTACTTTAACTTTTTAAATTCATTCAAATTAGTGATCTAAGTCTTTGAGAGTAATACCTTTTTGGCACGTACATCACCACAATTACTGAACTTCTGTATAATCAATGTTTGTTTTGTTCCTAATTAATAAGCATATGGTAGTAATAGATACTCATCTGATCCTATTTTTAAATCACTTTTAACATATTTCACATAGAACAAGAAAAACCTTAGATCTTATTAATTTTGCTTTAAACTCTAATAAATTTTCAACTTTACCCCTATTCAATATTATCTGCACTACACTGGAACAAAGTCAACATATGATAAATGAAGAATAAAATTGTACATTCATAAGAAAAACTTAAGGTTAAATTCTAAAAACCCATGAATTTTGGAACAGATGCATATATCCCCATCTACATTTCAAAATTTAAATTTAACCCTCTGAACTTTTATTTTTTAAATTTGATGTGCACCCCCTTCTTTCAACTCACCATTACCTTTTGACGTAGATTGTTATGTCATACTAACATACAACACTTCAAATCATATGTGGTATAATATGCGACATCCTTACGTAGATTAATAATTTTATAATAACTATATAATGTTTATATAAGGGTTAAACTATAGTTTTATCATTAAAAGCCCCTAAACCCAACTGCTTCTATCTCTTTGCTGCATAAAGCTTATTTGATTCTCAAGATAACCTTAATGGGATGCCATATAGGAGATAATGATGTGTTTTATGTTAGTATGACCTGACAATTTCGTCAAAAGATAGAGGTAAGTTTAAAGTAGGGGGTTCTTAAATGAAAAAAAATGTTAAGGGTCAAATTTAAACTTTGATAATGTTGATGGGTTTATATGCGATTACTCCAAAATTTAGGAGATTTTTATAGAATTTAGCTAAAATTTAATGATGTACCCCCTTGTCCTATTTATGGGGCTATGAGCGAATGTTTTATTTGGTTCTATTTATAAATATGACCAAATAAAATATTAGGTCTCTACCATATAAATAGAACAAGAGGAGTGTTAATTACATGCACTAGGGACACGGTTATTTTTCTTTTCATGTTCCGCAAACCAATGATAAAAAACCCGGACCGTACCGGCCGGTTCAACCGTGAACCGGGCGCTGGTCCGGTCCGGGCAAGGCAAAAAACTGGATTGGAGTTTGACCCAGTCAAACCGGTTCAACCGGCGGTTGAACCGGGTTGTCACTTTTTTAAAATAAAAAATAAAAAAAATATTTTATTATAATTCACCTAATTACTAATTTTCACTTAACTCAATTTTAGAAATTAGGAAACTATAATACTTTAAATGTTATTTTACTTGCATATACTTAATATTTAATTGTTGTTGCTCTTAATATTTGTATTTTAGTATGTGGATTGTAGAATAATATTTATTTTTATGTGTAATTAACTTAAATTTTCTCTTTTTCCCTCTATAGAAACATTAAAATATTCATATTTGATGAATCATGCATACCTATCTACATTTACATTTTGATATTAGTGATTATTAATGTTAATATCAATAAAATTTTATTATTTTAATATAATCCGGTTTGACCCGGTCCGACCCCGATCCGACCATTGATCATTGAACCAGTGCCTCACCCGGTTTGATGCCCGGTCCGGTTTTTTGAACCTTGCCGCAAACTTTAGTCCTCAAACTTGCGAAAACATTAATCATTAATCAATCTACTCATAAAAGTAAATAAATATATGAAGCTTAATTAATTTGCCACTCTCTCTTATCCTTATTATAAAAGATAGTCAACATTTTTACACATACCAATAAAACATGTTGGAGTCATTTATTATGGGTATATTTAATAAAGTTTTCTATCTTTATCAGTACTCATTTATTATACACACTTTCTCTCCCCTCCTTATTTTTACTAATATACAAGGATATAAATGGAACATATGCATTTATTACTCTGACTTTTGCATATTACGAATACCTCTTATATTTTGGACCGAAAATACTGAAATTTTTGTATGTTATCTCTTACACATGAGGGAGTAGAATAGATAATGAAAAATGATCATTAATTAGTTACCGTGAATTAGCATAGGATGCTGCCGACGATTAGAGTTCTCCGATGCATATTTCGATAAACCATCATGTTGTCATCAACTTTGTCATTTTCTTGTTATATGGCAGACTGATAGATTACTATTTATATATATACCCACATTATTCAAGTCTACAACTACTCCTCAGTGTCGTTATTCTATAGTTGGATTGCCTTTTTACCTATATATACCCATATTCGTTATATTCATTTCTGGAACGTCAAAACAGCGTTTCTTATAAATTCATAGTTAATTAATATGCTAAATGGGTCAAACACTAATATATTTAACACAAAATACGGATATTGCAAGTTGATCAACATGTGTCATGCGATAGATAATTATGTACATTATATATATTTATCTACGTATAGACCATGACACAAGATCTATGGAGTAACACGAAAGTCATTCACATTTTGGACTTTGATGCTTTATTTGGTCTCCGAGTTTTATCTTTTAGATGCTTCCAGCAGAAGTAATAAAAACCACGAGTAATTGACCCATTTATTCATGATCAGTGGTGAATGTTGCTTTTTTATTTTTGGTATAAAAAATTGGCTAGTTAAGATTTAATTCCAAGTTATACTACACACACATATTTAAACACCCATATGTGTTTTATATAATGTAACACATCGGCCTTCTTCCTAGTTGATAGACTAATAATAACATCCGAGGATTGAAATTTTTAATTTCGCCGTGTTGTAAATATCAATCATGCAAAAGGTAACTATCTTGTGTATATCAGAATTAGTTATATTAGTGTGTGTGTGTGTGTGTTTTAAATATCTGTTTTAATAACTAATTTGTACTCCCTCCGGTTCTAAATATAAGATCACTTTGACTTTTTTGTGGAGATTAAGGAAGTCAAATAGACCACTTAATTTTAATGTATCTTACATGTAACTGTATTATACGATAATTTATAAGTAAGGTAAATTAGTTTTGAGGAAAAAAGATAACTATAGACATTTTAAAGTGATTAATTATGTATATTTAATTTCTCTAAAAAAAGTCAAAGTGATCTTATAATTAGGACTGGAGGGAGTATTAAAAATTATTCCCTTGATGAAAACCTTTGAAATATGTAAAATTAACAGGGAGAGTTTAAAAAGAAAAATTATAGACTCAAAAGATAAAATGAATTAGGACCAATACCATTTCTTATATTTAATATATAGTCGTATTCTTTTTATCTATTTAGAGTAGATATGCAAATAATTTCTATAGTTACATTATTATATTTATTAGGTATAAACGCTGTGATTTATTTTTCAAAGTTGGAATCACATTGTGTATATTAATATTTTTTTAAGGTTGTATTACATTTTAATGTCCTTGATTTATTTCACCTTCTCCCGATCCTAAAGTTCTTTTCTTCAAATAAAAAAATCTAATTAAATTCTCGACCAAGATTCATTAACATTGTACAGACAGGTGAGGTGTTGAGACCTCACACACGTCCTATAAATAAATTCAATTCAATATACAGGCAATTCGTATATCTTTTATACTTCCTCTATTTCTCTGCACTACTACGTAGCCTCTCTCTAATTCTTCTTTATTTAGTATTTTTGTTTTTGGATTTGTTTTTCAATGGTCGTCGAGAACTATTATAATTGTAAAAATATTATATAATCAATAACAAATAAATAATAGTATTTTTCAATTGTAATAAATCTTAATTATTAGGGTTAAAGTGTATTTTAGTCAATGATTTGTTACAAAAAGCGTGCTTGGCACAATTACTTTTAAAATGTCTATATAAGCCAACCATCTTTTAAAATAGGGCAAGTTGGCCAATAATTTATTTAAAAAAGGAGCGCCTGGCACAACAGAATTCTGTACAGTATTGGCCAAAATGCACCTTAACCCTAATTATTAAAAGAAAATCCAATGGTCGAGATATTAAGTGGCGATGAACTGAAGAAGATTTGCAATAAAAAGGCCCTTAACACCCTATTACACCGGCACAAGGGAAAAAAAAGAAAACTCTCTATGTTACTAAATATAAGATCTAATTAACTTTTTTTAAAATCTAAAAAGATAAATTATTTGTAAATTGTTTTGTCTAAATTTTTTCTTTAAATTAGTTTATTTAACTTATAAGTTAACATATAATCTATTAATACAGAAAATATGTTATAATCAGGTGGCTTATTCAACTTTCTTAATCTCTCTGAAAAAAGTCAGACCATGTTTTATATTAATAAAAGAGGGACACACATATATATAAATCCATTTCTTTTCATTGTTATATCTGATTCTCTATAAATAATTAAAATCACCACTCGGTTTCACTGACGAACTGGTCTGTCAGCTACAGGTCAATGTGTACGTATAGAGCACAAATAATAATGAAATAATCAAACTGTAATGACCAAATTAAAGGTCCAAAACAAGAAGTAGCAGCGTAGTTTTATTACGAAGGGATAATATATACATATATAAACAAATATATAAACGACTATAACATGCTTGCGTACTTTAATTTGGTTATTCCTTTTCACATTGTCTAGTTCATATTGATATAACCAAATACTTACCAAACTCATTATAGTAAAAGTAGAAGTGAACATAACATTCAGAAACTTCAGGCACGACGACGTAACTACGAGTGGAAACTTCAGAATTTGCCCAAGTCAAGGTGAAATAAACCATTGATTTATTATTCAAAATAACGTAGCACGTATCTGTTATAATATGAACACATGTGCTTTATTATCTTCGAAAAATAATAAATTCTTCATAAAAAGGCAGACAAGTGACAGTATTATATTAATACGAGACAGGGCATATGGACACGTTAATTAAGGTTTTTCACTGAAAATCAAAGGTTTGACATTTCATAGGATTAGGGTTTGGTTTTGATATCTATATATTCAAAGGGAAAAAAATTACAGGTCGAGGTTATATTATATTTATGCTCTTTCTAAGCGAGTATGACATCATTGTATGAGATTGGTCCCTGGAAAAATATAGGACGGTGAGATATGCTGGCAGTTTTCAAAATCTTACCTCATCTTTTGTTCCATTTTATGCCTATTTGGATAACCAACCATGCATTAATATAATCAACAAAGAACAAAGAAGAAGATATGGTCGCTAGGATTGGAAAAAAGAAGATGAAGAAGAAGCGAAGAAATGAGGTCTATTAATGATTTAAGAAGATATTCATGCATTTCAATTACTTATCGAACTTGGTTTCCTTAAAATTAAAATAGAACCTATATATGATTAGTTGCATATATGTACTTGTGTGTGTGTGTTGTTGTTGAAAACGATTGTGTGCACTATGCCTCATCCGACAATAGCAAGAATTTGAGAGCATGAAAGCCACTTAGATAACGTGTTCAATTAAATAATACACTTCTCCCATTTTTAATGTAGAAGTTAAATAATTAATGTGTAGTGTGTATTAACAAAAGGGTTTTAAGGTGCAATTAACACCTTTAAATATTTATTTATATGCACCCAATGCACTAAAATATCTTGAGGTGCAATTTTACTTTTGAAATGTCAAACACTACTACAAAAAGCCCATTTCTTGTCCCTAATTAACGTCAGTCAATTATAAAACTGACATTGAAAATAACTCAGTGGCATTTTTGTAACTAAATATCAGGCTGAGGAAGAAACCACGTCACAATAATGGGAGAAATCTGAAGTGGTATAACGTTGTGAGAAACCACGTCACATATTTGTAATATGTGACGTGATTTACTATCAGGTTTTTAATTTTTTTTATAAGAAACAACGTCACATATAGAAAATATGTGATGTGGTTTGCTATCAGGTTTTAATTTTTTTTTATAAGAAACCACGTCACATATTTTCTATATGTGACGTGGTTACTTAAAAAAAATATATTAAAACCTTCAGAAACCTTCAGCTCTACCTTCATTATTGCTGAAATTTTCGTCATTGCCGCGCGCAGAAACCTTCAGCTCCCCAGAAAAATTTGAAGTCACCCGCCCTCAGCTCTCTCCCTCACCCTTCAGCTCTCTCCTCTCTCCCTTACCCCTCAACTTCGTCTTCATCTGCATGCATTGAAGAAATAAAAAAAACCCCTGCTTCATCTCCCTCATCCCTCAGCTTCGTCTTCATTGTCTCGCTCCCTCAGATCTCAGCTCTCTCCCTCAGCTCGTCCTTCAGGTCTCTCACTCCCTCAGCTCTCTCGCTCAGCTCGTCCGCTCACAGGTGCTTATTTTGTAATTTATTTTGGCTCTTGCACTGAATTTGTATAATGGGGCTTATTCTTGGCCCTTGCCCATAATGGTTATTGCTCTCTTTTTTGTTTGGAATTCCATTTTTTTGCCAGCGTTTGGGATTATTGCATTCTTGTTCTTTTAGTTTGAAATCATTTCATTATTCTTGTGTTACTTCAATGGCTGTTGTTTAGATGCTCTCTGCTCAGTGGGTTATCAATTACTTTATCATATCCTTCACACTTTGTACAATTACTTATCAATTTTTCCATAGTGAGTATTTAATTTACTAATTGTAGAGCAATGTTTAATTTCCATCAAATGAGGGTGAAATTATAGGTTTTGTAATTACTGATTGGTGTTGAATTAGTAATGGTATGCTTTTGTATTTACTGGACTGAAATTGGATTGTAAATGTAATTTTTGGATGTCACATTTACAAGGGGAAACTCTGGCAAATTTTTTAAAAAATTTCATGAAGTGAAGTTAAGTGTATGGCTTGCCCATTTCTTCACAAGGTAGTGAACTAAACTTGACTAATTTGTTGGACATATGGCATAGGTTAATTAGAATGGATCGTAGTTGGATGCATGCATTGAGAACCACTAAAGAGTATCAAATAGGGGTGGAAGAATTTATTGAATTTGCCAAAAGAAACATGCCTAGTAAGAATGGCATGTATCGATGCCCTTATGTGAATTGTGTAAATGCTTATTGTAAGAGCGTTGATGATATAAGGGATCACCTTCTTTGTGATGGGATCAATCTCCGTTATAAGAAGTGGTTTTGGCATGAGGAATTGGGAAGTACCGTATATGTGTTCACGTCACAAAATGTAGAAGCAGCTGTGGATGATGTTTGTGATGATGGAATGGACGAGATGATCAATGACATTGGGGCGAAGTCATTTTCTGTGGTTAATGAGTTTAACAAGTTGCGGAGTGATGCAGAGACACCGTTGTTCCCGGGATGTACTAAGTATACTCGGTTGACCGGCGTCCTGAATAAATTAGTCCCATATATATGTACTAATTTTGGTTCCATTTTAGGGGTATATCTCAGTGGCATTCAATGGAAGAAACTGGTGAAGAACATCAAGACGTCGTGCTACAAAGATCTAGAGTAAGTACTTTTGATTTAAATTCTTTCAATGTTAGTCAATTGAGATTTATTAAATTGATTGCTATTAATTTATACCGTTTCTTGTGATTGAAGTGCCCTAGGCAACCGACCAATAAGGAGTGCGGATATTACGTCATGAAATATATTTCTGACATTATTATTAGTGAACGAACCGAATCATTCTCACAGGTATAAGTTAAATTTTTGTATGATTGATACAGTTAATACATTAATATATAATGCTTTATATAATTTCTTTGCATTGATCATCACATCTTTATTGTTGCAGTTTTATGATACCAACACATTTACAGATGAAGATCTTGATTCAATTCGTGATAATGTTGCTGAATTTTTGCTTTCGGAATTGGTTAGTAGAGATGATTGATCATTGTACAAAATATTAAATTGTGTAACACTAATGGTTTGTGAAGTAGTAGTAAACACAAGTTATATATGGTTAGTATGATTCATTACTTATGTTAGCTTAGTTGATTGCTATTTGTGGTGTAATATCTGTTTTCTGAGACAGCAAAAACAAGAAAAAGAAAATGGGATCAAACGAAAATATTAAAATTTAATTTAAAAAAAAAATCCGCGTCACATTTTTAGAAACATGTGACGTGAAATATCCTGGAAAGAAACCACGTCACTTATTAGCCAAATAAGTGACGTGATTTCGGAGAAACCACGTGACACGTCAAGTGGTTTCTCCGAAATCACGTCAGTTATTTGGCTAATAAGTGACGTGGTTTCTTCACACCACATTCCACGTCACATGTTTTGAAATCTTAGCCATTTAATAAAAAAAAATTATTCAGGGACTTATCTACGTCGCTTGTTTCATAAGTTGTGAAGTGGAAAATATGACTTTCCACGTCCCCTATTTTAAGTGAAATAAAATCTCCATTTTTTCTAAGTCACTACTTTTTATGTCACATAAAAAAATGACATTAAAACCCCGAAATAACAGACTTAGAATCCCCTTTCTGCAGTAGAAAAAAATAGATCAATTTCACTATTTATCTTACAGTTACCAAGCACTTGTTTACTCTCTTATTCCCCATTTTTCTTAAAGAAAGCTTCCATGCCCCCCCCCCCCCCCAACTAATTCTCTTCCTCCATAGCAACTATGAGCATCAAGATTACTGTCATTGAAGCTCCCGGTCTTGTCGCAACTCGGCACTCGGGAATTTCAACCAGAAGGTCCTCTATGAATGCACATTGAATCATATTTTAGAGTGTTGGATGAACCCTAACTTTTAAAGAAGTAAGTTAAATTAATTATTCAAGAAAAATGTGTTGGCTAGTCTTCCTTAAAAACCTCTTTTATTTGTGCTTCCGTACATTAATAAATTTCCCATTTATCCGTTCTCTTAATCTTTATTCTGGAGAAATTCTTACGTGAACTCGGTGTATCACGTCATTTGTGGTCTAACCAATCATAAGTAAGTACATCAGCTCTGACGTGGAATTTTCAATCTGACTTGGTAGCCTAAAAAAATTAACTGATAAAAAAAATTCAATCTCATGTTTTCAATTTTTTTTATTTTACAAGTAAAAAAAAATATTTTTATCAGTTAGTTGATTTTTTTTAAGTTACCCAATCAGATTGAAAATTCCAAGTCATATCTTATATATTTACTTGTGATTGATCAGATCACAAATGACGTGGTATACCGGGTTCACGCAAGAAATCCTCTTTTATTCTGTTCTGTTAATTAGACAAATTGCATTACATAGAGTGTAATGTTGGTTTTATGATCAATAAGCAATATATGGGCCTAATTTGAAGTTTACTTTCCTTAAGAAAAATTGAAACATCTAAATGAAACATTTAAGGTTTAATTTTAAAAATGCAATGAGACGAAAATGTATCCTAAACGTTGAAAACAAATGGTTCTCCAAAAATATATAAATCTCTGGTCTGTGGTTGGTTTCCCAAAGATCTTGGCCAATAAATTATTTATTTATTTTATAACTATGTGGAGGCTGCCAACGAACAGGGTATGGAGATAATACAAAAAGACACGACATGAATGAAAATACACCTAACAAAAAGTTATAAATTAGCAACAAATATTCACCGCACGAAACGTATCATAAAAAAGGTTGAGGCCATGGTCCCCTTGAGATTTTAATTTTTTCTCCAAAAAAAAAAAAAAAAAAACTAGATAAAGAATGCGTCATTTTGGCTGCAACTCATCACTTATACGTATATACCTTTACTTCACAATATTCTTCATAACTACACCAAAGTTATTAGAGGGGTTTGGTTCAAATTGAGCAGGACTTCTCTCTTTTCTTTATCTTTGTTGATTGAATTAAATGAAGTAAAAAAACAAAGCAGAAAATATTTTTTCTAGAAGAATTCCATGGGAAAGTCGAGCTTTTTGCTCATGGTTATTGATCCATATCATTACAAAAAACAATAGGTTAGTGATTAAATTTGTCTTAAAATTTATCACAAAAAATCCAGCCGTTAATTCACTGTTTCTTTTGTAGTGTAAGATAAACAAGATATTGCTTTCATTTGAACCGAAAGAATTTATCTTTGATTACTTCAACTACTATATGTCAAGATTAATGTTACTGAATCAAATCAAAGTATGTGGGCATCTCAAACTGGTTGGATCAGAAATTAATGTTGATGGGTTGTCGATTATAGAGGATCTGCTACATGTATATATGTTCCAAGTTCCAACAGAGACAAGGGATTTTTGCTAGAAAGTTAAGAATTGTTTGATTTTGTTTTTAGTTTTTTTGTACTTAAAATATTTTAAGAAATTGTTTTTAGAGCAAGTTTTGAAAAGAAAAAAGTATT
Source organism: Mimosa bimucronata (assembly GCA_037074515.1). Classification (NCBI taxonomy): domain Eukaryota; kingdom Viridiplantae; phylum Streptophyta; class Magnoliopsida; order Fabales; family Fabaceae; genus Mimosa; species Mimosa bimucronata. The sequence continues at coordinate 25,850,766 of CM073447.1, forward strand.
TGGATGATTGCTCTGAAAAATCATAGTTGAGAAAAAAAGATATAAAAATTACTTGAAATGATTGTCCTAAAATATCATATTTGAGGAGATGACATAGACCGATCATGCTAAAAAATAGAGACGACGATGAGACCAAAATTAGATTAGTGAGGCATGGATGAGTTCAAGCTTGAGAGAAGAGGGCTCAAGAGTTGAAGGAAGATGGATTGTGCTATGCTTTTTGCCCAACCTTATAGAATGAAAAACTATTTTATAGAAAAAACAAAAACATTTAAAAATTGATCTATTTTTATTTTATTTCTAGAAACATATTACTATTTTTTGTTTTGCAAAATTCTTCATTCAAAATAATTATCAAACAATATTTTTAAAAAAAAAAGGTTTTAGAAATAAGAAATCAATCAACGCCTTATAATATATACCTCTTCTCTCTTATACCATCGATGAGGTTTTATATATCATAGAAGATTTAAAAATTCTATCGAGACATGAAAAGTGTGGAAATGACACAAAGAGGCACAAGAACTTGTTTTCGAATCATCCGCTCATGAGTATTGTCAAGGACATAAAAAAAATTAATCATACATAATTGGATTGTAAATAATTTTGACTTTGGTTTGAGAAAAATAATAAATAAATGTGCTGATTGGTTCGCCACGCCCATTCAAGAATGATACATTTGAAATGTATCTTTTTTTTTTTTTTTTTTTTTTGCATCATTTAAAATGTATCACTCATACTCAACGGAGGCTATTTAGGGAATTAGGGATATTATGGTTGCTCATGTGTAATGATCTAGTTTCATGTACGTGATTTTTTTTTTTGTCATCAGGGCCTTGTATTAAAAAAATTATTATGGAAAATTTATTTATTTTATCTTTTAATTATTTATCTCGACATTAATTATTACTTTTTACTTTCGACCTAATTTTCAATCAAGTTGGAGTTAGTTTCTTCTAAAATCTTTCTATTGTTAAATCTTAGAAAACACTATCATCTACATTCGTTCGTTTTATGATTTAGTGAAATACCTTTATATTTTATTATTACAGACTTTGCATCTTTAAATTTGTACACTGATACCTTCATTTTAGTCTTATAATTAGGTTTCAGACTTGGAAAAATTATTCTCCTTTTATATCTTGCCTCCTCCTTTGACTCACAAGGCAATGATTAGAAGTTGTTTTTATGAGACCAATTCAACGGCCCAATTATTTTAACGTTCAGCAGCTAATTATATTTTTGAGAAAAAAATTGCGAACAAAATACTACTCTCTCATGTCTTAAATATAGTACATAATTATCTAATTTGATAAGATTAAGGTTGTTGGTTAAGTTAGTTGAAATCGCATGATATTACCAAAATACCATAACTATTCACCTTTATTCTCACACCTCTCTCTTATTTATTTATTATTAAGAAGCATAATATGGATAATTTAGAAAAACGTTGAAAAAAATATCTTATATTTAGGATCAAAATTTTCTCCCCAAATAGGTCCTTTATTTAGGAGCAGACAAAGTATATAAAATTTGCCAAATAAATTATGGCAGAAAAATCTACCAAAGAAATTACTCTCTAATTAATGGAGTGATGAGATACTTTAATTGTATGTTTTCAAATATAATCTCTGTGGGGTCTGTGGCAGACATGGATATGTTTGTTGTGACAGATTCAAGGGGCAATTCATAGTACGAAAATAATTGAAAATATAATTCGAAAATAATTTTTAATTAATATATATGATGTTCTAAGTTCTATCATGAACATATCCACCACACACTAATATATTGTTTAGGTGACTTCGGATTATGCAGTTAACTTGATGTATGTACTCTAGAATATATTTGAAAAGCCTTTTAATAATTATCCAAAAAAAACCTCAGTAGCCTAATGAAAGGTGGTCAGCTATAATGTATTGTCAATTACTAAAAATATCAAATAATTAAGTTGAAGACGTTCAACCAATAAGATTAAAATAACTTATCACACACTTCACTTAATATATGCCTCAAATTCAAAGTTTTTGATAATTACTTTGTCAAAAAATTAGGTGAGTTTTAAGGGTGGACTATATATTCGAAACTAAAGAACATTCTAGTAGTTTTTCGGTCTCTTCAACTTGGCGAATCCATTCATGAAACTATTTGGATGAATGATTTTGAATTTGGGATAAAAATCTCCGTGTACTAACTAATTCACAAGATTATGGCATAACAAAACTTTGTTTAAGAAAAGAAATTCACGATAAACATGACAAGACATTTCATCATAAGAATTAACCCAGTAGGATTTATGTTTATTTACATTCTCTCAAGTAATTTGATATTGCTTTATCAGCTTACATGAACCTCAAATTGTTCACTTGACTAGCCCCATAAAGATAAGTAATCTTTGTCTGGAATAAGATATCTCAAAAAAAAAAAAAAAGAACTAGCTCTATATAATACATAAAATTTAAGTAAGCAACATCTAACCATATAATGTGTGCTTTCCTAGACAATTTTTACTTCCAATAACACAATTTAACCTAGAAAGAGTGAAAATCAAGTCCTCTTCAATTAATCCCTTGTGAACTAAGCTCCTATTTCCTCCCAGCTTATTTTACAATAACCAGAGGTAATACAGATAAGAAAGGAGTGGAGTACTGAACATAAATAGCCCTTTTATACTTCTATAACATTTATTGCCAACATACAACCACAGATTCCAATCTTTATGAATGCAAGGGAGGACAAGAAATAATACAAAATCACAGCAAAGCTTTTGTAGGCCATTCTGTTTGTCTTCCAATATTATGTTATAATCGCTGGTTTTGTTGAAGATTGACTAATTTAAAATATGCTCCATTTTTGTTCTCTATAAGACTTGAATGAGTCCCTTGCTCTATAATCTTACCGTTCTGCAGAACTGAGATTTGATCTGCATGTTTTATAGTGGATAGCCTGTGTGCCACCATAATCGTTGTCCTGTTCTGCATCAAACTGTCCAGAGCTTGCTGCACCACACGCTCAGATTCAACATCAAGTGCACTAGTGGCTTCATCTAGCAGCAAGATTTCTGGGTTCTTTAAAACAGCTCTGGCTATGGCTACCCTTTGTCTCTGGCCGCCAGAGAGTTGTATGCCTCGTTCGCCCACATTGGTACTGTAGCCACCCGGAAGAGAACTGATAAAACTGTGGGCATTGGCAAGCTTAGCTGCTTCAATTACCTCTGAGTCAGAAGCTCCTTCCCTTCCATATAGAATGTTTTCATGGATTGATGTTGCAAAAAGGGCGGGCTCTTGTTGCACAAGACCAATGTGCTTCCTCAGAGACTTCAAATGGAGTCTCCTAATGTCTTTTCCTGCAGAATTTGATACCAGTCAACAAAAAATTGATAGGCCAACTTTATTACAAATTAATAGATAAACAAATTTGTAAGGAGATAACACTAAAAAAACATGCTGTTGTGGTTATAATTATATGCCTAATTGTCTATATTAGTGATAATGGTTCAGTTTACTAATTTTTTGTTAGCACAGTTTAACAAAGATTTTCTGAGAAGAAATATAATTTGAAAATGTATCTCCATTTTGTCTGCTTCTCTTGATGAATACAATGTAATCGTGCATGCAAATGCTTGGTGGGCCTTGACTATTTTACTTTTTCTTTCCCATTTTCCTCATTTTAATTTTTTTCCTTCCCCTATAGGAAATAAACTTAAGAATCAATAAAGTTTTGATTGGCCAAAGATCTTACCATCAATCATCACTCTCCCAGACGATGGATCATAAAATCTGAGTATAAGGGAGATGACAGAGCTTTTACCAGAACCACTTTGTCCCACTAAGGCAATACTCTTGCCTGAAGGCACTTTCAGATTAAAATCTTTAAAAATCACTACATCAGGCCTTGAAGGGTAACTGAAATGGATGCTTTTTAACTCGATTCTTCCCTCCACCATCTTAAGCTCTTCTCCGGCATCGACCATCATTCCTGACTTCCTATCCATCACTTCAAAAACTGAAGCAACCATTTGGTTCCCTTTCAAAAGGTCTGGGGCCAGTGCCAACGTCTCCCCCATGCCCAATGCAGTTACTATTAGAACCATAAATGACTTCATGACAGATTTAAAGCTAGCCAGCTCCTTACCCATCAAAACAGAACCATACCTGATGAAAATGTATGTCAGTCTCAGCACAAAAATAACCGCCATTAAGTAGATCATCCTACAGCATAGTGAAGAAAGAATGATGCTAAAGTATATACCACAAGGCAAGCCCATAGGAAGAGAAAATGAAGAACTGTGAAATGCCATAGAATATGCCAGAGATTTGCCCCCGTTTAAATGAGAGCTTAGAAGGCTCGACAAGCTCATTAGCATAAAGTTTTAGGACCTTTTCTTCAGAGCAAAATGCAGCAATAGTACGTATGTTACTGACAGCTTCTCCAGCCAGCATGTTGGCTTTTAGATATGCTGTGCTCAAGTTGCCACCAAAGCCTTTCATGAAAAGTTTCTGAAATAATGAGAGGAAGTTATTTAGACTCTAAAACACATGTGCTAGTTTCTTCTGACGTAACTTTGAAAACTGGATACAAGAGAAAACCTCGCTGATGTGACCACTGATGATCAAAGGGTATGTGGCCAAGACAACTAGTGTTATCCTCCAGTTCAACATGAAGGCAATAATAAATGAAGCAACAACTAGACCAACATTCTGTAGTAGAATTGTAGACCGATCAACAACTATAGTTCGGAATAAAGTTGCATCCATCTCTAAGCGTGATGATAGCATTGAACTTGTGTTGTTTGTATCATCAAACCAGCCAATTTCATTTTTCAAAATAGCTGCAGCCAGATAAATAGATGAAGTAAGGTGAAATAAGGAGATCACTAAATTTGAATCCATGACAGCTGAGGAGTTCAAGACTTGAAATTTAAAAGTAAAAAAGGAAGTCATCATTAAGTTTGATCATGAACACTTGTTCAAGAAAAGCCTTAAAGATATATAAAATATCAGAATGTTTTTACAAAGCATTCAGGACCACTTTTCTGCTATGATCATATGCTTATAAAATCATAAGGAAGGTCAAAAGTAACTTTTTAAATTAAGACATATTGACAATTGATGGCAATCACATTACCAGAAAACATCATTTCTCGCACACGAAGAGTAAGTCTTTCGCCCATGATTCCAAAAGAAAGATGCTCAATTGCATGGACAATAATAGTCACTATTGCCCCCCCACAAAATAGAAAAGTGATTCGTTTAACCTCATGACGCGTTGTATCCCAGTCCATATAGTATGATACAAGAGCATGAGAGATTCCAAGAGCGAAAAGTGGCATTTGAGCTCCAGCAATAAATGCACAAAATGTGCCAAAAACCCCATAAAACCAGTCAGGTGCAATCATTGAATACAGTCTTTTCACAGAAACATGAGTTGATTTTGCTACACTTTCCACTTCATCAGTACAAATGCGGCCTAAAGACTCTTTATCTGACCGAAAACTTCCGCCAAGGCTTGTTGTACAGGAAAATTCTCTTGAGTGCCTTATGCAAGAAGGAACAGAAGTTTATAATCATAACTAGGATACTAGAGGACTTACAACTGTAATAGATTATGTAGAAAGCGATAGCAGAGGATGCCTAAGAATTCCTAAGAGCTTAAGCTTTTGGGAACAATCAATTCTTGTCACTAATAAGCAAACACTAAGCCAATAACCTTTCAATAGAAGGATGCCAATACATCATAGTTCATATGTTGAATCATGTGGATAAGATATGTCAAATATGGTAATTGCAATTATGGTAGATGCAAGCTTTTTAAATGCCCCAGTGGTAATGAAGTACCTTGGTGCCACACTGGGTGTAGGACCATCTGGCTGATGGCTTTGCGAAGAAGCTTTCTCCTGAAGTTGAACGAGAGATGCATATGCACTATGTGGGTTAGAAATGAGCCCCTCGTGGCTATTAATTTCTACAATTCTCCCTCCCTGAATAACAGCAATCATATCTGCATTCCTAATTGTAGAAAGTCTGTGTGCCACTATGACAGTTGTTCTACCAACCATGACACGATCAAGAGCTTCCTGTACACTCTTCTCAGATTCCGCATCCAGAGCACTGGTAGCTTCATCCAATAAAAGAATTGATGGGTTCTTCAAAATGGCTCGAGATATTGCAATCCTTTGTTTTTGTCCGCCTGAAAGTTGTATCCCTCTCTCACCAACCTGCCAATCACACTTAGTCTTACCTCTTGAAGCAACACATCCATCAAGTTTTACAATTTTTGAGTTACAAAACCATTTTTGTACCTTATTTAACAATTTAATTTTACACATACTTATTACACGTCAAAGTATAACTTTGATTGTCACCAAAAGAAGGTACTCCCTCTTGTCCTTAATGTAAGACGGGAAGTAAAATAAGTAGGTTAATCTTAACATATGGGATATATTATTAGATTATGTATTAGTTTATAAGTCAAACAAGCTAATTTGGAGAAAAAAGTCAAGTAAATCAATTTATAAGTGATTTATTTAGCTTTATTAGGATTTCCAAAAAGGTCCACGTCTTATATTTAGAACAGGAGGGAGTATAATTTTGACGTTTATTTGTATTTTCCAGTCTGCAGCCAGCAGTTTCTTTTGTAGAACTGAAATATTAACAAGGTCAAATTTCTTCAAATAGATGAAACCAAATGAAATCCTAAATCTTTTAAAATACCAGTATGATTTTCAAATTTCAACAGGAAATTCCTTTAGTTCCCTCTTCCTTCAAGGCAACATGCTTCAAAAGAAGAAATGCTGATGATAGATAGGCACCTGGAACCCCACCAGGGCACATGACATTACATCATTTAAAAAACTTCTCTGCTATTTAATATCAAAATGTGAAGGATTTATAGATTATATCATCAATCTTACCTGAGTTTCCAATTTTTCAGGAAGATTGTTAATGAAAGACTCAGCATCTGAAAGCTTCACAGCATGTTCAAGTTCTTCAAATGTGGCATCATTTTTCCCATACAGAATATTTTCTCTTATGCTTGCGGTAAAAAGGGCAGGTTCTTGATTGACCAGCCCAATTTGACTTCTTAGCCATTTAAGATCCAGTTCCCAGATATCATTCTCATCTAATAGTATTTGTCCAGAAAGGGGTTCGTAGAAGCGCTCAATCAGGGATATAATAGTGCTCTTTCCTGACCCACTTCCTCCTACTAAGGCTACAACTTTGGCAGGTGGAATGTCAAGACAGAGTTTGTTGAAAATAGCTATATCAGGACGAGATGGATAACTGAAACAGACATCTTTAAATTGGATGTGACCATCCAATTTACTTAATCTGCGACTAGTTTTTGAGCTGATTTTGCTCACTGTTTCCCTTTCGATCATCTCAAAAATGGGATAGGCTGCTGCCTTAGCTCGCATAAAAGCAGATATATCTGTTGCTGCCTGCCCAAGTGACCTGAGAAGCAAAACCATGACCTTCAGAAATCTTACCTTGTGATAATGATCTATAAACAAGAATTCAAGCTAATTTAACAGCTACATAACATACTGAACCTACTCCAAAGATTATGCAATGATAGGAATTTTCTGAACCTCTCATTACAACTAACTCAGATATAATGTCAATTATAAGCTGGGTAGATTAATATTTGCATGATAGTTACAAGCAACATATTAATTGAAAAAAAAAGATAGAGTTATACTTCTTAACAAGCAAACGATGTGTAGTGTAATAAAGCAGGAGGTCCTGGATTAACTACTAATGGAAGGATTATGACAGCATTGGAAGTTAAATCAGTGGGATGATATAGTTGAATCGCATCAAGACTACTCATCTGTTACATTGTGGTTGCAAATTCTGGACTACCTTAACTCAACTGCAACGAGCCTTGGTTGCAAATATAAGTTTTTTTTCTAAGCAAAAAACATAATAAAAGTTACGGGTAATTAATTACAGGACCTGTGTAAGGAACTTAATTAATATGAGGTCCCACGAAATCGCGTAATTAATTTCAGATCCCTGACACGAAGTTGTTATCGCATTCTCATTAAGTTATTATCGTAAGCCAAATAGTTGTTATCGTCTGGTCAAAAGTTGTTATTGAATTTTCAATCACTAACAACTGAATAAGCAAGCGATAACAACTTAATGAGCATGTATAACAACTTGTGGCTAACCATAACAATTAAATGAGCGTGCGTAAAAACTGTTGTTCAGTAACAACTTTTGAGTTGCTGATAACAACTGAATAAACAAGCGATAACAACATTGTGGGGCCAGAGATTAATTATGCGATTTCGCGTGGGACCTCATGATAATTAAGTTCCTTACAAGAGACTTATAATTAATTTTCCCTAAAATTTATTGCTGCATGAGTGCATTATAACAATTACTGATCTATTGAATAGCACAAACAATTTTAAAAACCCCGGCAGAGGGTGCTAGACCAGGATAGTACTTGAGAGAAAATTGAAGTGATTAAGGGTATTTAAGAAGAAACTATAATGATTTGGGGAACCGACATAAAGATAAAAATGAGTAGAGAATCCAAATTTTCATTCTACAAGGTAGCTCCATCAGTGCCGATAGCATCGACAAAGAATGTTACATATACTAAGTGTGAAATTAAATAAAAAAGGAAAAAGAAAACTTAATTATTCTATCATCAAGAAGTATTATCCACTCCAATATTATGCACATTAGAAGATAATGTGACGGTGAAGTCTGCATAAAACAGAAGGCAAAGATGCTTACAGGCCAGAGATAACAACATTGAGCATGGTAGTAAAAGACTCGCCTCCATTGGCGATTTTCTTGTGAACAATGACACTAGTGAACCAAACAAGCAAAGCCCATGACAGAAACAGGACACAATGCACGGAGCCTAGTCCAAGCCCCTTTGCTAAATCTGCTTTCCGACCATTCTTATAAGTATTCACAAGAGCCGCTTTATATGATCTCACCGCTCTCTCTTCTCCGGCAAATGCCTGAACCGTTCTGACATTCCCAATCACCTGAAACCCACAAAAAAGAAACCAAATGTTGAAAAATGATTAAATGTGTGTGTATACATGTGTTAAGTTTGTCTTACACACAAACTTAAGCAAATGTGATAAGACTTATCTCAACATTACTTACCATTCATCCATCTTTCAATCCTCCGAACTTTGTCTTAATATTCTCCCTCATTTTTTTTCTTTTTTAAGTCTTAGAAGCCTCGGGTTGTGTCTTTTTTTTTATTTGCTTGGGCTTGCACTTTTTGCTATAAGACCAGCAGTATTATATGGTAGTGAATGTTGGGTTTTGAAGGGTCAACATGAACATAAAATGGGGGTAGCTGAAATGAGGATGTTGAGATGGATGTGTGGTAACACAAGAAAGGATAAGATTCGGAATGATCATATACGCGAACGAGTTGGAGTGGCACCTATCAGTGAGAAAATGGTAGAAAATCGTTTGAGGTGGTTTGGACATGTACAAAGAAGGCCATTAGATGCGCCAGTGAGGAGGGTAGATCAAACAGTCTGGAGTCCGATTAAGAGAGGAAGGGGGAGACCGAGGCTTACACTTAATGAAGTTGTAGAGCGAGATCTTTTAATAAATAATATATCTAAAGATTTGGTTTCCGATAGAGCACAATGGCGTCGTGCGATCCATGTAGCCGACCCCACTTAGTGGGATAAGGCTTTGTTGTTGTTGTTGTTGTTGTTGCTTGGGCTTGCACTTTTTGCTTAGTCTCAGAAACGCCTCAACTATATTAATATTAATATTTTTTTTCATCTCACCGATCAAATGACTCTGATACCGTATCAAAATAATGATTAAATGTCCGTGTGTGTTATGTTTGTCTTTCTTCTATCATTTCACTCTTATCACTCCTAAACTAATCATTTCATACAATTCACTTCAAGGATTTGGACAGGAAAAATCAGCAAGATGCGTAATATTGAGGAGTGCTTTTGAGAAAAATACCTCTTGGGCGATTTCACCGGCCCTAACGTAGGCTTTTCTGACTTGGGCGATGAGGCCGAAGGAGACATAAGCATAAAGACCTCCGGCGAGGGCAATGAAGGGAACAATGGCAAGTGTGACAAGACTGATCTGCCATATTCTGGCGAACCCAATGGCAAATCCAGCGATGAATCGGCTTATGAAGTGCAAGACATTTCCTGCCTGCCATATCAAAATGATGCATTACAAAACTCTTTGAGGTTTTTCTTTTACCTGCCATTCATATTCATATTCATATTCATATTCATATGGCCGTTATCAGCATCCAAGAGAGAGAACTAGACCACACTGGGTGAGGCTGGTGCTGGTGATAAAATTTTTAAAAATTAATATAAAGTGTAATAATATAATATAGCTTCTTAAATTTTTTTCTCTCAAATCTTGGGAAAATCCACAAAAATAACATTGAAAATGGAAGAGGACACTTGGTACGTTAAATTTGAGAAATTTTAAATCAGACACAGGAGGTACTTAATTTTGGATCTTATACAAAAACACAAAGGGACAATTGCACATAAGTCCCAAACAAGAGAATTAATTTTAGAGAGGTCCCAAGGAGCTGTTAATGATAGCTATTAACAACTGCAATAGCCTTGGTTAACAAGTGAAGGAGTTGTTAATGGACCTGTCTGAAATTAATTCTCTTGCTTGGGACCTATTTGCAATTCTCCCAAACACAAATGCCCATATAATTATCAAATAACACAAGTATTCACAAGTTTAATATAGATGTTTTAAACTTGATTATAACGATTTTCGATTTTTATGTTAACAATTCATGATTGCAGCTTTTACTATTAAAATTAACATGGCATATGTTAGAAAATCCCTTTCTATGTTAACAATTCATGATTCCAGCTTTTGCCATTAGGAATTAACAAGATATATGTTGGAAAATCCCTTCATACTAGTGTTCGCAAGTTCAACATAAGAATTTTTCAACTAGATTGTGACGATTTTCAAATTCATATCAACAATTCACAACTCCAACTTTTTCAATTAAAAATTGACAAGACATATATTGTAAAATTCACTTATACTAGTGTTCACAAGTTCGACATATAAATTTTCAACTTGATCATAAAAATTTTCAAGATTAATTATATTAACAATTTGCAACTCCAATTGTTGGGGGCATTTGTGCTTTTTAAAGAATTGATTTTTTCTTTTCCATTTTTAAAGAGATTTTTGTGGGATTTTCTCAAATTTTTTTTTATGATTAATCTAGTTTTAATGTTTAAAAAAATAACTTATTTTTATTTTGAGTCACGTACAAATGAAATTGATTAATACTATAATTTTCAAGAATAAATTAATAAATACCAACTTAAATTGATACATTTTTATAAATTTACCTTATTAAAGTTTTATTCCTATGGGTTTATAAGTTAGTCTCACCGCTTACGTATCTCTCTTTTTCTAACGAGAATTATATAATATGTTCTTTTAAAATATGTGTCACTAAATATCTTACAAGACTTATGAAAGGGTTTTATTTTTTTGTATAATTAAGGTGAAGTTCGGATTCTTCCGTAATTTTAATGTATATTAGTTTCTATTTTTATCCCTAATTAATTTTGTGTATACTGTATATCATCTTTGATTTTTCACTCATTTTCTCTAATCTTTCTTTTTTCACGTGCTCTCTCCTACTCACACTTTCCATAAATAAATGTGTTTAGAAAAATAATTACATTTTTAACATATTTATTGTGTATAAACCCATTTTCACAAGTTTTTTATTTTCATAATTTAGTTTTTAAATGGTTAATATAACTTTGGATCATTTAACTTTAAATCAATTTGAATTTTAATTCCTGAACTTTAAAATTCACGGTTTTAACTATTGAACTTTTAATTAATTTTGGTTTTAACTTCTAAACTTTATATTGGTAGTTTTGGTTTATCAACCTTATATCAATTATAACCATTAGCTCCTAGTTTTTTAAGTTTTTATTAAAGTTCAGGGACTTAAATTAAAATTGACTAAAAATTTAAAGACTAAACCATCGATTGTAAAGTTCAAGGACCAAGACCAAAATTGAACAAAAGTTTAAATATCAAAATCACCTATTTTAAAATTCATAGATCAAAACCAAAATTGAATGAAAATTCAATATCTAAAAGTTGTATTAACCCTAATTTAAGTAAGGATTAGAGAAGATGTTTACATCAAAATTAACTATGGGAGCCTCAGAGGCCATATATAATGCAGCTGCCCTAGAAAGCTGAACCTTGAGGCCAACCAACATCACTGATACTGACAATATTGCATTGAATTTTCACCGACCCAATAACACAATAGACAATAGACATAAAGATTTGTGTCAGAAACTCTGCTTCTTATTATTAAACTCCCAACTCAGCCATTAATCTTTCAGTACTACACACTAGTATTCATTGAAAACGAAAGTTTCATTAAAAAAATGGGGTCAATTGTTGAAGACAAAAAGAAAACCATTGTGTTTGTTCATTAATGTTCAGACGTTTTCCCCCTCTTTTCCCTGTTGTAGTAATGCAGCAGGAAGAGGAAGAGGAGGAGGTAGCCATTAATCAATACAAATAGCAGTACCTTCTCAGAAAGTGCATCTTGAACAACAAGAATCTCACTAGAAATTGCAGAAATGACCTCCCCAGTTGAAGCTTCTGTATCAAACAAACTTATGTCTTGATTCAACATTGATCTTAAATAAGCCATTCTCATCTTCCCTGTCTGTCTTTCCCCAGTATGCATCCAACATGCCACCTCTATATATACATAGCCCAAATTAAACAAACAAATAAACATGATTTTAACAAATCACCAATGATTTTAAAAAGCGTTCGTTAATTTAAGAGCACACATCGAGTTCATTTACCTGTCCAAGACGAAAATAAGATTACTATACTCAGATACACAAAATCCAACGAATACTGCAAAAATTGCAAGCCAAGGCAAATGGTCAAAAACACTTTTGGAAGAGTTACTCATAAACGGACCCGGTAATGCTCGAAACTGACCCAATCAGATTATATTATTTTTTTTAAAAAAAAAAAAAAAAAACTAGCAGCAGCTATAGGAAGAAGACAAAGTACAGGAAAACAAACACCTTAGCAACTTGGTGAGAAGCTTGTTGGGGAAAGAGGTAAGCGAGACCTATGATATTGATCATCTTTCCAAAGAAGATGAAGAAAATAGGCACAGAAGCGCCATGAACACATGCACCCACAGATCCAATGACCATTAGAACATAATCATAGGAATCAGCGAAAGAGAACAACTTCAACAAAGGAACTTTTCTCTCATTCTTCTTCTTTTCCTCCGGTGAGACCTCGCCGGATAATGTACTCCGGTCTGACATTGCCTGAGAAGATTGCAAGAAAAAGGAAGAAACTTTGTTGCAGGATGGAGCACTAAGAAGTGATATTGATAAGCCAAAGCCAGATAATTAGAAGACAAAAAATGGGGATATATGATTGTTTTGAAGAAAGTTATTTGGGGTAATTACAGGTCCCGTGTAAGGGATTTAATTAAAATGAGGTCCCATAAAATCACCTAATTAATCTGAGGTCCGTACCAGAAAGTTGTTATGGCAGGCCAAAAAGTTGTTATTACAGGCTGAAAAGTTGTTATTACAGGCCAAAAAGTTATTAGTAACGAAGCCTTCGCTAACAACTTTTCGGCCTGTAATAACAATTTTTTGGCCTGTCATAACAACTTGTGGCCTTAAAATCACTCTTGATTTGTAACAACTTGTGACCTTGCGATAACAACTTTTTGACCTGCAATAACAACTTCGTGGGACCTCATATTAATTAGATGATTTCATGGGACCTCATCTTAATTAAGTCCCTTACACGGAACCTATAATTAATTACCCCAAGTTATTTAGTGTGTGAGTGTGAAGTGGGCGTGTCACAAACGAGATTGAAAAAGAAGATGGAATATTTATTATCAGAGGGTGCATGTTATTGACGCATTGGAGTTTGATACCCCTCCAATCTATATAAAGTCAGTCAAATCACACAAATTAAGCAACCGTTACTTAAGCCATTTATTATAGGTAAAATTGATGTAATTTTTTAATTTTATCTCTATATTATTTATTATATACCCACTCCCTATCCCTATTTGCATTTACAGCTCTCTAATGGTAAATTTGGAAATCAATAATTTATTAGCTTAACTTTTTCATGTTATTATCTTTAACAATGTGGGCAAAAGAAATTTATGTTATCTCTTATATACTTCCCTCTAAACTGTTTTATGAGTTGTCTTCTACAAATTACTCTCTAGTCTTAAATCTAAATCTATTTATTTAATCTGATTAATTAGAATGTTAGTTGATAAAATACTTAACATGACATTTTTTTTTCCTAAAACACTCCAACGATTTTTTTTAATTCCCTCTATCTCTCTTAATTAATTATTGTTGAGAGAGACTATTAATGGGATAATTCAAGAAAACATTGACATAAATTAGAAATAAATCCTACATTTAATATAAAGATCAACTCCCCGGACACATGTCTCATACTAAAGAAAGGAGGGAATAGTGTTTTTAGTTTTTTTATAAGATGTTTGAATATTTTCAATGAGTATTAGATATTTATTTCCCATATATCCATGTATTCAATAAAGAATGAAATTTCAAACTATATATGCCACATCCAACACATGACCTTTTTTACAAAATCCTTGTAAGTGAAATATGTGGCTTTAAAACTCAGTTAAGATTAGCTAAAAATTATATATATATATTTATATGATAAATAAACTCTTTTCAAGTAATCCCTCCTTCCCATAATATAAGGTCCATTTTTTTGAATGATCTTGTCCCAAAATATAAGATCCTATTTGACTTTGGTTGGGTAATAAATGTGTTTTTCCCATTTTACCCATTCATTAATTTCCCCACACATTCTCTTTCATCTTCTTTGCATAATTACCCTCTCTCTTACTCATTCATAAATAAGGGCACATTTGAAAAAAAAAATGGTATATTTCCTACACATTTATTATTTTTAACTAGGGGTGTCCATATGGTCCCGGTCCCGGTCCCAACCCCATATAAAAAAAAACATTGAGCCCAAAAAAAGAAGAAGAAGAACATGAAGATCAGACTTGATGAGGCCCATATTAATATTAGCAGCCCAACCAACATGCCCCAACCCAACCCACCCCGGCCCCACACACCACACATGTCATGTCATTATCACAACACCCCCCCCCAAAAAAAAACCACACACAAGCCAACACACAAACACCCCCCGGGGGTAGCCAAAAAACAAAAAACATGAAATCCCTCCCAGCAAAAACAAAGACGTCAGATCTACATGTACATGGCTGGGCAAAGAAGATGATGGAGGTGCCGATGAAGGAGCCGAGAGCGGCGGCTTTGCTGGAAGGTCCTGGTGTCGGAGCTCAGATAGGCCACGGCGACAGTGAAGGTAGCGGCGACGAGAAAGACGGTGAGTGCAATATTCTTCATCTCCATGGCATATTTGTTAAAATCAAAGAGGAAGACTTTGTTGTTGTAGAAATAAAAGCTTCTTCCTTTCTCTTTTTATTCCCTCTTTCACTGATCAACAAATTAAATGAAATAAAGACATCCTAAGTTGTGATAAATTTGAGAGATTTGCTGATCTGGTGCAGCTGCTTGATTGGAATTTTTTTGGGAAATCCGGTCCCGGTCCCAGGATTGACCGGGACCGGGACCCAATCCTAGTCCCGGCCCCCCTTCCTGGACGGTATCCGGGAATGGGTATTTCCGGTCCTGCTCCCGGGTTTGGACACCTCTATTTTTAACTAACTTTAACTTTTTTTAGGAATCCGCAATTTGGTTAAAAAGACGCGTTATATATTAAGACGGAGGTAGTACATTATAAAGGCCAAGTAAGACAGAAATAGTGGTGAGAAAAACGATGAAACAAAATGAATAAGACAAATTTATTTTTTTTGTTTGGGGGGGATAGAATAGATTAGGATAAAATTGATGAAAACGCATTTAATGTTTTTTTTTTGGACTGAAAAAATGCATTCAATGTTCAAATAACCCCAAATTAGATTTTATATATAGGACAAAATCATTTCAAAAGTTAAGATCTTATAAAAAGGGATCAAAAGGAATATAAATAATTATGATGAATGGGTTGGGATGATAGCATGATGCATTTAAAACACACACCATATTTGTTGGAAGAAGCAAAAATATTTTCCTCCCTCTGTTCCATGTTTTAAAAGATAGTCAACTAAATCAAATTAAAAAAACATAGTTAAGTCATTTATTATAGGTAAAATTTATGATTTTACCCTTACATAATTGATTATATACTCCCTCTCTCCCATCTATGTATTTAAAACTCTCTAAGTTTAAAGATAGAAATTAAATATTTATTATCTTAATTTTTTTTTATATTATCCTTTTTACCAAAAAAATTTATGTTACATTTCTAATGTGGACCAGAGGAGCTAAGTCTTAAAAGGAAACTTTTATGGTAACAACCAAATCACACTAAAAGACCAAGAATGAACCTAATAAACTTATTTTTTTCCGCCAAAACCGCTAATAAACCCTTAGTTCAATGACCCAACTTCTGCCCAAAAAAAAAAAAAAAATTCAATAGCCCACCAGTATAAAAGCTTTTTCTACAAGTAGACGATCACTTATTAGATGTCACTTATAATTTTGGGAGAATTTTAACATAGGACCGTGGTAGCTAATTAATTTTAAAATATGATTAAAAAATTCTGAAATATCACTTGAATCTTGTGGGGGTAAACTGAAATTAAATTGAGAGGAGAAAAGACAACATTGACCCCACGTGTCAGAGAGAGAGAGTGTCAGAGGAGAGAGAGGGTGAGAGGAATGTTTTATTTTTTATTGAGACTTGTTCAAATAAACTTTTTCTTGTTCATATAAACTTTTCCTTGTTCATATAAACTTTTCCTTGTTCGTGTGAAAATGAGCGGGGTGTGTGTGTGAAAGAGAGAAATATGTGTGTCAGAGAGAGAGTGTGTGTGTGTGTTAGAGGAGAGAGGGGATGAGAGGAATATTTTGTTTTTTATTGAGGTTTATTCATATGATATTTTCTTTGTTCATGTGAAAATGAGTGGGGTCTGTGTGTGTGAGAGAGAGAGAGAAAGAGAGTGTGTGTTAGAGGATAGAGAGTATCATATGAGAGAGGGGTGAGAGGAATATTTGGTTTTTTATTGAGGCTTATTCATATGAGTTTTTTCTTATTCGTGTGAAAATGAGTGGGATCTATGAGAGAGAGGGAGAGTGTGTCGGAGAGGCCATGTGGGGTGTGACCTTTTTTGTCTTTTTCCACATCAATTTAATTTCACTTAAGGACCCTGAACATGCAGTGATATTTCAGAATCTTTTGGTCATGTTTTTTAATTATTAATTGGCTACCACGGTTCTATATTGAAATTCTCCCTAATGATAGAATTGCAATAAAGGACCCCTGTAGCAAATTAATATCATATTGCTCCCAAATCTTTCTGAAATATCAATGCAGGATTTGAGTCCTCAACTGAAATTAAATTGTTGTGGGAAAAGACGAAAAAACCATCTCCTCTAATACTCTCTCCCCTCGAGCTCACACTTATCTCTCTCTCTCTCTCTCTCTCTCACACACACACACCCCACTTATGGTTATATGTACAAGTGAAACTGTCATATGAACAAGGGGAAAGCTCATATTGAGCGTTGTTCATATGAGAGTGTGTCAGAGGGGAGAGAGTGTCAGAGGGGCATTTTGTGTTTTATTAAGCGTTATTCATATGGGCTTTTCCCTTATTCATATGAGTTTTTCCCTTGTTCATATGACCGCTTCATTTGTTCATATGACCATCAATGGAGTGTGTATAAGAGAGAGAGAGTGTGTGTGTGTGTGTGTGTGTGTCAGAGGGTTATTTTGTGTTTTATTGAACGTTCTTTTTCCTTGTTCATATGACTATTTCACTTGTTCATATGACCATCAGTGAAGTGTGTGAGAGAAAATATGATTGTCAGAGGGGATGGTCTTTTCTGTTTTTCTCACAACAACTTAATTTCAGTTGAAGACTCAAATCCTGCAGTGATATTTTAGAATCTTTTAGTCCTTTTTTTAAATTAATTTTCTACATGGTCCTTATATGAAACTCTCCCATTTATATACTTGTATATGTAAGGCAACAATCTCAGGTAAAACTAAAATGAATATTTTATACAATTCTGTGTCGGCCAATTCAACATGATTTCTACAAAATGGGTATTAATATAACCCAGAAAAGGGTACAAGAACATCATCTAAGGCATTAATTACATTTTAAGTAAAGCCACCCCTTAAAACGGATTAATAACTTGTTGTCTGAGATATACCTTTTTTAAAATAAAGGTAAAATATAATACTTAAAACATTACATAGTATTTACAGAAAGAGGAATAAGAAATAAACTAACTACAGCACAATAATTGGTAATTGTGGTTGTTTCAAAAGTAACAATAAAAGAAGTTTTGAGAAGATCTTCAATATCTAAGAAACCACACTATGTCTTGTGGCATTCAGATTGGTATGATCCATTAAATGCTTCTTGATATTTCATACTGTCAGATGATTCATAATTCTTCCTGTTAAGTGATCCAATGCAAAGTAGCACAAAAACATGCAATGGCAGATAAGGTTTTTTATTTTAGGGGGGGGGGGGTTTGTCTTTTTCCAAAGTAGTTGATGGAATGGTATCCTATTGCAACATATGAGAATATGACAATGTGATAAGAACGCTGCTTCTATTTTTTGACCGCGATCTCCCATTCCAATGCATGATGCCCAATATAATATTCAAACTTTTACACTTATGAACATTAGGTTTAGAAGAAAAAAGCCGTTGCTGAAAGTATTTTTCTGAGCAATAATAAGTGTTCTAAATTTACGATGTGGAGTGCTATTGACTGAATATTATATGGTTTAACGTACTAAATATCAGTTTACGTATTTGGAATACGTAGTGCTATCGAAGTTAGAAGCATTAAAAGTTAGTTTGAAATACTAAATGCTAATGAAAAATACATCATAAGTGTTGTAGTTGGTACTTAACCTATTTTATAATTATAAATAAGTGTTGTTAATACTCCCTCAGTTCCTAAGTATAAGACTTATTTGAGGAAGTGAATTTACTCTTAAATATAAGACCTCTTTATAATTTTTCCTAATTTTTACTTAAATTATCCCTATTGATACTCTTCAATTGTGACACATAAGAGAGGAAAGTGGGATAGAAGTAGATGGTTAAAATGTTTTGGTAATCTCATGTGATTTTAACTAACATCATTAATCTAATCATAGTAGGTAATTATAATTATGTCTTATATTTAGAAACGGATAGAGTTTTTTTTTTTTTTTTTTTTTGCTAGAAGTAATACTTGAAATTACACAAACAAAAAAGATTTTTTGAAAATAAATTCTCCTCTTGGGAATTAAGGTGTTTGTTTTTGTTCTAAATACAAGGACTTGATTCACAAATTAATTCTATTTTCAATGCATTTTTGCATTCACTGGCTAGAAATGTCTACACTAACTTTTCTCTCTATTTTTACATCTCATCATAGTGATGAGCACTATGGATCCCATCCCTACTACCAGCACCGTGAAGCTCATCATTGTGACGAGCCCGGATTAGTTCCCTAAGTAATCGAGGGAGTATATAACGCATGGAGTTGTTGATCATAAATTATGCGAATTTTGTACTAAACATACATTCCTATATATGTTGGATTTTTGGAGATAGAATCATACAATATAATTAATTTGATGGTCCAACAGAAGCAGAAAATATCTTAAACCATCAACTCAAACGCAAATTAAATCACCAAATCACCTTCGTTACTGTATATTAAACTAATTTGATTAAATTAATGATGTTAGTTATGTTAGTAAGTATTATGTGTATTTTCTAAAACACCTCAATCATCTTCTTCAATCATCTTCTCTTATTCTATGCTCCGTCTCTTACTTAATTATTGTTGTAGGAGCATCTCTAAAGATAATTTGGGAAAATGTTGACAAAAATTAGAATTAGATATATCATATCCTATATTTAAGATCAAGACTTAAGATCAAGACTAACTCCCCTAAATAGGCCCTATATTTAAGAATGGAGGGAGTAATATATAAGGAGAAAAAGGAAAGCAACGGTTCAACAAATAAGATGACAAGACAAAAGAATCATATATAGGAAGAAAAAAAATGAACTATTTAACAGAAGATTTCCATATAATCCCGAAACCACAGGATTATCAACAATTTGATGATCAGCATATATAAATATTTCCTCCCTCCCTATTTGAAGAAACAAATCAGTCCTACAAATGAAGTCATAACCATTCAGCATTAATTCAACTGCATTGTCTATCAGCATAAATATCTCTCATCCATATACAACCAAAATTGATTCTGGTAGAAGAAACGTAGCTATCATTATTAAAAGAAGACTGGTATGAGAATTGAAGAGTAATGTCGTCATTTAATTGTTCACCCCTTGTCTCAACTTTAGCTCTCTACTTGAATTATCTTCATTGCATTAAAACCTACCATAGAGATAATAAGATACTCCCTTCAGTCCTAAATATATAATATATTTACCTAATTTGATTAGATTAAGGATGTGATGTAGTTAAATTAGTTGATATGACATGATTTTTTTAAGAAACCCTAATCATGTTCCAGAATTGCATTTAGTGATTATTGTTAGATGGAGTATCAACATGGATAATTTTGAGAAAGATTGATAAAATTTAGTAACAGATCAAATTAGATTATCAACAATTTGATGATCAGCATATATAAATATTTCCTCCCTCCCTATTTGATGAAACAAATCGGTGCTACAAATGAAGTCAATAACCATTCAGCATTAAGTCAACTGCATTGTCTATCAGCATAAATATCTCTCATCCATACACAACCAAAATTGATTCTGGTAGAAGAAACGTAGCTATCATTATTAAAAGAAGACTGGTATGAGAATTGAAGAGTAATGTCGTCATTTAATTGTTCACCCCCTCTCACAACTTTAGCTCTCTACTTGAATTATCTTCACTGCATTAAAACCTACCATAGAGATACTAAGATACTCCCTCCAGTCCCAAATATATGATATATTTATCTAATTTGATAATATTAAGGATCGGATGTCAATTAAATTAGTTGATATGACATATTTTTTTAAGAAACCCTAATCATCTTCCTGAATTCCATTTATTGATTATTGTTGAGGGAGCATCAAATGGATAATGTAACTTCCTTTCAAAAATTACTTATAACTTCGAGAAATTCCCTTATGAAAAGCAACCGTGATAATTTAAAAACAACTCATTGTACCCAAAGTCATACTACTTAGAAACATAATATCATAAACCCATCATGTCCCTTTATTAATTTATAAATAATAAATAAGAAATAAATGCACAAAATGTCCTAATTGTGGCAATATTCAGAAAACAACAACTGAGAGTATAAGTCTAGTTGGCGTAATCTCAATCCTCCACAGCCTTCCCCGACGTCCCTTCTCTATATCTTTCACCTAAAAAAATGGTAATGTAACGGAATGAGACCATTGCCTCAGTAACCGGCTACCGTACACACCAGCACATGCTTGCGAGGTGTCAGGTGGGACAGTTATAAAACATTTATATATATAATCATACACATAAATATTTATCAATAAGCCAAAAGTAACATTCATGTTCACAACTAATCCAAGATCATAGAACTTAGGGAAAAACAAGATCGTAGTACCTAATGTTAATCATACTTATAGTACCAATAACCTCCCAATCGTTAATCTCCCTTATATCCTCCTTATTTCAGCCGACTGAACCCATGGGCTAAGTTAATTACCCATGTCACTGGTTACTCCAAAAGTTCACCGATTATGTGGAATTGTTGTCAAACTCGCGAGTTGACACTCCGATTTTACCGTTTTTATGGCTCTACCTAACCAAAACGTGTCACGAGTCACTTAAATTTGTACTGGGTGTAAACTCGGTAAAAACTCACGAGTTTACATGCCGAATTCACCGTTTTTACGTTTCTACCTTATAGAAAATTGTGTTAACTTACTATAAATATCATGTTTATTATTTTTATTTAACCATATTCAATGAATTTATATATAAATTTCATAGAAATTTGTTTATTGAGTGAGATAAAGTATGAATGTTGATATATTTAATATCAACTATTTATATTTAAAATATCGTCAAGTCAAATTATTATTATTTTTATATTTTTTATTTAATTATATACTGAAAATACGTATTTATTAATAAAGGTAAACTCTTACGAGTCTACGATTCGAGTTTACGATCCGATTTTACAATCTCCTCACGAGTTTACTTAAACTCACGTGTTTGACAACCTTAGAGTGGATGGCCAAATCCACAGATCACACAACCGGACCATGAATTCCCCCTCATAGAACAAGTGGGGTGTCGCAGCCCCTCATAGAACAAGTGGGGCGGTCCCTCATAGAATAAGTGGGACATAGTAACCCCTCATAGAACAAGTGGGGTGTCGTACCCTCGTAGAACATGTGGGTACGACTGGGCCAGCCAAAGAGCTTCGAATGGTGGCCTCACGAAGTGGTAAAATATTTATCTCCCTCAACTATATCCTTATTACCTCTAATGTTATCATAGAACGCATATTTCACAACTATAACTCACAAATCATAGGACAATATTCATGAACATAATCATTCAAGCTTGAATCTTTAACTATCATATAACATATTCACAACAATTCTATAACCTTCAACGATTCATAACAATCAATTATCATACTAAAACAATATCATAATAATCATTATATAAAACATCAAAACATATTTCCTTTACAAATAATGTCCCACAAGATGGTTTTTCATAAAAGCAATTCATAAAACAATTTATAATACAAAAAGATAGAAATTTCATATAATAATATGATTTGCAAAAACTCACAAACACATACTGATTTCATGCATTCAATTTGGGCTTAATAACTCAAACTACATGACACATATCAACGATCCAACCGTTGAAAATGACCTGATGGATGTTTCGAACATAGTGACCAAATTTCGCTTCGATCCAACAGTTAACAAATGCGCAACTACTATTTTAACGTGACTGCCTCATAATTGGGTGAAAATATCTTAATATGTTTAATTTCAACTTATCACCTCCTATATATAATCTCCTAGAGTTTGCTCCTCCTCTCATTTAATCGATGTGGGACTTCTTACTATTCTTATTTTATTAAATATTTATTTGTGTATATATGGGATATATCTTGAATAATCTAATTTAATATCTACAACTTGATTTATCCCTATCTTTCTCTTTTAAAAAAAATCAATATAAATAACTATTTAAGAATGTTATTTTTTAATATCATTAAGATTTGATATCTTTATCCTTTTTTAATATTATCACTTGATATTACAACTCTCTCTTTGATATATTATTTTAGATATATTTTTCCTACTTAAATATTATTTCCTAAATTTTATTTAGGGTAAGACATTCATTCATAAATATCACTTTAAATCTTATGAACAAAAATTGGGATGCTACAGATAATTTTGGGAAAGATTGATAAAAGTTAGTAACGGATTAAATTATATTAAGGATGTCAGTTAAATTAGTTAATATGACATATTTTTTTAAGAAAACCTAATTATCTTCCTGAATTTCATTTATTAATTATTGTTGATGGAACATTAATTGGGATAATTTTAAAATAAAATTGATAAAAATTAGTAATAGATATTATATTTAAGACCACGATGAACCCCCCCTCCCCCCCCCCCCCCCCCATTGGTCACATATATATATACACATATATATAAATACAAAGGGGTATTGTTTTTCATAAAATAATGTGAGGCTATATCAAGGTAAGCTGATTAAGCTCAGATTCGAACTTTCAGATGTGATCTGTCCCAATCGGTTGATGTGAGCAACCACACTAAGAATGAGAATTGAGAATTTGAGATAGATAAAGACACATATTAACAAAACTGTTCTATCAATCACAAAATTTGATATGTGAATAGTGACTGAAAGCTATTGGTAGCTTTGATATTACAAGTTAATAACTGGATTGATGCACATGTATATCTAATAACAACTAAAAAGAACTAAAAAGAACTGTCTAATCGTATTACGTACGAATTAAAAAGGTTGTTGTGCCTTGATCATGAGTACCAGTTGATGCACTTCCACTTCAATGACAACATAGAAGATAAGTGAAAGATTTATTGAGGGAAAATTGCAGTAGAGTCCCAAATAAGGCAAAATTATTACTCTAAGATCCCTTGAAATCTCAAAATTATTACCAAGTCCCTAGGGACTTAAATGCAATAAAATGGAATTACTCACCAAATTCAGTTGGTAACGAAGGTTTATGAAATTGTCAATAAAGGCTTATTCAGTTGTCAACGAAGGCTTGTTGAGTTGTTACTGACGTTTATGACATTTCGCATCAGACTCCATTAACAACTCAACAAGACTTCGCAAACAACTGAATAAATTTTCGTTAACAATTGAATACGGTCAATAATAAACTGATATTTTGATGTAAGATGTATGTTAATATTACTGATCATATTTAGTTGTTAACAAAGGCTTATTCACTTGTTAACGAAGTTTTATTTAGTTGTTAATGAGATCTTATGGGAAATGTGATAAACCCCATTAACAAGTCAACAAGACTTTGTTAACAACTGAATATGTCGTCGTTGACAACTGAATAAGCCTTCATTAACAATTGAATTTGGTGAGTAATTTCATTTTATTGCATTCAAGTCCCTAGGGACTTACTAATAATTTGGAGATTTCAAGGGACTTTAGAATAATAATTTGCCTTACTTGGGACCCTACTGCAATTTTCCCATTTATTTTCCTATAGTTAACTATAACTCTTTTCCAATCTATTTTATAAGATGTCTTTTAGAATATATTTTTCTAATTCATTTCTTTTTATAAGTTTTGATAGGTTCAACATTAAACATTGTTTTACATATATCCCCATGTTTAATAAGGATGGTAAAAGAGTCGGAATTAATATGATGTTGGAGTATAATAAGAATCATGGAAGCAATATTGAAAATTATTTGAATATTATGGCAAATTTAATGTTTTGAACTGTTTTTATTAAACCTGTGAATTAGTCAAAAACATTTAATAAAAAAGACAGGAGGGAGTATTATGTCACGGCAGCATAATCTTCATTAAAAACCACAGACAAAGATATAATTGCTGAAAGGAATAGATATCTTCCAAAGCTTTGTGGTCAAGTCTCTTGTTTAAAACTTAAAACACGAGGCACAAATTATTTGAATATTATGGCATATTTAATGTTTTGAACCGTTTTTATTAAACGTGTGAATTAGTCAAAAACATTTAATAAAAAAGACAGGAGGGATTATTATGTCACAGCAGCATAATCTTCATTAAACAACCAGAGACAGATATATAATTGCTGAAAGGAATAGATATCTTCCAAAGCTTTGCGGTCAAGTCTCTTGTTTTAAACTTAAAACACGAGGCACAAAGATCTTCCTCAGTTTCATTGCCCACACAAAAGGCATAGTTGATGGTTAACGGATGATTATAACTTATATCTATCTCATCTTAATCTGATACGTTAAATATAACAATGAAATAGACAGTAAGAAACTCATGTAAAAATGCCTACTTACGGATTTTCTTAATCATGCAAAGGGAAAAAAGAGATAAAGATGTTGACGTTTACAATACATGAGCTACCTAGATTTGCAGTTTGATACAACTTAATTGTTGATTGTTAGTTCCTACTCTATATTGAAACTTTATTCTGCTCCATTTTCCCAATTGGATACAGTCAATTTCTGCACTTACAATGAAAATGAGGTGCCAAAAACATGTTACAATTATACCAAGAAAGTTCATATTCACCGATACATGACCTTTGTTACGCTTTTTTTTAAAACTTGATCCACTTCTGGAACCAATCATTATCAAACCTCTCGACATGGGTTCTATCTGTACTGTCCAGAGTCTGATTCGGTACTCATAATCTTCAAGTGCAATTCTTTATCTAATCATTACTAAGAAACAAATAAGCAAGGGACTTATGAACTGTATTGATTTCTTTCAAAGATAATACATGAAAAACAGAGAGTAAGGGGGGAAGAATTGAGAACAAGTCACAAAGTAAATTTCCTTCTTCTGAGTGAAGGAGTTAGCTCTCACACCAAATTCATCAGAATATGCCTATGCCTATACCTCCCTGCAGAAAGATGCCCTCCATAACAGACTTATGCCAGCTCACAAGTTAACCTAACTTTGACATGTCTTTACCTTTCCATTGCTGATTGTCATTCCTACCATATCTTCACGTTAGTATTTTCATAACGTAACTTTCATCTCTAGCAGGAACAACATGCACATATTTTCAAATAATACAATCATTATAATGTAATTTCTTTTGGCCAATAATTACAATGTATAATTGGAAGAAACAAAACAAAAATGCTGGTTTAGTGGCATCAGGAACTGATAAACTACATCAGACGGCCAACATAGGTAGCTCGTGGATATTTTCTTTGCAACTGAGGCCATTGAACAAAAAGCTGATCAGCCATCCGGAACTTGTACAGGAGCAGGCCACTTAAGGAAAGTCTTCTAACTCTTGCAATACTCTCAACATAGAAAATTGATGACCACCGGATCCCCAGTACCTGTGCAGTAGGTTATTCGTACATCAATAGCAACTTTATTTATTAATCAACTTCTACAAAAACAAATATTGCCTAAAAAAATTAATGAAGAAATAATGGGAAAAATTACATAAGGAAAGGAATAAGACCTTAAATAAGAATGCAATTGCACAGATGGGAATGCAAGTTCCAGGTCCATTGCAAAGAATCTGGATATATCAGCACAGAATTACTAAAACTTTTCCAAACTAGTAGGATGACTGCACTAGCAAAAGGAATCAAGCATAAAAGAACAGACATAGTACCACTTGAGGCCTAATTTTAATCATTAGCCATAATGCATGCATCAAGGCAATCAAAGTTGTCCAAATTGAGGTTACATATGATTGACCAACTTCCCGGCTTCGATATATTTGCATGAACTGAGCGGTATTGGGCACCCTGGTTCCATTCTGTCGTGAAACCAACTTTTAATCAGAATCCATAAACAGGTAGCTAGTCAAATATCCACAAGAAAAGCTAAATGGGACAGTGCAACAACTCTTTAAATCAAGCATCAGCAAGATGACCTTAGTAATCATATTTATAATCATAGGTCAAGTGTAACTATCCGATAAAAAAAGCATATGGAACTTAACGTTCTCATGCAATTTCATGACAATATCACCAAAAAAAAGGTAAATTATGGCATTCGATCTCTCAATCCCCTAAAGCCACACAATACCTTAAATTGGAGGCATATAGGGTTAGTAAAATTGGCCATAAAAAAATTGACACGCATACGGAACAAAGAAAAACTGCATGAACTATCCGTCATAATCAACAATGTGAATGGACAACAGCACACCTCCAGGTTAAAGGGATTGATGCCCTTTTTAGGATATAACTCTAATCCTCCAACTCAAAAAAGATTTCTGTTCAAGATGGATAAAAACAGAATAAATGCAACAGAGTTCCTTAGATTCAAGGGACTTATCAAACAAGCAAAAACAGTACCTCAGCTGTGGGGTTGTTCTCCAGCAACTGAGCTTTTTGAAGACTCATATTATCTGTAGCAGCAGCAATATAGAATCTTGGGGTAAACCTATCTTTCTGTAGCACTACCAGGAGATTAAGCATCTCAGCTGTATGCCCACCTACGGTGGCATAAAACTGTAACTAAACTGATAGAACCACCATATATCTCTTTGCTATGAATGGAACAACATGACAAAAGGCATAGCTGCATAGGCTCAAACCTGATCCTAAAACAATGAGGGTGGTAAGAGGTTTTGTAGCCCTTCGGCTAAATGGTCTACTGCCCCATAATATAACATAGAGGATGCGAACCAAGATCAAGGTAACAACAGCAATGATACATGAAAAGGCACTGGTGGAAACCATTCCAGAGAAGCTGCATCCATGGCCTTTTTCCATCATAAGCTGCTTCAAGTATTCAATCAACTACAATGACACCTTCCCTAGGGAATTATGAAGGAAAAAAGAGCAGGGGGAGTTAAAACAATTAATATCATAATTTCGCATTAATTTGAGAGTCAACAGCAACCTACACTAAGACATACACACATATAGACACAATTTTGTAAGATTTTCATTGTCAACAAATCCAACGATGAATAGAATACATACGTAACTACACAGATGGGAGAGAGAATAAATAATGCAATGATAGAACAATCATAATGACAGAAAAAGCAGGCCATTTTGGATATTCAGAATTTTAAAAAATACACCAAGGTCTCCACTCTTACAAAGTACGAATTTTGAACTACATACAGATAGCACCAGCATGAGAGACTGAGCACAAGTAAAATTCAAACCCATGAAGAATTAGGTTAGACCAAAGTAGAACACAACACATAATAATTCTAGGGTTGTTTAGAGCAAGATAATGGATGATAAAGATGTCCAAGTAAAGACATTCAAACATGCGTCAAGGCATGATCGCATGACATAAAGAAAACAAATTCAAAGTTCCAGTGCCCAACATAAGTGAGATTGGATAGCAGACATTTTTCCTCGAAACTTGATCAGCTGATGAGTATTGAGATCTTGCGGTCTAGCCCAAACAGTGAGGTACGTATAATTTATAACGGAAGGTGTTGAATTTACCAGACCCAGAAAGAGAAAGACCGTCTGCTGGATATAAAAGGAGAATTCGATTAGGGAGGCTCCTATAGCAAGCGATGGTTGCTTGAAATCGCGACCTTCATGAAAGGGAAAATCGCCTCCATCGAACGGCGGTTGATGAACCTTGACCTGTGACAGATGGGTGCCAGGCGGGGGAAGTGTGGGTGGGAAGGATCTAATTTGGGCCACTACCCGTGGGCCTGTTCTACTGCCCTTTTCTTATAAGAGTCATGTCACAAAGCTGGCCAGCTTTTAAGCCTCACTATTTTGAAAAAAAAAGGGTAAAAGGTAAAAATATAACCTTATATTTATGTTCAAGGTATACCTGGCACCTCCTATTTTTTTTTTTCTCTCTCAAAAACATCAATCAACTTTTAAAATTGGGCCAAAAATGATTCCACCATCAATCTCACCAAACCGCATTTACTTTTATCATGTGGAGCCCGTGCTTTTGTACAGGTGGCAAATTCAATCCTCTCTTAACGTATTCTCCATGAGCCACGAGGTCCACGACGCCGACCTCTCCCTCGCCTCTTCTTCTTCTTCTTCATCTCCCCTTTTCCCTTCAAGCCCTAGTCATCTTTTACGGCAGAGCATCTTCTCTTCCATTGGAAAATTTATTCGACGGCGGAATCCACGCCTCTCGGAGATTTTGGTGGCGCCAATTTTTTCCATGGAAGCTTCATTTCTGCTTGCGGAAACTATGAGGGAGTGTTAAATACGGTGTTGTGTTCTTGATTTAAAATAAGAGTGATTTCTTCTAATTTATTTTCCCAGCAAGAATCTCACTAGGAAGACAAATCAAAAGCCAAATAACAATCTCTCCTTATTTATTCTCTAGCAAGGATCTCACTAGAAAAGTAAACAAGAAGCCAATACAAAGAGTCCTATAAATTAAACAATAATTTTACTGGATGATTATACTAGTTTGATAGGACTAGTATATATAGAGAAATTACAATAGAAAGAGTCCTAGAGCTAATAGGAAAAATATTACCTAAAGATAGAAACATATCGTATCTTCCTAAAGATACAAATATATCTCTATCTGAATATTTAAATTCAAATTAGAAAATAACCCTAACAAACTAATATAGATAATATCCTATTTAAATATTAAAATTCAAATAAGAAAATATCCTAACAAACCATCCTAAATAAAATATCCTAAAATATCTTTATTTGACTAAATCAAATAATTTGAATAAATCAAATAATTTGAATAAGTCAAATAATGAAATTAAACTAATTTAAATAATTAAACTAGATAACATTAATAAAATAATTAATTCATCTTGGAACCTATCAGGGAGGGTGATAAAGTGGCTGTCGATGACGACGCTGTCCTCCCCGCCGGAGCGGACCTCACCGACAACGCACACTCCTTCTATGGGAGAGAAATTGCCCATTTCGAAGGAGGTAAAAGAGATCAATGATGATGTGGGTGATCTTGTTGCTACTTCCGATGATGGTGGTGGTGGTGTGAAAGATGATTCGGCCATGGAATTGTAGAAGAAGGTGGATTCATTCCAAAAGGGCCTCTGAGTGTTTGTTTTCCTCGCTTGCGTTTTGATAATCTGGAGCTTATTGATATATAAAAAAACAATGTGTTGCCTAGATCATATTCTTCCACGTGTCCCTTTTCTTTTAGTGTTTGCTATTTTTTTTAACTGACTAGTGTTTGCAGCTTTGATTTCTTTTGATTTGTTAAAATGAAAGTTGGCTTTTTCTCCTTCAATACCACATGTGCGTCAACTCAGCTTCCACCTCAT
Organism: Mimosa bimucronata; assembly: GCA_037074515.1. Classification (NCBI taxonomy): domain Eukaryota; kingdom Viridiplantae; phylum Streptophyta; class Magnoliopsida; order Fabales; family Fabaceae; genus Mimosa; species Mimosa bimucronata. The sequence goes on from CM073447.1 coordinate 25,881,389, forward strand.
GATATTTGGTCAAAAAATTTGAAAGTGACGGTCAACGTTGGTTGAATTAATGGAGAAGTTATTTTTGGCTTGATTTTGAAAGTTGATGGATATTTTTGAGCCAAAAAAAAGTAGGAGGTGTCAGATACACCTTGGACATAAGTACATGGTTATTTTTTACCATTTACCCTTAAAATCATAATAATAATAATAATATGGGGCTGGGATCGAGACCGAGATTCCCGGGGCCTTGCCTGGATCCATTCTCTGTCCAGCTTATTTCCAAGTCCTGATCCCAGTTTCGAAATTTTCGATCCCAAATTTCTTAGGATGGGTGTGCCGGGACCGGAACGAAATGGACACCCCTACACAAAATTCTAGGCTACGGACTAAAGAAGTTGTTTAACTATATTGTCCATGGGGTATTGTTTTGGGGAAATTAATTTCAGGTATACTAATAGGTACATGACATTTATCATGCATGTCTGCCTTACACTTAACAGTGTCACGTGCTAGATAAATTTAACTATTTTCAAATTCCTGACTTGTTGTTACTCTAACCCACACCCAAATAAGTTTTACGTGAGGAGCATCTAACACAAAAAAGTTTTGACAAAATTGCACATTTAACCTTTATTTTTCTTTAGCTTTACCACACGTCGGATAATACGTAAGCGTTAGGTGTCTCCATTTAATAGCTGTTTGGAGGCAGATAACTTTGTTAGTAAATTCGCACCACTTTTATACCTTCCAACTCTTTTTTGTGCCAAGTGCTATTTGGATAAAAGTTATTTGGTAAAATTGCACATTTGCCCTTGATAGATTCATTATAACAATCCAACTATCTTAAATGGAAAAAAATGTTGAGAAAATTTATGGAGGATAATCTTAAATTTTGTAACTATTTAAAAAAATTAGATAAGAGAAATTAAAAGTTTTGTTGATTTATTTTTCTATTCTATCTTGGTAATATTTTTAATCATTAAAAATTTATCATCCCTCCACTTCTCGAATTTTCTTAAAGCCCTTCCCTTTCCTGCAAATGGCTCATACCAAAAAGCTCTCTAATTTTATTAGAGGGAAAGCTTATATGGTAATGCAAATCTATGTTTCTATTACTTTTAAGTCATATAATTCACATATATAAACGATGGATACCATGCTGTTTTTGAGAGATAAGAACTTAAGAGTTAAGCTAGGCTGTCGAAACAAAGGGCTTGCGGAAATTGCCCAAAAAAATGGGGAAAAAAATCAATGAAAGTTCTGTTTAAAACCCAAATCTATAAGAAGGATCTTACTTAAGTATCGATGCATTTTTGTGTATATATATATAACAGGGGAATTATCATATATCCCTTCTAATTCTAAATATAATATTTATTTATTTAATTTGATTAGATTAAAAATGTTAATAAGATTTGTTAAAAAAAACTTTTATGTTTATAAGACAAAAACTCATCCTTGAACCAGAATTTAAATACTTGGTTTGTTTTTACTCAACTCTATGCCCATTTGAAAAATGAATACATCATACAGAGTTATTTTAGCGGTCATGTTTTTACATTGTGGGTGGGGTCAACCCATTTCTTAAAACTTTATCATAAAAAAACAAGAGTATAAACTATTCCATAATGTTACAATAATGTCATATTTAATGATATCAAATTAGAATAAAAATATATTCTCACCAAAACTTGTATTTTATACTAAAATTTTGAGCATATTAACATACATGTTGAGTTTTAATACAGATCCAGGTTCGATTATATTACAGATATATAAAAAAAAAAGACTCATAAAAGAGACAAGGGAGAATTGCACATAGGTCACAAGTAAGAGAATTAATTTCAGACAGGTCCACTGACAACTTATTTACTTGTTAACCAAGGCTATTACAGTTGTTAATAGTTATCATTAACAACTCCTTGGGATCTCTTTGAAATTAATTCTCTTACATGGGACCTACGTGCAATTGTCCTAGACAACTTATGCTTTGAAGGCCCAATGAGATATATATATAGACACACATATGTTTTTCCGATACATCTGGTATTACCATTAGCATAACATACTAAAAACAAGGAGTTCGAAATAGGGAAAATCACATACATGTCACTCATAAGGAAATTAATTACAACTAGGTCCCAAATAATCATCAAATTACATTGATGGACCTGAGTTATATTAAATAGTTTATCATTGACAACTCAATAGTTGTCAATAGCAGCTTCTTAAGTTGTCAATGCAGTTCTTTAAAAACTTAGTTATCATTTACAACTCAAGGAGCTGCTATTGACAAGTATTGAGTTGTCAATGACAAGCCATTTAATATCACCCAGGCCCTTGAAACTTCAATGTAATTTGATGATTGTTTGGGACTGGTTGTAATTATTCCCTTTATGAGGGGCCTAATTGTAATTTTCCCTTTGAAATGTCCGCCTTGGCAAGTGTATCTTCTATCTTATTGTGTCTCATGTCCCCTTAGATAAGGTGCATTTGCAACTGCCATGTATTCCTCATTTAGAGCCTGTTTGAATTAGTTCTTGGAGAATAGTTTCTGAGAAAAAAGTTGGAAAAGTGCTTTTTTCAGCTTTTCTGAAAAAAGTTGGAAAAAGCTGGAAAAATGGTTTTTGATGAAATGAGAGTGTTTGGATGATTGTTATGAGAATGACTTTTTCTATGTGTAAATTACTGAAAATGACATAAGTTTAATGTGTTGGGAAAGACATAGGATAAGAGCATTTTTGGTAGATCAATATAACATGTGTAATAATGGCGGATGTGTTTGGATTAGCTTTTTTTCAGAAGGATTTTTTCAGAAGGACTTTTTTAGAAGGACTTTTGGAAAAAAGTCAGATTGTAAGAAGTGATTTATGTTTGGATTAGTAATGTTAGAAGTGACTTTTTTCAATCTGACTTTTAAAACATGTTTGGATTATTATTTTGAAAAGTAAGTTTAGATGAAAAATTACTAAAAAGGGCATTATTGTTATTAAATTATACATATATAATATGCATATATCCTTATAGTTTAGAAAGAAAAAGTGAAATTTGGGGCTTGTTGAGGATTTTAAAGACTTAGTTTCTCCCTTATATTAAGGAAAATAATTTTAAAAAAATTATATTTTTAGCTCAAAGGAAGATATTGTGGAGAAAATAATTAGAGATTATTATGGTAAATTTTTAGAGATAAAAAAGAAATTTTATATTACAAGAAAATATCTTATTTAAAAATTTTAGGGGTCTAATAGTCTAATTTTCCTATCCACTATATTAAATAACAAACAATAAAATGTGTGGGGCCCATCAGAAGCCAGGAGTCAAAATTTTTGTGCATGTTTGGGATGTCTTTTTTAGGGTCAGAAGGACTTTTCCGCCGGAGAAGCTAACTGAAAAAAAAATCATGTTTGGTTCATAAGCAGATGAAAAGATCTTTTCCTCCAGAAGTCCGGTGGGAAAGCAAAAAGCCAGAAGTTAAAAATTTTGACTTCTGGCTTCTGGCTTTTGTCTTTTGATGGGCCCCACACCTTTTATTGTTTGTTATTTAATAAAGTGGGTAGGATAATTAGACTATTAGACCCCTAAAATTTTTAAATAAGATATTTTCTTGTAATATAAAATTTCCTTTTTATCTCCAAAAATTTACCATAATAATCTCTAATTATTTTCTCCCACAATATCCTCCTTTGAGCTAAAAATATAATTTTTTTAAAAATTATTTTCCTTAAAATAAGGGAGAAACTAAGCCTTTAAAATCCTTCAAAAACCCAAATTTCACTTTTTCTTTCTAAATTATAAGAATATATGCATATTATATATGTATTATTTAATAACAATAATGCCCTTTTTAGTAATTTTTCATCTAAACTTACTTTTCAAAATAATCATCCAAACATGTTCTAAAAGTCATATTGAAAAAAATTCACTTCTAACATTACTAATCTAAATATAAGTCACTTCTACAATCTAACTTTTTTCCAAAAGACCTTTTGAAAAAGTCCTTCTGAAAAAAAGCCAATCCAAACACACCCTTTAACTTCTGGCTTTTGGCTTCCCCAGCGGACTTCTGGAGCAGAAGTACTTCTCCACCTTATATCAACCCAAACATAACTTTTATCACAAAAATGACTTCTCCGATGCAGAAGTACTTCTGGCCCTAAAAAAGCCAAACCAAACATAGCCGGCATATTTCTATCTCATACTTCACGTAAAAGTGGAAAAATGTAACTTTTTCCCAAACATAGGTTTAGGAGCTCAAACCATGGTTTACATGAAAAAAGTGCTTCTACCAATTTTTTCATCTGTTTGGCTGCTATTTTTTAGAACCTAGGTTTAGAGCCCAAACCTAGGTTCTAAAAACTACCCCAAACAGGCCCCTAGTTCTTAATTTGCAAGAAGTGCAAACTGCATTGATGATCCAAAATACAACCAACCAATTAATTATAACATAATATTGTCAATTTCAATCAACATTATTTGTATTTTAATATAATTAGTTATTATTTATTAATTGGAGTATTATTAGACCAACAAACCATGTTTAAAATTTCAAACTTTCTCAAAAAAATAAAATACAATTAGTCACTATAAAATGTTATCAATTAATATAGTAACAAGCTTCAATTTGTCAACTGACTTTTTTCTACAAAAAATTATATCCAAATACAAATTACATTATATAATTTGACTTATAACCTAAATTCAGTTTAAAAATAAAAGTCATCTTTACTAATGTTATCACAATGACGCCCTTATTCTTTTCATCAAAGCATATAGACAAGTTATCACAATAACACCCTTATTCTTTTCATCAAAGCATATAAATAAGTGTAATCCATACTAGCCCAGTAAATCCAAAACTAGTCTTAGGTTGAGCCCAAAAACATGTAGAAAAATATAGAAGATTACGCCTAATCTTAGGTTAAGCCCAAAAACATGTAAAAAGATATAGAAGATTACACCTTTATTTGATTGCCAGCGTACATTTCTTTAATTGACCTCAAGAGAAGTTATATTTTAAAATACAGAGATTAAAATTAAACAAGGAGAATTACAACTAGATCACATGAAAGAGAATTAAATCATTAAATTATATTGAAAGTATACACATGACAATGAATGATGATGTGATCTTGGGACTCAAACGAGAGTTTACACACATGTTGCTTGAAAGTATGCTTTTTATTTCTTAATGCTTTTTATGTCATATTTTGATCTAAGGTGTGTATGGGTGGAATTGAAAAAAAAATTGGTTTCTAGTGAAATTCGTTTCTAATGTATGAATAATAAAAAAATTTATTTTTTTAAATCTCGACAAAGTATATTTTTATAAATTATTTGTTGCATATGAAAATGTTCCAAAAATATAATTGTTATATATTTTTGTTATCTTTTATAATTATAGAATTATGCAAACAAAAATAAGATAAATAAGCTAATTCTTTACAAATAAATAACATTAAATGACACATTTTTCATCGGTGATTTCATTTGGCATTTTTTTTAATTCATGACACCCAATTATATACTCTCTAGTATGTTTAAATTAATTATGATAAATATAAACTATATAAATCAACTTGACTCTACCATGCACTTTTCGAGCCTATACTTAATTAATATTTCATACAAATCATATGACAATGTACTAGCTATGTGTATGTTTCAACCACTTATAGAATTTGTTATGCATGTTTCAAGTACTTGTAGCATTTGTGTTTTATATGTGTTTCTATCAACTGCTTATGCACCTGTTTTGAAGTGTGGGTATATATATAGTATCATTGGTTGTCTCATACATTTGTTATTTCTACTACAATAAGCTTTTTTGTAAACAAACATAATACAAGTATATTCATGTCAATTTTTTTTGTTTTATTTTCATCGCATATATGTTTTTGATTTAATATGCATAAGGACCTCAAAGGCCACCTTCCGTCATTGCTGATGTTCTTCCACAATACCAACCCCCTATAATTTCACTGCCACCTCTATTGTCACGGCCAATGGCACCTTATTTATACAGACAACAATTTTCACAACCACCCATAATGACATCAATCTTGCCACCTTATGGTGTCTCCTATGGCTTCCCTTATGGTATTTAATTATTTCAACGAATGAGCCATTGTTTTACACTTTGATTTTCGAGTTTTTATTGTTATAAAAGGTATATTTTTTGGTTGTGTGATATTAATATTTTTTATTGTTGACTATATGTTAATTTATGTAACAGATTTGGGTTATGGTATTCCATACTCTTATGCCACCCCATCCAACTCTTTAGTCACATAAGGAAATTGTAAAACCAGCAGATTGAATAATATTTCAGGTAAACAAATTTTTGTTCAGAAAACCTAGGGCATCACTTTTGTTTCATGACTTGTTCCATGTTTTCCAAAATAATGATTCTAAATCTATATTTTTAATTTTTTTCAATATTTGTTTTAAAAAATTACTTTACATAATTCTTAAAAAAAATTTTTTAAAAATAGATAATACCCCTATAGTTTTTTTCTTTAATTTTTATGGGAGGCAACATGGCATGAATGATTACATAAGTCAATTGATGTTTTGATCAAAACAAGGTATATAATTTACCTTATAGATTAGGATTTAGAACTATTTGTATGATTAATTAAAAATTTTGAAAATAAGATAAATGATTAAACAAAAAATACTAGCTAGTAGTTAGAGACTATAGGGTAAAAAGATCAATTATGCATAAAAAGTAAGGGGAAAATTCCATGTATAATATTGAAAAAAGAAGGATATTAATATTTTTTTTAATGAATAGAAGGATTAATATTTTGATCATAGGCCGATTCTGAAAAAAGAGAAAGAGAAAATATGTTTTCATTGCGTGTATTATATTTAGATGTTAACGTCTAAATTAAAATATTTAATCAATATATCTATGATTTGATCATTTGAATGGAGAAACACATAATAGTTATATTTATACATGTTTTAAATTATTTATTTATGAAAAACTTGTGATTGCATCACCACAGATAAAGGCTAGGTGGATGGCCCTCCCCGGGTGATATGATGTATGATATATTTTCGTGGTTACCTGCGAAATCAATCGTCAAATTCAAATCCTTTCTAAATCTATATCCAATCTCACAAACAACAACAAAATTTGCATTGAAGCAAGATCAGAATACGGACATTTCTTTCCCTTCCTCCCTTTGAGATCTCGATCTCTTTGTTTGAGGGATGGCAAGAGCAACTACAGAGTGTGTGGGCAATTCTTTTTTGGATCAGTATTACGGTATTCTTCATGAACAACCAAAAGAATATGATGCTAAAAGAAGACTCTTCCCTTCTCATTCAAGATATCACATTCAGAGAATTCAGACTGGAAGTGAAAACTGATGTATATGAATTAAATGAAACGACTTCTTAATATTCGAAGATTGCTATAAAATTTCTTCAACTTCTTAAAAAGGAAATATTTACTTCGTCTCATTTTCTGGGTTCAATATAAGGGAAAGATATCATTATATGTTATCATGCAACTACGATAGTGGGTTGGCAAAAAGGATTAGTTTTCCTGATAAAGTTGAGGAAATCGGTGGAGAATTATTATTCATTCGGCAACGTATTTTCAACTGGGGTAAGGTTGGAAAGTCTATTCGAGTGGTGAGGTTAGTTTGTAGTTCTAGCTTTACTCTATGGGCTTTGACAGAATTGGAATCATCTTCTTGGTCAAAGGTTATATTATCATTAAGTTTGAAAGAAATGGGATTGGAGGGGGTGAATCTGTTGATGAGTTTACAATAATGTGTTTGTTTCAAATAGGACTAAGAATGTATAGGTTCAGTTCAAAAAAGAAAAAAGAAAAAAAGAAAAAAAAAAGAATGTGTATAGGTATATGCTTTAATGGCTAAAAGGGACAAAAGACTTGAAAAAATTGGCGAGCAATACAGAAGTATATATGGTGACTTTGAGCTCCATTAACTATTCTAGTACTCTCCGTTCATATGGAACTGGGGCTAAAAAAATTTCATACGTAAAATCTGCAAATTATTGTTTCAGTGTAAGTGATCATTTTTATAGTTATATATGTGAAATTCTTGTGCCAACTTGGTGTATCACGTTTGACCAATCAAAAACATAAACTTCAAACATATTTTATTGTGGCACTTAGTAGTTTTGATTTTTTCTTTCATACCATAAAGGTAGGCATCATATATTTAAAGGTTAAGGTGTAAATTTGTCTCAAAAGTTTACGTTAAGAAGCTATTTTGTCCTAAAGGTTTTTTAGATTCAGAATTGCCACGTAAGATTCAAAGTGTAGTAATTTCATCATTTACCGTTAAAAATATTAATGATCAATGTCAATTTTTTAATAGTCAACATTAAAATTTTAATGGTAAATGATGAAATTGCTATATTTTGAAATTTTTGGGGCAATTTTAAATAAAAAAAAAACTTCTATTGCAAAATAGCTGTTGGAGAAAAGCTTCTAGTGTAAATTTGTACCTTAACTCAGTTTTCAAATTCATTTTTTCACTTATTCAATCTAAAATTTGTTTTCGATGTGTTTGTTTATAATTGGTCAGATAATAAATGATATGTACACCGAATTCTCAAAATAATACATTTTGTAATTGTGTTTTGATCTAATTGATTCTTTTTTAGAGTTAATTGCAAAGCGCTTCTCTAATGGGCGTTACTTTATTGTTATTTTCATGTTATCATACAATTTTTAGTTTCATGAGATTAGAAGGCTTCTTTCTTCTAAAGAAATGCAAATGCTTTTGACGTCATTTCACTAGATTATTACTACCCATGCTTATGGGTGTGTTTGGACTGCCGTTGGAGAAGTGACTTTTTTCAGAATGACTTTATTAGAAATGACTTTTGGATAAAAGTCATTTGTGTGAAGTGATTTATGTTTGGATTTGTGATTGATAGAAGTGGCTTTTTTTCAATCTGACTTTTAGAAACATGTTTGGATGATAATATTGAACAGCACTTTTAGATGAAAAATTATCAAAAAGGACATTATTATTATTAAATATTACACATATAAAATATGCATATATTGTTATAATTAAGAGAGAAAAAGTTGAAATGAAAATTATAAAAAATTGAAAATAGTAAATATTTAATAAATAAAAATGCATATAAAATACAAATCATATAAATTTAAATGTTCAACTGAATTACATAATAGGTAGTTTAATCATAAATCCCGTACAATTTGGTCTCGAATTCTATCACGAAGAGAATTCATTCGAGATGAAGATGATGCGGTGAAATTTGATGTTGAACCCTCTCCCACTTGATGGCTATTATCCCCATCTATTGTGCTTCCATTTTCAGCTTGTCGGAACTCAATATCAGATTGAGAATTCCTCCTAATAAAGTTATGTATAGCCATTGTTGCACAAACTAATTGAACCTGTGTTTGGTACTTATATTTGCGCATTGTTCGTAAGATTTCAAACCTATTCTTCCACACTCCAAAAGTCCTTTCTATAGTGCACCTCAAACTTGAATGGTAAAAATTGAAGGTCTCATTGTGATTTTCAAATCGCGGTTGACGCCTGAATTCTGGAAGGTGATAACGCTCACTTCTGTATGGACCAAGATATCCCATAGGTGTTGGATATCCAGCGTCAACCAAATAATATTTCCCTAATAAATTGTGAAATAATTATAAAATATGAATATAATGCAAATGTGAAATGAAGATAGAGTGATTGAATTGACTTGAGAAAAAACTACCTTCAGGTGGATGGGGGAAATTCATGGATGGAGTTGAGATAGCAGAATGAAACACACGAGCATCATGTGTAGTACCTTCCCAGCCCGCCAAGACAAATGTAAAACACATATCCCAATCGCATACAGCCATGACATTTTGTGTTGGATATCCCTTTCTCCCGATATATTTATCTCGAACCGATTGACTAACCACACATGGTACATGAGTTCCATCAATTGCACCTATAGCATTATCAAAATATGGGAAATATCGTCGATCATCTTTTATTTTTGGGTGACATGAACGAAACATAGGATCAAGTGGTTTGATATTTTCCCTTGCCAGATTGAAGCATGCCTTCAGTACTCTGTGAAGATGTCTGCTTATAGTTTCTCCTGAGTGTTGAAATATTTCTTGTAATACCCTATTACAATGTCCGTGTCCGACCATGTGTAAGAAAATGGCAACCATCTCTTGAACTCCAATGTTGTCAGAATCTTTCAACCCATGTTCAACCAATTTAGAACATAACATGTGGAATATGCGCTTTTCTACTCGAAACATCTCATGACAACGTTTTGAGTGGCCTTTCAAAATATATTGGACAAATTCTGCTCCTTTTTGCTTGTTAGTTCTACACGGTTCCTTACACACATAGGGCATCACATATTGACTAACCAATACAGCTATTTCTTCTGCCTCTATCATCTCATCATTCAATTGGGACATTAACTGAGCCCTTTCATCTTCCTCGACCGTGAATTGATTATTCCAATTTGCCATTGATTATATAACCTGTGAGTGATTAAATTGATGTGTGAGCAAATAACATGACAAGGAAAAATACTTAAATCACACAAGGCGAAAGAAATAAGATGGACACATAAGACAAAAGAAATTAAGAGCCATAACACAACTTATACAACATTCTACATACTAAATACCAACATAAACAAGTCATACACAATCCAACATACTAAATACTTGCACAGTTCATCTAACATTAGGACCACTGGCACAACAGTCACAAAAGTGTCTTAAAATAAAGTTCAAGAAGGCGGGGGTTGAAGCCAAGATGGTGGGTATCTCGCCAGCTTTCGCACCCACTTCAGCTGGACTTCAGGCTTTCCTTTCATACCCATAAAAATTTCCCTAAAGTTCTTGTTTACCACAAACTCTTCCATGCATCGGAACATGAGTTCATCATCATTCTGTATTTCCTCAAAGCGAAGCAGTTCAGCTGTAATCTCTGTCATTGATACGTCATTTATTTTCTTCATTGCCGCTATTCTATCCTGAGATGCGGTAGCTATTACACTTACTGAATCAGCTATTTGTTTTGATGCTGGCATTTTTATTTTCTTTCCCTTACCATATGCTTCATTCCTCTTTCTCTTTCCATGACTCCCTGAATCACTAGGACCACTCGCTATATTGCTTGCTGTTAAGTTAACACCTGCCAGTTCATCTGTAAACCCTGCACTACCACCACCAAAGTCATCTTCTTCACTGTCCCCTGACCCCTCTTGTAGGTCCATGTTAGGTCGGTAAACATCATCTTGGTCTTCATTATATTGGGGGATTGAAGATGGTGCCAACTTATCCTTTCCGGACGCAGATGCATCTTTGAATATTATTTCTAACTCCTTTGCAAAAGGCAGCTCACTGTACCTATATTTTTCATATTCCCGATTCTCCTGCACACATTCAAACAATCAAAACAAATGTCCATCTAAAGTAATAGTAGTAGATTTTATAACATATACTCAACAATTATATACCTTTATTTTCTTCTCCCACCACTCATCCGATGCCACAATTGTATTTGTTGTAGGGTTCCAACCTACGCCAGTCTCTTTCAATAGTTCCTCCCATTTATTCCAATCTCTCTTCAAATTATCAAATCTATTTTTCAGCTGTTTCTTGTCATATGGTTTTCCTGATTTTGCTTTGAATGCAATTTCAACGTTCTTCCACCCTGCTTTTGTAAGCGATGTTCCACTACGTTGTTTTTTGTATATTTGCTCAATTATTTCTTTGAGAAAAATCTCTGTGGTTCGTCGATCCCATGATGCTTTACTTTTATCCATGGTTATACTTAACACAAGATACAAAAGAATAGTAACTCAACTAATATCTATGAAAATATAACATGTGTCCGATCATACATTATTATTTTTTTGATCAATTAGATCATACATCCTTAGTAATTTATAACTAATATATATTGCTGGCTAAGAGATGAATATAGAGGTTTTGATGACAAAATTCATGGCTAATCTCTTTCACAACCAGGATGCACCCATTTACCCAAATTCGATTCAAGCTGCAGGTTCACTACTAGTCAAAACTCACCAACAACATTTTATAAACCCCCAAAATAAAAACACACAAACAGGGATTTTTCTTTTTGTTCTAAATTGTTGACTTCAAGCTATTCGTGTGTGTGTGTGTGTGTTTTTTTTTTGTATGTCATACTAACAAAGGACTGAAGCTTATTCTGGCCCGAACATTCTACTGATATGAAGCTAATAACGTGGTGGGTTAAAACAAGGAAATATATGCCTAAATCAGAGCAGAAAAATACAGAATTTGGGGTTCCAATTTTACCAATAAACCGGCTAAGTGCTTTTGGGCAGTTCTTCTTTGGTGTTAAATTAGCTCTTACTAGTAAACCACTGAACATGAAAAACAGAGAGGAACAAAAAATCAAGAAGCACGAACAGGGGGAAAAAGGAAACCAGAAAGCAGAACCAGAAGCAATGTAGTGTTGAATGTAAATTATCTCTCACTAATAAGCCACTGAACAGGAAAAACACAAGCAAGACAAGATGAAGCTGCAGAAGCAGAACCAGAAGCAGAGGCAGACGACCAGAACCAGAAATAGAGACGAGGTAAAAATCAACAAGAACGAACAAGATTTGGGAAAATTTCTGAAAAATGAAAGAACAAGCTCGGTACCTCAAGATAGAAAATGCTTCCTCCTCAACGTATCTCCTCTTTATCCCTACCGATTCTTCACTCTGTCTCTGAAAGAAGGCAACGGACAATGAGCTAACGGGAAGCATGAAAAAGGAGCAAAACAATGGTCAAGAAGAAGGAATAAGATCAGATCTTCGAAAGCAACCTGTTTCTCTAACCAAGAGAGACGAGGCCGACGAGCTGAAGGCAAAAGGACGACTAGCTTACAGATCGGTGGCCGACGACAAGAAGGAGCAGATCAGCGGTGATGGCCAACGATAGAGTAGCAAATCAGAGGAGGAAGACGAAGGATCGGCTGTTCGAAGACGCCGCCGTCACTGAGCCCCTTGCATGCGAGCTGCCGATGTGGGGTGAGAAGGCTTGGTGCTGGTGAAGAAGTGAGAGAAATGGGGAGAGGTGCTTAGGTAGGTCACGGGTCTGAGCATATGAGGGGGGGTTGGTGTGTGTTTTAATAAATTGCATTAAATGCTATTTAACGGTAAAATGACTTTTGAGATGGGAGAAGTGAAAAAAAGTAGCTTCTGAAAATAAGTGGATCTGAGGCCAAAATGACTTCTCATATTGGGCATCTCCAAACATGTTTAATTTTTGAAATTTTGCTTTTACTTCTAGGATCCACTTCTGGGGGCCAGAAGTGGCATCCAAACATGCCCTATGTCTTTTCAAGCGGTGACATTTAATTTGCAAGGAATTCTTATGTGTGAACAATGGTGCATTACATCATTTATGATTTGATAAATTACAAGTAAACATATAAGATGTGATGTGAAATTTCAATTTGACTTCGCATCTTAAAAAATTAATTAGAGCGTAAAAAAATTTAAATCTCATATTTTCAATGTTTTTTATTTTATAAGTTGAAAAAACTATTTTTATCTGTTAATGAATTTTTTTGGGTGCTATGTCATATTACAAATTATAATTAAGATCTAATATGATTAATTGTGATTAGTTAGATCAAAGATAACATGGTGTATCGGGTTTACGCAAAAATTTCTCTTCATTGGTTTAGGAATAGATGATATTTCTTTTCCTCGGTAGCTTTAGTGTCAACCATTTTAGGGTGTGTTTGGATTGGCCTTTTTTTAGAAGGACTTTTTTAGAAGTAAGATTGAACAAAAGTCAGATTGTGTGAAGTGATTTATGTTTGGATTTGTGATGATAGAAGTGACTCTTTTTCAATCTGACTTTTAAAAACATGTTTGAATGATTATTTTGAAAAACAAGTTTAGATGAAAAATTACTAAAAAGAACATTATTGTGATTAATTCATACATATATAATATGCATATATTCTTATTAAATGCTTAGTTTCTACCTTATTTTAAGGAAAATAATTTTAAAAAACAATATTTTTAGCTCAAAGAAGGATATTGTGGGAGAAAATAGTTAGAGATTATTATGGTAATTTTTTGGAGATAAAAAGGAAATTTTATATTAAAAGAAAATATCTTATTTGAGAATTTTATGGTCTAACAAGAATCTAGACCCGCGCGTTGCGCTATGAGTTATAGTTAAGTTTTCCATACTAACGAAAGCTGAACGATATCTTCATAAGGGGTGCGCAATCGGTAGGAGTTGTAATAAATGAAAATTATGCATATGCACAATCTGAACACCTAAATAAAAATTATGTGAATGCAATTCGGATTGCTAAAAAATTTGAACCGTGAAGGTAAAAGAAACTTCTTTCAATTGTAAAATAAATGAAGTCAATTGGTGTACAAATTTTGGAAAACACCGCGCGTTACGCGATGAGTTATAGTTAAGCGTTCCACACTAACGATGATTTAAGCTGAACAATATCTTTATAAAGGATGCGCAATCGGTAGGAGTTGTAATAAAATGAAAATTATGCATATGCACAATCCGAACACCTAAATAAAAATTATGTGAATGCAATTCGGATTACTAAAAAATTTGAACTGTGAAGGTAAAAGAAATTTCTTTCAATTGTAAAATAAATGAGGTTAATTGGTGTGCAAATTTTGGAAAACTTCTCTGTATACTACGTTATTGGTCTTGCTTATACTTATTCTTTTGTCGTCCAAGATTAGTATTTTCAAGCCTTTTACACTATTCAATATTTTTTTAAATTGAATTTTTTTATTCTGACTTGGACTAATGATAGAGAGTTCATGAGATTTAGATTAGACCATGTGTCCTTGCTGTCATCAATAATTCGGAACATATCCATCTTCACCATTCTTTAGTACGTCAATCAATCGTGTTTGAAGGCCAAAACTTTATAAGGTGGTATTATGTCATCCAAGTGGATGATGATTGATATATATATATAGATTTAGAGGTGACCAATATTTAATTAACCGTATTTTTATTTTTTTAATCTGCAATTTTAAGGTCCAAATGTTTTATGAAAATTTAGAATATTCTTATTGGTCACTTTAAATTATCTTATTATTTTAAAATATTTTATATTTCACAAATATTTTCGAAATTGAGTTTCTGATTCTTTATATCTTTATGAATGAAATATCTTAATATGTTTTGTAACTATTTAGAATATTCCTATGGTCACTTTAAATTATCTTATTATTTTAAAATATACTTTATAGTTTACAAATATTTTCGAAGATTAATTTCCTATTTAATTTGTATCCTAAAATCATGGATCCATTAAAGCATTTGAATTTAAATTTTAAAACCATAAAGATTAAATTTCTTTAATAGCCATTAAGATTAACTTTCTTTAATTTCCTATTTAATTTGTATCCTAAAATCATGGATCCTTTCTTTAATTTCCTATTTAATTTGTATCCTAAAATCATGGATCCATTAAAGCATTTGGATTTGAATTTTAAACTTAGCTATTAAGATTAACTTTCTTTAATGTCCTATTTAATTTGTATCCTAAAATCATGGATCCATTAAAGCATTTGAATTTGAATTTTAAACTTTGAAATAGAAAGATTTTTTGATTCTTTTATTGATTATCATAGAAGATTGATTTTTAATTAAACATAAAGATTAAATTTCTTTTCATAATTGAATTTTTTTATGCTGACTTGGTCCAATGATAAAGAGTTCATGAGATTTAGAGAAGTATATTGATGATTGATAGTCTAATTTTCCTACCCACTTTATTAAATAATACATAATAAAAGGCGTGAGACTTGCCAGATTCCAGAAGCCACAAAAAATTACTTATGGCTTTTGGCTGTTCAGAAGTCCTTTTAACCCATAAGTCATATTGAAAAAAAGCTGAAACAAATATCATCAAAAACAAATTTTTGCTTCTGACTTTTCCACCAAGCTTTTGGTAGTTGAAAAGACAATCCAAACATGCACTTAGTAGCACCTTTATTTTTTATTTTTTAAATCTTTAAGATTTGTGTATATAATGCTATTTTAGCCAAAAATTTATTTATATGGTGCTTATTTTTTTTTATTTTTTCTATATTATTAATGATGTTGTAGGTGTTTAGTTATTATTATTTTTAAAAAATTGAATTGATTTATTCTGTTAACCTTTAAAAAAAACAATTTGATTTGGAATTTCGATCATGATTTGGCTTATATTGTATGTTAATATTTCACACTATATTTGTGTTTTATAAAAGCGCACACACACATATAACTCTAATTTGAATTAGAAATTTATGAGTTTTGAATAAAATTAAAATTTTCTCCCTGTGACGTATGAGAAATATATTAGTATTTTAATTAATAACATTTTATAATTTTTGAATGTATTTTGAAAATTTGAAATATTGTTTGTTGACCTATTAATACTATTAATAGTATCTCATAATAACTAATTATATTAAAAATAAGATGATATAAACCTAAAATCTGAATTTAAATAAAATTATATTTTAATTATGAAAATTAAATGGTTATTGTTTTTAAAATGTATTACAAATTTGATAGATACAACTAATTAATGTATGAATCTCAATTATTTAACTTACTTTATCGGTTAATTATTGAATTATATACAATATGAGTTTATGTTTATTAAATAAATACTGATTGAAAAATTATTAAGTATTTTTTATTGAGATGAGACAAATCTGACCCGTTTAATTTATAATGGGTTAATGGGCAGGTATTATAAAATTTCATATAAAAAGTTGATGATTGATATAAGAAGTTGATTGCTATATTTCTCATGTACATGAAGAAAATTCTAGTTCAAATGTAATATATTATGAAATATTATTATAATATTTTTAACATATGAATAAATTATTTTAACTTATTAAATTTCAATTAGCATCTTGTATACTTGTGTTATCATGAATATTAATGTATAAAATGTTTTAATCTATAAATATAGAGTATTACATATCAATTACTGATATTTTTTAATTCAAATATATATATATATATATAAGATTATTATAAGATAACGAGAGTAAGGATAAGTAGAATGGGATAATGATGGGAAAATTGCGTTCATATCAAATAAAAAAAAAATTACTTCATCAGTTTCTTAATATAAGATACAATTGACTTTTTTTAAGAGATTAAGAAAGCTAAATAAATCACTTAATTATGACATTTTTTGCATATTACTCCCTCATTTCCATATTATAAGATCAAGTTCACTCTTTTTGTTATGATTAAGGAAGCAAAATAAACCACTAAATTTTAACATATATTACATGCAATTAGATTATACATTAGTTTATAAATAAAATAAATTAGTTTTTTTAAAAAAAGATAAGTATAAACAATTTAAATTGATTTATTTTGTATTATTGGTTTCTCCAATAAAAAAAAGTCAACTTGATCTTATAATTAGGACTGGGGTTGGTATTAGATTATAGCATGTTACTAGTTTATAAGTCAAATAAACTGGTAATAGAATCCACGGTAAATGTTGAATGCCAATTAATATATAAAAAAAGTCAAATAAACTAATTTATTAAAAATTTCAATTAAATTAATTTACAAGTAGTTTAATTAACTTTTTTATATTATTTTTTGTTAAAAAAAAGTAAACTAAACTTTCTTTAGAAAAGAAGGAATAATACTTTTTTCTATCTTAAATATAAGATTACTTTGTTTTTTTTTTTAAATTAAGGAAGCCAAGACAATTTAATTTTAATATATCTCTGCAGCTGAAGACGGTTATACTGATTTGTTTGAAGTGTGTCAATGGCAGCTAAAGCTCCTTCAAGAACCACACCCCTCCCGATTCTCAGCCGAAGTTGACGAATCAAGGTGGAAACCCCAAGTTCCATTCCCTCCCGAAATCTGAATTGCATTCTTCCAATTCTGAGTTTCATCTTTCGCTTCAACAATTCAGCATTCGCGAGGAGGTTGATGCCGCTCGAGAATTTGAAGCGGAAAACAAGCACGGTTCTGAGCTGAAGAATGAAGAAGGAAGTAAGAGGGAAAGGATAATTTATGTGGATGATTCAATCAAGGAAGGGAATGATAGTATTCGTAGTAGACTGGATAGGCTAATTAGGGATACAGGGGAGCCGGAATTGTCAGAGGAAATGCTGACTATGAATGATCAATTACAAGCAGATGAGGTGATCAAGGGAAATTTACCCTGTAACTTTCGTTCCAATCAAGCGTGGATTAGGGTTTCTCTTAATTACGGATTTGAGGGATGAATTCCCATTTTTAATAATTCTGATTGAAATTGCATTTCAACGTTTATTTAGATATGTAAATATCATGGCATTGATGATCATTGTCTTAGTTTTCTTGATGTGTCACTGGATTTTTTTTTTTTTTTTTCAGTTACTTGCTTTGGAGGCAATTTATGGAGAAAATGTCTTCAACCTCGAGAGATGGAAAGGTCTTCGTTGTTTACAGGTCTTGCAGTAACACTCAGTAAACTAGTCTGACAATTCTGCTTTTCTTCCCTTTTTTGTACAGAAAGTCATCCATCATCCCTGGATTGAGTATATATTTTCCTTCTCTCTCACAGATACACATACATTACAGTTTCAGATGAAATTGACATAAAAGCTAAGCTGAATTCTTCTAATGAACATAAGACTTCTAGCAGCAATGCAGATGACTTCTCATACTCTTTTAAAGTACAATATCTTCCACCTATTAGTTTGACATGTTTATTGCCAAAGTCGTACCCAAGCCATCAACTGCCGCATTTTATAGTTTCTGTAAAGTGGCTAGACTCCACAAAAATTTCTAGTCTATGCTCCATGTTAGATTCAATATGGACTGAGCATCAAGGGCAGGAAGTTATATACCAGTGGGTAGAATGGTTACATGATTTTTCCCTTTCTCATCTGGGATTCGATAAAGAGATTACTCTTGGTCCTTATGGCATGAAACATGTGGGAGATGAGCGTGCAATCTCAGGATCTGTTTCCCTAGATTTTGATATTCCTTCATTACGAAGTTACAACAATCAGAGTCATCATGAGAACTTCCTTAAAGAAATGCATGAATGTTGCATTTGCTTCGATGTATATGCGGGTAATTTCTTATTTTAGCTTGACAGAATTGGTAGTAAGTAACTTTGGCTAATTAGTGTTTCAAATGGTCAAAGTACGTATTTTGACGCACTTACGTGCAAAGATTCCCTTTCTCTTTCTTTACATATTTAGGGGGCGAGGCAATACAAAAATATTTACATGGTGCTGTTAACAGAATTTGATCCTTCAATCTTCTTACAGCATACAGCTAGCTGGTGTCACGTAATATATAAATTTTAGTTTCAAATATACCAATTGGTTGTTTGGATTAATTTTGTTTTTATCTCAGTAGCTAGCAAGTTCTCAATACTTTGGGGAGTGGTCCCCTTTGCTAATTGTTTGTGCATATATTGAATGATACTGAGAGTTGAATATTCGTTCAGTAAGAGTGATTCTTATTTTTTGTGTAATTAATATTGTTTGTTTAATTTTTTTATTGCTAAGGTAAGGATTCAATTACCAAACCAGGCTTATGATGGAAAACTCAAAGATAATACTTACCTGCTCACTCACTTGCGCTTAACCACTTTCCCCTATTGTTTGTGTAGACTAGCTTAAGGTAGCTTATCTTTTTGGAGTGAATGTGAAATTGTTGTTCATTTTATTGAATTTAACATGTTTTAAGGTTCTTTCATAACCCTGCGATGGTTCTTGATGGGTCAGATGTCATACTTTTTTCAGCTCCTTAAAAAAAATCCTGTGTCTGATAATTGGATTAAATTTGAACTCATTGTGTGTTGCATCTTTTCCCAATATCACTTTTATCTTGTTTGTTTGAGCTAATTCAGTGCATTTGTACCCGTTTCCACATCTCAATTCCCTTTGAGCTGTTGGCTTGAAAAAGAAGTTTTATTTTCCACTTCGTGTATTATTTTTTGTTGCATGTATGAGTTCTATCCACTTATTTCTTATGTCTATGTTAGGACCATGGTTGAAATCCTAGGACAATACATAATAGGGGAAAGGTTCCTTTTATTGGTCAGCACTTTGACTTGCTACTTTGGAGGAAGAAAAAGAGAACTAGGCTGCTATAGATTGGCTGAGACAGGGGTAGGGGTATGTTGGGGACTATTAGTAGTCTTTTGACTCTTTTTAAGTTATTGTTGTGGCTGAAGGGGGAAGAGAAGAATTTGAATTGTGGCTTGGCCCTTTGAGGAGTGGAGAGTGTGCCAATCTTTCGAATGTTTGGCAACCTTGTTTTGTATTCAGGAGTCTGCGGTGTCATTGCATTGATTACGTATCTGTTTCTCCTTAGTTTGAATTATCTTTTTTTGTTGCTGGTGTGCCTGAGTGTGATGTGTTTGTCTCTCCCTTGTAACCTGAGTAAGCTATGCAGTAGAAGTATCAACTCTTTGTTAAATATTTCTAGTTTCTGTCTTATTTTAAGACTTGTTTAGGAGAGTCCTAACAGTCTATCACTCAAAAGTATTGGGAACTGAATAATACTATCTTTTTTGTCAAATAGGTACGGAGTTTGCTCAGTTACCATGTCAGCATTTTTTCTGCTTAAAATGCTTGCACACCTTTGCTCAGATGCATGTATAAGAAGGCACCATCGGCAATCTTCAATGTCCTAATTCAAAATGTTCTCTTATGATTCCACCTTCTCTGTTAAGTCACTTGCTGAATGTTAAAGAGTATGAACACTGGGAATCCGTGATGTTAGATAAAACACTTGCATCAATGTCTGATGTTTTTTATTGCCCAAGATGTGAAACACCTTGTATAGAAGATGAAGAAAAGCATGCTCATTGCTCTAAATGCTTCTTTAGCTTTTGTACCCTTCGCAGGGAGCGATGCCATGTTGGCATGGAATGCATGACCCTGGACATAAAGCTTCAAGATTTGCAAGTATGTACTATGGGTTCATGCCTAGTTTTTGAGCATACCAGCCCCCCCTCCCCAAACAAAAAATGAAAGAGTAGGTTCTTCTTAGGGTAAGTCATAGCATATGCAGGCGCAATCTTTATTTAATCACTGCCCCTTTGTATCAAGAGTTGCAAAGAATCTCCCCACAACTTGTTTGTCATATATGGAAGATTACCTTTCTAACGTAACAATGGTTTTATTACAACTATTTGGCTGGGTTCCATCATTTTGCATGCAAGTCGTTAGGATGATTTAGTGGCTTTATGTTTGGGAATTTGTGCTCATATATAGTTTCTCATGTACGGAACATTTCAATTCAGCTGCTAGTTTCTTGATTTTTTATCAGTTGATTTTTGTCTCTGTCCCATCTAGGAATGTCTAGCTGTTATGACTTCATTATCATCCTGACTTGGGCTAAATAACGCAATGTCCCCGGTTTCCTAATTGTTGTCTTTGTTAAAGGAGAAGGAGAATTCATCTCTATTAGAGGAAGCTCAGAAGATGACAATACGTGACATCATTAATGAATGTCTCAGCTTCAAACAAATTCGTAGTGATTCTAAGCAGTGTTATTGTAAAATTTTCATTTACCGAACTGAAGGTTGCAATATAATGGTGTGTCGTAATTGTGGCCAACGTTTCTGTTACCGCTGCAACAAAGCAATTGATATTGTTGGACTTGGACATTTTGGGTATTATTGGTTATGGAATGGCTTGAAATTTCTTTTGAAGTACAAAATTCTTTAATTTACAAGGTTCATGTAGATCTTATTTTTTACTCATTCAAGGGAGGGGTCCTGTGAATTGCACCCACAAGGAAGGGCAGCGGCTTGGCAAGAACGCAGACAGACTCAACGAGGCCAATGATGTCCTAGTTGTCATGAATTTAATGCAAAGGTGTGTAGAGCTTTCTGGTTGTCACTTATCAAATTATAATGAGAAATCTAATCATTGGCAAGTTTGAATAGATTTATTGATCATTTTGTTCCTTGATTCACGGAGTATACATGAGAGGTAGTTCTGGAATTTCAAAATAATTTATGATTACCATTGTTTACATTATCTCTGAAATTAACATAGAGAAGCATCAGGTGGTCTCTCATTTGTTTTCAGAACCCTGAAGAACATTGTTATAGAAATATGGGTTTTTTCTGCCAAAAATACAAATACTGTGTTACCA
The DNA here is from genome assembly GCA_037074515.1 of Mimosa bimucronata. NCBI lineage: Eukaryota > Viridiplantae > Streptophyta > Magnoliopsida > Fabales > Fabaceae > Mimosa > Mimosa bimucronata. The sequence continues at coordinate 25,903,545 of CM073447.1, forward strand.
CCCACTATTACTACTACCTCTTGTCTTTAAAATTATGTTCTAATTTTTTCTTCAAATTGAGCTACAAACTGCATCTTACATTGGTTTTTAGGGTAAAACGCATCTGCTAGAGTTTGAGTCCGGCTCACTTTTTGTGGGAACATGAAAGGAGCTGGTGAGGGAAAAGAACATCTGAGAGCAGGAATGGTGTAACTTTTTGGTTAAGGTTTTGGAGAAAGTTAAAGTAAAACTTCATAAACTAAAAACATTACTGATATCTTTCAAGCCAAGGAAGAGGATGATATAACCCGGTGGTCAAATGTAGACATTACTGATATCTTTCATCCTTTTTTTCCCATTCTTGTAATATAAATAGGTTGGAAGCCATAACTGCATGTTTTGCCGGGCATGCCAAAGACATTATTGCTACTCTTGCAAGCAGCTCGTTGAGAGTAGCTCGCAGCATTATGGACGTAAGGGTTGCAAAAGGCACTCCGATGATTAGTTAGGAGATCAATTTTAGTGCTCAGAATGATTCAAATGCTACTGTGTACAGATTTCACATAGCAACGTCGTTTCTTGTTATAAAATAGTATCTTTCTTACTGTTGAATTTTCTAATCGGGGACTTGCTTCCAATTTTTCTTTGTTTTTAATGGTTCAAATTTGATACTCATCCGGTCCTAAACGTTCAGTCTTAAATTTAGGGCCATGTTTGAAGGACCTACAATTAGGAATAGATGTATTGATTTTTTTTTTTTTAATATCATAAACTGACCTGTATCCTTAAATTTTGATTTGAAGGATTTAGAATTGTAGTGAAGATATAGAAATAAAAATATTTTTTTCATTAATTTATTGTAGTTTATGAATTGATGCGTAATCTGTAAATTTTCTCACTCATGATTTGATAAATTATAAGTTTTTTTTTTTATCTTAGTCATGATAAATATTAGTCAATGAATTCATTATAACAATCCAGCTATCTTAAATGGATAAAATGCTAGAGATAGAAATCATATTGCCAAATATTACTTGAGTATCAATAAAAGTGAAAATGAAATTTTAGTTCATTTTTCTTACCTTTTATCTTGTATCTTTTCTTAATTAAAATTTTATAACTTCAATTCTTTGCTTTTTTTTTTTTTTTCCAAATCCCACTCACAAGCTTCTATACCTCTCCCCTTTCCTTCCAAATCACTCATACAAAAAATAATCATTTTTGTAACTTAATGTTTCTTTCACTTTCGGGATATACAGTTTAGTGTTTACCTACCTAAACCATTGATTTTGATCTATTTATGAGATATATCATATATGAACTTGAGAGTTAAATTAGGCTGTCTTTTTTTTATCAGAAGAGTTACATTAGGCTGTCGAGATAGAAGGTTTGTGGAAATCACTCCCAAAAAGGAAAAAAAGTCGAGCTTAAATTGGTACTTTATGTTTATAATAATACATTAAGTTGTTTCGATCAATAAAACTTTTTTGACAAGAAATCTTCAGTTTTTTTTTTTCGCAAAATCACTTTTATATTTTAAAAGAAAAAACTAATATAATCTCACATGCTACATGTTTAAACTGAATTTAATGATTTAATCGCTGACTTGTTACTTGGAGGAATTAGTTGTTTTCACTTATCTCAATCCCCATTGGTAAAAAGCATGCATAATAGAGACTTGTATTTTCTAATTTTCCAAATCAAAACACGGCTTAAACTTTTCACTTATATTACAATGATGTCATATCTAATGATCAAAGTTGAATAAAAATGCATTTTCAACCAAAAACTATATTTACACTGAATATTGATATATTAACATATTTGAATCCCGCTAGTCCCACGACAGATCATAGATAAATTTTAGGCAAATTTGGTTTGTTATTGACCATCTACAGAGAACCATCTTAGATCTGATGTGAAAATTTTAATCAGATTGAGTATCTTAAAATGATAAGCATAAAAAGGCAAACATATCTAAAGTATCTAAATTTTACCCGGACAAATTAGATTTGTTTGGAACATTATGTATCAACTAAAATATTTTTATACTACTTTTTAAAAAGGATTAATACCATTTTTTGTCCACAAAATTTCACTCGATTTAGTTTTTGGCTTATAAACTTAAAATAGGTGATTTTAGGCTCTTAAATTTGTGCGGTTTATAACCATTAATTTATGATTTTCCAAGTTTTTTAGGGTTAGAAACAAATGATTATAAATGACAGAAGGTTGAGGGGTTAAAACTACCAATTTTAAGTCTATAAATAAAAACTAAAATTGAGTAAAAGTTAAAGGATAAAACCCCATATTGAAACCAGTGAATAAAACCAAGGATTAATGTAAAAAATACACATGTGTTTTTGTCAAAAATTTATTCAGCACCAAGTGCTTTTTCTTTTGGATCAAAAGTGATTATGAGCTTCCAAATTAGACTTAAAAGTCACAGTTTCCGTTAAATATGTTAAAAAATATGTATGTGATTTATAACACTTTACTTTTATAACTCATTTCTAAGCTAGATTAGCAATGAGAAACTTATTCAAACTTATATGGGATTCAGAACATTAAAACCACAACTTTTTTCAAACTTTTCTTTGTTTCTAGAAAATTCTGAAATAGGGAAAACTTCTCCAATAATTTTGAAAAATCATAATTAATTGTCAAAAAAATAAAAAGATATTGACATGGTTCAAGCCTCAAACTAAAGGTTGAAGATTAGTCTGTCTGGGAAAAATATCAAATAGAACATGCATCAACTCATATGGTACAGTTTATTGGTTTTCCAAATCTGTCTTCCCTTACACGCCTGGAATTATCAGTCTGTTTGAGTGATTTTTAATTGGAGGTATACAACTTTGATTTGTTTCGTTTTTGTGTTTCCAAAAACCCTCTATGACTAATATTTTAAATAAATATTTCAGGGAAAAGAAAATTCATTTACTATATCGAATTGTCTAATATTATATGTAAGTTACGTATTCATAATATTATATGTAAGTTATATTCTGTTTTTCTAGGTTCTAAATTATGTTTGTTTATGGATCAATTTGAGATAGTAAATGAATTTCTTTTGCCCTAAAATATTTATGTAAAATATTAGACATATAGAGCTATCTGGAAACTCAAAAACAAAATGAATCGGAGTTGTATACATCTAATTAAAAATCACACAATCAGACAGATAATTGTGGGCGTGTGATCAGAGACAGATGTGGAAACTCAATAAACTGTACTATATAGGTTGGTGCATGTTTTATGCGATGTTTTTCCTAGAAAGAGGACTCTTCAAGCTTTAATTTAGGATTTGAACCATGTTAAAATCACTTTTTTTTATAAATTAGTTATGATTTTTCAAATTTATTTGAAATTTTTTTCGTATTTCAGAATTTTCCAAAAATAAAGAAAAGTTTAAAAAAGTTGTGGGTTTTAATGTTTTAAATCACATACTTCCTAAAAGTAGGGTGTTACAAATTACATACGTATTTTTCATCCTATTTAATGGAAAATGTGACTTTTAAGCTTAATTTAGAAGCTCACGAATAACTTCTGATAAGAAAAGAGTACATAAATATTTTTGACAAAATCACATTTTATACCCTTACCCCTAAACGAGATTCATGATTGATTCAGTCAAGGTTATTAAACCCGGACCGGACAGTAACTCGCCGGACCGGGCACACGGCCGGTCCGGTCTAACACATGGCTCGGGGCTAAACCAACTCGTCCTTGACTCGGCGAAACCGGAGTAACCCGTGGCTCACTCGGGTGACTCGCCGAGTAGGTCGAGTCACCGGGTTACCTTTTTACAACCACAGATCCTCAGATCCAAACATTTTTTGGGGTCAAAACCTCAGATCCAGACATGAGAGAGGGAAAAGATAAGAAAGAGATGAAGAAGAAAAAAGAAGACAGAGTAACATAATAGTTATGGCAGAAAAGAAACATAGATGTTGAGATCTGAGAGATATAAACTGCTTGGACGATGCTACTTCTTTCACGCCTTCATCGATCACCGGAGAAGCCAAGACGTTGCCATTTTTTTTATTGCTTAGAAGAAGGAAAAGAAGCTTTTGCATGAGGCAGTGTAGAAAGGATGAAGAACAAGAGATGTGTGACCGTGAGACCGTCCTGATGGTTTGAACTTTGAAGATAAGAAGGAGGGATAGCATTTGTCCTTTGGGTCTCTTGATTTGTCAGACAATTGAATCAAGTGTTGATGTTAGAGTGGTGAGAGAAAAGAGGTCACGTGGGAGAGATAGGATGAAAAGAAAGATGGAACAAATACATATAAAAAAATAAAAACAGGAGAGAGAATGAGGCATCACGTGGGACTGGGAGCAATGGGAGCAATGGAAGAAAAGAAAGAGGAAAAAATCTATATTAAAAAAATTTGAATCAGTCAATTTAAGAAAGATAAAAAAAGAAAAGAAATAAAAAAAAATATGAAAGAATATTACATATATAAATAATTTAATCCTTACAAAAGGTGGATATATATTCCATAATTATTCTTTATAATTAAGATATAAAAATTATAATCCATTAAATTACTACCGGTCTGGCTACCGAGTCAATTCATGACTGACCCACTAACCCTTGACCCACTGTCTCGCCCGATCTAGACTCCGGTCCGGGTTTAATTACCTTGGATTCAGTGATAATTGTTGGATGAAAAGTGTTATTAAGCCTTTTAAAAAAATCAAATCTAAATCCGTTACGGAGTAGTATCTCTTTTTGTTTTATAGTATACAGAGTTTAGGTGGGAGGCTGAAGACGGTTTTAGTATTTGGTTTCAGGGGGTGTCTGTCAATGGCAGCTGAAGCTCCCAGACCTCACGATTCTCAGCCGAAGTGGAGTAATCAACGTGCAAACCTCAAATCTGAATTGCATTCTTCCACTTCTGAGGGGGATGATTTTTCGCTTCATGAATTAAGCATCCGCGACGACGACGTCGATGTCGCTGGAGAATCGGAAACGGGAAAAAAGGACTGCTCCGAGATGAAGAATGAAGTAGGAAACAAGATGGAAGAGAATTATGTGGATGATTCAAATAAGGAAGGGAATGATAGGGTTTTTAGTAGACTGGATAAGCTAATGAGGGATTCAGGGCAGCCGGAATTGTCAGAGGAACAGCTCAGTATAAATGATCAATTGCAAGAAGATGAGGTGATCAAGGGGAATTCACCTTTGTCAATTTGATTCTAATCAAGCGTAGCCCAGGACTAATTTTGATTATGGGATTGGGGATTTGAATTCCATTAAAGATAAAGATAATCTGACTGAAATTGCATTGGAAGTCGGAATTTGGAATGTTTTGGTTTTCTAGGGTTTTTAAAACATTGATTTAGATATAGGTTAAGGTATTAAATGCGTTGAAAGTTTCCTTAGTAAGTTTTTTTTTTATTTTTTATTTTATCTTAAATACCCGAAAGGATTGTTTTGTAGTTATACCTCAAGTCAAGGAAGAAGCAAATGGACGTTTTTCACATCAAAATCTTAAAAAAAATTTCAGGACGTTTAAGATCCGAAACAACAAAACTTCCTGGTGTTGAGTGTTCATTTGAGAAAACTTTTAGGGCATTTAATTTAAGAATCTTAATTTGATTACGTCATCACCTATTTAATAAATGTTTGATTTTGAAGTGGCATTCAGTATAACGTGCCAGACATTTGTTTGGCTCTCCGTTAATTTGCGGCTTAAATGCAAAGAAATAATACATTCAGGGAATTTTAGATAAAAATAACTGTACAAGTGCTCTTTTGATAAAACTTCCAGCGCATTTAAGACTCTTAACCCATTTAGATATAGAAATATCATGATATTGATGATTATTGTTTTGATTTTTTTGCTGTCTCACTGGAGTTTTGTTTTTCAGTTACTAGCTTTGGAGGCAATTTATGGAGAGAATTTCTTCAACCTTGAGAGATGGAAAGGTCTCCGTTGTTTTCAGGTCCTGCAATAACATCGGATACTAGTCTGACAATTCTGCTTTTCTTCCCTTTTTTAACAGAAAATAATCTGTCATCTAATCCTAGATTGTGTATTCATTTTCCTTCTCTTTCACAGATACAAATAGATATTACAGTTTTAGGTGGAATTGGCATCACAGCTAAGCTGAATTCCTATAATGAACATAAGATTGCAATCAGCAATGCAGATGATTTCTCATACTCTTTAAGAGTCCAATATCTTCCACCTATTATTTTGACATGTTTATTGCCAAAGTCATACCCAAGCCTTCAACCGCCGTATTTTATAATATCTATTAAGTGGTTGGAGTCCACAATAATTTCTAGTCTATGCTCCATGTTAGATTCAATATGGATTGAGCAGCAAGGCCAGGAAGTTATATACCAGTGGGTAGAATGGTTACATGGTTTTTCTCTTTCTCATTTGGGATTTGATAAAGAGATTACTCTTGGTCCTTATGGCATGAAACATGTTGGAGATGAGCGTGCAGTCTCAGGAGCTGTTTCCCTTGATTTTGATATTCCTTCATTGCGAAGTTACAACAATGAGAGACATCATGAGAACTTCTTGAAAGAAATGCATGAATGTTGCATTTGCTTCGAGGTATATGCAGGTAATTTCTTATTTTTGAATGGCAGCTTTCTATGTTCATTAATAAGTACCTTTGGCAAATTAGTGTTTCAAATGGTCAAAGCACGTGCATTTTGATCCACTTGCAATTAATTCCTTTCTTCTTTCTTTCTGTTTTTTTTTTTTTTTTTGGAGGTGGGGAGGCTATACAGAAGCATTGCTTGGTATTTTTAACAAACTTTGATCTTTCAGCCTTCTTCTTAGAACATACAAGGAGCTTATGCCGCATTATACATAAATTTTAGTTTCAAATGTACTAGTTCATCATTTGGATTTTTTTTTTTTTTAATTTCAGCAGGTAGCAAGTTCTCAATTGTTGGGAAATGACCCCCTTTGCTCATTGTTTGTGCATTTATTGAATCAGGCCTCGGATGGAAAACTCACAGATAATACTTGCGCTTAACCACTTTGCCCTATTGTTTGTTGTAAACTGGATTAGGATAGCCTATCTTCTAGGAGCGTAATGTGAAATTGTTGTTCATTTCTTTAAATTTATCGTGTATCAAGATTTCATTATAACCCTGATATGGCTTTTGATGGGTCAGACCTCTGGCTTTTTTCAGTTCCTTAAAAATTCTTGTTTCTGATTGCTGAATGAAATTTGTACTCATCGTGTGTCCTATCTTTCCCTATGTATAATTTTATTCTGTTTCTGTGCTGCCTGAGCTAGTTCAGGACATTGTTACCTCTTTCCACATCTCAATTCCTTTTGAGTTGTTGGCTCGAAAAACAAGTTTTATCTTCCACTTTATATAGTATTAATTTTTTGTTGCATGTATGAGTGCTGCCCACTTATTTCTTATCTCTATCACTTAAAAGAATTGGGAACTAAATACTTTCTTTTTTGTCAAATAGGTACGGAGTTTGCTCAGTTACCCTGTCAGCATTTCTTTTGCTTAAAATGCTTGCAGACTTTTGCTCAAATGCATGTAAAAGAAGGCACGATCGGCAATCTTCAATGTCCCAATTCAAAATGTGCTGTTATGTTTCCACCGGCTCAATTAAAATGCTTTCTCAATGGTAAAGAGTATGAACGCTGGGAATCCTTGATGTTGGAGAAAACACTTGCATTAATGTCTGATGTTTCTTATTGCCCAAGATGTGAAACACCTTGTATAGAAGATGAAGAAAAGCATGCTCAATGCTCTAAATGTTTCTTCAGCTTTTGTACCCTTTGCAGGGAGCGACGTCATGTTGGCAAATCATGCACCACCCTAGACATGAAGCTTCAAAGTTTACAAGTATGCATTATGGACTCGTGTCCCGTTCTTGAGTCCACCCCCCCCCCCCCCCCCCAACAAAAAAAAAAAACCCAAAAACAAAAAAAAAAGGAGTAGGTTCTTCTTGGATCAAGTTATGGTTTGAAAAATCTTTATATGTTATTACACCACTACTTCACTTGAAGAGTTGCAAGGAATCTTCCAAACAGCTTTTTTGTCATCTATGGAAGGTTGCCTTTGTAACAGTGATTTTTCCGGAACTGTAAGGGTTCCATCATTTTGTATGTAATTATTTAGGACGATCTAGTGGTTTTACCTTCGGGATTTTTTGCTGATATATAGTTTGTCATTTATGGAACAATTTAATTTTGCGCTAGTTTCCTGATATTTTACCAATCTGTTTTTGTCTCTATCCTATGTAGGAATGTCTAGCTCTAATATCTATTTATTATTATTATCCTGCCATGAGCTAAATAATTTAATGTCCCCTGTTTCCTTTGTTACAGGAGCGCCTGAATTCATCTCAATTAGAGGAAGCTCAGATGCTGAGGGAACGTGACATGTTTAATGAAATGCTCAGCCTCCAACAAATTCGTAGTGATTCTGAGCAGTGTCCTTCTTGTGCAATGGCTATTTACCGAATTGCAGGCTGCAATAGAATGACGTGTACTTATTGTGGCCAACGTTTCTGTTACAGCTGCAACAAACCAATTGATAAAAATGATCCTGGCGGACATTACAGGTATTGGTTCTTAAATTAGCTTGAAATTCCTTTTGCAAACACATAATTCTTTTATTTACAAGGTTAACATCGATCTTAGTTTTTATTTATTCAAGGGATGGGACCTGCCCAATTTTCTCATCTTCACAACGGCCACAAGAAATAATAAATGCTATGCAAGAATGCACGGAAATCCATCAGGTGGCACAACGGATTCAAGGAGGCCAACGATGTCCTAATTGTCATCAATTTAATGCAAAGGTGTGTGAAATTTTCTGGTTGTCACTTATCAAATTATAAAGAGAAACCAAATAACTGACAAATTTGAATAGATTTATCAATCATTTTGTTACTTGATTCATGGAATAGACGAGGTGATTGAGGCAATTAAATTAAATTGTTAAGACACGTGTGATTTTATCAAAAATTCTTACAGTACACCAAGTGTTTTTTTTTTTTTTTCCTTCAAAAATTAACTTTAAACTTTTAAATGGGGGTCAAAAGTCACGGTTGTCGTTAAAAACATGCCATGTCAATCCTTGGAGTGTTGAAATACAGAACAGGAAAAGGAAAGGGACTTCTGAATTCTAAAAATAATTTATTATTTCCGCTGTTTACATTATCTCTGATATTTATAAAAAGTAATATCAAGGCGGTTTCTCATTCGTTTTCTGATCCCTGAAGAATATTATTGTTATACGAATATTGTATTACCACCAACTATTTGTACTACTTGAAAGGAACATTCTATGTGTCATGATGTTGTACATTGGTTTTTAGTGTAAAACGCATCTGCTAGGGCTTAGTCCTGCTCACTTTTTGTGGGAACATGGAAGGGGGTGGTGATGGAAAAAAACAACTTAGTTGGATGGTGTAAATTTCTGGTGAATTTTTTGAAGAAATTTAAAACAAAAACTTCATAAACTAAATACATCTAACTCACGTTTATGTGTTAAGGACTTTAGAGAGTGGAGGTCATAATATGTTAATGGAATTCCTCAAACAGAACACATGGAACACAAATTAATATATATTTTTATGTTTTAAAAAAAAGTTATAATAAAAATAGTAACATTAAAACCCTCCCCTCTAATCAATCCAAATAAGAAAATATTAAAATCTCTTTCCTCCCCTTGGTTGAGTCTAACATACCCTAAGCCAAGGAAGAGAAGGATATAACATGGGAGTCAAATTTAGACATTACTAATATCTTTATTTCGTTTTCCCATTTTTGGTATATTCAACAGGTTGGAAACAATAATTATTTGTTTTGCCGGGCATGCCGTAGCCATTATTGCTATTCTTGCAAGCAGATTGTTGAGAGTAGCTCGCAGCATTATGGACGCAAGGGTTGTAAAAAGCACTCTGATGATTAGTGAGGAGATCAATTGTTGTATCCTGATGATGGAGATGGTCGGATGAATTTTTGCTGGCACTGTATAATTTTGAAGTTATCTTTATGGAGAATACTATATTGAGTCCTTGATATAAGATTTTTATTGATTAATTTAGGATATTAAGGAAGTTCAATAAATTACTTAATTATAATTATATCAATGATTTCTTAATGTCAATTACTGAAGGTAGTATAAGATAGAAGCTACATAACCATGGAGGGCAATCATAATATGTTGACACGTTTCTAGTGTTTCCCTGTCTTTCATTCTGGAAACGTACAATCGAGTGGTGGAAGTGGAACTACTGTAATTGTGGCATGTCTTTAATAGTTCAAATTTCATACTGCCGTACTTAACATAAAATCTAGTTTATAGTTCAATTTATTTATTGAAGTACATATTACATTAAGGACCGAGGGAATAGTTTTTTAAAAGTATAAATTGACCTGTATCTTTAAATTTGATCTGAAGGAATTAGAATTTTAGTGAACATATAGAAATTAAATCTCTTTTGCATGTATTGTAGTTTGTGGATTGATGTGTCATCTACAAATCTGTCATCAGTCATACAATAAATTACGAATTTAGTTTAATAACTTTTTGCTGACTTAATTGTGATAAATATAATGAATTTGTTATAACAATCCAGCTGAGGTGAGAAAAAAATGTTGAGTATAGAAGTCATATTATCAAATATTGATTGGTTATAAATAAAAGTGAGAATGGATGGAAGAATACATTGAGAAATTAGGGATTAAATTACAAAGGGAAAATTTGGGTGAAGGAGCCGCAGGGAGAATAATATTTATGAAAGAGAATCCTAAAAATTATAATTATTTAAAAACACCAAATACCAATTTAACCTCAAGAAGGCCTTAATGGCTATACACACAAATGCTGAAGGTTGGAGTTACTGCCAGCGCCATCACTTATCCAGCACTTATGATAAATTGATAATCGATCTTTGTCCGCTTGGGCCAAAATGCATGAAGCATTTGGTTTTTACATGAACATGATAGAAGATGGATCGAGTCCACGTCAGATTTCACATACATCTTTAAACTTGCCTCGGTATTTAATGTATGACTTGACTTAAAGGCATATTTTTCATATTTCTCAGTGTCTTCCTAATTTACTCTTATTGTTGCTCTCTTGTATCATAGTAACTAATTCAACTCTTCGTTAATCAAATTAAATTAAGTACTCCTCTAATCTTTTTTATAAGACATTTTAAACATATTTCACATAGATTAAAGACAATTTAAACCTCATTAATTGTGCATTGAAATTTAACAACTTTTCAACAATACCCCTATTTAATATCCACTACACTACATAAAAATAAAGTTAATATATAAAAAATGAAAGATAAAATTGTAAATTCACATGAAAAATTTAATAAGATGGCATATAAATAGAATTAAATGAGTCTCCCCTCTCAACCCTATCAACAAAACACCTCTCAACCCTATCAACAAAACAGAGAAATATATAGGTGTTACAATAAGGATTAAGGATTGGAATAAAAAAACTGGTTATATGAGAAGGGCCTCGGCAGTATTTCAAGAAAGGTTGAAGAAAGGTCTTTTTTGCAATGTTTTCATAGCTGGTCCGGTTGGACAGGCTTTAACGGTTTGGTTAATGTGTTAGACTCGCTTTCAGATTTGGACCGGAATGACTCGTCTTTTGGCCGCTATTAAGACGTCACCCGCTAAAAAGCCGGGAACCGGAGCGGATAGGAGAAAACCGTCCGGCCGAAATCCATTCCAAACGACTGCTTCAAAGTTCCACTGTGAACCAGCAAATTCTTTCATTGTAAAACTGGCTTGAAATGATCGATCCTCTTCTACTCATCATTTGCCTCTTCATGGCTATGGAGAAGACAGAAGAGTAGAATAATAGCTGAAAAAAGAAATGGGGCAGAAGAAGAAGAAGGACTCGCATGAAAGAGAGAAAATGGAGACTTCGAGTTGGAACACTCAGCAGAGTTGAGGATTGAAAAGTGAAGGTTGCAAGCTGGCATACATCAGACTCAATTTAAAAAAAAAATCCTATTTTCCTTGCATCACAACCATCGTCCATCAATCCATTTCAATACGGTTTCCCACAAGCATTTTTACCAACACATGAACACTAGAGAGTAGAGACCAGGGTAATTGTAGACATACCCTTGCATCACATCACCTGCAGGAGTCCGTAAAGTACTTTTTTTTAAAAAAAAAATATGATCACACAAAAATTAATTCTAATTTTGTTGTACCAGTGTTACATATGAGACGTAATTAACACTATTTTATTTATATTCTAAAAGACTGATTCTAAATGTCTAATTAGCACTATTTTATTTTGTTGTACCGTAAGGTGAGATGAAATGCAAAAAGACTAATTCTAAATTCTAAATTCTAAATTTTATTTATATTCCTTATACTCTTATTTTATCAGGAAACATATTGTGATCTTGTTAATTTTTCATGAAATTATATTGGATTGTATTTATATTATTATATATGATATTTTTAAATTTAATATTTAAGTCACTGGCCCGACCGAACGATTCAACCGATCCGACCATTTCAACCATGATCCGCTGATTTTTCCGATTGGATATGACTTTTTTTTTAATATAAACCTGGATATCATTACTCTATATAGTCAACAAATTACATGGATGATACATAATGATTTGTGTCTCCCTCACCAAAGTGCAAAGTGTTTTGGGGAGGGGGGTTGCGCAAACCAACAATAGTTGTCAATCAAATGAGAAAGTTTTGCAAAGTGATCAGCTAAAAGATATACTCCCTCCGTCCCTATATATAAGAGCCAAAAATTTGAATGGTTTTGTCTCTTTTTATAAGAGCCTGACCAAATTTGTCAAAGTATTTAATGAGTCTTTTCCTACTTTACCCATCATTATTTCTCTATTTACATTCTCTTTCATACTCATTTATAACACTATTATCACATTTCTCTCTCTTATATATTTAATAATAAATAAGGGCAAACTTGAGAAAACAAAATTATTTCAGACATATTTATCTCTCCTAACCATTTCTTTAATATATGTGATTTTACCTCTTTGACTCTTATAATAAGTGACGAGGGAGTATTATCCCTTGATGTGGCTTTCAAAACATTCCTTTTTTGGGAAAATTCCAAATAAATACCCCTTGAATATCAAAAGGACAAAAAGGTACCTCCAATATACAAAATGACATAAAAGGGATCGTTCCCAATTTGGGATAAACAATTTCAAGGCAAAAAGACCAAAATATCCCTGTCTCCATTCACTTTCAAAGTGAAGTGGTTAATGGCTATACTAGAGTAGTTAATCGCTATACTGAAGTGGTTAATTGTTATACTAGAGTGGTTAACGACTTTCACAAATATAAAAGTATTTGAGCCCAACCAATGAATCAGTGAAGTAGTTAATGTCTATACTGGAGTGGTTAATCGCTATACTGAAGTGGTTAATTGCTATACTATAGTAGTTAACAACTTTCACAAAAACAAGCCTAACTAATGAATCAGTGAAGTGGTTAATGGCTATACTAGAGTGGTTAATCGCTATACGAGAGTGGTTAATAGCCATACCTGAGTGGTTAATGGAGACAAGGGTATTTTGGTCTTTTTACCTTAAAATTGTTTATCCCAAATTGGAAACAATCCCTTTTATGTCATTTTATATATTAGAGGTACCTTTTTATCCTTTTGATATTCGAGGGGTATTTATTTGGAATTTTCCCTTCTTTTTTGACTGCACATATCATTAATTCTTTATTTCCTTATATATTTTGCACCTTCTCGTTATGGCGGTAGGCCTCTCTCTCTCTCTCTCTCTCTCTCTCTCTGTGATTTGTTTCAGGGTTGTCAATGGCAGCTGAAGCTCCCTCTCACTTCAAGAACAACAGACCTCGCGGTTCTCAATCGAGGCGGAGGAATCAAGGTGTAAAACCCAAGTTTCGCTTCGTCCCCAAATCTGAATTGGATTCTTCTAATTCTGAGTTTGATCGTTCGTTTGAAAAATTAAGCCTTCGCGAGGAGGTTAATGTCGCGCGAGAATCGAACCCGGAGAACAAGAACGATTCGGAGTTGAAGAATGAAGTACGAAATAAGAGGGAAGAGAGTGATGTGGATGATTCATACGAGGAAGGGAATAGTGTTTTTAGGAGACTGGATAAGTTAAGGAAAGATGCAGAGGAGCTGGAATTGTCTGAGGAACAGCTCAGTATAAATAATCAATTGCAAGAAGATGAGGTGATCAAGGGGAATTTATACTTTGTCAATTTCATTTCAATCAAGCGTAGTCTACAGCTTCTTTTTTAATTATGGGATTTGGGGATTGAATTCCATCATATAAGTGTGATTGAAATTGCATTGGAAGTCAGAAATTTTTAATCTTTTGGTTTTGTCGACTTTTTGAAATGGTTATTTAGATATAGAAACGTCTTGGCATTGATGATTGTTGTCTTAATTTTCTTGCTGTCTCACTGGAGTTTTTGTTTTTCAGCTACTTGCTTTGGAGTCAATTTATGGAGAAAATGTCTTCAACCTCGAGAGATGGAAAGGTCTCCGTTGTTTTCAGGTCTTGCTGTAACACAATAAATCTGTCAGACAATTCTGCTTTTCTTCCTTTTTTTAATTGAAGATCGTCTGACATCTAATCCAGGACTATGTATTTATTTTCCTTCTCTCTCACAGATACACGTACACATTGAAGTTTCAGATGGAATTAGCATCACAGCTAAGCTGAATTCTTCTAAGGAACATAAGACTGCAAGCAACAAAGCAGATGACTTCTCATACTCTTTTAAAGTCCAATATCTTCCACCTATTATTTTGACATGCTTATTGCCAAAGTCATACCCAAGCCATCAACCGCCACATTTTATAATTTCGGTAAAGTGGTTGGACTCCACAAGAATTTCTAGTCTATGCTCCATGTTAGATTCAATATGGACTGAGCAGCAGGGGCAGGAAGTTATATACCAGTGGGTAGAATGGTTACATGGTTTTTCTCTCTCTCATCTAGGATTCGATAAAGAGATTATTCTTGGTCCTTATGGCATGAAACATGTTGGAGATGAGCGTGCAGTCTCAGGAGCCGGGTCACTAGATGTTGATATTCCTTCATTACGAAGTTACAACAATGAGAGACATCATGAGACTTTCCTCAAAGAAATGCATGAATGTTGCATTTGCTTCAATGTATATGCTGGTAATTTCTTATTTTAGCCTGGCAGAATTTTCTGGTCATTAATGAAAACCTTTGGCTTATCAGTGTTTCAAATGGTCAAAGTGCACATATTTTGATCCACTCACTTGCAAAGACTCCCTCTTTCTTCCTTCTTTCTTTCTTTCTTTGTTTTTTTTTTTTTTTTTGGGGGGGGGGGGGGGGGTGTTGGAGCCTATACAGAAGCATTACTTGGTACCTTTAACAGAATTTGATCCTTCAGCCTTTATATTACAGCATAGAAGGCACGTGCACATCATACATGAAGCTTAGCCACATAGGATATAAATTTTAGTTTCAAGTGTACTAGTTGGTCATATTGAGGTTAGGATTAATCTGTTTTATCTCAGCATGTAGCAAGCTCTCAATAGGTTTAGGGATGACCTCCTTTGCTCATTGCTTGTGCACATATTGAATAATACTGAAAGTCGAATCATTGTTCAGAAAGTATGATTGTCATTTTTTGTGGAAGTTAATATTGGACGTTTAATTGTCTTATTACTACGGAAAGAATTCAATTACTGAATCAGGCCTATGATTGAAAACCCACGGATAATGCTTGCCTCCTCACTCACTCAAGCCATTAACCACTTTCCCCTATTGTTTATCATAGATTAGCTTTCGATTGCTTATCTTTTAGGTGTGTAATGTGAAACAGTTGTTCAAATCATTAAATTTAACATTTATTAGGTTTTCTGTATTATTGACTTAGAAAAGGCGTATGATCGCGTGCCGAGAGATTTACTTTGGAAAGCTTTGGAAAAGAAAGGAGTATGTGTTGCTTATATTAAAGTTTTACAGGATATGTATGATGGGGTGTTGACTAAGGTTAGAACGCCGGGAGGTGAGACAAAAGACTTCCCTATAAGAATTGGCCTACATCAGGGATCAGCTTTGAGCCCATATTTGTTTAACTTAGTAGTAGATGCTCTAACTGATCCTATAGAAGAAGAGGTCCCTAAGTGCATGCTTTTTGCTGATGATATAGTCCTTCTGGCCGAATCAAGAGAGGAGATTAATGATAAATTAGAGATATGGAGAAACACGCTGGAGTCGAAGGGTTCCGTTTAAGTAGGAGTAAGACAGAATATATGCATTGCAATTTTGCAAATAGGCAACTTAGAGGTGATTTGGAGGTTAAACTGGGAGAGCAAACAATCCCTCAAGTGACGAAGTTTAGGTATTTTGGATCAATTATAAGACAAGATGGTGAGATTGATGACGATGTTAATCATAGAATTCAAGCTGGGTGATGTAAGTGGAGGAAAGCTACTGGAGTTCTCTGTGATAAAAAAGTACCCCATAAGGTAAAAGGAAAGTTTTATCGCACTGCTATAAGACCAGCAGTATTATATGGTAGTGAATGTTGGGCTTTGAAGGGTCAACATGAACATAAAATGGGGGTAGCTGAAATGAGGATGTTGAGATGGATGTGTGGTCACACAAGAAAGGATAAGATTCGAAATGATCATATACGAGAACGAGTTGGAGTGGCACCTATCAGTGAGAAAATGGTAGAAAATCGTTTGAGGTGGTTTGGACATGTACAAAGGAGGCCATTAGATGCACCAGTGAGGAGGGTAGATCAAACAGTCTGGAGTCCGATTAAGAGAGGAAGAGGGAGACCGAGGCTTACACTCAATGACGTTGTAGAGCGAGATCTTTTAATAAATAATATATCTAAAGATTTGGTTACCGATAGAGCACAATGGCATCGTGCGATCCATGTAGCCGACCCCACTTAGTGGGATAAGGCTTTGTTGTTGTTGTTGTATTAGGTTTTCTGTATTAAGGTGTTATTATATATTTTCTTTGGCTTTTGATGGCTCAGATTTCAGACTTTTTTCTGTCCCAAATCTTGCGTTAGAATATTGACCCTAACATCTTGTGCCTGACTGCTGAATTAAATTTATACTCATTGTATGTTCTATCTTTTCTCATATCATTTTTATCTTGTTTTAAATGGAAGTTACTATTGCTGCCTGAACTAAGCATCTGTATCTCATTCTGCATCTCTACCCTTTGTGTGGTTGGCTTGAAAAATAATTTTTTTTTTCAATTTATATGTTAATTTTTGTTGCATGTATTAGTGCTATCCACTTATTTCTTATGCCTCTCAAAGTTTTGGGAACTAAATACTTTCTTTTTTGTCAAATAGGTACAGAGTTTGTTCAGTTACCCTGTCAGCACTTTTTTTGCTTAAAATGCTTGCAGACATTTTCTCAGATGCATGTAAAAGAAGGAACCCTCAATAATCTTCAGTGTCCCAATTCAAAATGCGCCGTTATGATCCCACCTTATCTATTAAAACGCTTGCTTGATGATAAAGAGTATGAGCGCTGGGAATCCTTGATGTTGGAGAAAACACTTGCATCAATGTCTGATGTTGCTTATTGCCCAAGATGTGACACACCTTGTATAGAAGATGAAGAACAGCATGCTCAGTGCTCTAAATGCTTTTTTAGTTTTTGTACCCTTTGCAGGGAGCGACGCCATGTCGGTCTAGCATGCATGACCCTGGACATGAAGCTTCAAATTTTGCAAGTATGTACTATGGGTTCATGTCTAGTTCTTTAGTCTGGTAGTCCCCGTGCCCCCAAAAAAAAAAATGAAAAGATAAGGCTGTAGAAGTTGGTTCTTTTTTGAGTTAGTCGTAGTTATCTCATATACACATGCAATCCTCACTTAATCATTGCTCAATCACTACAAGAGTTGCCAGAAATCTTCCAACAATTTTTTTGACAACTTTGGAAAATTGCCTTTCTTAGGCAACAATGGTTTTCCTACAATTATAAGGTTTCCATCTTTCAGCTTGTAAGTTTGTTAGTATGATCTAGTGGCTTTAGTTTTGGGAATTTTCACTGATATAGAGTTTCCCATATACTGAACAATTCGACACTGCTAGTTCCTGATTTTTTTACCAATTGGTTTTTGTCTCTGCCCTATGTAGTAAGGTCTAGCTCTTATATCTGTTTATTATCATCCTGCCATGAGGTGAATACTTTAATGTCCCTAGTTTCCTGATTGGTTTCTTTGTTACAGGAGCGCCAGACTTCATCACAGTTAAAGGAAGCTCAGAGGTTGAGGGAACGTGAAAAGATAAATGAAATGCTCAGTGTCAAAGAAATTCATCGCGATTCTAAGCTGTGCCCTACTTGTCAAATGGCTATTTCCCGAACTGAAGGTTGCAATAAAATGGTGTGTGGTAATTGTGGCCAATATTTCTGTTACCGCTGCAACAAAGCTCTTGATGAATCGGACCCTTACGGGCATTTCAGGTAGTGATTCTTATAATAACTTGAGATTCCTTTTACAAACATAAAATTCTCTAATTTACAAGGTTCATATATATATATATATATATATATATTTTTTTTTATTCAAGGGATGGTGGATCCTGTGAACTGTTCCCACAAGAAATGGTGGAGGCTTGGGAAGAACGCATAAACCACCGTCAGGTGGTGGGACAGATACAAGCTGAACTCCTTTTTGAACGGGGCCAACGATGTCCTAATTGTCGCCAACTTAATGCAAAGGTGTGTACAGATTTCTGGTTGCCACTTATCAAATTATTGAAAATTTGAATAGAATTATTGATCATTGTGTTGCTTGATACATGGAATAGATGAGGTATCTGAGACAATCAATTTAAGTAGTCAATGATGAACTTAATCTTTTTGAAACAAATATCACCAACATGTCTTTGGAATACTGAAATACAGAACAGGAAAAGAAGAGGTAGTTCTGGATTCTGAAAATAATTTATTCTCATCACTGTTTACATTGTACTCCCTCTGGTCCTTATTATAAGGCACCAACTACCAATTCTCACAAACCAAGGAATGGTAGTTGGATCCTTAAATCTAGGCTTAATTGACCATATTTTCCAACTTCACCCTTCATTAAATGATACAACTTAACATTTTAAACTATGAACATTCATTAATGACAAGGGTAAAGTAGGAAAAATGTAATTAATGTGGCGGTTGGTGCCTTATAATAAGGACCAAAAATTTTGTTAGTTGGTGCCTTATAATAAGGACCAGAGGGAGTATCTGATATAAATAAATAGAAATATCAGATGGTCTCTCGTTCGTTTCCTGAACCCTGAAGAATATTAATATATACAAAAATTGTGTTACTACCTACTATTTATACTCCTTTAAAGGAACATTCAATTTGTTATGGTCTTTTACGCTGGTTTTTAGTGTAAAACGCATCTGCTAGAGTTTCAGTCCTGCTCACTTTTTGGGGGAACATGGAAGGAACTGGTGAGGAAATAGAACATCTAAGCATTGATGCTGCAAGTTTTTAGTGAAGGTTTTGATGAAAGTTAAAGTAAAAACTTCGTAAACGGAAAACATTTCTACGCTCTAATGCATGTTCATGTGTTTTAAGACTTTAGAGAATGGTGGTCACCATGTGCTAATGGAATTCCTTTAGCCAAGGAAGAGCATGATATAACTTGGTGGTCGAATTTAGACATTATAAGAAAGACTGTACTAACCTACTGACTCAATTTTCAGTTGAAACACAGCTATCCTTGACGTCACTGATATCTTCCCCCCATTCCCATTTTTGGGATATTGAACAGGTTGGAAACAATAACCACATGTTTTGCTGGGCATGCCAAAGCCATTATTGCTACTCTTGCAAGCAGATTGTTAGGCGTAGTGCGCAGCATTATGGACCGAAAGGTTGCAAACAGCACTCTGATGATTAGTTAGGAGATCAATTTGTTGCAAGTATCTCACAGTATTTCAATCTGGAAGCCAGAGTCTTGAATCTGCTGTAATATATTGTGATTGATGTGTCATCTATAAATTTTCTCACCAATGGTTCAGAAAAATATGATTTTAATTTAATACATTCTTGCTAACTTAGTTGTAATAAATATTAATTAACTAATGAATTGATGTATACACACATTTTTGGCATGGCAAACAGTGAAGTTAACAGTCTAAAAATAATGATTTTTACAAAATTGGAAGATCCTCTTAACTGTAAACGCACCAGATTACTAAGTAGAATATGCATAAATTTGGTTAAATCTTGATGATTATTTCCTTTGCACTTGAACTTACTATCTCAGAGATTTCGTTTCCTCCTTTCCAGACTTCCTTTAGTAATAAGAGGATATAGAGATTTGTCAAAGTGGAGTCTTTTTTTGCTTTAGATCATTGTTGTAGGGGTTTTATTTTGAAAAGTGAAACTGGGTTTCTTGCCCTTCCTCTTTTTGTTTTATGGCAAAAAACTTTTGTTTTAATTAGCCACACAACTAGTTAGACCTGCAGATTTCAAAGAGATTTGTTTGCCTTAAAACCCCCTTTTATTTGTTCATCATGGATCTTGATTCTAATACAGAAAACATGAGGCTGGTGGACAAAAATAAGAAGATAAGGGGTTTGGCTTTTCTAAGATCAGCATGACTTTTTTTTTTTTTGGCTCATCAGAAATCGCTATTAACTATCTTCTTTTTCCCCTTTACTTTCTGCTAGCCTTCTCTTTTCTGTGCTGTTCTTCCTTTTTTCTCTGATCTGCCTCTCTGGGAGACTATATATGTAAATTTTCAGCGAGCTATAAGGCTTTTAAAGTTCCCATTTGTGGGCATAAATATAAGGAGATGGATTGGATAATGAGATTGGCAATCCCGTGGATATTTACTTTATACGACCGATTGCATGGGCAGAGAGATTGGTTCAGTCGTTGTTTGCAGATGTAGCATCATCAAGATTCACATGCAATTGCAACATAGTGGAACCCAGATTTATTATTGTAAATATGATGCACGTATCTTATCATCAAAATCTCTCTCTCTCTCTCTCTCTCTCTCTCTCTCTCTCTCTCTCTCTCTCTCTCTCTCTCTCTCTCTCTCTCTCTCTCTCTCTCTCTCTCTCTCTCTCTCTCTCTCTCTCTCTCTCTCTCTCTCTCTCTCTCTCTCTCTCTCTCTCTCTCTCAGCCACTTAGTTTCTTTCTGAAGTGAGAATCTTGATGATGCTACATCCGCCATTAACGACTTTGTATAAAAGCTAAAATACAACAACAACCAAGCCTTATCCCACTAGATGGGGTCGGCTACATGGATCACACGACGCCATTGTGCTATATCATTAACCAAATCCTTAGATATATTATTCACTAAAAGATCTCGCTCTACAACTTCCCTAAGTGTACGCCTGGGTCTCCCTCTCTTAATCAGACTCCAGACTATTTGATCTACCTTCCTCACTGGCGCATCTAATGGCCTTCTTTGTACATGTTCAAACCACCTTAAACGATTTTCTACCATTTAAGATCCTTAGCTGGATTGTCTTATCCGACAAGATGGTGAGATTGATAACGATGTCATCTATAGAATTCAAACTGGGTGGTATAAGTGGAGGAAAGCTACTGGAGTTCTCTGCGTCCGGAAAGTACCCCATAAGGTAAAAGGAAAATTTTATCTAAGGATCTTAAATGGATAAGACAATCCAGCTAAGGATCTTAAATGGAAAGAATACGTAGATGAATTATGAATATTAGAACTGGATTCATAAGCTTAGGATCTCATGTTAAAACAAAAAACAAAAAGTCAAGGTATATGAAAAGGTAAAAGGTTATGTAGCTGCACTTATAATAAGAAATATAGTGGTTCATGCATTCATTCAATCAGGGTAGTCTAATGCTCTCTTGGTAAGGAAAAAAAAGTAGCAACTTATAGCTTGGGGCCGAAAGGATTTTTAAGGCTTATTATCAACATTATACGATTCTACATGGTCACATACAAGAATGGGTCTTTATGAACTAAAATGTCCAAATTCATCAAATCTAGAAAACATTTAGATTCAATTAATATAAATTGTCCTCGTTTTAATCTCAGAAAGTCTCGAGTTTTTTAAGAAAAAAAAGTATATGCTTGCTCTTCTAAATTTGAATTAAGTTTTAATTTAGGGTTAAATACCAATTTTACTTCGGAAGTATTTGTTGGGTAGCAATTTTACTTGAGAAGTTTTTTGAGGACCAATGTCAACCCAGAAGTATGAAAAAGTGTAGCCATGCCGCCCTAAACTAACATAGTTGTTAACGGATGCCACATTATGATCCACGTCAGGATAAAGGTACACCGTTTTTGCCCTGTAAATTTTCCTCAATGAGTGTTTTTGCCCCGGAAGTTTTTTGAACTTCAATGGTGACATTGTAGCTCAAAAAACTTCCGAGGCAAAATCACTTATCGCAGAAAACTTTCAGGGCAAAAATGGTTTACTTTCATCCTAACATGGACTATGACATGCATCCATGAATAGTTTCGTTTGTTCGGTGTGACATTGCTACATTTTTTCATACTTACGGGATGACATTGGTTCCAAAAAAACTTCTGGGGTCATTACCCACCAAATAGGTCTGAATCCTTTAAGTATATAAACGTAAATTTTGAAGGGGACTCTGCAATTAAATACTTGCAAGGCATACTTATAGTTCTTATTATTTTAAAATAAACCCAAGAAAATTCATTAGCAAATTCATTTTTATTTTAATTTCTTAATATAATATTTTTTATATTTAATATTTTAATGAAGAAGTTGATAAACATATTTTTTAATTTGAATCCTTTAATACAATTTTTTATATTTTAAAATTTAAATAAACATGTTTGTGATACTCACCTTCTAAATCCCAAATTAATTATATAATCCGTTTACAAATCGTTATTAACTCTAATTATGATAGAATAGACAACACTAATATAATGAAAATTTATCATAATTAGAAAAGGTTCAACTAATAATTAATAGACTATCCATGATAGAAAGGGCATCACCAAACTCATTTTAAAACACTATTATAGATAATAGGGTTTATCTCACTATTTTCACATTATAACCATGTTAGAAAAAAAAATGCAAACATAATTATTAAATTCAATTTAATTTGTCAATCATAACTATAATAGGAAAAGTTTGGACTAAATGGTTTCAAGGTCTATCATAGTTATAAGAGTTTCAACTTAGTTTAAAGATACATATCAATGATAGAAAAGGGTTGTTCTAGAAAAATGGCCATAATAGATAATTGGATTCAATCCACTATTTCAAAGGTAATCCATGTTAGAAAGAAATTGTCTAACATGGATATAGAACTTTACTTATATTCAAAATTGATAACCTTTAGAAATACTCCACAATTCAGTAATTTAACTATGTTAGACAAGAAGGTACCTAACATAGTTAATTAAAATTCACCTTATCAGACAATTGAACTATGTTAGAAAATGATTTGGCTAACATATTTAATAAATTTGAACACATAAAAAATTAAACTAAATTAGAAAAGGGTTAGGCTAACATAGTTATTTATAACCTTGGGTTCATAAAAATGATAACCTAACTATGTTAGGAAAAGATTTTTCCTAGTAACATAGTTAGAAAATATTTTTCTAAAATTTTCATAAGTTTATCATGCTAGAAAAGGCTAACCTAGTATGGTAATTTAAAATGAAACATACCCATTACAATTATGCCTTTTCTTGAGATCCATTAAATACATTCACCAACTCAAACCAACATATCATCATTAATCATTTACAAACATGCCTTTAAAAGTCGACTTTCACAAAAAAAAACAATAAACCATAAAACATCCACATCAATTTAGAAACAACCAATTTTGAACATAATCAAGTCTCCCTCCAAAATAGGGTTATATGCATGTGCATAACACAATCATCATCGCATTCCAAAAGGCCTAAGGCCTTTAAGCTAGAAAGTGCACCAGTCCCAAACAGTATATATATAGCATAACTAACAGTTATCTCAAATGAATAGTCAAATAAAATGCGGAAGCAAATGAAAGAATGCTCGACCATTTGGCAATATACAATTCTACAAAATTAACCCTAACTAACCTCACTACACCTTAATGAACGTCAATTGGCCTCTTTCCTTTGATCCCGAAATTGGGAGTAAACATCTAAAAAATATTGAGCAATGAGCCGAGACATATGTCTTAGTAACTCACAATCTTACTTGTCCTACATGTGAATGTTTGCTAACAAAGTGTCAGTTATGACTTGTGCATAGAATTTCACAATATGCAACAGGAATCAAATGCCTTCATCTCATAATCCAAAACCTCTTGAAACCATATGCTCCCTCTGGTCCAAAATATAAGAGGTAACATGGCAAAAATATTTTGGTCCAAAATATAAGAGGTAACATGCAAAAGTCAAAGTAATAAATACATATTTTCCATTTCTACCCTTGATTATTAGTAAATGCAAGGAGTGGAGAGAAAGTGTGTATAATAAATGAGAAAAAGTTAAAATGAGAAACTCTATTAAATCTACCAATAATTGATTCCATTGTTATGTATAAAAAGGTTAACTACCTCTTATAATAAAGACCGGAGGGAGTATATATCTTTTTAAAATTTTCATAAATAATGTCCAATACCTTCTCAATATGAGGATTAACACACAAGTCAAAATGACTATAACATATTTCATAGTGACCTATCCCCTACGCTTAGGGAACAAGGTGGAACCAAGAGTCGGTTGCCGGCCTATCTTTAAGGGACAAATTTATTTACCAAGTCACCTGAGGGCCATCGGAGACCTTGTCACGTGATGGAAATGGAATTAAATCATCGGTCAACAATCACAATAATCATCCAAATACAACCATAAAACATATCATTAATCAACAATGGCATATAAACATCTCATATTTCAAAAACTTTGGCAATATCCAATCATAATTGTCGCATTTATCAAAGTGGCATATAACCATCTCATAGTTCAAAACTATGGCATGTTCAGATTCAAATCAATATATTTTTTCGAATACACTCAACCACAATAATATCATTTTATTCATAAGAATCCCACAAGACAATTGACATAAAAATAGTCATTTCATAAGCATTTTCATATATATCTCATGTTCAACAAATCAAGAACTTGAAAGTGTTCGCAAGTCTCTTACCAACACCACACACACATAAGACAAGCTGAAAGTGGTTACTTTTCGGTGATAAGGAAGGATTTACCACTAGTGAAATTTTCCGTGCTCAATTCGCACAAACAATGATGCATGTATACAAAATCACAACAATACATTATCCATTACTTAATTGAGTGAATACAATTAGGGACTAAGGATACTTGTACTCTGATTTTCAAGCTATTAAACAGAGATTTAAAGATTGGCTTCGACCTCAAAACAACAAACAAGAAATGTAAATCAGAATAATTCTTACTAGTATTTGTCTAATATTTGCACCTTAACGAGTTTAAACTTTAAACCACATGCGAGGATGATTTAAAAGAACAAAAACCACACATTCATCCTTTTTTAGTAGATCAAGTTCGTTATAAGACATTTTAAGCTTGAAATTACACCGATGATTAATAAGGAGATCGATTGTTGCAAGTGAATCACAGTCTTTCAATATAGAAACTACAAAGTCTTGAAACTGCTGTAATATATATATATATATATATATATATTATGGATTGATGTGTCATCTATAAATTTCCTCACCAATGGTTTAGTAAAATGCAGATTTAATATTGTAATAACTAATAAATTCATGTATACACAAATTTTTGGCATGATCAACTGTGAAGGTAACAATATAAATATTGTTATAAAAATAAGAGAAAAGAATAAAGATGGAGAGAAAATGGGATAATGAGACAAAGAAAATAGAAAAGGGAGGAAATGAGCATTTCTCATTCACTTGTAATTCTTGGTACAAATGCTTTGTGTTTGGCCTCTATTTATAGGCCTCAACACATTCAAGCCTATAACTATGGTTACAAAGGTATAAATATGCATATAATGGCAATAATGATAAGAAGAAACTCCTACAAGATATTCATTAGGAGGTTATAGGAAGAGAATCCTAAGAGAGGGAGGTTATGGACATCCACTAGATAATATTTTATAACAAATATGATTAAATATTGGTTTTTATTACAAAAAATTGAAGAAGTGATGCAGAACGGAAAGGGGAAAAGGGAGATGAAAGACAATATATGAAAATAGAAGAAATAGGGAAAGGGAGGATTTAGAAGAAGAGAAGAGAGAAAGAGAAATAGAGCAAGAAGAAAAGAGAGATAGAAGAAGAGAGACAAAGGCAAAGGAAAACTGATATTATTATTCAAATTCATCAAACGTACAAAGCAAATAGTTGAGGTGCTATTTATAGGCCTCAACCTAACCGTAAGAATTAATAACAGAACATTCTAGAAACTTAAAATTAAATGCAAATCATAACTAATGCTAATTGATAACAATCAAATCAAAATGAATAATAATGATAATTTTAGAGAATATCTTGAAAATCCTAACAAATTATAATTTCTGATTTCCATATTCCATAATTTCTTCCTCGCTTGAAAAAACTTGGCTCCCGACGAGTTGAAAGAGATGTGTAAGTATTGGGAGGGAAGGGCAGTCTAAATCATCAAAGCGGTGTATTCATCTGGGAATCCCTTCCAACAAGTGAGGTAATAGAAGAGGAAACCATTACAAGAAGCTTGATAGTAATGAAGTTTTGGAAACAAATGAGATAAATAAAGAGAAACCCAAGGAATGAGTGAGCAACTTGCTAAAACTTCAATGTAGCATTTTGATTTGGAACTCCTCTCTAACATGTGAGGTACCAAAAGAGAGAGCCCTTGATAGGGTGGCTAGCTTGATCATTGATAAAATCAGGAAAGCCTTTCCAACAAACAAGGTATTGTTGTAGTGATCTGTTCAACAAAGGAGTACTGATTTGGCCGATCTAGGATGTTGATAAGATAAGGTTGTAGTTTGATAATCTTGAATGTTTGTATTCTCAATCAAGGAAGGAGTTACCTTCATTGGTGCGGAGTATGAGACATACTCACCAAGTATAAACTCCTCACTTTTGAAATCAACATTATTAGTGTTACTGCTAATAACAATCATATGATCAAGCTAATCCTTGATGGCCACAATTTGAGTAGGGGTCACTTGCACTTGTGTAGCTTGAACGTTTCAATCCTTGTTAGAATAATTTTGATCTTTAATTAAAATGAGGTTAAAGTCTTCACTGATCACAAGATTGTCCAACGGTGTCTGTTGTGGGACAGGTGGTGGAGGGGTCACTTTAATTGTATTAATGGGTTCCATAGCCGGGAGGAACATTTCTATTAAAGCTAAAATTGCATCTTTTGCGTTTGAGGAAGGATTTTCAATCTCAGTAAATTTCCTCGTTTGGGATGAAGTCTCTTTCCTTTCTACTCTTAACTCACATAATGAATTTTGCATCTCTTTAACCTTAGTCATTATGTCATCTAACAGTCGTTGTTTTTTAGCTTCAGCTTTATGACGTTCCATGGTGCCCTTGTATTCTTCTTTAACTTGGCATCGTTTCTCAGCGGCTTTAACATACTTGTAAAAGGCTTCATAGTCTTCTTCACCTTTGCAATGTCTTTTAACCTTCCTATAATCTTCTTCAACTGCACGTGGAAAGAATTTAGGGGGGTGATAACATTCTTCTTCTTTGTATTGATGTTTGTCAACATATTGGTATTGGCGATGGCTGGTGTAGTCATATTGTTGTTGATAATTTGGGTTCTCATATCGGTATTCATCATCTTCATATCTTCGACAGCTTTTGTACTCATGTTGATACTGAATGTACCAAGGTGGAGGGTCGTATTTACATCGGCATTCTCGACATGGACATTCCTTAAATCCCATAGTTACAACTAGATAGCATGCCTCTTAGGGTTTTAGGGTGGTTCTAAAGACTTAGAAAAGGCTTCCAAGTTGCCTTTACCGAAAAAGGTGAAGACCCTACTTTACAAGCCTAACCCTCAGGGAGTTTTAAGCTCCAACAAGGATTATTCTTGCTAAATAAGTAATAACCTGAGCCAGATATTGACAGTAGCCTCAGAGGGTTATGCAACCCTGCAGAGAAATCGTTAGAAATCTCTATTAACCGAGGGTAGAATGAGGTACGAGTGTAGGGCCGAATGTGTGTGAGGATATGTGTCGGTCCAAATTATACCTTGCAAGAATAAAGCTTAAAACTTGAAACTTTCTCAAAGTTCTTCTGGCCAGTTCTTCTAAACGGTGATTCTTGTGTATGAGAAGATCTGAAATTGCAAAATTCATGTAAGAGCAATGTAAAGTAGCAAAAATGCAAACTTGATGCTATAGAAGGCTTTTAAAAATTTTGAGAATTGATTTTGAAGGGTTATGTGAGTAGAAAGGAAGTGGAACCACGCTCTGTTACTAATTGATGCAGAACGGGAAGGGGAAAATAGAGATGAAATAGAATATGTGAGAATAGAAGAAATAGGGAAATAGGGGATTTAGAAGAAGAGAAGAGAGAAAGAGAAATATAGCAAAAAGAAAAGAGAGATAGAAGAAGAGAGACAAAGACAGAGAAAAACTAATATTATTATTCAAATTCACCAAACGTAAAAAGCAAATAATTGAGGTGCTATTTATAGGCATCAACCTAACCCTAAGAATTAATAATAGAACATTCTAGAAACTTAAAATTAAATGCAAATCATAACTAATGATAATTGATAACAATCAAATCAAAATGAAAACAAAATATTTCTCTAATAATGATAATACAGAGAATATCTTGAAAATCCCAACAAATTATAATTTCTGATTTCCATATTCCATCATTTATTATAATTTCTTATTTCCATATTCTATCAAGAAGACTATAAACAAAGGATATGACAAACTAGATGATCTTTAGTGGAAAAATGTCGAGGACATGAATCATATTACCAAATAATGATATTACTTGGTTGGTTGGTTATCACTGAAAGTGAAAATGGACAGAAAAATGCATGGAGGAATTATGAATAATAAAAGAACTAAATTCTTAAGTTAAGGACCTTCTTTTTATAGCAGCAAGTTAAGGATCTTCTATTAAAACAAAAAGGTCAAGGAAAATGAAAAGGTAAAAGGTTTTTGTAGCTCTCCGGATAAATGGCCTGCTGCCCCATGTATGCATAAAAATACAAACAAAACTGGGGCAGTCTAATATTTTGTTCGTAAGGAAAGGGATGGCGACTTATAGCCTCTTTTTTTTTTTTTTTTTCTTGATTAAAAGCAAAATGACATTTAAATAACATAAGTTACAAATGAGTCTCAAACTTAGTACACAAATCTAATGGCGACTTATAGCTTACGGGCAAGAAGGTTTTACAGACTTACTATTAGAGCTGGTAATATGAATTCAACCCGCTAGCCTGCAGGCTAGAAATGGTTATATTAGGTGTTTTATCAACTCGTCATAGTGCAGGCAGTACCAACCCAGCCCTCATAACCCAAGGGCTGAGGCTGGTTAGCCCGCGGGTTGGTGGGCTGGCCCATCATAATCTAAAAAAAAAAACCCTTCTCTAATACACAAAATTAATTTTTAGACACTTCATTAGTATAAACTGTCGTTGATATAACAAATAGTAGTGTTTTGTTATTAGAATTTTAATAATATTATTTGTAGAATAAGACTAGGAAGATGTCAACACAAAAAATATGTTACTGTGGAGTCTATAATTGTATGGTGTATGAGGTATTATGTTTTAATTAATGCAATGATGATATATTCTTCTTGGAATGAAATATTAATATTTATATATATTATTTTTTAAAACAAAAAATAAAAAAAAGTTTTAAAAAAAGTGGCAGGTTGGCCCACCAACCGGCATTAAAGTCATGATTAGAGTTTTTGCAGCCCGCACAAGCCCAGCCAACACAACCCATTGAAGCTGTACTTACTATCAACAGTAAATGATTCGACATGGTCACATGTAAGAATAAGTTTATACTCTTCTATCCTAAATATAAGACATATTTAAAGAGATGGGTTTGGTCATAAATATAAGATATCTTTTTAATTATTCTCAATTTTTTCCTAAATTAGCCCTATAAATGTTCCTCAATAATAAACAAGAAAAGTAGAGTGGGGATAAAGGTAGATGGTTATGGTGCATTATTAATATCATATGATTTCAACTAACTTAACTAACATCCTTAATTTAATCAAATTAGGTAAATAGATCTTATATTTAGAATCGGAGGGAGTATTAACTAAAATATCTGAATTCATCTTTAGTAGATCTAATTAATATAAAACGTCCTCTTTAAATTTTGGAAAGTCTCGAGTTTTTTAAATAAAAAACACTAGAGCATATATACTTCATGGTCTAAATTTAAATTAAGTTTCAATTTAGTCTCGTCAATAGTTCAATGCATAAAACGTAATTGTATTTTTAAAAGGAGTACTACAGTTAAATATTGACAACGCATACCTATAGTTTCTATTATTTTCAGAATAAAAACAAACCCAGATAATTTTAAAAGCAACTTTTTTATTCTAATCCATTAATATAATTATTTTTATACTTTTAAATTAAAATAATTATTATTATCAACATGTTTATTTTAATTTAAAAATATAATAATGATTGACAACATTTAATTGTAAATTCAATATTTTCGGTTAAATTAATTATTAGCCGGATGGGATTGAATGAGCTTTATCTATCCCATCCCATTTTTTGGTCACATCCCAAAAATTTATTTTTGTAAAATATAATTGATATTTTCTAATGATGTTTTTGGTTATATATTTAATTGGATTGCACAAGAAACCAGGTGGCTTATGGCCCAACCAGACCCAGCCTTGCCCGAGGCCAACCCGCTCTTGTGATAAATTGGCCCGGAACTATAACAATTAGGACGGGGACCAACTCCGACACCGGACAAGGTACGACAAGGGTATAGGATTTAAGACTAGTGGCCCTGCCAGACCCGGAAATATTATTTTTTGATAAAAAATAATACATTTTTATTAGTCACAATTAAAAAAATATCTTTTAATTAGTTAATATTTACTATACAATATAATTTCATTATTTTTTCCCTAATATTTTATTTTAAAAAACATATCTTTTGATTGGTTAATATTTACTACAACATATAATTCAGATTTTTCATTTCTTTTTCTTTTTTTAAGATCAATAGGCTCAAGGACCAATAGGACATGTCCTGTCCAATCTTAGTCTCGGGCCAAATAGGACCGGACTGAGCATCGAGCCAAAAAAGTTAGCTATAAGATTTTTAGGACAGGACTCACAGCATATACATAGACCGGTCCTCCTTGATTTTTTAGCAGCCCTAATATTTAATATAAAATATTAGAATTACCTAAAATTGTCATATATCTCATATACATATAATACTTTTATTTTTATTTTTTTAAAGCATAGAAAAAAAAGAAATAAGAAAACTCATTACAAAAAATTATATCTTTTTTAAAAGATAAACTATACCTCCAGCCCCTATCTCGATAGGATGGTAAACATTACAAGATATCTTATCCCAGTCACATGAACACTCCCACCAAATATATACTTTAACCTAAAAATGATTTTGGAGATCTTCTGATTTGGATTAAAAGACTATAATATTTTTTATAGTGAAATAATTTTTTCTTCTTATTATTTGAAAAATAATATTATTATTTTTAATTAAATATTTTAAATCTTTAAAAGATTTATTATGAAAATTAATGTGTATGATATACATAATCTTCGATAAAATGTTTTAGAATAGGGTAAATATCATATGCATTAATTATATATTTATAATATCAAGTTTTATAAAATTTCTTATATAATTTAATAGATTATTTAAATAAATTTTAGGTTCATTCTTTCGCCCCTACCACAATGTAAGTTAATTTAGACTTGACTAATTTTTTTCCAACTCGACTTAATAGTCTTATCAATACTCCTTCTATTCATTAATATAAGACATATCTAACTTTTTTTAAAGAGAATAAGAAAGACAAACAAGACACATAATCATAACATATGTTGTATATCATTACATCAATTATGGTATCGATTATGGTATCAGGGGAGGATACAAATAATATGAAACATTGATCACTATTCTTTTAGCTTGTTGAATACACAAATTTCATAAGGATCTTGTTTTATTTGTGATATACATATGTTCATGTCCAGAACAAGAAAAA
Organism: Mimosa bimucronata; assembly: GCA_037074515.1. Classification (NCBI taxonomy): domain Eukaryota; kingdom Viridiplantae; phylum Streptophyta; class Magnoliopsida; order Fabales; family Fabaceae; genus Mimosa; species Mimosa bimucronata. The sequence goes on from CM073447.1 coordinate 25,935,724, forward strand.
TAATAAGAATAAAAAGAGAAATTAGAATTTCAAAAAAAGAAAAAAAATATTTTAGTTGGTTAGAGACTTTGAATAAAGCTTTAATAGAACATTTAAAGGAAGATTTAGAAGATATCTCATAATGAATGTTATAAAGGTAATAGAGCCAAGAATATACGGATCGAATATAATAATAAGCTACAATAAAACTCATTATATCTTTTAGTGAAAAGGAAATCGAAACAAACAATATTCTTACACCATTTATTATATAGGAGGATGGAGACTAGACTTTTAATCAAATAAATTGGAATAATACGTATTCAATGAAAAAATTATGATGTCATATTAATAAAAATATAAAATATTTGTTACATGTAAATACTTTAGAAGAGTTAATAAAAAAAATTAGCAAATTATAGATGTATAACAACAAAAAAATAAATAAGAGATTCATCAAAAAAATATAAATAAGATAGATTAATAAATTAGCAAAAGCTTTAGAACAAAAGATATAAAATATGAAAAGGATATAAGAAATAATACAAATGAATTAGCAGGTAATATAAAACAGATAATGAAAGGATAAGGAATGGTAACAACTAACACATATTAATCTAACGGTGTAAGGCCTTGTTGGATTCCTTGGAGTCTCGAATTCGAGTCATAGAGAAGACGGATTAGCCGCTGATTGCCGCTTAATATATCAAAATAATGATAACATCCTAATTTTTTTATGATTAGTAGCTAGATATTAGTAAGATATGATTTACTATATGTGATGTTTAGGTACATGAAATACAATATTTGAGTATAAAAATATTATTAAGATTTGGTGAGATTAAATATATTTAGATATTTTTGTATATCAAAATTAGACAAAGTGTAATAAGGGTTTGACGTTTGGACAATCATGATAGATTTAGATATCTTTCAATATATTTCGGCCAAGAAAAGGTATTCTTCAATGTCAAGATATGGGTTAAAATTATTAATGTTTTACAGATTAAAAATAAATATAGTTGAGAGATAAGGGGGCAGAGGATAATATACATACATACATATATATATATATATATATGTGTGGGAAATGATAAATAAATACCCATTAAATTTCATAAAGTCAGAAAGGTACCTCCAATATGAGAAAGGATATAAGAAAGATTGTTCTCAATTTGAGATAAAAAAATTTGGGACATTAACCATTTCACACAATCAGAAGTTAACATAAATTTTGCTAATTGTTAAACACTCGAGCAATGGTATTAACCACTCTAGTAAGAGTACCATATTAAACAATCAATTTCGCTCAAAATGGTACAAATTATTAACTATTCAAGTAATGATATTAACCACTCTAATAAGGGTGTTAAACAATCTACCCCAAATTTAATTATCACAAATTGGGAACAATCCCTCTTACATCCTTTCTCATATTTGAGGTACCTTTCTGGGTTTTTAAAATTCGAGGGTATTTATTTGTCTTTTGCCCTATTTAATATTGAATTATATGAAAGGAAAAGAATATAATATTTATATATATATATACACACACACATATAGAAAAAAAAAAGGTTGTGGATCCCATTTTATTATATAACATCGATCATATCCCTCTTATGTACTGCTCCCTTCCTCTCCCATATGTTTGAAATATTTTGGACCATCTTTATCCGTAAAATTATGGGAAAATTAATTATAGTTCCTAATGAAAGTAATTGATTAAGATCAGGTCCCATAAAATCACTAAAGTAATTGTAAGTCACTTGGGACCTATATTATACTATTAAGTTCTAAGTACAAAAAAGGTCACTTTTGCCCTTTATGTGGACCCCACATTAATTAATTTTTAAATAATAATTTTTTAATTAAAATTCTCTTCCTCCCACCGGTCACCACTCTCTCCCCGCATACCCTGCACCTTCCTCCTCCTCTTCTCCTCTTTCCTCACCCTCTAGCACAACAATGGCCATCCCGCCCTCCTTCCTTCCTTCTGATATTAAATAATCTTCTTCCTTCCTTCTTCACTCCCCACATTTCTATCCCCTCCCTCCTCCACCCTCCAATTCAATTATCATCAAATACCCACCTAATTATAGTCTAGGTCCCAAGTGACTTGCAATTAATTTGGTGATTTCATGGAATCTGATCTTAATCAATTGCCTTCTTTGAGACCAATAATTAATTTTCCATAAAATTATCAAACTACGCTAGTTATTTCACAAATATTTTCTACAGGTGAAAGTTTGGTTGTGAGCAAAAATAAGTTTGAAGGTTAGTAAGTAAATATGAATGTTAAAGTATAGTTTATTTAAAATTTAAAATATAAAAGTGATCAATGTTTAATTGTAAAGTCAATACCAACAATGTTAAATTTAAGAAACTAAAAAAAAAAAGTCTTAAAATTTAAATAACCAAACTAAAACCAAATATAAACTTTAGACTTACGAAGATCTATTGATTTAGATTAAAAGAGCATAATATTATTTATTGTGAAATAATATTTTCTTCTTATTATTTGAAAAATAATAATATTATGTTTAATTAAGTAATTCAAATCTTTAAAAAATTTATTCTGAAATATGATATATTTCAAGGATTTTATATGAAAGATCGCATATCCTATCTTAAACATAAAGATAATTAGGGAGAAATATCAATATATCTCTTTGGTGCATGAATTATACATTGGGAGATATTTATAATATATGTTTTCGTAAAATTTTAATTATTCGAACTAATCAAAATTCATTTTTTTTTTTTCAATTAGACTTAAGATTACACTTTAGCTCGTGTTTCAGAGGAAATCAATGGCAGCTGGAGCTCTCTCCAACAACCACAAAACTCAACCGAAGCGGAGGAATGGAGGTGGAAATCTCAAATTACGCATTCGTCCCCAAATCTGAATCGGAGGATCCTTCCAATTCTGAGGTTGATCATTCGTTTGAAGCATTAAGCATTCGCAAGGAGGAATTGGAGTTGAAGAATGAAGAAGAAGGGAAGGAGAGGGAAGAGAGTGATAGGGATGATAGTGTTTTTAGGAGACTGGATAAGCGAATAATGAAGGATGCAGGGGAATCGGAATTGTCAGAGGAACAGCTGGGTGTTAACGATCAATTGCAAGCAGATGAGGTGATCATGTTCATGGCACCTTACCTTCCTCTCAATTTCATTCCAATCTCTATACATAAAATTAATTCATATTTCAATATGCCATCAAACTAATTCAATCAACGTGATAACAAAAAAGGAATATTTTTAGATATGAGGTATGTAAGACTTCAAAAAAGTACAAGTACAAGCCTATGCAAAGGAAAACATGAAAGATAAAAGAAAGTAGCGGGAAATTTTAAAATAAGAATTAATACTACTTTTAGTGTTAGTGTCTGAACTTTTATTCAATTTTGATTTTAGTTTTTAAGTTTTAAAATCGGGAGTTCTAGTCCTTTAACTTTATAATTTTTATAATCATTGGTCTCTTTTTTTTCGATAGTTTATAATCATTAGTCAGTCCCTGAACTTTAAAAAACAAAGAAAATCAAAGACTAATAGTTATAAACAATATAACATTCAGTGACTAAAACCACCAATTTAAAGTTGAAAGATTGAAAGCAAAATTGAGTGAAAGTTCAATGACTAAAATCATCGATGTTAAAGTTTGGGACCAAAACCAAAATCGAGTGAAATTTCAATGACAAAAAGTTGTATTAACCCTCAAAATAATCCAGAGTCTCACGTTAAAATATTGAGAGATGAATTAAAGATATATAATGTTAAGGTGAGTACTATCAAATTGGCTTAAACTTATGTGATAGAAAGGTAAACCCAACACACATATATAACTAATTCATATTTCACCGGCCTAGTGATTCTTCTAATTATGGGATTGGGGAATGAATTCCATCATAAAAATTTTATTAAAACTGCATTGGAACTCAGAATATTTAATCTTTTGGTTTTGCGGAGCTTTTGAAACGATGATCTAGGATATAGAATTATCGTGGCATTGATGATAATTGTCTTAATTTTCTTGCTGTCTCACTGGAGTTTTAGTTTTTCAGTTACTTGCTTTGGAGTCAATTTATGGAGAAAATGTCTTCAATCAGGAGAGGTGGAAAGGTCTCCGATGTTTTCAGGTCTTCCTATAACACAGTAAACTAGTCACGCAGTTCTTCTTTCCTTTCCTCTTTTTAAAGAAAATCGTCTTACATCTAATCTTAGATTGTGTATTTTTCTTCCTTCCCTCTCACAGATACAAATAAACATTGAAGTTTCAGATGAAATTGGCGTCACAGCTAAGCTGAATTCTTCTAATGAACATAAGATTGCAAGCAACAATGCTGACGACTTCTCATACTCTTTCAAAGTCCAGTATCTTCCACCTATTATTCTGACATGTTTATTACCAAAGTCATACCCAAGCCATCAACCACCACATTTTATAATTTCGGTAAAGTGGTTGGACTCCACAAGAATTTCTAGTCTATGCTCCATGTTAGATTCAATATGGACTGAGCAGAAAGGGCAGGAAGTTATATACCAGTGGGTAGAATGGTTGCATGGTTTTTCTCTATCTCATCTGGGATTCGATAAAAAGATTACTCTTGGTCCTTATGGCATGAAACATATTAGAGATGAGCGTGCGGTCTCAGGAATTTTGTCCCTAGATTCTGATATTCCCTTATTACGAAGTTACAACAATGAGAGACATCACGAGAACTTTCTTAAAGAAATGCATGAATGTTGCATTTGCTTCAATGTATATGCAGGTAATTTTATATTTTAGCCTGGCAAAATATTCTGGTCATTAATAAGAATTTTTGGCTTATTAATGTTTCAAATGGTCTAAGTGCATGTATTTTGATCCACGTACTTGCTAAGACTCCCTTTCTTTCAAATGGTCAAAATATTCTGGTCATTAATAAGAATTTTTGGCTTATTAGTGTTTCAAATGGTCAAAGTGCATGTATTTTGATCCACTTACTTGCAAAGACTCCCTTTCTTTCTTTCTAGTCACATAATATGTAAATTTTAGTTTCAAGTGTACTAGTTGGTCATACTTAGGTTAGGATTAATCTGTTTTATCTCAGCATGGAGCACAGTTCTCAATAGTTTAGGGATGACCGCCTTTACACATTATTTGTGTATATATTGGATAATACTGAAAGCTGAATCTTCATTTAGAAAGTGTGATTCTTATTTTTTATGGTAATTTTCTTGGACGTTTAATTGAGTTATTACTAAGGAGAGATTTCAATTACTGAATCAGGCCTATGATTGAAATATCATAGATAGTACTTGCCCGCTGACTCTTTCAAGTGCTTAACCACTTTCCCCTATTGTTTGTCATAAACTAGCTTTTGATCGCTTATCTTTTAGAGGTGTAATATGAAATTGTTGTTCGTTCATTAAATTTAGCATTTAGTAGGTTTTTTGTATTAAGGTATCATTATAAACTTTCTATGGATTTTGATGGCTCAGATTTTAGAATTTTTTTAGTGCCTTAACTAATCTTGTTTCTGACTGCTGAATTAAATTTGCGCCCATTGTCTGTTCTATCTTTTCCCGTATCACTTTTATCTTGTTTTACATGGAAATTGTGTAGCCTGAACTAAGCATTGGTACCTCTTTCCACACGTCTCAATTCCCTTTGTGTTGCTGGCTTGAAAAAGAAGTTCTTCCCCCGCTTTATATGTTAGTTTTTGTTGCATGTATGAGTGCTATCCACTTATATCTTATGTCTATCAAATCTTTGGGAACTAAATATTTTCGATTTTGTCAAATAGGTACAGAGTTTGCTCAGTTACCATGTCAGCATGTTTTTTGCTTAAAATGCTTGCAGACCTTTTCTCAGATCCATGTAAAAGAAGGAACCCTCAATAATCTTCAATGTCTCAATTCAAAATGTGATATTATGATCCCACCTTATCTATTAAAATGCTTGCTTGATGATAAAGAGTATCAGCGCTGGGATTCCTTGATGTTGGAGAAAACAATTGCATCAATGTCTGATATTGCTTATTGCCCAAGATGTGACGCACCTTGTATAGAAGATGAAGAACAGCATGCTCAATGCTCTCAATGCTTCTTTAGTTTTTGTACCCTTTGCAGGGAGCGACGCCATGTGGGCATAGCATGCATGACCCTGGACATGAAGTTTCAAATTTTGCAAGTATGTATTATGGGTTCATATCTAGTTCTTCAGTCTGGTAGTCCCCCCTCTCACCAAAAAGGAAAAGAAAAAACCGAAAACAGTGGGCTGTAGAAGTGGGTTCTTCTTTGAGTGAGTTATAGTTATCTCATATACACGTGCAATCCTCACTTAATCATTGCTCTGTTATTACAAGAGTCGCAAGAAATCTTTCAACACTTCTTTTGTCACCTTTGGATGAGTTATAGTTATCTGGACGGCCTAAATTTGACTCTATTAAAAATATTTTAAAAGATACATAATCTAAAATTAAATCTAGACGGTTCAGATGAGATCTAAACTGTCTAGATACGCTTAACTCTCCCTACTTATATTTTTTATGAGTAGGGAAACTAGACTAGTTCCTTGAAAATTGCCTTTCCAATGCAACAGTGGTTCTTTTACAACTATTAGGTTTCCATCTTCTAGCGTGTAATTTTTTTTAGGATGATCTAGTTGCTTTACTTTTGGAAATTTTTGCTGATATATAGTATCCCATATACTGAATGATTCAATGCTGCTAGTTCCTAATTTTTTGTACCGATTGGTATTTGTCCTTTATCCTATGTAGGATACCTGCTTATTATCATCCTGCCATGAGGTGAATAGTTTAATGTCCCTAGTTTCCTGATTGGTTTCTTTGTTACAGGAGCGCCAGACTTCATCTCAGTTAAAGGAAGCTCAGAGGCTGAGGGAACGTGAAAAGATAAATGAGATGCTCAGTGTCAAAGAAATTCATCGTGATTCTAAGCTGTGTCCTACTTGTAAAATAGCTATTTCCCGAACTGAAGGTTGCAATAAAATGTTGTGTGGTAATTGTGGCCAATATTTCTGTTACCGTTGCAACAAAGCACTTGATCAATCGGATCCTTATGAGCATTTCAGGTATTGGTTCTTATAATAACTTGAAATTCCTTTTGCAAGCACAAAATTCTCTAATTTACAAGGTTCATGTAGATGTTTTTTTTTTTTTTTTTTCAATTCAAGGAATAGGTCCTGTGAATTGTTCCCACAAGAAATGGTGGAAGTTTGGGAAGAACGCATAAACCAGCGTCAGGTGGTGGGACAGATACAAGCAGAACTCCTTTTTGAACGCCGCCAACGATGTCCTAATTGTCGTCAATTTAATGCAAAGGTGTGTATAGCTTTCTGGTTTTCACTTATCAAATTATAATGAGAAATCAAATCATTGAAAATTTGAATAGATTTGTTGATTATTGTGTTGCTTGATCCATAGAATAGATGAGGTAACTGAGTCAATCAATTTAAGTAGTCAATGATGAACTTGATCCTTTTGAAACAAATATCATCATGTCTTTGGAGTGCTGAAATACAGAACAGGAAAATAAGAGAGAGTTCTGGATTCTCACTGTTTACATTGTATCTGATATTAATAAATAGAAACACAATTTTTGTAAATAATAATATTCTTCATAAACGAAAAGCATTTCTACGGTCTAATGCATGTTCATGTGTTTGAGACTTAAGAGAATGGTGGTCACAATATGCTGATGGAATTTCTTAATCCAAGGAAGAGCATCATATAACTTGGTGGTCAATATCCTTGACGTACTGATATATTTCTCTCCTTTTTCCCGTTTTTGGGATATTGAACAGGTTGATAACAATAACCACATGTTTTGCTGGGCATGCCAGAGCCATTATTGCTACTCTTGCAAGCAGATTGTTAGGCGTAGTGCGCAGCATTATGGACCCAAAGGTTGCAAACAGCACTCCGATGATTAGTAAGGAGATCAATTTGTTGCAAGGGTCTCACAGTCTTTCAATCTGGAAGCCACAGAGTCTTGAAACTGCTGTAATATGTCATTATGTTGTGGGTTGATGTGTCATCTATAAATTTTCTCACCAATGGTTCAGAAAAATATAAATTTAATTTAATTCATTCTTGCTAAATTAGTTGTGATGAATATTAACTAACTAATGAATTCATGTGTACACACATTTTTGGCAGGGCAAACTGTGAAGTTAACAGTCTAAAAATAATGATTTTACAAAATTAAAAGATCTCTGCATTAACTGTAAAATGCACCAGGTTACTAAGTAGAATACGAATAAATTTGATCAAATATTGATATTTCAAAAAATTGAAGAAGACTATAATTATAAAAGGATAAGACAATCCAGCTGAGGTTCTTAAGTGGAAAAAATGTAGAGGACATAAATCATATTTCCAGATATTGTTCGTTTGGTTGGTTATTAATGTATGTGAAAATGGATAGAAAAATACATTGAGGAATTCATAAGTTAAGGATCTTATGTTAAAACAAAAAGGTCAAGGAAAATGAAAAGGTTAAAGGTTTTGTACTTCTCTGGTAACTGGCCTCCTCCCCCATATATGCATAAAAAAGAAAATCAACAAGCTAACAAAACCTGAGTAGTCTACTATTTTGCTAGTAAGGAAAAATGAAGCCACTGCCGACTTGTAGCTTATGGGCCAGAAAATTTTCGGGGACGGACCGGGATAAGAAATAATTGAACAGCCCTAACCACCATTTGATTGATATAATTAATGATTCAGATTTAATAATGAATAAAATTAGGATAAATACTATAAATTAATAAATAAATAAATTTAAACTATTAAGATTTAATCTGAAAATTTTTACTGCAGAATGATATAAAAAAATAATAAAAATGATAGTATTCAAAATTATTCAATCTTAACCATTCATTAGTCAATCTAACGATAGTGATGAGATGATGAGGGATGAGGAGAGAAAAAAAAGATGGGGAAATAATCATCTCCCCAACGGGTACCTATAGTTTCTATTATTTTAAAATAAAAACAAACCCAACAAATTTTAATAGCAACTTTTTTTATAAATTTAGCATTTAGTAGGTTTCTGTATTAAGGTGTCATTATAAACTTTCTATGGATTATGATGGCTCAGTTTCCAAACTTTTTTCAGTCCCTTAACTAATCGTGTTTTTTACTGCTGATTTAAATTTGTGCTCACTGTGTGTTCTATCTTTTCCCATATCACTTTTTTCTCGTTTTACATGGAAGTTGCTATGCAGCCTGAACTAATTCGGTGCATTGGTACCTCTTTCCAGATCTCAACTCCCTTTGTATTGCTAGCTTGAAAAAGGAGTTTTTTTCCCCCACTTTATATATAAATTTTCGTTGAATGTATGAGCGCTATCCACTTATTTCTTATTTCGATCAAAGGTTTGGGAACTAAATATTTTCGTTTTTGTCAAATAGGTACAGAGTTTGCTCAGTTACCATGTCAGCATGTTTTTTGCTTAAAATGCTTGCAGACCTTTTCTCAGATCCATGTAAAAGAAGGAACCCTCATTAATCTTCAATGTCCCAATTCAAAATGTGATGTTATGATCCCACCTTATCTATTAAAACGCTTGCTTGATGATAAAGAGTATGAGCGTTGGGATTCCTTGATGTTGGAGAAAACAATTGCATCAACGTATGATGTTGCTTATTGCCCAAGATGTGAAACACCTTGTATAGAAGATGAAGAAAAGCATGTTCAATGCTCTGAATGCCTCTTTAGTTTTTGTACCTATTGCATGGAGCCACGCCATGTTGGTAGCATGCATGACCCCGAACTGGAGGCTTAAAACTTTGCAATGTATTATGGGGGAATCGGTTTCCTTAGTCATCAAAATGTTGCTAGATGAATCTAAATCAACTAGATCTCATTTAGACTAGATTTGACTTTATATTTTGTATATATTATAAAGTTTGTATCTAGACCGTTACTATTACAGAAAATGCCTATAGCAATGCTCTTTTTGGAAGAGCCGTGATAGGTTATTAACAAAATCGTGGGGCTTATTAGGTAGGCCTATGGCGCTTATTTTAGGCCTCCCCTAATGCAGCACTTATTGAAGCGCTGGGTTAAGCCAATACCTATCCCCGCACTTAATCTAAGTGTGAGATAGGCCATTTAATTTTTTTTTTTTTAAAAAAAGATAGGCCTAACGTGGCGTTTATGGTAAAAAAAAAAAACCATGATAGGGTTATTTTTTCAAAAAAAAAAATTTATGCTATCCCATGTTCTCATCAGTTCAAAAATTACATATATTTCCAATGCATTTATACACCAAAATGCCATATATCCAGAGATGAAATACATTTAAAACAAGCATTCTAATTAATTAACTACTATATACTTAAAGAAAAATAGGCAACTAAGTAAATTAGAAAGAAAAATAAACAACTAAGTTAAATAGAAAAATAAACAACCAAGTAAATTAGAATCTGTAAGTTCACTATAGATTTTACAAATCAATTAGCCTCTCTCAAATATATTTACTATATACTAATAACATATTTTGAAATTACATGCACGATTGTAAGCAATCAAAGCCACATCTTTCAGTAGTCTGCAGGCTACAAAACTGAGGTATATATCTTAGAGCACTCCCCCCTACAACAACCCCTTAGTAGGTATCCAAAGTTATCGGAGAACATATATCTTGAATAATTTATACTCTTAGCCTCTTAACATCTCGACACTGGTCTGAATCAAAAGAATTTGGCTTCTGCTCAGAACCATCATCAACTTGGTCCAACTCAACAACAGGTTCTGCATGACGTAAAAGTTAAGAATCCCAGTCATCAACAGTGATAACAGAGATTTTCAAGTGAATGATACTGAAAAAAAAAAAGCATCCTAAGAAAAGAAGCTAATCAGCAATTACAAATACTAATGTTCAAGATTAACATCAATGAAAGCCTGCTGGACTAGCAGCAATAAAAAAAATATACATAATTTCTAATTAATTTAAGGTACAGACTTCATAAATTACTTGGCAACAAGAAACAAACAAAAATCACCACAGCATTTTCTATTGTTTGTTGAAAGAAGATTCTGTCAAGAAGCCAGCACAGAGAAAGTGAAGCATATAACCGCAAGTAGACATAGGAAGGGAACATGGGTATAACTTTTGCATGTATATAAGCCATACATACCCCATATTAAATGGCAGATCATAATCACTCACTACTACAAAAAAGTGAGTGCTCAACAGCAAGATTATAATTCATAAACACTCGTACAAAATCTTGCCTTTGGTGTTGCTTGATCAACCACCACATTAGAACCTCCCAATTATTGCCCAATCTAGTAGAGCAGCCTCTGTTGCAGGAATCAGCCAAACAAGTTGGACACATTCCTCTTCTGACTGGCATTGCATCACCTGCTCTGGTGAAAGAGGGTTCAAAACTCCAGTTGGAAGTTCTCTGAACCAAGCCTACAAAAGAATACCGAGAAATCAAACAAGTGCAATAACCCAGTTTCACCAAACTTATGAACCCAATAATAGACTTTGTGATGGCACTGGGTTCAAACTATGAGGATTGATTGGCTATACACACCAACCAATAAACCAACAAATCATTTTTTATGCTCACAAGTTTCAATAATTTCTAAAACCCAAATCAACCCACATGACCAATTGTAAATTCACATATTACATAATCCACATAATCTAATCTTAAGTTTTCTCAAAAGCACACCTTACTTTAACTTAATTCTTCATCCACACCACATATGTAAATAGACCATCTTATAACTTCCAATAGCAGTTTTCATCAACCAAATGGTAAATCATGTGTGTTTCAGTGCTAGTTACACTAATCAACCAACTCTATGGAGAATAATCTCAGCCTTAATGATTTTGTCATCCAAAAAGTAATTCAAGGTTGTTCCTGTTACAATTGGAGTAATCCGTTATCCCAAGATAAATATCAAAGATTCAGAAACATTGCAAAATGAGAGAAGACATGCAATTAAATATATACTAGCAGTTAAGTTGTCAAGATGAGAAAACTATTCACGTTTGGTCTTTCCAAATTTGGTCCTGCTTCAACACAGGCAAAATAAGAGTGGCATTCATTATTTTTGCAACAGCCACAGCATTATGATATGATAATATAATTAGGAATAGGGTTAGTTAATTTGGCTAGTTGAGTAAAGTCGGGCTTAGTATCGATTACTTAACTAATGGAATTAATTAGGTAATTAGGGTTAGATGTGTTTGGGATTATTATATTTTGGATTATTAATATGTTTTGGGCTTAAAGGGATAAATGGGCCTATGTTAAGAAGGTCCAATTGTATAATTAGGTTAACCTAAGTATATATATATACCTGATTAACCCTAATTTCATATTAGACTGGACATAATGTGATTTGCTTGGTGTGTTTGGTTTCTCTCCTCTTGTCCTCTCATTCTTTCCTCTGAGCCCTCTATATTTCTTGTTCTTTAAACCCTCTATTCCTTCTTTCTTCTACCCTTTTACTCTTCTTTCTCTTAATTTCTTTCATACAGAATATTAATTCTGTAACACATTGCATATCTACATTATAAGAGTGACAATATTATTTTCATTTGGTTAGGACTTCCTCAAGGGAGATGATGACTTTTTGTCCAACTTTTTTGTCAACAAAAGAGGATTGAGAAATCAGAATTCTCAAAATTGTTCCAATGATAAGATCATAGCTTACACTAATTTGAGAGTCAAAAGTTATTTATCTATGATGATGTATACATGATGTAAAAATTCTTGCTCCAACAAATTCAACACAATTCATCTTAGTATTCCCCTCGGTAATCATTTTCTTAGAAACCAAATTAAGGGGAAAGAGCCATCCGACTGATCTACTGAACCAGAAACTATTTTGCCCACACAGGTAGAGCATGCTCCAGCCCTGCATGAATCAACAGATGGGTATGAGTTGAGCCTGAATACTGGAAAGTGAAATCACACAAGGGTGAGGTACTTTCAGACTAATTTTTCAAGACAACCCAATAATTCAACATTCTTACTATTTAACCAAGAGACAGAAAATAAATACAGATAGTGTTGTTAGCTATACATTGCAAGACATGCATTTGGTGATTAACTCATAATTTATACCCGGACCGGACCGGCCGGTCCAACCGTGAACCGGGCACTGGTCCGGGCAAGGCGAAAAAACGGGTTGGAGTTTGGCCGGGCCAACCCGGTCCAACCGGCGGTTGAACCGTCTAACCCGGGTGGTTCAACCGCCAACCCGGTCAACCCGGTGGTTGAACCGGGTTGGCACTTTAAAAAAAAATAAAAACATATTTTATTATAATTCACCTAATTACTAATTTTCACTTAACTCAATTTTAGAAATTAGGAAATTATAATACTTTAAATGTTATTTTACTTGCATATACTTAATATTTAATTGTTGTTGCTCTTAATATTTGTATTTTAGTCTGTGGATTGTAAAATAATATTTATTTTTATGTGTAATCAACTAATATTTTCTCTTTTTCCCTCTATAGAAACCAATGTTTTAAAAGCCGGACCGGATATCGAGCCGGAAAGATCAGCGGGTCATGGTTCAAACGGTCGAAACGGTCAGGCCGTTCGGTCGGGCCGGTGATATAATAATTAAATTTGAAATAATGTTATATAAATATAAAATAATAAAAATAATTTGACATTGTTCCCTGATTTAAAAATAAACATTAATATTATAGATATTTTATTATGATTTCTTGGCACAAAATCTTAAAGGTAAATGATAAGATATCTATCTTATAGAAAATTCAACATATACATTCATGTTTGTGTATGGAAGGTATTTTTAGTCTTGCAATTAATTTAAAATATATTACATATGAAATTACAATTTACAATGAGCCTTTGGTCTTGTTTGGAGTAAAATCTCTTGCATACAAGTGCATCTTTCTGTTCGCAAGAAAATAAAAGTGAACCTTTTTTATTTAAGAAAAAACATTGGGTTGAAGTTTTAACCAATGGTTAACAAATATATCCCATAAAAGACAAAATATCAAATATGACAACCACTCAAGAGTCACGGGTAAAAGTTAATTTTGGTGACTGACACACGAAAAGAAAAACCACATACCTCCGTCCTTCCCCCTTCCTCTCTCTGAGCAAACACTTCCTCCCTCCCTTTCTATCACCCCGATCTGCATTTTCTATTTGCTTCAGGCGAGAAGCGGCAATGAAAACAAGATCAACAACTTTGCTTCTGAAGAGTTCGCATTCGCAAATATCTAACAGAAAAATACTTGGCAAACGGTGAGAAATACAATTTTTTTGCCAATCTAAGAATCAATTTATCTTGTTCTTCTTCCTTTCCATTGCTGGCTCAACTTTTCTCTTTCTTTCCCTTCACTTTCTTCTTCACCTTCTGGCCGTCCGGTTTTTGTTTAACCGCTCAGGCTCCCGGCTTAAATCCGGATCCCGGCTCAAAAGCCGGTTCTTGACGGCTTAAAGCGGCTCATCTTCTCAGGCGGTCCAGAGGTGAGAACCAAGCCGTTAAAGGGTCCGGGTAACGGATGAACCGGCCGGACCGTCCGGTCCGGTCCGGGTTTCAAATCATTGATAGAAACATTAAAATATTCATATCTGATTAATCATGCATACCTATCTACATTTACATTTTGATATTAGTGATTATTAATGTTAATATCAATAAAATTTTATTATTTTAATATAATCCGATTTGACCCGGTCCGACCCCGATCGGACCATTGACCCTTGAACCAGTGCCTCACCCGGTTTGATGCCCGATCCGGTTTTTGGAACCTTGGTTTTTATGCTTCATCCTTCTAAAGGTAAGAAGTATGGACACTGACACAAAACATGACACAAACACAACAAAATCTGAAATCCCTATGCAATTTAAAGAGATGTGTCATGTCTAAAGACACAATTCCTGTTTTTTAAAGGGTCCAAACCCATTAAAGCTACCACACGTGCCATTGTCTCCATTAAAGCCCTATACCAGGGCAAATGAGAGGCATTGAAGCTGAGTTTGGTACATGGAAAAAAGATTTGAGGAAAGATAAAATGTGGGAGAGACCACTTTCTTGGATACAAAAATTTCTTTTATTTATGAAAGACCACTTTCATATTCCAATGCCCTTTCTTATTACCCCTTTGTACCAAACAGGGCCTTAAATAAGCAAGTTCAGTAAAGCCTAACATGCATGTAGATGAGAATAGTAGGCAATTTGGTTGCAAGTACTTTTGATCCAAAGGGTACTAACAGAAGGGCCTCAAGGCTAGTTATGCAAAGGGACTTAATCACAAGGAAAATCACGCATTGTCTTTATGCCAAGACACATATAAGTTTATGCCTTTTATTAGTTACATTGAATAGAACCGTTTCCATCCCTGTTCTATAAGGCAATTGTTTTATGGAGCACTATGAGAAGAGCAAGCTAATGGCTCTCTGCCCATCACTCGAGGCTCCAAATTTAGAACTACCTAACAAAACGGGCTTGCTAGTCCCTCAGCAGTAAGGAACTTCATTTAAAATGTGATCCCAAGACCCACCAGAAAATTTAAAATGAAGAAAAGCTAAGTACAAATCTGTGCTCAGAGTACTCACTCAAATAGAAATTTAGCAGTAAACAATCCTGGACTTCCTGAACCAAACCACTCAAAGTTCCATCGTCCTTCTAAAAAGAGTGACCTGTAAGAAGGCAAACAAGTGCAAACAAATTAATATCCAATATACCTGCCTGATACAGTCTGTATCTTTAACAAATTATTTTTTTATTACTAATTCAACAACTTCCACGGGCACCTTAAGCAAGGCATTGTGAACAAGTGAGTGTTAATTTGTTGTCTTTTAACCACACAGAAATCATACAGGCATACTGAAAGTCAAATCTATTTCTAAACAAGTGCAAACAAGTATTAAAGGACTGAAGCAATAAAATCAGAAGGCAGACAAGTTAATTAATCCATGAAAAAATCGAAATGAAGTGATAAAATCAAGTTCTTCAGCAGCTACCAAAGCAATCACACTTACATATCAGAGACGCACCAGAATGAAAAAGAAAGGAAAGGCAGGAAGATAGCAAAATAAAACCCACAGGATGGGAATAAAAGATCGAAATTTGTAAGATGACACTACCATAAAGTCCGAGGTTTTTGCGACAGGAAACAGACGGAAGAATTTACGGAGAGGGACGACAATTTTCAGAGAGTACACGGAGGCCGTTCGCCGTCAGCACCGCCCTTGACTCTGATACGCATATCAACGCCGGCGAATCGGTGTTTCCCGAGGAGGAGGAGGATTGGTTCGAAGGCTTTGAATCGGAGAATCTTAGGCTGAACAAGTTCTCGATCGGACAGCCATTGATCTTACGGCCCAAACATTGAACTTGTTCCAGTGGCTGAGCTTGAGGCTTGAGCCATTGTTTCTGTACCAGAAGAAACCCTAGCAATGGCTGCGCGACGAGATGGGAGATCCGAAAATTACACGCTTTTTAAGGTTTATAGGGTTATAAAGAGAGGGAGCTAGGGGCTTCGCCTGAATCGAATAGCATTGCCTCAATGAGATTGGCGCTTATAAATGCTTATTTTATAATCCGGATTCTAGCGCACATTAGCCTTTTTTTTTTTTTTTAAGTAGTAACATTTAGATGGAATATAGACAGTCTAAATTTGTTTAGCTTTCTTTCGTACTATTTTTTTTTTTTTTTAAGTAGGAAAAGTGTTCTGTATGGTTCTTGTTTAGTTCTTTAGTACGCAGTCCCCCAAAAAAGTAAAAATAAATAAATAAAGAAAAAGGCCGTAGAAGTATGTTCATAGAATGAGTTATAGTAATCTCATATGCACCTACAATCTTTACTTAATCATTGCTCAATCACTACAACAAGAGTTGCAAGAAATCTTCCAAAAATTTTGTGCCAACTTTGGAAAATCGCCTTTCTAATGCAACAGTGTTTTTTTTTTTTTTTTACTAACATTAGGCTTCTATCTTCCAACAATTTGGGAACTTTTGCTCATACTGTTTATTACCAACCTGCCATGAGGTAAATAGTTTGATGTCCCTAATTACCACCCTGCCATGGGGTAAATAGTGTGACGTCCCTAGTTTCCTTATTGTTGTCTTCGTTACAGGAGCGCCAGAATTCATCTCAGATAAGTGAAGCCCAGAAGCTGAGGGAACATATAAAGATAAATGAAATGCTCAGCATCATAGAAATTCATCGTGATTCTAAGCTGTGCCCTTCTTGTAAAATGGCTATTTCCCGAACTGAAGGTTGCAATAAAATGGTGTGTGGTAATTATGGCCAATATTTCTGTCACCGCTGTAACAAAGAACTTGATAAATCGGATCCTTATGGACATTTCAGGTATTGGTTCTTATAATAACTTGAGATTTCTTTTGTAAGCACAAAATTCTTTAATCTACAAGGTTCATATAGGTATTAATTTTTTTTTCATTCAAGGGATGGGTCCTTGGGTCCTATGAATTGTTCCCACTAGAAGTGGGGGTTGCTAGGAAAGAACACTTAAACCACATTCAGGTGGTAAGACAGATACCACCAAAACTCCCTTTTCGACATGGCCAGCGATGCCCTAGTTGTCGTCTATTTAGTGCAAACTACAGCTTTCTGGTTGTCATTTATCAAATTATAATGAGAAATCAAATCATTGACAAATTTGTGTTGCTTGATTCATAGAGTAGATGAGGTAACTGAGACAATCAATTTAAGTAGTCGATGAAGAACTTCATCTTTTTGAAACAAATAGCATCAGCATGTCCACGGAACACTTAAAAATAGAACAGGAAAACAAGGGGTAGTTCTGCATTCCAAAAATAATTCATTCTTTTTCTAGACATCAGGCGGTAATAGAACATTAAAACAGGAAATATCAAGTGGTCTCTCATTAGTTAACAAAAATTGTGTTACTACCAATTATTTATATTTTATACTCCTTTAAAGGAACATTCTATTTGTTATGATCTTTTTCACTGGTTTTTAGTGTAAAAGGCATCTGCTAGAGTGTTTTAGTCCAGCTCACTTTTTGTGGGAACATGGAAGGAACTGGTGAGGGCATAGAACATCTGAGAATGGATGGTGCAAGTTTTTAGTGAAGTTTTTGAAGAAAATTAAAGTAAAAAACTTCATAAACCAAAAACATCCCCCTCTGATGGGCATTTGTCTTAAGAACTTTTGAGGGTGGTGGTTATATGTATTTTTGGAATTCCTTGATGAAGAGCATGACAGAACTTGGTGTGGTCAAATTTAGACAGTGTAGGGAACGAAGACTATCTTAACCCACTGACTATTTTTTGGTATTAATTCAACAGGTTGGAAACAATAACCACATGTTTTGCCGGACATGCCAAAGCCATTATTGCTACTCTTGCAAACAGATTGTTAGAAGTAGTGCGTAGCATTGTGGACTCAAGGGTTGCAAACAGCACTCTTAAGAGTAGTAAGGAGAGCGATTGTTGTATCCTCATGGAGATGAAACTTAGCTGACACTGCAAAATTTGGAAGTGATCGTTGTACAAAATATAAGATAGGAGCTACATATCCATGTAGGGCTGTTAGAATATGTTGACACGTTACAAGTGTCTCACTTTCTTTCCATATGGTTACTAGTGAATCTTGAAACTATTGTAATACATTGCGCATTGATGTGTCATCTATAAATTTTCAATGGTTTAGAAAAATTCAAATCTAATATAGTACATTTTTGCTTACTTAGTTGTGATAAATATTAACCAATGAATTCATGTGTGTGTAAGTTTTTGGCATGGCAAACTGTGAAGGTAACAATCAATAAGAATAATGATATTTACAAGGGTTAATGCAATTTTTAGTCCTTAAATTTTTAAATTAATTTTGGTTTTGATCCCTGAACTTTCAGATCGGCGGTTTTGATCCTTGAACTTTCGGTCAATTTTAATCTTAGTCCCTGATATTTAAAAGGGAAAAGGACAAAAAAAATCCCTTCTAATTTGCAAAATCTCAAATAAAGAATTTTGAGTTGTTAATAGTTGTTAATACCTATTATGAAGTTGTTAATACCTATCATAAAGTTGTTATTGGGATTTTGCAAATTGAAAGGGATTTTTTTGTCTTTTTCCCAATTTAAAATCGATGGTTTTTGTCTTTGAACTTCCAGTCAATTTTGGTCTTAGTCCTTAAACTTTTTAAAAAAAAATTGAAAAATCAGGGATTAATGGTTATAAATAGCATAAAGTTGAGGAACCAAAACCACAAATATAAAGTTCAATGACAAAGACCAAAATTGATCGAAAGTTCAAGGACCAAAACCACCAATTTTAAATATCAGGAGCTAAGATCAAAATTGACCGAAAGTTCAAATTCAAGGATAAAAAATTATATTAACCTTGTTTACAAAAGTAAAAGGTCCCCATAACCGTAAGATGCTCTAGAATATGCATGGATTTGATTAAATATTAATAATTATTATTTCAACAAAAATTGAAGAAGACTCTACGACAATCTAGCCGACAGAAAACCTATTACTAAATATTACTTGGTTAATTGGTTATTAATGAAAGTGAAAATGAAGAGAAAAATACATTGAGAATTATGAATATTAAAGGAACTAAATTCATAAGTTAGGATTTTATGTTAAAACAAAAGGGTCAAGAAAAATGAAAAGGTAAAAGGTTATGTAGCTCGCCGGCTTAATGGCCTACTTCCCCATATATGCATACATTCAACTTGAGTAGTCTATAGTTGAACAAAAAAAAAAAACTTGGGTAGTCTATATTCAGTCCAAAAGAAAAAAAACTTGGGTAGTCTATTGTTTTGTTAGCAAGGAAAAAAGTAGAGACTTATAGCTTATGGGCTAAAAGGTTTTATAACAGTACATGATTCTACTTGGTCACATGCAATAATGGATCTGTATGAACTAAAATATATAAATTTTAGGGCTGCACAAAGACCGGGCCGGGCCGGGTTAAGCGTATACCCCAAGTCCCGTCCTAAAATTTTTTGGGCTAACTTTTTTGGCCCGATGCCCGGCCCGGTCCTATTTGGCCCGGGACCAATACTGGGTGGGACATGTCCCGTTGGTCCTGAACTCTTTTTAATTCTAATAAAAATAATGAATATTATGAAAAAAAATTAAAAAATAAGAGAAATTGGGAAAAAGAATTAATTAAATATTTTTATATGGTATATTAAGTATTAAATATTATATGGTGTATTTTTAAATTGGGGAAAATAAATTATTTTTTTATAAAAAATAATAATATATCTCCTGGTCGAGCCGGGCCTTTGGTCCTAGTGCCTATGCCCTTGTCTCGTCCCGCCCGGCTGTCGGGTTTGATCCTGTTTGTTATGGTTCTGGGCCAATATGTCCCAAGACCAAATTGGTTTCGGGTCCGGGAGGGTCACCGGGTTTTTGTGCAGCCCTAATAAATTTATCAAATCTAGGAAATATTTAGATTCAGTTAATATAATATCTCCTTATTTTAATCTTAAAGTGTCTCAAGTTTTTGAAATGGGGGAAAAAAACTAGAGCATATGTTTCATCCTCTAAGTTTCAATTTAATCCTTAAAGCATATAAAACGTAATTTTAAGAGGGATGCTGCAAACTACAACTAAATATTGACCATATATACCTATAGTTTCTATTATTTTAAAGTAAAAATAAACCCAACAAATTTTAGTAGCAATTTTTTATTTTAATCCCTTAATATAATATTTTTTATTTTAAAATTTAATAAACATTTTGATATGCATAGTTTCTTATTTTTAATCCATTAATATGATTATTGTTATTTTTTAAATTAAATAAATATGACGATCAACATGTTTATTGTAATTAAAAAATATAATAATGATCAACATTTAATTGCAAAGTTAATATTTTCGTTTATATTAAACTAACAATGGTTTCACCAAAAAAAAAACTAACAATGTTAAATTTAAGAGAATAAAAATACATTCTTAAAATTTAAAGAATCAAACTAAAACTAAATATAACCTTAAGAGATTAAATATATACTTTAAACTAACAATAATTTAGAAGATAATCTGATTTGGATTAAATGAATACAATATTATTTATAGTGAAATAATATTTTCTTCTTATTATTTGAAAAACAATATGATTCTTTTTAATCAAGGATTTCAAATCTTTAAAAAATTTATAATGAAATATGGTATATTTCAGATATTTTATATGAAAGATTGGATATCCTACCTTAAACCTAATGATAAAATCCTACTAAAGATACTTAGTGGGTGAAAATTAACGTCTTTGTATGATATACATAATCTTTGGTAAAATATTTTAGTATATAAATATCATATATCTTGATTATTTGTGGTCTCACAAATCAGAAGTAAACATGTTAAACATATTTTAATCTAATGTGTAACTTAAGTATAAAAAAATGAATTTAAAAATATGATAAGCCCCTTTATTATGAAAAAAAAATCAAAACTCCATTTATTTTTGTTTTCTTAGAAAAAATCAATACTTTTAAGTGCTACATTGGATTAAAAGACCACAAATGATGTGGTACGCCAGGTCCACACAAGAATTTCTCTTAATGATGGCATATAGTGTATATCATTACATTATATGCTATTTTATAAATCAAATAAATGAGTTTAAGGAAAAATTTAGTGAGATCAATTTATAAGTTAGGTCCGCTCCCTTCCCGTCCCGAAAACAGTGTTCGAGACCAGAATCCTGTCTCGTGTCCAGTCCCGTCTCAAACTTGTTCCGGTCCCAATCAGGAAGGAACTACAGGACCGAGACGGGACGGGAAAGTTCTGAAAAAATTTTTTTATTAAAAATAACTACTAGTAAAAAAACATAGCTCTTTGAGCTTTTAGCAAACAAAGAAATATGCCCAATAGTCTATCTTATACAATATAATAAGCCCAAAAATAACAATAACACATCTAAATTGAGTTTAAAAAGAAACTTTCATATTAATACATAAACTTCAAATTAAAAACACATCTTCAAATGTAAGGTGCTACACATAGAGCATAGTGCAGTGGATAGAAAATTTGTGATCAATGCATGGTTGGAACTTAGGGTTGTATATTTTCTAAAAGGGAAAATGACAAGAAAAATCTCTTCCAATTTGTAAAATCCCAAATAAGGAATTTTGAGTTGTTAATGGTTCTTAATACCTATCATGAAGTTGTTATTGAGATTTTGCAAATTGGAAGGGATTTTTTTGTCATTTTCCCTTTTTAAAATATATGCCATATATATGCTCACACATGATAAGGCACCCTCTTTGTTTGGGAGTATCACTTACCATTACCAGTTACCACCGATAACAAAAAAAAAGGCTTGTTGGTTAAGGCACCCTCTTTGTTTCATAGGAAATCAATCAATGGCAGCTGGAGCTCTCTTCAACAACCACAAAACTCGCCCGAAGTGGAGGGATCAAGGTGGAAATCTCAGATTACGCTTCGTCCCCAAATCTGAATTGGCGGATTCTTCCAATTTTGAGGTTGATCCTTCCTTTGAGGGATTAAGCATTCGCGAGATGAAATTTTTCTTGTTTTTTAGTTACTTGCTTTAGAGGCAATTTATGGAGAAAATTTCTTCAACCTCGAGAGATGGAAAGGTCTTCGTTGTTTTCAGGTCTTGCTGTAACACACACTAAACTTGTTCCCAATCCATGATTCTGTTTTTTCTTCCTTGTTTAAACAGAAATCCTTTGACATCTAATTTTTTATTTCCCTTCTCTTTCACAGATACACATACACATTGAAATTTTAGATGAAATTAGCATCACCGCTAAGCTGAATTCTTCAAATGAACATAATAAGGCTGCAAGCAGCAATAATGTTGATGACTTCTCATGCTCTTTTAAAGTCCAACATCTTCCACCTATTATTTTGACATGTTTATTTCCAAAATCATACCCAAGCCATCGACCACCACATTTTATAGTTTCTGTTAAGTGGTTGGACTCCTTAAGAATTTCTAGCCTATGCTCTATGTTAGATTCAGTATGGACAGAGCAGCAAGGACAAGAAGTTATATACCAGTGGGTAGAAGGGTTACATGGCTTTTCTCTTTCTCATCTGAGATTCGATAAAGAGATTACTCTTGGTCCTTATGGCATGAAACATAAAGACAATGAGCATGCAGTTTCAGGAGCCGTGTCCCCAGATTTTGATATTCCTTCGTTACAAAGTTACAACAATGAGAGACGTCATGAGAACTTCCTTGAAAAAATGCATGAATGTTGCATTTGCTTCAATTTATATGCAGGTAATTTCTAATTTTAGCCCAGCAGAATTTTATGTTCATTTATAAGTTCTCCCTCTGGAGCCAAGATCGTAGGTTAGTTAAGTTAGTTAATATTTTAGCTTGTTTTTTTATAGCTTTATAAAATGTTTATACAATTTAATTATAAATAACATTTAATATATAAAATTTTAATTGAATAAATATAATTATAATACATAATTGATAATTGATATATATACACACACATACAAAATTTAATTTATGGATGGCTCTTGATTTTAGACTGTTTCTTCATTGAGAAATTAAAGAAAATAATTAAGGGAGCTTCACTCACCTCCAACCATGTTAACGCCGTCACTGAGTCCGCAAGAACCCCAAGAAATTTAATTCTTCACTTAAATTTAGATTTAAGGTTGCTAGAAGAAGTGTGTCCCGATTTCAGCGGGCGTGAGGATGAGGATGAGGAAGGAAGGGGGGCTAGTTTGGGCAATTTGAAAATATCCAATGGCATTTTGGGCAGAATATGTCAAAATATGACTCCTCTGCTCCAAGTTCCTCAATTTTGAAGGGGAGGGCTCCCCTCTTGAAAATTTTACAATTCTAAACAAGATCTCCTCCCCATCCAAATCCTTTATACCAAACAATACCTTTCCATGTTTTAGGCTTTCTTTATTAAGGTTAGGGCTGAGCAAGTTACCCAAAACCTGTTGAACCCGCCCATTTAAGCCCGCAATTTCCTCGTTTTTGGCCCGCCCAATAAGGGCCCATCATGTGCGGGCTCAACCCCGCCCATTTAAGGCTTACACTAGTATGGGTATGGGCAAAGGCATGGGCTGCCCATACCCGCCCGTTTATGCCTTCCCCTATTTTTTTTTATTTTTTTTGGCTCATGTTAGAAATAAAAAGACTTAGAACTTATGAATGTTGGATGTTTGATATTGGAACTGAGTTGAGGGTGGTAAATTATGTGAGTAGTTTATTGTTTATATATGTTAGAAATTATGTGTTATTTTAACATGTTATCAAGTCTTAAATTGAAACTTTTATTTGGTTATATTCATATATTCTCCTCGATGCAGCAGATTGGGAACTTCTCGTTGAAATTGTAATTTATCAAAGTTGAATTTGCTTTTAAATTTTGTTTGGTTATACTTATAAATTTTGTTGTGGCAATTTGCTTTTAAAACATCAATAAATTGATTTGGAGGAAATACTTGGAGTTTCATTTATATTCTTTTATCAAAGTTATATAAACATGCTTGCAAATCTTGATCATTAAAAGCCTACACCAAATACATATAAACCCCCCATTATATGCGACCTAAATTTTTTTTTAAAAATTAATGCTAGATGGGCGACCCAATACCTTTTTTCCCCACCCGCCATACGTAAGCCCATTTAACAACGGGCTTAAATGGGCATCTAGCGGGATGGGCATGCCCATACCCGTTTAGGTTACACGGGTATGGGTATGGGCAAGGGCAACCCCATGGGCCGCCCATACCCGCCCGTTGCACAGCCCTAATTAAGGTGCTATTATAACCTTGCCGTGGCTTTTGATGAATTTTGTGTCTGATTGATTGTTGAATTATATTTATACTCATTTTCGGAACTAAATGCTTTCTTTCTTGTCAAATAGGTACAGAGTTTACTCAGCTACCATGTTAGCATTTTTTCTGCTTAAAATGCTTGCACTTCTTTTCTCAGATGCATGTAAAAGAGGGCACCATTAGAAACATTCAATGTCCCAATCCAAAATGCGGTGTCATGATTCCACCTGCTCTTCTAAAACGTTTGCTTGATGATAGAGAGTACGAACGTTGGAAATCCTTGATGTTGGAGAAAACGCTTGCATCAATGTCTGATGTTGCTTATTGCCCAAGATGTGAAACACCTTGTATGGAAGATGAAGAGCGGCATGCTCAATGCTCTAAATGCTTCTTTAGCTTTTGTACCCTTTGCAGGGAGCGAGCGACCATGTTGGCAAATCATGTGTTACCGTAGACATGAAACTTCAAGCTCGTTTGGTTCAAACGCATTGCAGGTATACAATGGTAATGAAGATTGCATTGCCAAAAAAAATGTGTTTGGTTATTCTTCAGTATAGTAATGGGGTTTACCATGGTAATGATGATTACCAAAAAATTGGTAATCTTCTTTCATAGCCCCCCCAATGAATTCTCATTACCATCAATTGCATTTTTTAAAAAGTCCTATTTACCCTCCAATCACTTTTGTTTTGGCTCTTGCTGTCTCCTCCCTCCCTCCTCCATTGTGAACCGGCGACCCTCATGGCATCCACACCCAACCGATCAGAGGCAACAGTTTCTCCATCTCTAACCCTTCTCTGTCTTCTTCCTCCCACCATTATCGTCACCTCTTCCTCTCCTTTGTTCCTTCATATATGTTTTCTCCATATGCTTGGCGGGCTAATGAATGAATGAAATTTGCTATGGGTTGATAATTAGCATGGGAGTGCATATAAAAAAGTCTTTAAACAATTAAGAAATCGAACATCCCGATAAAGCAGCAGTATTTTTTCCATTGGTGAATTTGCAACAAGCTTTAGATCTCTGTGTTTATGTGGTTTCCATCTATATGGAAGATTGGTTTATATCCCCCCTATGATTTGAACCCACGCTAAAACTTGATTTAATTGAGCGACTTTGCTAATTAAGATCTCCTCAAGATTGTTTTTTTTTTTCAGTTTCCTGCTTAGCTTTTGGATTCTTTGTATTTACATTTTTAGCAGAGGAAGGAAGAGGTATGAGAATATTGGGATGGATTTTTTTTAGGGGCATTATGGACCTTTCATAATTTTGATTAAATGTAAGAGATAATCTCCCCACATATTGTAAATAACCAACCAAACATATTGATGGTAATTATTATTGCATTGCACTCCATTGCAACATAATACATTGCATTACCAAGAGGGTCTGCAATTGAACCAAACATGCCCTTCAAGTGTTGCGAGTATGTATTATCTCCCGTCACTACCACCCCCCCCCAAAAAAAACCAGGCCATAGGAGCATGTTCTTCTTGCATTAGGTTATTTGGTAATACTCCTTTCAGCCTAAATGTATGACCTATTAAATTAATTTGGTTATATTTAGAATGTTAGTCAATATAACATTTCTTTTCTAAAACACTCAGATTATCTTCCTTAATTCCATCCCTCTCTTGAGAAAGCATTAGAGGTGATTGGGGGGGTGACAAAAAATTTAAATAAGTCATGCATTTGTGACTAAAATCAAATCCCCAGTTTGGTCCTACGTTAATGACTGGAGTACTAGTTTAAATAATCTCATGCGGTGCAATCTCTATTTTATCATTGCTCTATCACTTCAAGAGTTGGACGGAATCTTCCAACAACTTTTTTGTCATCTATGGAAGATTGTCTTTCTAATGAAGCGGTCTTTTTTCTGTTTAGATGTGTTACGATATTTTACATTGGTGTTTTTTGTACAAAACGCATATGTTAGCTCAAATTGTAAAATTGCCTCGTCCAAGGTGTTTCATCACCTGCTCACTTTTTGTGGGAGCATGGAAGGAGACGGTAGGGGAAGAAAACATCTGAGCATGGAAATTGGATGGTGCAATTTTCGAGTTAAAGTTTCTAGAGAAAGTTAAAGTAAAAACTTCATAAACTAAAAAATATTACGCTCTAACGCACGTTTATGTGTTAAACTTTCGAGAGTGGCGGTCACATTTTGTTTATTGAATTCATTTTGCCATTGAAGAGGATGATGTAACTTGGTGGTCAAATTTAGACATTACTGATATCTTTCTTCCTTTTCCCATTTTTGGGATATTCAACAGGTTGGAAACAATAACCACATGTTTTGCTGGGCGTGCCAAAGCTGTTTTTGTTACTCTTGCAAGCAGAGTGTTAGGCGCTGCAAGGAGCATTATGGACCCAAGGGCTGCAAATAGCACTCCGATGATTAAATCTTCTTTGGTCACTCGTAGTTTGTGGATTGATGTGTCCTCTACAAATTACAAATTATAATTTAATTGGTTTTTGGTTAGTTGTGATAAATATTTAGTTAGTGAGTTCATGGGTATACACATTTTGGCATAACTTGCCAAATTTTGTATGCTAAAGATGAAATAAAAAGATGAGAACTAATAATGGATGATATTAGATTTTAGCATTGAAATTTTGAAGCATGTTACTCCAAACGTTTGAATTAACTAGTTGTTAGACGTTACATCTTAACCAATCGTCTTGTATTCATGGATTTGTGCCTGTTTACCCATTGTAAATCTACATTCTTACAAAACTAATTAGTCAGATATTAGTAACATCAAAAAGTTGTGGATAAATTTGAAATTGCAAAGCATGTTTGACTAACTAACCAAAAAGGTTTTATTAATTTTTGTAATAAAATCATGATCAAGTCTAATTTATAAAACTATTTTCCAACTTTGTGATACTCTTTAGTTCTAATTATAAGGCATCAACTAACAACTCTAACATATCAATAAAAATGGTTAAAAAAACATTGAGTTTGTCATTAAATTCAAGTGCTTTTCAATATTGCCATTACCAACTATACTAAATTCTAATACTACAATAATTATTGCATTTTTCCACAATCTTTATTAAATATGGGCATGCTGGAAAAAAATAATTAATACTTAATAGAAACTAATAAGTGTCTTATAAGAACGACAAAAAAACTTGCTAGTATGTGAGGAAAATGTACTCTTTTTTTTTTTTTACACAAGTGTCTCCTCTAAGAAGAGAACTCGAGATTTTAGGAATTTAACAGGGCCTTACACTACTAAACCAACAATGTGTTGGTAGAAAAGGTACCCTGCCTAATAGTTAAATTCAAACGCTTCAAATAAAAAAAAGTGGAAAATTAATTACAAGTCTCATGTAAAGAACTTAATTAAAATGATGTCCCACAAAATCATATAATTAATGTGAGGTCTCTGCCAGAAAGTTGTGATCATCAGACCAAAAGTTGTTATCGTCAGGGCAAAAAATTATTATCTGATTATAACAACTTGGGGCCCGACGATAACAACTTGTGACTTGATAATAACAACTTATGGCAAGGCAATAACAATTTCGCGGGACCTAAGATTAATTACGTGATTTCGTGGGACTTCATCTTAATTAAATTCCTCTAATTAATCTTCCAAAAAAAAAAACTCTATTAAACGTTTTCTGAAAAAAAAAAACCTATAAATAAAAGGGAAATATAAAAATTAAAACCCTCCAAAACCTACTTTGCTGAGTTTAGCATCCCCTCTCCTGGCTCCTGCAACAAGTGAGGCTGACTCTATTTGTGATTTTGTCAATGTAAATGCTCCGGCAACCTCAGATAAGACCTGAAGCCGCCGGTTGTATATAGTTTCCTTAGAGGGAAATATTCTTCTACTGCCAATCTACGTTTCTCTTCCTCCATCTTCATCTCTGTCTCCTTTCTAGCCGCACTTTTGGTCTCTGTAATTGCCGCCACCGACTGGAACAAGCATATGTCCGTCAAGGCGAGTTTTTGGGTTGAGCTAAAGCCTCTCGGATCATACTGTTCGCATACCTCAACCATTGATTCCAGCCTTTTTTTTTTTTTTTGAAAGATTGAAACTTTGGGGTTAAACTAGGCTCTCGGGGCAAAGGGCTATGAGCTCTTTAAGGTGGTTTCCTCCTCACAGCATTGTTAGTGTAGTGACAACGTAATTTGTCTACGCTTGTTAGGTTGGTTTTGGAGAGGTTTTCTTGGTGCCTTGAATTGTGTATTAATGGGTGTGTATTCATGTCGATAAGATGTGGGGTTGAGTTAGCTTTGCTCCACAGCAAAGTGCTCTCCTGTAAACAAAGGTTGTTTAGATTGTACTATGCGGCTTCTTCGGCAGTGATGTTGGAAGACCATGTGTTTGATGAAAGTCCTAGAGTAGATTATGCCAATGAAATGGTCAATTTTGGAGGAAATGGTTTGAGAGCTGCAAGTCTTCAAAGAAAGGGCAGTTTATTTCCTTTAGTGGTATGGGTGATTAAAACCTCTAATTGGGAGAGTGAACTTGCTAGAGATAGAATGTTCTGGAGAGCTGTAAGGCGGTATGGATTTTCTCATTCAATCACTTCCTTTAAAATTATTATTCACATATTTGCATTGGAAGGAATGCGTATGGAAGTATTTTCTTTGCTCAAAGATATTGTTGGATTCTATAGGAAGGCCAAGTTTGACACATTCAAATTGTTCCCAACTTTGTTAGATTCACCTCAGCATGTGGACCGATCAATTGTTGTGTATGACATATTAATTAAAGTACTTGCATCCTATTCCATGCTTGATGATGCATTTGATGTGTTCATGAGAGTTAAGCATCTGGGGTTTGAACCTGACATATTGTCGTGCAATTTCTTGTTGAAATGCTTGGTAGAAACAAACAGGGTGGAGTTGGTTGAAAAATTATATGCAGAGCTAAAAATCTCAGGCCCATCACCAAATATCTACACCCATACAATTATGATGAACTTCTACTGCAGAGGAGATTGTGGGCAGGATGTAGATATTAACCAAGCTACAGGGATTTTTGAAGAAATATTAAGGAGTGGTGAAAACCCAACTGTTGTCACATTTAGTATTTATATTCGTGGACTTTGTAAACTTGGTTCTGTTGCTGCTGCTCTGCAATTCATTCGTAAATGCAGGTATACAAACCAGCCACTCAATAGCTATTGTTTCAATTCTGTTATTTACGAATTTTGTCGAAAGGGCGCAATTCATGAAGCTTTGCAAGTCTTGCAAGAAATGCGAAGCTCAGGAGTATTGCCTGATGTTTGTAGCTACAGTATTTTAATCCATGCTTTTTGTAAAAATGGGGATATAGAGAAAGGTTTTGACTTGATTGAGGAAATGGAACTTTATAATATAAAACCATCCATAGTTAGTTACACCTCCCTTATCTATGGTCTATGCAAGAGTAAGCTGATGGAATTTTCAATGTGTGTGTTTCGGAATATCGGTGCTTCTGGATACAAATATGACCAGGCTGCTTATGAAACTATGATCAATGGATTTTGCTGTCAAGGTGATATAGATTCTGCCATAAAGCTTTTGGAGGAGATGATTACAAATGATCTAGCTCCTACTTATTTTGGTTTCCAGAGTATAATTGGAGGGTTCCACAAACTGGGTCTCTTAGACAAGGCATTGGAAGTTCTAAATTCCATGCTACAAGGCGGTGTCTTGCCAAATACCATCACTTGCAATTTTATTATAGATGGACTCTGCAGAGAAGGCCGTTTTATGGAAGCCTTGACTCTACTGGAAGAGTTCCAAGACCAAGGAATTGACCTAAACTCTCTTTCATATAACGCTGTCATCTACAGGCTTTGCAGGGGAGGACATCTAGATAGGGCTTGGGAGCTCCTTCCAAGAATGATGAAAAGGAATGTACTTCCAGAAGTTGTTAATTATACAACTCTCATAGATGCTTTTGCCAAACAATCTAATCTAAAGAAGGCCTTATGGTTATACACAAGAATGCTGAAAGTTGGAGTTACTCCCAACACCATCACTTATACAGTCCTTATTAACATCTTTTGTCGTTTGAGCAAAATGCATGAAGCATTTGGTTTTTACAAGAAAATGGTAGAAGATGGTTTGAATCCAGATCGGATTTCATATACATCGTTAATAGGAGGTTTTTGTAGAACTGGAGATATGAGAAAGGCCTGGGTAGTATTCCAAGAAATGTTGAGGAAAGAACATTTGCCTGATGTGTTTACCTACACATGTTTGATAGATGGATTTTGCAAATTAAACCGCATAGATATAGCCTCTTTTCTGTTTGATGAAATGAACAGAAAAGAAGTTACTCCTAGTGTTGTCACTTACACTGTTCTCATTGCTTGGTACCGTAAACATGGATATGCAGATCAGGCACATAGATTATATCGTGAAATGAGGGTAAAGGGCATTTCACCGGATGATATAACTCATAAGGTTCTTTTGAAAGGCAGCAGAGCAGAAGCCAAGGTCTCATGATATTTTGATGGTATGTGACTCACTTTTTCTTTCCATGTCTGATTATTTATACTAGTTTACTAAAATTCTCTGTAATTGATGGTCCATTTGGAAATTATAAGATCATAAATTATAAAGGCCTCTTCAATAGCTGTTACACATTATTAATTTTTTTTTTAAGAAAATCATATTTTATGCATCAGAATTTCTGAATTTAGTTTGAAGCAGTTTTTTCTTTTTTGAAAAATGAAATCATATTTCCTATGTATTTATACTTTGCAGGTTTAACATTCCATTGTGATATGGTTGATATTATGTTTATAATGCAGTTGAAGGATAATTTCATTCGTAAGGAAAATGCTGAAATAACTCATCATGCATATGTTGTTGGGTAAAAGTTTGATTTATTGCTAACTGGAGGCATTGTTCTAGTAATATGCGCAAATGTCCAAGTTTCTAATATACTGGACGTATAAAATTTTAATGTGAGAGCAAACTAAGAAGGTTGAATTATTTGATAAATTTAAATTTAAATAATTGAATTAATAACTAATCACAGTTGTTTTTATGGTGAAATAGTCACGACTGGTTTGCACCCGCATGACTGCAGCCAATAACAGAATTTAGAACCATGTCCCAGTCCTGGTGCTGAAGTGGTAAGGTTTTCCTTGATGACAATGACTTATTTCTTAGGGAGAAAATGATCAGCATTTGAAGTTAAATCTTCACTTACCTAGATGTTATTCTTCTTCAGGAAAGCAAGCTACATCTCGCAATTTGGGGTCTTATCAGCAGCCTGAACCTCAACAGTTGGTATCTATTTTTTGGTTGCCTTTACATTATGCAGGGAGCTACAATATAGTGCTACTTTGCTTTATGTGATATAATATGTCAATCCAATTTGAAAAGAGAGGGACCAATTGGTCTGTTTCTTGCCTGCTTGAAGTTGATATTGGCAAGATTTTTCAGGTGAGACGACACAACAGTAGTGAGGGCAATGTTCACTGTAAGCAAAGCTTGAGAATTTCCCGTTTGCTGCTCAAAGATGCCATTGGAACTAATTGCCAGCCCTTACTACTTCCCTTGAGTTTAGCCTGAGAATTATTACTCTGGTTAGTTTCTGTAGTAAACTACATGTTCTTTACTTTGTTTAGGGAAATACTTTTTTTGTACCTGTATATTTGATTTTGTTCTTAGTAGCGATTGGTTTTGGGGGGAAAAATTGTAGAGAATCGATTGAGTTTGTAACTGGCAATGTACAACCTGCAGTCTGATAGTAACTAATATCCAAGAATTGGATGAGGATGAAGGAAAAATTGATTATGTATTCAACCAAATGTCATTTGTTTGATTATATTTTCTATTAGTGCCTTTCCTTTTTCACAGCATCAGTAATTACTTCCCCTTTACTTTTTTTCCAGTTTTACTCCCACATAGCTTTAGCTAGCCCGTTAGGTTTTAAGCCAATGCTAATTCTAAATGTTTTCATATAATTTTCTGTTCAACCCCTCCTTCTTGGAACACAATCTCATCATTGACTTGCTCCCACCAACATATTAAGAGTCTACCATGCTTCCACATAGCTTTGGAAACCTTACAGTCTACTCATATTTATATGAATTTATGGTCTTGAATGAATTCTTAGAAAATCTTGAATTTGGATAAAGTAGTATCAAACCACGCAGAAGAAGGATCAAATACCTATCAGAGGTTACTCGATCATTTTCTATATTAGAGCTGCAATTTTTGTCAGATGGAAATTCGCTTTCTATTCCTAACATTTGCACTAGAAAGTCATGCTCTATTAGAGCTCTGAACCTGTGACGCATTGGCTTGAGTTATTTTATATTATCATCCAGTGAGAAGCTGTTTTGCTTCATCACTGTTCATTCACTCTAGCAGTTTGCTGGGTTTGTCTTGAGCTTTCAATATGAATGTTCATTTCTTACTATAAGCTGCTGGTAATTCAAAAATATTACATTGAGATCAGTATCTCAGTATCAGCATGGTGGGATGCATCTTTTTTAATTATTTCTTAATCACTTGCTTTGTTTTCTTTCTGAAAACTTTCTGGGCCTACATGGCGGTGTTGGAATTTATGTGGTAATAAAGGCTTCAAGTACTTGATGGAAACTTGAGGAAAGAAGCAATAATTTCAACTAAACAGTGCTTTTGTCTACGTGAACTCGGCTAATACTAACAGTATTCTTGCTTCTTTATCACCCCAGGTGTGAAGCAGATGCGACTTGGAACCCTACAAGCGAATATGCTTGGATATTTTGATGTCATTCAATTGTAAACAGAGGTGAATTTGTTGGTGATAATGGTCTGTTTGGATTAGCATTTGAAAAGCACGTTCACACAAGTCACAATAAAACTTATCTCATATACTTACCATATACACTGTGAATCAGGTTCGTACAGCAACTTTTACCGTTAATCTTAGTCTTATTGTGTTAGCTGGTTGATCATACACAAAGATTACAAGGTGTTGTATCGATGACACTTGTATAGCTTGATCAACTATTCGATGTATGTACATATGTACTAGTAACATTATGTATAGCTTTTGAGCTTTTTATTGCCTTGAATTCTAAGTTGAAACATGGATTAATAGGCGCCTTTTAGTAATTGATTCTCATAGTCAAATATATTTATACTGATATTCTATAAACTACTTGTGATGTTGGCAAAAAAAAAAAAAAAACTAGTGAAAGGTTTAAGATAAGCAACTTCTAGCATATTATTTTTGAGTCAATATAATATTTGGTCTTTTAATTTTGTCCTAATCTTGATTTTGAGGTTCAAGTCTTAAACTGTCTTGGTCTCTCAATTTTCATTCCATTTAAAATATTGGTCTTTATAATTTAATAAAAAGCATGATGATTTTTGTGTTGATATAGCATAATGGGGTTGCATGATCTATGAAACCTAAACCCTAGCTAGTTGGATAATGTGCTGCTGTTGTTGTATGATTTAACAAAAGCCAAGATCATTTTGTTCTTTAAGAGACTAAAACTTGTGGTTTGAAATTTAAAGGACCAAAATTAAAAGGTTAAAAGTATATACTTGTTCTTTATGTTTATATCAAGTTTTATTTTGATCCTTAAATTTGAAATGTGTACTTTTAATCATTTTGTCATAATATTTTTCATTTCAATTAACGGAAAATGCCAACTTAAAAAATTTAAATAGTGATTTCATAATTAAAATTGTTAACAAACTGTGCTTAAATTTTAATTATTTGTTATAATCATTTTTATATTTTAAAATTTTGTAATTTTTTATCAGCATTCAATCATATAATTATCTTTTAGATTTGTTGAGCCATTGTTTTCTGTTAAATGAAACTGTGTTAATAAAAAAAGAACTAAAAGTGTTTTTTTTTTATACAAGGAGGCATGTGCCAGTTGATCTAAGTGATCACCGGCAAAGTGTTTTTTTTTTTTTTTTTAACTTAAAGAATTGAACTGAAATTTGTTACAAATATAAGGACTAAATGTATGGGCAAATCAAAATAAGAACATACTTAATGACATCTATTGTGTTAACTTGTTTTAATTATTCTTGAAGTTAGAAAATGACTATGGTTTGATATTTGCTGGCAAAAGAATGCTAAAGAAGAAATACGGAAAACATAAAATAAAATGACATGCCAATATCTATTACTATGTTTAGTTATAAATGTTTTCAATTACAAAACTAAGAGCCAATCACGTTACTTGGTATTAATAATGGTGGATTCAGTTAGGTCATGCGTGTTTGATTCATACAAGCCCTACATTTTTTTTTTGCTTATAAAGAGATTATGCTCGCATATTCCTCTTCACTTTTGTATCCTAGGACTATTGTTTAAATTTGAAAACCGAGCGATTTTCAGATTTTATAATATCCAATTTTGCATAAACTTTGCATTTTTATAAATAGGGTTAAGGTTTTGTATTACAAATGAAAAATTGTCGAAAGAGCGTCCAATACAAATAACTATTGTATAGTACAAATATAACAATAAATTTTTAAAAATGGAGTACTTTTACCAATGCTGTTAATTAACCAAAATGTTAATTTATTCTTTTGCCCTGTTTTTGTGGGTCCCACTTTTTAAGGTAAAATAAACGGATGTTTGGGGTTAATTTAATGGTATTGGAAAAATTGTTCCATTTTTAAAATTTTATTGTTATGTTTGCACAATCTAATTATTATTTGTGATGGACGCTCATTGGACAATTGTTTAGTGGTAATATTACACTTTAACCTTTATAAACATTTTATTCCTATTTTATGCAACATAAACATTTTATTCATTAACCGATCTTGATTGTTTGTAGAAGGTTCTTAATTGATTAGTTTTTTTATAAGACTAAAGAAAGAGGTAGGGTTAAGTGGTTAGGTTTCTTTTAGTAATAATTCTTTCTATATCGTTGCAGAGGATTGATCATGTCCGTCCGATCTATTTGAATAGTTAAAAAAGACATCTCATTTAAGTTTATAATATTGTACTATATCAATGTAGAATTAAGAAGAAATCCACTTTCATAAATGATAAAGGCTTTTTTATGAATGATTTTTCATATGGGATACCTTAAAGAAGATAACGAGGATATATGCTTAAAAAGCCTACTCCTTGATCTTAAATGTAAAACATATTTATCTAATTTGATTAAATTAAAGATGTTAGGAAACTTAGTTAAAATCACATGATATCATTATAACATTCTAATCACCAACCTTTATTCTCACTCCCCTCTCTTATTTGTTTATCGTTAAAGAGCATCAACAGAGGAAATTTAGGGAAAATTGAGAAAAAAATAGAAATAGCTCTTATATTTATAAACAAACTCACCTCTCCAAATAAATCCTATATTTAAGGGCAGGAGGAAGTATAAAATTAAGAATTTTTTTTTTATCAACATAAAATTACGAAGTTAAAGGATCATGAAATATGTAATTTTTTTGGGGAAAAAAAAAAGCCTCTTGTCTCAGAGGAGGAAATCGTCGTTTTTGGCAAAAACCAGTTTCGGGTCTGGACGTCATCTCTCAGCCCCGAAAAGAAAAGAGGCAACTGGATTTCCTTCTTCCCTTTATTACCGCCGACGAACCATCATCTTCCTTCTCCTGTC
Organism: Mimosa bimucronata; assembly: GCA_037074515.1. Taxonomy (NCBI): domain Eukaryota; kingdom Viridiplantae; phylum Streptophyta; class Magnoliopsida; order Fabales; family Fabaceae; genus Mimosa; species Mimosa bimucronata. The sequence goes on from CM073447.1 coordinate 25,972,020, forward strand.
CGTACAATCCCTCCCAATCTGAAAATCCATACTCTCTCCCTTTCTCTTATCTTCAAACTCTCTCACTTTTCTCCACTCCACATCTCTCCTTCCAAACTAGGGTTTCAACTTTCCCAACAATACAATGGCTTCCATTCACTCAATTCCATAGTCTCACCCCCCAATCTTACATATATACACCTCTTTCACAATCAAATTCCTGATATGGATGGAGAGAATAAGATCAGCGGAGAAGGCGGCGGCGGCGATGTCCAGATGGCGGCGGCGCCGATTCCTAATGCGAACGGTCCGCCGCCGTTCCTTAGTAAGACGTATGATATGGTGGATGACGCGTCCTCTGATGCGATCGTGTCTTGGAGCCCAACCAATAACAGCTTTGTTGTTTGGAATCCACCTGAGTTTGCCAGAGATCTCTTGCCCAAGTACTTCAAGCACAATAATTTCTCCAGCTTTGTCAGGCAGTTGAACACTTATGTATATGCCTTTCTCTCCTCTTACATCTTTTTTTTCATTGCTTGTACCGTTATTTTTATGTGGGTGTTAATTGTTTGTTTGTTGTGTTAGTTTGTTGATGACAGTAGACTGTACTTTATCAGTGTGCAGTATTTTGATTTGAATTCTTTGGGGTTGATTTCGGTTACTGTTATTCTTGAATTTGTTTGGCTGTGAATTTTGACTTCCCTTCTAAACTTGGTTGGACAAACAGGTTGCAACAAAATAAGATTCTAATACTGAGGAGAGTTGGATTTTGCTTCAGCTTTTCAACTGAGCTTAAGGCTGAACTAGGATGTGTAGTTTTGCTTTTATATGACAGAGGAATGAGTTGATTATGAATCCTAAGTTTGATATATATTCCTCAAGCATTTTGTCAGCGACTAGATGGAGTAGAAGAGGGGTAATTTATGAAGATAGCAATTCTCAGGTTTAGTAGTGACTTGGTTACTAATTTATTCCTGCACGATATTATAAAATGGCTATTAAATTTGCTCAACAAGCCCAACTTAAGTTTGGAAGATTAGGGACTGCTGGGAATGTTACCTCACTAGGTGTGTAGGTGAGTTCGTTAATATGCTTTTTTACCTGGTGTTGGCTCTTTGTTAAATATAGCCTATTGATGAGAATGTCCCAGATACAGGAATAGTAATCTCCTTATGAATGTTTTATTGTAGTTTTGCTATCCCCAAGGTGTCTCCCTCTTCTTTCTTTCCCCCCCATGAGTATTACATAAACTTCACAACTTTTTATTAGAAGAATAGTTTATTCAATTGTTCTATTTTTGGCTAGTGAAGACGCAAGGCTTAGGTTTTGCTAGATATATGGCCGGGCTATAGTGATCATTGATTCCATGGTGAAGGTGGTAATCCACTTTTCTATCCATATGGTGTAATGGATAATAATTTACCTTACTACCCAAGGATACTCATTCTGGTGAATGGAAAAACTGCCTAAATGGCTTAGAGTTGCCTGTCTATATAGCATGGAGCTTTTGTGCTTTCAGATATTAGTTTAACCCAATTTTCTCATTGTATTTGGGTTCATTAATGGAATTATGTTTGTATTTTGGTATTGGAGCCTCTCATAGTGAATTTATCTTAAATGAGTACTGAAATCCTGGTGTCCCAGGCTGCAGTAAGTTGTCTTATCTGTGAATCGATACTAGGTTGCTCTGCAACCATGTTTTGTTGGTTTAATATTCAAACATTGATTTGCCACTCATTTTGCCTTTTTTCTGAAGGTAATTTCTGTTTCTTCAGCTTCCACCGAGTCTAGACATTCTTACCATACAAACTAACTAATAGTATTAGATGGGTGATTTGCTGCTTGGAAATCTACCCTTGTAGATGTAACTTTCTTCAGAATAGTTGAAAATACCAGGTATATTGATATTTTCAGCTTGATTAACAACAGAACTCAGAAGTTGCCTTTTATAATTGATTGGAGGAGTTTCTGTTTTGGAGCAGGTCCATAAGACCATGATTTGAGTTATGCCAATAGTTGTTTTGATGAATAGACTGTAGATCTTCCCATGTCGTATTACTTTTGTGCCAAAGCCATGTCTGTTCATTGTTTGTTCTATATTTTCAGTTTAAGTTTAGCCAAGCATGTCTACTATAGTATTCGTACATTTTGAATCTTTGCACTTTTATTTAGTTGAAGATGCATTAAACCTTTCCTGTTTCTTTTCCCTTCTAAAAATCATTATCTTAAATAGGGTTTTCGGAAGGTGGATCCAGATCGATGGGAGTTTGCAAATGAGGGCTTTTTAAGGGGTCAGAAGCACTTGCTTAAGAGTATCACTCGACGAAAACCTGCTCATGGCCATGGTAATCAACAAACACAGAACACACATGGACAGAATTCATCAGTAGCTGCATGTGTAGAAGTTGGGAAATTTGGACTTGAAGAAGAGGTTGAGAGGCTTAAGAGAGATAAGAATGTGCTCATGCAGGAGCTGGTGAGGTTGAGGCAGCAGCAACAGACCACTGATAACCAGCTGCAGACAATGGTTCAGCGCCTACAGGGAATGGAACAACGACAACAGCAAATGATGTCGTTTCTTGCCAAGGCTGTCCAGAGCCCTGGATTCTTTGCTCAATTTGTACAACAGCAGAATGAGAGCAATAGACGCATAACTGAAGCCAACAAAAAACGGCGGCTTAAGCAGGAAGGAATTGCTGAAACAGAATGTACTACTGCCTCTGATGGACAAATTGTGAAGTATCAACCTCTGATGAATGAAGCGGCACAAGCTATGCTAAGGAAGATAATGGAAGTGGATACTTCAAGGCTTGAATCTTTTAATAACAACCAAGATAACTACATGATTGGGGATGGTTCATCATCATCTAGTGCAATGGACAGTAGTAGCTCTTCAAGCTGGAATTCTGGAGTTACACTTCAAGAGGTCCCTCCAACTTCAGTGCATTCTTCTCACATTCCAGCTGTGTCGGGAACTTCTGGACCCTCTGCTGATAAATCGAAAATCCTTTCCACAAAAACTACATCTGCTGTCTCTGCTCCTCAGGCGGATATCATGATGCCTGAGATTTCGCCCATACCAGAGATGGTAACCCAAAGTATTCCTGGTGTTCCTGAAGAAAATTATGTGAGACCTGCTATGGACAACATGGATCCTACTTCATTGGGAATGAATGGGTCATTGCCCACTGATGTTGGCAGTTTTTCTCCTGATGCTGACATTGATGATTTATTACGCAATCCTTCCTTCTGGGATGATTTTCTTCTGCAAAGTCCATTGCCTGAGGATGTCGAGATTAATGCCGCGGAAGCAATGTCCAATGAGGTGCAGCCCATGGAAGAAGGGTGGGACAAAACTGAACGTATGAGCCAACTTACAGAGCAGATGGGTCTTCTTTCTTCTGATCCAAGAGCAGGTTGATTGTCTGTATTATGAATGTAGATTAATCTTTCGTACTGGTTAGAGCAAATCCTCTTCCAAACATTATATTAATCATGTGTATGATATAATTATATCTTCACTTGCCTACCTTGAAAGCTGATGCTTTTCCTAAGCAGATCATGTATCTAGTTTGTATATGAGGCCCTAATCTAATCAAAATCTTGTTGGTTTTTCGTTTCTTTTTCCTTTACGTTGAATATAAGCAGTGGACTGGTGGAGGTCACGAGATGGTATTATTATGGTATATGTATATTTCTTTGGAAAATTTTAGAAAAATACCACTTGAATTATTAAACTTCATATAGGAGATTTTGACTATTCAAGCAATGATTTTGACTAGATGAGCAACACAATTCTACATCATCCATATGGAATTTAGGAATTCATGTGTTTCCTTATTTTCTTTGTACCCACTAAAGCATTTTTCATGGAATTGGTTTTACCTTCAGTTTATGGTATTTTATCTTCATAAGAAGTGGATGGGTCGAGTGAAATACGTAAATGCATTTGGAGACTGGAGACGACAGCTTTATTTAACAAAAAAACATTATCATGACTTCAGCTTTGTTAAATTAAATGGGATGGTGCATATTAGCTTTATTTGTTGAATGACTCTTCTTTCTTGTGTATTGGCGAACCAAAGAATGTTCGGTACCAGGGAAATTATTTTTTTTTTTATGTAAAGATACAGAGAATGTTTGGTACAAAGGCTTGGAAGGGTGGGAAAAAAACCAAAAAACAGCGACTTAGTGTCACTTTCAAGTTTCATCTTTATAACTACAATTGGCCAGTACAAACTATATGCATGTCACCTGCAAACTCCCTTTCATAAATATCGCAAACAATTCTCATTACTATCATGGCTCTCACATTAATCAGTCATGTCTTCCCACCCTTGCCCGTCTTTTAATGACTAATGCTCCTGCGTTATTTTGTTGATTTGTTCTCAAGTTTTTTTTTTTTTGGGGGGTGATGACGGATTGGATAAAAAAAAAAAGAAATATAGAGGTACCCACAGGAAATTTTAAACGAAACAAATCAACGAAATCCTACAGCTAAGAAAGAATCACTAAACGTCAATCACTGAACCTTAGCAGTATCGGTTTTTTGGTGAACAACCCTAGGCTCAGTCAAGAACGCCACCAAGAAAAGGTTCTGGTGAAGAGTCAGTATAGCCAATCTTCCTGATGCATAAATGGGCGTAAGTACATCCAAAGAATGCAATTATTTTATTAGAATAAAATAAGTAAATCGTTAGGTAACAATCGGGCTATGACACATCGTTAAAACTCAAACACCAACTTGGAGAAGAGAACAAGCACCACACACAAAATCATTTTTCATTGGTGTGAATCGCACGTCATGTACTGACAACACATGCCACAAACTCCTGCTAACTGTGAAGATCTGATAAAACATTACTTGGTAAAATCAGCAAGTGAGATGTCATCTGCTGCCCCTTAAATTGTGAGTTTGATCCATTATAGACAATCTTCAACTAGGCCGCGAGGATTATGACCACAATGAGAAGCACAATTCCAAAGATCACCAAGAGTAAGCAAGTCTAAGGAAAAACAAAAAGAAGTGAGCCTAAAGAAGAAAAATACTAAATCCCGAACATAAGGATGGAAATGAGCGGTAAAATATCAAAATGGTAGACAATCTACGATTTATGCAGTAAGCAGAAGTGGACTGTAAGTAATTGCCATGCAAACCAACAATTTCCTCCCAAACCCCAAAAGCAAAAGGCAATGGTTGTGAATCATGCAACCAGACAAAAGTAGTAGATGCCCCGGAGGTTACCTATGTTAGTTCAACTTTGCATACGGCCAGACAATGTGGGACAACAAATAATTGACTGAAGAAAAGAGGATCGATGATTAATGATAAGATTAACAAATGAAGATGAAAGCAAATAAATTACCAGAGATGAATTTGATCTTTGGGTCTTCGCAGCTTTCACTAATTGAGATTTCGCTTGTGCCGTTGCTGCATGTGAGTTCTCAATGTTGGTGCCAATATCGTCTACAAAACAGAAATCAGTATCATATGACATGAACTGCCCTAAACACAATTTCGCAAAGAAGAATTCGTGCATCAATCCCACACTAAAAAACTCAAAAAGAATGAAAAATGCATGTAAATCAGCCAACAATATCGAGAACAATTTCAGTTACCAATCATGGTTCCTTGCTCATGAACAAGCACAGCGAGATCTTTGAAAATCTCATTTACTTCGCCAATTTGCTGCTGGATTTCTTGAATGCCTTGCTCTCTTTCCTCAATGATAGCCTCATTAAACACAATCTCATTATCCAACATCATGACTTCCTGCCTGCAGCATGAAATATGCAAGAATTAAGGTGCTATACAAATAAAAATATGCAACAGGATGAAGTTGGAAAATGACCTTTTGACAATACAACTATGTGTTAAATACTTCAATTGTTACCAAAATAAAAAGATTAATGGCAGGATCAGCCATAACCTTCCCGATCTGGGTATTAATTCTTCTTCAGCCTTTAAAAGCTTGAGTATAAGTAACATTTCATCTATATTTCAAAATTGTTTGTCACATATGTTGTACTGCTACATAAATAAATGAAAACTTAAACGGTTCTTACTAGAAAAGTTGAAATAGTACCATAGTTCCATGAAAATAAATCAGTAAATAAGGTGGCAGATAGCTAAATTGCAATCATCAAGACATGAGAAATCACCTTCTAGACTCAACAAGAAGAGCCCGCTGTTCTTGGCTCTTACCAGAGGCATCTATCTCACTAGCCGTATAGCTGCAATTTAAAAGTTCATAAGCAATGCATGCAGAGGCCATAAAATTAATGAATAACAAAAGAAGATTTGCGGTCAGCAAAAAAAAAAAAGGACAGAAATAGGGAAGAAAAAAAGGACAGAAATAGGGAAGAACAGACTAAAGCTGTAACTTTCTAAAGTAGTCTGTTCTCTTCTACAAATCAATTAATAAAGTTGCATCATAATAAGTCACCTTGAGGGAAGAACTGCTTGTGGGACGAAAGGAGTGTAAGCTGTTTCCCTTTCAGCTGCAAGACGCTGGGCCTTCTGAAACTCTTTCAAAACTGCCTGAAAGTCTTTTGCAAGTTTGGCATCTGCTATCTTCTTGCTGGCCTGCAATCATGACAAAGACATTGTAAGTCCAAGTCACCCAAAAAATAATCTACAGGAAACATATGTAATGTTGATTAAAAAGACAAATGGAACTCCATTTTTCAACTTAGATCATTTGATGTAAGAGTTTCAGGAAGAATTTTAATAAGTACAACATGGCTTTCTTTTAATAGATATTCACACATTTAGAATATGACTATAGCATGTCTATGCTACTCAGTCCTCATACTCCATCGTTACACGCCATCAAGTTGTTCTTTTAAATATGAATATGAGGCCAATATGCGAAAAAGGTATAAACTTACATTAACTTCACCATGGTGATCTATTTCACTAGCTTGTTTAAGTTTAGCTGATGTATCCTTCACCAATTGCCCAATATGCAGTCTCGTCTTGTGCCTGAAATTTAAGAGAAGTCAAGAAATAAAAAATACAAAAGAAAAGGATCGCACGATATTGTTGTCACAGATAATGATCAGAAGACATCAATTTGACTATAATTTAGAAAGATCAGTTTATCATCAACCTTGACATTGTCTATCACCTCAACTACTCTCAACCCATATATCTAACTATAAATGTAAAGGCATATATAAATAGTTCAATCGTATAACTTGTCTTGATATGGATATTGTCATAGCTATATAACACACTGTAGCTTAAGCTCAACCAAAAAAAAAAAAAAAAGCCAGGGGAAATAAGACCAAGGCCAAAAGAGGAGTATCCATGAGAACTGGAGGCAGATTGGCATTCATTGTGAGATGGAAAATAAGGAGATGACATACTACAATATAGAGCTGTAGTTTCATCATCAGTAAGTAGCCACATGATCTGACAGCCTTAAAGCAGTAACAGGGAGACATGCAGCTTGAAGTTTTCCAGAATTCCTGATTTTCAAGAACATCCTAAAAAATCCAATATTCAAAATACGCTCGCAATACATATACACAAACACACACACTGAGGCGTAGATTATTTCATCAACATAAACCACAATCGCACATCATTCAACACAAACAAGCAAATCATGACAATCCAGAACCATTTAAATACGAATCGAATTACATAAACGGATTCACTCACAGCTTCTCGCGGAGCTCGGGCGTATCTTTCGGGGTACCAAGGGTGTTGACGAGCCTCTGAAAGGTGGAAACGGCTGTATTGATCTGAAAAACACCAGACGCCACGGCTTGTGTAGGGTCTTGCTTGCCATTTAATAGGTTTCGCCTCGGAGCGAAAGGCCGTCCGGCTTCAATATCCTGAAAGCTCATGCTGCAATTATATATATATATATATATATGTATATGACCGACGATAACCCTAGCTTTCTCGAGAAAATCAAAGAGAAATCCTTGAGAAAGAAAGAGACCGTGGTGGTGGATTTTGATTGTAACGATCTGCAAGACAGGAATCGGAATTCGGTGAATTAGGTTTATAACAGAAGCTATGAACACGGCGAGGATTGAGGAGAGAGAAAAAAGACACCGATGCTGATGATGATGATGATTTTTAGAGAGAGAGAGTTGAATGTCTCTCTGAATGTGAATGGACGATTTGGTGAAGAAGTTTCTTTTGGTGGACGGATTCTTGGCTGTAATTATCTTGCCGGCACGTTGATGTGGACCCCGTAAGGACACGTGGTAGGATCCTATAGGCTACAGGTGGAGCTGCTGCTTCTTTTTTTAGGGGAAGGTGAAGCTTCCTTTTTTGGTTGGCATGGCATCTTCTATTAATTATAAGATTATTTTTACTTTTTTTTTATTAAAAAATTAAAGATATAAATTACTTTAAATTGTCTATAGTTATTTTTTTTTCTCAAAATTAATTTATTCTACTTATAAACTAACTTATAATCTAATTACATATGATATATATTATAATTTAGTAGTTTAATTTATTTCCTTAACTTCCAAAAAAAAGTCAAATTAATCTTATATTTAGGATTAGTGATACTTACTAATGATTATTCCACGTTGTTAATTTGATTCCAACTCAAAAGTTTAAATTATTGTCGGACATTCCGGCAAAAAACAATTATTGTCGGACGATTTTGTGGTACATAATTTCCTGGTTTTCTATATAGGTTGTTTGGGACCAAGTGTGGGATTATGATGAAAGAAAAAAGATATGTTTTGATGTTTTGTTGAAGTTTTCGTATTATATTATTGGTACAGTATGTTCCAACCATGATAATCATAATATATAAAATTTAATTTAAATCATTAACCTCTTTTAATGTATATGTATTCCCTCAAATTTTAATTATGAGATCAAGTTTACTTTTTTTTAAGATTAAAGAAGGAAGTTAAACCATTAAATTATAACATATGCTATATGTTATTATATTATATGTTAGTTTATAAGTATAATAAATTAGTTTTGAGTAAGAAATATAAATATAAACAATTTAAAGTGGTTTATTTTTCATTAATAATTTCTCAAAAAAATTAATTTGATCTTATAATTTAAACTTGGGTCTTTTTTGTTTTATTGTTTTTCAATAATTTATTTAGATTTTGAATTTTTGTTTCAACCTGCTTCTGTGGCCAATAGCGCCCTAGTTGATGGCATTCCTCCCTGCGGCTGGCACTCGAGGAACCACGGGGCTTTGTTTTTATTGTTTTTCGATAATTTATTTAGATTTTGAATTTTTGTTTCAACATGCTTCTATGTTTAGATTTTAGAGTCAACTTACAATTGAAACATGAGCATAAGTTCTCTATAATTTTCTGACTTTATATTTTTATACTTAATAATTTTATAGAGATTAACTTGTGATTAATTAAAACTTAGTAACTAGATTGATAATTAAACATTTATAAAATAAAAGTTATGTTATCTTTTTTTTCTTTTTCTTTTTTATGAAAATTATGCTATCTTTTCTTTTTCTTTTTCTTTTTTTTGCCAGGGAAATTATGCTATCTTTTCTGTCAACGCTGTTTTTGTTGATTATATATTAGAAGGTTTGGTTCATGTTTGCTACCTTATTTATGGCCTTTTATGTCATTTGAGCTAGCTCTGAATGACTGCTGAGCCTATCTACACCACTGTGGGAGGAATTTTTTTATTAAATTATACTCCTCTGGTCTTATTTATAGGGTAGAGAGAGAAGGTTTTATTTGGTCCTATATATAAGTCACCTCATTAAATATTTAGTGTGAATGTACAAGTTTACTTTTCATTTATTATATGTTGACTTTATTTTCATGTAGTATAGTGGATATTTAATATGGGTAAAGTTGTAAATTTGTTGGATTTTAGTGGAAAGTTAATGAGTTTTAAGGCTTTCCTTGGTCTGTGTGAAATATGCTGGAAGTGACTTATAAATAGGATCAGATGAGTACTTGCAAAGTTTTTTTTTAAAAAAAAAATTCTAGATGAACTTAACGAAATTAGAAAAGTTACTTTTGTCCGTACAAAATTATGAAGACTTCTTATACAATGATTGTGTTGGTGAAAGCAAGCGCATGTAGCATGGGAGAATCACGGAGTTTTCAATAATCAAACTTTTTTTTTTAATGTAAAAGACAAGACTATATTCTTGAAAGTTAAGTCTACAGGCTACACCACCGAAATCATATCTAAAATTAACCAGCTACTGCTAAACTAAACAGTAACTACTAAATAACAGATAAAGCTATCCATAATCTTGACTATTGCCGCCAAGTGTTGGAGACAAGGAGTTGGAGGTTCTGATAATATTGTTAACCCGTTGCTTGAGTCATGAGCCAATTTGGCTATTTTATCAGCACAATGAATTGCTTCTCTACTCGAATGCAAGATTTCCAAGTCCCATTCTGCAAATGCAAGAGACCTTACCTCACCTAACAGATCCACCAGTGGATGTTCAGTGCAAAAATTCATGAATATTAGCTGAAGCGCTTCCATGGAATCCGAATACAGCTTAATCTTTTTAATTCCTAGACTTTTACATGTCAATAAGCCGCCTCGAATAGCCTTGATCTCTGCTTCTGTAGAGGAGTAGAATCCAAGATTTTGTTGAAATCCTGCAATCCATCTGCCCCTGTCATCACGCAATATTCCGCCACATGCTGAATTGCCTTGTGTAAACTTAGAGCCATCCACGTCTACTCTGACATAGCTTGCTGGAGAAGTACACCATCGGTCTCTTCTCTCAGTTGGAATTTGAAGAATTTTGTGTCTATAAGCACTATTAGCTACTTCTTCACAAAGCAGATTTATACACTTGTGCACTAGAGCTTGAGGTTGCAGCAAACTACCTTCAAACACCGCTCTACAACGATTTGTCCATAGCACCCAGCATACTATGCCAAAAACTTGAATCCATGACCATCTTCTAACTATTCTGCCTCCCAATTCCATTCTTGAGCTCCTTTTTAGCCACACCTGTAAATCATCACAAAAAAAGACATGATAATATAAAGGGTCAATTATAGAAAGCCACGTATTTTTTGTTATCTCACAGTCTCTCAAAATGTGGAGAATTGTTTCCTCACTATTACACTCAAAGGGACACTCAGGTATTTCGCACAACCCTCTTTTTGCTCCGAGTGAGTTAGTAGGAAGTCTCTCATGAAAAGTTTGCCACATGAAAATTTTAGCTTTCTCTGGTATAGGCCACTTCCACATGCAATGCCATTGAACTTCATTATTTGAGGCCGACTGATTATGAATAAACTTGTAAGCAGACTTTACACTAAAATTCCCATCTGATGATAGTCTCCAATAAATCATGTCTGCCCCTGTTGAGTTTGGAGGATTTAACAACTGAATTTTCTCCACTACCCAGTCTGGCAAGAACAACTTCCATTGAGTTGAATCCCAACTTCCTCTAACTGTCAAGAAGGAACGGACTGGTGCACCCGAACTTATCCATTCTAAGTTCTTGTCAACATAGTGAAACAGTGGCCGCTCAAGCGGTGCCCATAAATCCCACCAAACAGAAGCTGTATTACCACTCTTTAACCTGTACCCTACCCCTTTTTTCAATAATCAAACTTGATCCTAAACCAATCTGTGAAAAGATATTTATTCAGGAATTATTATTTGATTTGGCCAGTGTTAAGGTGATACTCCCTCCGGTCCTAATTATAAGAGCCAGTTGACTTTTTTAGAAAAATTAAGGATGTAAAATATACCACTATGAATTGTTTATATTTGTCTTTTTTCCTCAAAACTAAGTTATTTTACTTATAAACTATCATATAATTTAATTACATTTCGCATATATTAAGATTTACGGGTCTAATTTCCTTCCTTAATCTCCCAAAAAAAAAGTCAACTGGCTCTTATAATTAGGACCGGAGGTAGTAGTAATTAAGTTAATGTTTTCTGAATTTATTATTGTTACAATGCTATATCTCAGCTCCTCTATTTTACCAACAGGTTTCAAGTCGGGAAAAATGAAAAGGATTGTTTTAAGCATTAAAACATTATTAATCAATAAGTTTCATAACTTATTAATTAATTGTAAATAAGACTTCGTAAAAAATATATTCCCTCGGTCCTATAATATAAGGTTCTATTTTTTTTAATAACCTTATCCCAAAATATAAGGTTTTATTTGACTTTTTTAAAATAATAAATCCGTTTTCCCCCATTTTACCCATGCATTAATTTCTCCCACGCGTTCTCTTTCACCTTCTTTTCATAATTAACTTTTCTTTTACTCATTTATAAATAAGGGTACTTTTAAATATGGTACATTTCCTACACATTTATTGTTTTTAACTAATTCTAATTTATTTTTTAGGAAATCACAATTCAGTTAAAAAGACGTTATATTATGGGACGAATAGATTATAACTTAGCATGTCTACCATATGTTTAAACAAAGTATATCCACTTATACTAGAGTTATCTAATAATCCATGGTGACAATTTTTATTAGGTATATAATAAAATGTAAAAGAGTAATGATTAAAAGTTAAAACAGTATTTCAATGTAAAAAAAAAAAAAAAAAAAAGTAACCATAAGATTAATATACCATAACCGTTTTGTACTAGCAGCTAAAAATAAAGAAGAGAAGAGTTCCAAGCCTAAAATCAATCGCTCGTCCATTTTAATCAATCGTGGACATTTGATACAATTATAACACTCCCCAAATCTCATTTACAAGTCAATTATAACATATTTCAAATAGATTAAGAAAATTTGACCAAAAAAGAATAGATTAAGAAAAAAACTTAAACTTTATTAACACTATCTTAAAAATCTAATCACCTTTCAACTTAACCGAAACTCCTTCCAATCCATATTATAAGAGATCATGTGAGAACTTCTTTGATTCATATTACAAAAAGCAACATGTAAAAGTCAATATAAGAAATCTTTGATTCATATCTTTGCCCTTGCATATTAAATATAAATAGGGGGAAGAGTGTGTGTATAATAAATGATACTCCCTTCAACCCTAAATATAAAGTCCTGTTTTTTGAAATGGTGTGTCTCTTTTTACAAGGTTCTATTGGACTTTGATTGAATAATAGTAATGATTTTTCCCATTTTACCTTTGTAATAATTTCTTATACATATTTTTTTTCATCTGTTTTTCATAACACTTTCTCTCACACACACCCTGTAACATCCTAAAAATTAATTGAGGATTTGTGAGGTAAATAGGAGTTTATTAATGAGAAATGATGGATTATGAGAATATTTGAAGGATTCTGAGGTATTTTACAGGATTTTAAAAGCCTAGTTTCTTCCTTATTTGGACAATAATAATTTTGGGGGAAATTATTTTTAGGCTCAAAAGAGGTTAATATGGGAGGAAATAAATAAAGGATATTAGGGGAAAATTTTGAGAGTGAAAAGAAAATTTTTTGTTCAAAAGAAATATCTTATTTGAAAATTTTAGGGTCTAGTAGTGTAGTTTCCTCTTTCCTCCTGCCGACACACCCTCACTTCAATAATTTCGTTCTTCTTCCCCCGTAACTTTTACTTTTTACTTTTTATTATTATTTTATTATTCCTCAACCAATCACATTCAACTACTATTTATATATATTATATTATATTATTAATATAATATATTATTATTATATTATTATATTATATTATTATTTTACTATATATATACACACATGTTCCTCCGTTCCTGCATACTTCATTTACTCTCTCTCTCACTCACGCCTTTTTCTCTCTCTCTTTCTCTCTCTTTTGCTCTCTCTTTCCACCATATATATTCCTATTATTGGATTTATCAGAGCTCGTTGATATAGAAATAGTAAGCTTTTTGGTCAACTAAGCACATTTTTGGATTCCCGTAAGTCTCCTCTACATTTCTATGTCATTAGTTTTTCTATTTGTTATACTTGAAAAATTAGACCTTGTCTAAGTGGGTAATTTTTGGGAGTCCTAAAATTAATAAATTGAAGCTTAGGCCTTGATTATGAGTTTTTCTAAGTAGATTTTTCATTGTTGGAGATTTTTCTTAATTATTGGAAATTTTTAGATTTTTGGATATATTAAAAATAGAGTTTTTGATGATCTGAGGTGTCTATAGTTAAATTAATAATTTTTAGATGTTTATTAAGGTTTGAAAAAAATAAATTGTGGATTAAAGAATGGATTTTTGAGGTTGAGAAATAATTTAGGGATGTAAGGTTTAATTTTATTTAGGCTTGAACTTTTATAAATAGTTATTAGAAAGATTAATAATTTTGGATATATGTATAAATGGAGTAGAGATAAATTTTAGAGATAGAAAGGGAGAATAAATGTTAAATAGAAATTTAAAATAAGTAAGAGCAAAGAAAGGGTAGTAAGTAATTTATTTTCCAACATGTGAAATTGTTGGATAAATAATTAATTTTGGGTGTATGTATGGTTGTGTAGTGCTTGAATTGCACTAAGTTAGCACGGGGGAGCTGCACTATTGTGAGATTGGTGCCAGCTATCAGGTAACCGCTTTCTGCTTGTTTATGTGTGTGTGTAGTGTTAGTAAGAAATTTGAAATATTATTATTTGAAAATTATGATGTTATATGGAGATGAGATTTTGAATCACAAATTGAGATTTGATTATCAATTGATGATTGATGAGATATGGAAATGAGATCTTGGAATATTAATATTTTTATAATAAATGTCCTGTGGAGTATTATTTTGAAATGGCATAAATTTGTGATGTGAAATATTTGAAACGGAAATATATATGTGGTTTTGGAAATTATTTAATATATGTATATTATGAAAATACTGGAAGGCCTGGTGCCTGATTGTGGTGTTGCATATCTATGTGTTGTATGTGAGAAATTATTTGGGTATGTGACACCGGTGAATTGGAAATTGTGCCATCACGTGATGAGGTACCCTGTTGCGCCACAGGGACTAATTGATATATTATGAGAAATAAAGGAGAGAAAGACGAAAGAGGGGATATCGCCCCTTACGGATTCAGAAAGGACAGAGATCCTTCTAATCTGTGGTACTATTCAGGGAGGGTAGAGAGTCCCTCGTGAACTGTACCGTGGTGATCAGGGGTGGGTGGAAGGTCCCGACTGGTCCCACATGTTTTCCCAACATTTCTAATAAGATTTGTTTGGGTTGTCTGTAATTATCAATGAGATATATATACTATTATTGAGGATGAATTGTGATGGATTATTTTATAATTATAAACGATGAGAAAAGATATTTGGGACCAAGATATGCATTATATGTGAATACCTGAGCATGCTGTTTGAAATAATGTATATACATATATGTATTCCACTGGACATCTTACTAGCACACACCACACGTAAATGAGTAGTCAGTGGTTGCGTTTTGGGGCTACCCCCGTTGATCTCACTTTTGCAGGTCCTAGGAGTGAAGTAGGAGGTCAAGGGAAGGATCCGGGAACTTCTCACTGATATCGTGAGATACTCTGGACCAGAAGGACAGGAGGTATTGCCACATTTAGGATCATATTTTGTATGATGCTTCCGCTGAACTTTGTTCCTACTCTGGGGAAAAATTATTGTATAATACCTATTATGGTATGGTATTTTAAGAATGATGTGTGGAGTTTAATCATGCATAATGAAATTCTCTGTTATTGTACTGGGAAGGAAGTTATATTGTGATGACAGAGATTGGAGTTGAGGTTGAAATATATATAAATATTATGGAAAGATCTTTTTCTAACTATGTTAGTTATTTTATTAAGTTAAATCCTTTTTCTAACATAGTTAGTTACATAAACGTTTTAATGTTTAATTGTGAGTGGTTAATAGTGGAATTAGAGGGTTATTGTTACACACCCATTCATAAATAAAGATATTTTTGGAAGAAGAAAGAATACATCTCCTAAATATTTATTGTTTTTAATTAACTTTAACTTGCTTTTAGGAAAGCGCAATTCGCTTAAATGGCCTTATATATAAGGATGTATGGAGTAAAAGGGTAAAATTGGAAAAATACATTAATTTTACCCATAATAAATCACTCCACTATGTTTCTTTAATTTGTGTAAAATGGTTGACTATTTCTTATGACATGGACCAGTGTGAGTATTTAGTATCCACTTTTATGAGAAAAAAATCAACACATATTAACATAATGGTGTAAAATGTGCATTCTATGAAAATTTAAGATGGCTTATAAATAGGATAAAATAAAACATTACTTCTATACATTATAAATACTCATTTTTTCATTTTTATAGGGTAGAGAGAATAATTCATTTGGTCCTATTTGTAAGGTACTTCGTTAAATGTTTCATATGAATGTACTCCCTCCGGTTCTTATTATAAGAACCCGAAATTTGAATTGTTTTGAACCAAAATATAAGAGCCTGCATTGGATTTTGTCATAATTTAATGCATTTTTTATTTTACTCTTACTTTTTAACACTCTCTTTCATAGTACTCATTAACACTCATACTTATATTTCTCTCTTTGGTCTCATCATAAGTAAGTTCAATATTTGAAGAAAGTTATATTTTAAAAATATTTATAAATTTTAACTAACTTTTAAGTGTTTTTTTAAGAAGCGCAATTTGACAGTTGGACTCTTATATATAATGAGGACTTGAGGGAGTATAAATGTATAATTTTACCCCTCATTTATTATGTGTTAACTTTATTTTAATGTGGTGTGGTAGATATTAAATAGGGGTAAAGTTAAAAAGTTGTCAAATTTTATGACATAATTAATGAGGTTAAATATTTTCTTTAATTTATGAGATCTCTTATAAATAAGATAAGAAGAGTACCACTCTGTTTCTTATTATAAGTCCACCCTAACTACTTCTCACATACCAAGGAGTGGAAGTTATAGCATTAAATATGACAGATTTTCAAAAAAAAAAAATTCAACTATACCCTTATTTAAAAATATGTCTTAACATAATATTTTATACATTATAAACATTCTCTCTTATCTTTCCTATTTTCAATATAGGGGTAAAATAGTCATAGTAGTATTAATTGATCTCAAAGTGAAATTATATTTTGGAACAAAAAAATTTGTGGTAGTTAGACTTATAGTAAGGAACAGAGTGATATTATAAAGGGAAAAAGACAAATAAATACCCTTCAATTTATAAAATCCCATTAACAACTTTATGATAGGTATTAACAACACAACAACCTATCATGAAGTTGTTAATACCTATCATGAAGTTGTTAATGGGATTTTGCAAATTAGAGGGTATTTATTTGTCTTTTTCCCTATTATAAATAAGAGTAACGTTATAAATTGGGTTGCATTGCCAAGTGTCACTTATTATCCAACTTAACACATGATGCCATGTATTATAACAATCATTGATAGATGTGTATGACTATAACCTTATTTATTATGATTATTATTATTAATTTAAAATATGAAGTACGTTAAAGAACTCAAATTCTCTTCCACTACTGCATCATCACGTCAGAAAGAAAAGAGACATGGGGATTTAAATATTTCGTAAAAATATAGACCACATATACATACCGTTAGGGGTGAGCAAAAACCGAACCAAACCGAAAACCAAACCGAACCAAATGGTTTTCGGTTTTTCGGTTTCGTGGTTCGGTTTCGGTTTTCATTTTTACATTTTTCGGTTTTCGGTTTTCGGTTCGGTTTTTGTAAAAAAAATTCGGTTTGAAACCGAAAACCGAAAACCTGGCATTTAAAAAAAAAAAACCCAAGCCCATATTATTTTTAAGGATAACAAGCAAGCCCAACATCCTAAGCCCAGTGACCCAATATACAAACCCTAGGTACCTATCATACTCTCTCATCACATATTCACATCAGTGTTCATCAGTCTCGGGCTCTCGGCCGCGCTCATCATCACCCTCTGTCCCTCTCTGCGTCTCTCCCTCGGTGCTCGACAGTTTCTGGTCCACCCAACGCCATGAATCTGACGCCATTTCTCATTGTTTCATCTCCAAATGCCAGAAATCTGACGCCATATTTCTCTGCCTTTTTCCCGTTCGAAGGCCGACGACGGCGACGAGGATGGCCGTATGATCTCCGCCGAGGTATGCGAGCTCTTCATCCTCGAGCTCACCAAGGAGAACAAGAGGCGCACTCTTCAGAAGAACGACGTCGCCGCCGTCGAGCTCCGTCACTCCCTTCTGTTTTTTTTTCTTCATTTTTTATTGGATTTTCTTGTTATGTTTTCTGGTCTGGTTATGCTTATTCATATATTGGGTGATGGTATTGGGTGTTGGTGGTGATGATGGATGGGAAGGAGAGGAGGGGATGAGGGTGTGGCTGGTGGTGGTGGGCGAGCAGAGGGTGTGGCTGGCGGAGGGTGTGGTTGGCCCAAAAAGGTACCAGTAAAGGTGCAACAAAAAGGCCCAAAATATTCGGCCCAAAGGTACCAGTAAAGTATAGTAGGGTGTTAAATGAAAGAAATGTAAAGGTGCAACAAATAAGCCCAAAAAAACCGAAAAAACCATTAAACCGAACCGAAAAAATTTGGTTTTTTCGGTTTCGGTTTTTCGGTTTTCGGTTTCGGTTTCGGTTTCATTTTTTTCCAGTTTTCGGTTTTCGGTTTTTTCGGTTTTCGGTTCGGTTCGGAACCGAAAAACCGAATGCTCAGTCCTACATACCGTCCATAAAATTACAAATACAGAGATTTGGAATAAAATAGAGTTTTCAAGCATGGCCTAGCCTGCTAGCTAACTGTGAGATTTATTTAACCATGGGGCCAATCATACTCAGCGCTTAGATGAATCATTTTGATCATCTAGATAGTGGTTCGTCCCCTAATGGTGTTTATGGAGGATTTTGTGGTCAGTATTATTGTATTAACGTCTCTGTGAAAGTCTACAATGTAAGAGGATTATTCAATGTTTTTAATAGTAGATGCCTAGTTTCACCCCAAAAAAATTATGCGGTTGATTTTATTGTAAGTATAATATTTCAATTTACTTTACCTCCTAATTATGCAATATTTTTCTTTTATTATTTTTATCCATTGTTCATATTAGATGATGACAAACAGACACCGTCTTTCTTAAAAAATAAATAATTTAATTAAGTTTTTAATATTCACAAATTAATCATCTAATTTTAGTATTTAGAATCAGATATAATGCTACAGGTATGTAGATTCTGTCAAGTCTAGTTGACTTGTTGAGCATGCTGGTGAAGGGGTGTTTTACTAGATGAGCATTAGCATATCATTCATCTTCTCTCCTTTCTCCGCTGTTTCTTCTTAATAAACCAAGTTTATGTGATTGTAAAATTGGCTGGCTTTAAGGAGAAAAAAAAAATACCGGTGGACTGCGAAGTAGCTGAAAAACTTCTATGTATCATTGTTACTCCCTCCTTCAAATAATATAAGGTCTTTTTAACTTAATTGTAATTTCTTAAAAATTATATTAAAGTTAGTTTAAAAAAATGTGTAAGAAATATGCTCATTTTTCTTCTCCTAAAAGTGCCATTACTTATGAATGAGTAGGAGAGACGGTAATTATGAAAAGAAGATGAAAGATAATGTGTGGGAGAAATTAATGTATAAATAGAATAGGAAAAATGGATTTACTACTTAAACAAAGTTAAATAAGACTTTACTATTTTGGGACAAGGTCTTTAAAAAAAGGACTTTATATTATGGGCGGAGGGAGTAGTCTATTAGTACTCCCTCCGGTCCCTATTATAAGTGGTAGTCAACATTTTTACACATAATAATAAAACATGTTATAATTATTTATTATGGGTAGGTTTAATAAAGTTTTCCATTTTTACCCTCACTCATTTATTATACACACTTTCTCTTCCTACATTGCATTTATTAATATACAAGGGAAGAAATATAAATAATATATTTATTACTTTGACTTTTATATATTATCTCTTATATTTTGGACAAAAAAAATTACCTTATCACCTCTTATATTTGGGAGAATGGAGCACTTTGTTATGATGGTACTTTTTTTTTTTTGCGCCTGAAATGATGCTCCCTGTTTGTGAATTAATAAAAATTGACATTGTCATAATTCATAAACAATTATCGCATGTCCCAGTAGGAACACCTAGACCGTTAAATAAAACTATGAATAAGACTGAATAAATACATTATCTTTTTCCCGATATAATTTCCTAAACAATTAAAGTTTTCTTCGAAGAGGTAAGCACGAGAATGAGTTATCAACCACATAATGCATTAATTGAGCACTTATTTCACCTTCATCCGTAATTAAACTCCGAGTCTGATGGCCAAAATTAAAAATATCAAGGTAATTAAACCAAAACCAGACATTGAACGGATCGAGGTAGTGGGTCAAAGGTTAATAGGTTAGGCCGTAATTGACTCAGGAGCCAAGTAAGGAATAAAAAAATAGGAGGTACTAATACTTGGTCCTCTGGTACAATTTATAGGGCAGGGTATCAAGGATTTATTTGGTTCAATTTCTAAATACACCACTAAATTTTGTGTGTGAATATAACTTTACCTATTGACTTTGATTTCACATCTAGTAGTCATTAAACTAGGGCAAAATTAAGATGTTACTCCCTCCCATCTTAATTATAAGATCACTTTGACTTTTTTTTGGAGAAATTAAGGAATTATTTTAAAATATCTATAGTTATTTTTTTCCCCTCAAAACTAATTTATCGTACTTATAAACTATCATATAATACAATTAAATGTAAGATACATTAAAATTAAGTAGTCTATTTAGCTTCCTTAATCTCCATAAAAAAAATTAAAATAATGTTATATTTAGAACAGGAGAGAGTATCAAATTTTTTAGTAGAATAAATTAGGTTTAAAGTTTCCTTTTGTTTATATAAAATATCTTAGAAGTATCTCGTAAATAGGAAGTACCGATTTTGATGAGCACCCAACTAAGTATGTAGATCATCCATCTTGAACAAATGAAATTTTATTTTGTAAAAATAACTTTTTCAATAAAAAATGATTTTTTGACGTAATCATAATTTTTCTGGTCGAAATTGACATAGTAATTAAGAAATTAATTTTTTAAGAAAATCTCAATCTGTTTAGAGGGAGTGCTAAATGCTAATCAAAACTAGTGAACCCAACTGATTCCTCCAATTAGTTTTATTAACACGGAAGCATTTCCTTTGTCTCTACGGTATTCGCACGTGCGATCCTAAGTCAAGCACGCGTTTCCCAAAAAAAAAAAAAAAAACCTTGTGAAATAAAAAAATCAACCGCCTCCAAAATTCTCTTCTTCTTCTTCTTCTTCTTCTTGGACTTCGCTTCTCAAAGGCCTTCCACACAGAGATAGATAACCCCTCCGATTAGCTGATTTACTTGGTCGGATATTTCTATTTCCAATCGTTGCGCGATGTCGGTGAGTTTTTATTCTTTTTTTTTTTTTTTTTATTGAGCCTTAGCTTGGTTGACTTATCAACCGACTGGATTGAAATGTTTTGTGCGAATGGTTAAATTGTTTGTTGGCTTTAATTTTTCCGTGTAAATTCATGTTCCTGTATGTTATGCTTTGGAAGAATGATCTATTTGTTACGAATCTCAACTCGGACGAAAAGCTTGCCTGCCGTTTGTATTTATTTTCTCTCATATTCGTCGCTTCTCGGAACGCAGTTCTCCTATAGGTTTAGCGAATCCCTATTTACTACGTACTTTTTTAGGATTCACTTTGTGGGTAGTGGATTGGTTACAGTTGAGTTTTTTAATAGTAATCCAATACGTGGTTGCAAGTTGCAACACATTTGAAATCATGCTCCGATTGTTTGTCTGATAATTTACACTAAAAGATATTCCCAAACGATAGTCCAATTCTTACCTGTTTCTTAATTTATATTAAAAGATGTCATCTTGAATTTTTTTTAGGTAAAAAAGGTAAAAGATTATGAGAAAAACTGCAAATTTTGGATGATAGAATTATTGACTCGGCTAACTAACCATTGAGAAGTTAGAACCTCGGTTCTACATGGTAATGAATTAAAAAAATTTAAACTTAGATATTGATTTTATATCACTAAAATCATCACCAAGACTAATGCTTAAAGCAACCTAATTCTTACTCATAACAATTCGTCAAGAAAATAAAATTCATCCAGAATCACTTGATGGAAACAGGAAATGATATTCAAATTTAGTGGCAAACAGCACATAAAATCTCTGAACAGGAATAGAATCTGAAAATTTGAGTGAATTACGCTGCTAAATAAGATTGATCAAGGCCCTGTGGCAGTAAAATAATGTTGGACTATGAGGAAACTGTTTTTGTTGTGAATGGAATCAACATGGAGTACTAAGAGTGGGAAAAATCTACATGCTGCATAAAAGAGTCCCCAGTTAGAAACCGTAATATTGGCTGCTAGTAGATGAAAAAGAAAATTGAAAGGGTGATCCAATTATTCTTATCCGGGGGAAAAGTTAGAAAGTAAATGTGCATGTCTCTTTAGTCTGGCTGATTGAAATATTTTTAGCTGTGGGTGGCCAGAATTGTCTTTTAAAGTTGTTTTTTTTGGGTGTAGGCTTCCTCTATTGTGTGTCTGCTTTTTTTGTGAATGAGTACTATATGCTTTAACCTTTGCTTTTGAGTGTGGTATATCTAAAACCTTATTAACTTTGCTCTTGCAGCAAATAAAATCTGTTAAAGTCAGTAATCTTTCCCTGGGAGCAACTGAACAAGACATTAAGGAGTTCTTTTCTTTTTCTGGTGATATTGAATATGTTGAACTGAGGAGGTAAGTTGGCAGTTGCTATGTTTAGCTCATACAATCCCTCATTTTATAGTGCTTTCATTTGAACTTTTCAAAGCAATAACCATAAGCTCTTATTTGATGTAGTCATGATGAACGATCTCAAATTGCTTATGTCACGTTCAAGGATGGACAAGGAGCTGAAACTGCTGCACTACTATCGGTAATCCGCCTATCATCAATGAACTTGAATTTTAGTATACAGTCAAGTACATCAAATTTCTAGTCTACTTATCTTGGATTAAAGGGCATAACATTATATCTGTACTCTTTATTTAGAGATCAAGCTTTAGAAGTAAAGGTCACTAGTTGTCTTGCCAGTTTTTGTGGGGTGCTATGGTCAGTTGATATATGCATCTTTCTGGATGGTTCAGATAGGCTTCCCAGCCTCCCTTTGTTGAGGCTTTCCCTTGCAGCGCTTCCTTGTTTAAAATGAGGCCACTTCTCATGTTATCTTCGATCATGATGAATAATTTCATTTCACATGTTATCTTTTAAAGATTTGGTTAGTGATAAAGCACAATGGCATCGTAAATACCATGTAGCTAACCCTACCTAGTGGGATAAGGCTTTGTTATTGTTGTCGTCATCATCACATTTTGTTTGGAACTCGAAACTTTATTTTTCTAAAGCATCTCATTTTTTTTTTGGTTCTCAGTTGCGCCATTTGGTAGGTTTTGGAGCATGCATATATGTAGAGATTTGTTTTTTTTTTTTTTTTTTAATGAGGAGCTGGACAATTGATGTTCATCTCTAGCTTTAAACTACCCTGTAACGTAAAGGTGTTTCTGCTGCTGACAGTGATGTTCATAATAGTTATTTTGACCTTCAAGATCAATTAAAATTGACCTCTCCCATTTGTAACAAAATGTTGACCCTGAACCTTAGATTTCCTTTTCCTTGACAGCAAATAAGTAAGAAGGTTTGGGATGATTAATTTGGAGCTTGACAATCGGAGCTGGCACTACAATATATTAACTTAGAGTTTCTCTAATCTTGCTGGATGGATGATTACAAATTCTTGAAAGTCCTGATGTGGCAAATTGTCTCAGGATTTTAGATAGAAGTATCCTTTGGGAACTAAGATTAATCAATATCAGATTTAATACAAACAAAAAGCGCTGGCAAAAAAAGATATATAAATAGAGAGGGGATTTTGAAGAGTTTGGGCGAGAAATTGTGGTTACTAGTACAAGCTTGTGTTGCATTTGTCACTGGGTCTGTCCTTGGTGGAGTTATTTTTATGTACGAATTGATAACAACTACTCCCTCCGTCCTAATATATAAGGTCTTTTTAACTAAATTGCGGGTTCCTAACAAAATATTTAAAGTTAGTTAAAAACAATAAATGTGTAGGAAATATACCATTTTTTCCAAGAGTGCCCTTATTTATGAATGAGTAAGAGAGAGGGTAATTATGAAAAGAAGATGAAAGAGAATGTGTGGGAAAATTAATGCATTGGTAAAATGGGGAAAAACGCATTTATTACTCAAACAAAGTCAAATAGGACCTTATGTCATTCAAAAAAATGGACTTTATATTATCAACGGAGGGAGTATTACCAAGATGATATGTTGCCTCTATTTTGGATGCATATAGTTATTATGTCTTTTCTTTTCTTTTTTGGGGTGGGGCTGGGGGCTGTGCGGCTGTAATTATATTGACGAGTTATTGTGCACCACGTCTATCTCCCTTTTGTATATCAGTTTATGTCTTACAATTACATGTAACCAAGTTTCACCCTGGTTTGACAATCATCAGGGAGCAACCATAGTTGATTCGTCTGTTACAATAGCTTTGGATCCAGAATACCGGCCTCTACCAGTTGCTGTGACATCACCTGTAAGCTTTGCATGATCCTCCACAAATGGACTAAATGAAATTAGGCTGTTTTGGGATTACAATTTTGTGGCCTTACAGGTAACTGAAAGCAAGACTCCTGGTGGTGCTGAATCTGCTTTAAGAAAGGCAGAGGATGTAGTTACCGGCATGCTGGCAAAGGGCTTTGTCTTGGGGAAAGATGCCGTGAACAAAGCAAAGACATTCGATGAGAAGCATCAGTTATCATCAACTGCCTCTGCAAAAGTTACATCTTTTGATCAAAAAATCGGTTTCAGTGAGAAAATAACTGCTGGTGCTTCAGCCGTGGGTGGTCGAGTTCGAGATGTGGATCAAAAGTTTCAGGTTTCTGAAAAAACCAAAACGGCTTTTGCAGCTGCAGAACAGAAAGTCAATGAAGCAGGTTCTGCTATCATGAAAAATCGCTATATACTCACTGGGGCTTCATGGGTAACAGGTGCTTTCAGTAAGGTTGTTAAAGCAGCTGAAGATGTAGGACAGAAGACAAAGGAGAAAGTGAACAGTACAGAAGAGGAACAGAAGCAAAAGGATCAACATGGTCAGGTCCTCTCTGAGCCATCAAAAACAGCACCAACAACAGGTGAATAGAACCCATCCAAGCCTTCTTCTCCTGAGGGTTTGACCCTTTAATTTTCTTCCTTGTGTATGGAACTCTCCTGCCAACTTTTCTCCGCATATAGACCTTTCTTCGTTTCTGCTTGAAAATATATACAACGGATTTCACTAGTTACTGGGACAAATTTGCAGTTTAGTTTTTCTTCTGTAAGAAAGATGTGCTGAAATATGAATATCTAGGTGTTTGATTATTTTTTTTATTGATTTATGTTGCTTTCTTTGTTTGTTTCGCAATAGTATGCACCTTGTACCTTTTTTGAATAAGTATGCACCTTGTACCTGTGAAAGTCCGATCAGGTGTTTTTTGAGAACTGATTGATAACAGTTGATTAAACAATAGAGTCAAGTGTTTAACTGTTTATGAACTTCTCTGAAATCGGTTTGTGATCCTACGCTCAGGAAATCCTTATATTTAAGGTATCTCGTTTGCTACGCTTTTAATCAGTTTTAAATTTTAACCAATAATATCAGAACCAAACTGGGCAATGAAACGATGGGGGATATTGGTTCACTGAATCTGTGGTTGAACAGGTTTCAATTAAAACAAGCTCTTGTTACTAAATATAGGATTTAATTGATTTTTTTAGAAAATCTTAAAAAAGCTTAATAAATTACTTATAAATTGATTTGTCTGAAATTTTTCTTTAAACCAGTTTATTTGACTTATAAGTTAACATATATTTTAATAATGCACAATGGCCCATTTAGTTTCCTTAATCTCTCCAAAAGAAGTCAATTGGATTTTCTTTTTAGGAACATATGAAGTATAATTTAAAGAATATATGTGAAAAATAAAAAAAATATTGTAGACAATATTTACCCATATCATGATCACACATGTCGAATTTATAGTCAATGGTACCAGCATTGTGGTAGAATTATGTAGTGTATTTTTATTCAGTTGCTGGTGTGATGTGTCTTGAGTCGCAAATTGCTAAACAAGTGACCGTAGAAGAGTGTTATTAATAGCTCTAACTTAGTTCAACAAAGATAAGATCCGGTTCATTGTAAGCTTTTTATGTTGGCCTTCTCTTCAACATAGAATTTTACGGAAATCGAACAAAATATATTAGAAGCAACCAACAAGCTGTTCCTACTTCCTTCAAATAAAAGAGACTTGAACCCTTTAAACACTTAATCGAAAATTTGATTATTGGGACAGCGTGTATGGAAAAAAGGTGGTTAAGAAGGGTTCCTGCTTAAAGTCTGGTAACATCTCAAGAAATCAATCTCTCAATGTTCAGGTTGAAAAACTTTTGGTCTTAAAAAATACTCACTCCCTCTCTCCCTCCCTTCCCTCCTGTCCTAATTATAAGAGGCAGTCAATTTTTTTGGAAAAATTAATGATGTAAAATATACCACTATAAATTATTTATATTTGTCTTTTTTCCTCAAAACTAAGTTATTTTACTTTTAAATTATCATATAATCTAATTACATTTTGCATATATTAAGGTTTAGGAGTCTAATTTGCTTCCTTAATCTCCCTAAAAAAAGTCAACTAACTCTTATAATTAGGACCGGAGCCAGTAATACTAAAAGCAGCTCCCAAAAGAGGAGACTCGTGAAGATACTAAGGAGTCGAGGGACAATACGCGCAAGCAATATCTTCACTCACATTCACTCGAAAAAAAATATCTCCACTCACAAGCAGCTATATTGTGTTACTCGTGATACTTGGTGCCTTTGAAACGTTAGACAGACAATGTAGCAGAGAGAGAGAGGAGAAAATAGAGAAGGAGCTGAGAAATAAACTAATCTATATTTTTACATATTTTTTTTTAATTTTACTATTTTTTTGTAAATTTGAGATATGTTAATAATAAGTGCATATAACAAATTTGTTTCTTTTTATTCTTTTCTTTTCATATTATTTCTATTTAAAAGTTCAGAGAGTTGGTTTCAGGAGCTTATCATGGTGATGGTGCATTTCCGGGCTCAAATATTTGCTATTGGGAGTGATTTTCATTAACAAAGAGTAGTTTTTTGGGTAAATGATAAACCTTTTAAAAATATATCCGTTTTTATATACATCTTATAAAGAATTTTTTAAGATACATGTTGTGCGCTCATGTGTGTTCGACGGAGGAGAAAACCATGAATGATCCGTCACTGTTGAGACCAACCATGTGGGACCATATGCTCTAAAGTTATATTAATAGCAAATTTCTTTTCAAAAAAATGGGTAGGACTTTAAATTCAATCTGTTGGTAGTTACAAACTTACAATACTATCTGTAACGGGAAAAAAATCTCTTTTTAAGCAAAATACCAAACGGGCCCTTACAGATCAATATCATCTTGAAAAGAATAAATTTAGAGTTATGCCAAATTAGTTTGGTCTAAACCAAACCAATGAACAAGGGTGTAGATCGAATGATGAGAGTGAGTTGGAAAGTACATATACAAATTATGCAAAATCACAAAACATTCCATTCATTAATTATCAATTGAGATAAAGTCTTAATTAGGTAAACATACACTTACTTTTTAAGGACTGAACCAGTCATCAAAAACTTTTCCAAAAAGACTCAACCATACAAGAGCTTTATCAGAAGAAAAACAAGATTTCTGCGAGAACAGATGAGAGTTTTTTTTTTGGGTTATAGATAAGTCGAGTTTTATCAACCTGTTCATCTCTTCACCGATTTATTATGTTCAGTTTGAATAAAAATACAAATCATCCTTACCAATTTGACACTAAAAGACTTAAAAGATTAAATATTCAAACAAGCATGAACAATCAGGTATTTTCTTAACCCAGGAGTAGCCTTGTGTCCTTGTCCAATTTTCACAAGTTCAGGTATATAGTTATCATAATTCAATTAACAATTTCAAAATATCAGATTAATCCAAATTTAATCCAGATAATAACAAAAAAACTATTTCCACTTGTCAATAGCATTTGCATCCAATTCCATACCTCAATTCGAGGTGCAAGTGCAACAACGGTCCAAAAAAAATCCAGCTGTGTTCCAATAAACGGTGCACCTGCTATCCTGCGCCTCCGCCAGAGGCTCACTTTAGTTTAACCTGCGCCACCACTCCGAATTGCAAATTTTGCAATAACCATAGGAAAAAAAAAAAAAAAACTGAAACAGAGGCATACAATTTTTATTTAATCTTTCAATTTATCAGTTATCAATCGTCGAGACATTGAATTTCCAAGCTTCAAATACCTATACAGTAACAGGATCTCTTATTCTTATTTTCAATTTTCACTCACCAACAAGAAATGAAAGAAAAGAAAAGAAAGCTATTATGATATACAGAGACATAGAGTCTTCCTGGAGAGTGAAAAACCAGAGAATGCAGCTTAAAAATTGGCGAATTTCCTGTGCATACGTGTTTCTTGCAAGATCTTCACTGTACGAATCGGAAAAATATCGGTGTTCTCCGCCGGAAGCCGCCGAATGTTGTTCAAATCCATCGCGGAATCTACCGAGAAAACAAAAGAATCAAAGAAATCAGAAAAACAAAATCGAAAGACTGAAATGAAAGAGCGAATCTGGAGAATAGATTTGTAATAGTACCAGAATACTTCTTGGAGAAGCGATTGAATGAGCGAAACTGAGCCATCTCAGAAGCGGAGGGAGTGTGAGAGAAGAGGTAGAGAAGGAGGAAGCAGAGGAAGATGAGAATCGGAAGGAGATGAATGAAATTGTTGTCAGTTCTTGAAGGAGGCGATAATGAAGATCGACGGATCTTGCCGGCGGTATCGTCGTCTTCGCCGTGAATTGCGGCGGATGATGAGAGAGAATCTCTGAGTTTGGGCTCTTCGACATTGTCGGAATCTTCCTTGGATCCGCCATGGCCGTGAAGCTTAACGGAAGGTGAGCTCAGAGAGAGTCTATGCATGGTCAAGATTGAGTGGAGAATGCGAGAAATTTTACCGTTGGGTTGAGAGAAGTCAAGATTTTCATGTATTGTCTCTTTTTGATGATGAGCGATTTATTTATATAGAAGTTCGATTATTATTTTTTTCCTTTACCGTCAAATTAAATTAAAGTGTATTTACTCGAGTAATTAATTACTCTTGTGACCTTATTGTTATGCAACGGTTAATTACAGTTTTCTTTGAAAACGCGCTATTGTATTATTTCATCACATTTGTAACTGACAGCCTCTCACACTAAAAATGTGTTAAATTAAAGGGTTGATGGTCAAAAAAATAGACATGAGCTTTTGTTTGAAGTCCATTTAACACCAAATACTTTTTTTAGATCCAAAAGTAGCTATAAGCTTTCAAAATGTGATAAAAAAAAAATACCATCATCGTTGTTACCGTTAATTTAACTAAAAATACTGATATGGACGATGAATAAACTGATTTAAATCCAGTTGGCTGTGGAATGTGAAAATAAAAAATGTAAGAAATTCAACAGCATACTTATTTATTGTTTATTAAAAAAATAAAAGTGGTGATTTCCATTTCTTCTCCTTCTTCATCCTCACTCTTCCTTCTTCCTTCTTCCTTCTTCCTTCTTCCTCTTCTTCTTCATCTCACTCTTCTTCTTTATCAGCAATAAGGGAATAACCCAAATTACATGATGAATACACAAATTTTGGGCGAAATTGAGTCTCATAGTGCTCTGAAACAGAGGCCAAAAACGAAGAAGAGGGTGTCTTTGAACGAATTGATGGAGGGCAGGAGTAGTTTGAGTAGAGTTAGGATGCAGAGATCTTGCTCGCAGGTACAAGAAGCAATTAGCTTTAAGAATATAGTGATGGGGAAGCTGGAAAAGTCTAGAGAATTTGGGAGGGGAAAGGGATGGCAATTACTACAGGCAGAGGTGGTGATCGATGCATGGTGGTGGACCTAAACCCAAATTATTCCTCTGTTCCCATGTCTGCAAATTGCCTTCAATGTGAAATTATAAGTTAATGTTGATGGTATTTTGATCACATTTTAAAAGCTTATTGTCACTTTTGAACATAAAAAAAGCATTTGATGTTGAACATACTTTAAAATTATCTTATATCATTGGAATTAACCACGGTTGATTTCATACTCCCTTTAATGCTAAATATAGGATTTTTTACATAATTCAATAAGGTTAAATATGTTAGTTAAGTTAATTGATATATCATGTTTTCACTAAAACGTAACCGTCTTTCTTAATTCCCCCTTCTTATGCAATTATTGTTGAGGGAGCATTGTTAAAAAGTATATTGGGAAAATTTTGACAAAAGTTAGAAATGCTTCTTATATTTAGAATTCAGATTCACTCCCCAAATATGTCATATATTAAACATCAAAGGTGCTATCATAGAGGAGCAAATTTATATACCACCTCTAGTGGTTAATAAAAGTTCTAGCTTTGAGTTAATTATGGAGCCTAACTAAATTATTTAATTATGGTACATGTTATTCCCTTTGATTCTAAATATAGGATCTCATTCTAATTTTTCTTAACTTTGCTTCAAATTATCCCTATTAATACTCTTTAATAATAAACAAATAAGAGATAGAGAGAGGCTGGGAGTATATAATATATTTTTACAAGGTCATGGGAATTGTTAGATTATATATCATTTTATAATTTAGTCAAATTTGTTTAAAAAAATGATAAATATAATAGCTGAAATAAAAAAAGAGACATTAAATTTTGAAACCAAGACTTAACAACAACTTGCTATTATATTTAGGACTAAAAGTATGACTTAATTTTTTATATTCAATGTATGCTTATTTTTTATTAAATCAAAAAAATATATTTTTTGTAATAAAAAATATATATTACATATCACAAAAATTATTATGAAATCTAGTTTGTCCTTTGTTTGTGTCATACTATATTTTAAAAGCTATATTGAAGATTGAGCTGGTATATTTTATATTTTATCTTCTATAGTACATTTTTACTATTAATACTTTAACATTAACATGTATATCTCGTAAAAAAAATCGCATGTATTTAAATAAACGTAGGTACTATAAAAGTATACAACGAAAACTTTAAAGTGTTGCTTGGCTTTTACTCTTTTCCATTCTTTTCTTTCTTCTCTTTCTTTTTTTCTTTTCTTTTTCATTCCTCACTCCCAAAGTTGTTCTTTGTTCTGTTTGGTTTGAAATGAGGGGATGAAAGGAGAGGTTAGGTGATTCCGTCCCCTTGTTTGATTGAAAAATTTGGAAGGGAGGGGAGCAAAAAGTACCTTTCTCTTCCTTTCCATCCCCTCATTTTGGTCCCCTCTAAATTGGAGGGTTTTGAAGGGGAGCTAAAATTCTTTATTATTTTGCCCAAATTAACTCATCAATTCTTTATCAATTTGCCGTTATAAAATCCTCAATCCTCGTATCCACAGCACCGGCCTCCACCATGATGCTCTGATTCCTTTCAATCGTGCCAAGTTTCTTCACTGTAACCACAGATTCAATCACTCTTTTCTTGTTCTAGTCTTCCAACAACGTTACTCTCTCCTTCAGCTCCTCCACGTACTTAAAATCCCCAAGCACCGAATTCTTGTCCATTTGTTTTATAACATGTTTGTTTTCACATTAATTGTTGTGTAAATGCCTAAATGGTTCAAAATGTGGCGCATTCCAAGCCCTTTATATCCTATATATAGACACGGTAAAAAACCTAAAAAAAAACCCAATCGACACAAGATGATGACACGTATATATAACATACAAGATAAATAATTTTTGTGTTGTGTGCATGATTTCTTTTTGTGTGCGAACTTTGTAGCTTCTGAAAGTATTCGTGGAAGGATGATGGGGAGAGTGAGGGTGCCTAGGTGGAGGAAGATGGAGACTGGTTGTGATTTGTGAAGTGAAAAATAAATAAAATTTGTTCATTTGATTTTTTAAAAACATATTATTAAATTGAATAAGAATAAAATATCATTATATTAATTTTTATACACATTTTAACAAGCTCAAAATGACTTTTAATAAAGTATGCAATTTGAATCAAGATGTAAGTTAATTTATATGATAAAAAATTATGAACTAACATATAAGGATAAAATGGTAAATTAATCTTTATCATCCCTCCCTTCCCTTCTTGAACCAAACAAAGGATAATTAAATTGACACTTCTCTTGTGTTTATTTTAGGGTTAAGGTGTAAATTTGTTTCAGAACTTTTTTCAGGTTTAAAATTGCCACGAAAATTTCAAAACGTAGTAAATTTGCCCTTTTCCATTAAAATATCAACGTTGACCGTTAAAAAATTGACATTAACCGTCAATATTTTAACTATAACGGGCAACATTGCTATGTTTCAAAACTTTAGGTGCATTTTGAACCCAAAAAAACTTTCAAGGTAAAATAGTTTTTATAGGAAAACTTGTCGAGCAAATTTGTACCTTAACCCTTTATTTTTTCGTTATTTTCATTTTCCTTTGTTTTTTTATAAATTAATTTTCTGTCAACAACAAAATCAAAGCTAAAATTGTTCTCATTGAAAGTGTAGGCCACAGAAAATTTCCATATAATTGTCGATCCTTACAATTTATATCTTTCTTATTTTAATTCATATACAATTTTTTTTGTTTAATAACTGCAATAAATTTTTATTAACTTTTTTATTTCACCATGTTATAGTCATTGCTATCTTAGATTTATTTGAATGATTTAAATCAATTATTTTTTATTGTAGATTAAAAATCAAAAAATTTAAACGAATTACATATGTAATTTTGGCCCCAATTGATGCAAATATATCTTTTCGCTAAGCATAGATAACAATGAAAAATATAATTTTAAAACCTAGCTGATGAGTGGAATAAAAAAATTGCCAGTCTCCCCTATAAGTAAAGGAACCTACTCAGGAGATTGTGAGACGTAGACCGAGCTATAGATGAAAATCCTCACCCAGGCCTCTTCAAGCTGGAATATAGGTTACGGAAGGAATACATATAAGTGGTTCATCAAGAAGAGCTATTGTGGTTTCAGAAATCAAGATGCAAATGGTTGAAGTATGGGGATAAAAATACCAGTTTCTTTCATGCTTCAATAATGATCAAGAGAAAGAAGAGTAGCATTGACGCCTTCACAAATGGAAAGGGAGAGTGGATTACTGATCAGGGAGTTCTAAAGCATATGGCGCTGGATTACTTTGCGAATTGTACTCAAGAGATCAAGAGGTGGTGTCAATAAAGACTGGCCGGTTGACTTTCCAACATTAGATGATAACCACCTAAGACTCTTTCAGAAAGAGGTGACTGCTATTGAGGTGAAAAATGGGACGTTTGAGATGGGGGCTTTCAAAGCTCTAAGACCGGATAGAATACAACCCCATTTCTTTTAATCCCAATGCAACGAGGTGGGCCCCAGGATCTATGGTCTAGTAAGGTCCATTTTTTAGAACCTATCAAAAGTGAAGGAGATTAACTAAATGAATATTGTTCTCATACCCAAGGTAGATAAACAGTTGACAATTAAAGACTTCAGGCCTATATCACTTTGCACTCTTAACTTCAAAATTATTAGTAAAGTGCTGGTAAATAAATGGAGGAAGGTGATGGATCACTTGATCAAACTGAATCAATGTAGCTTCATTAGCGGAAGGTAGGGATTTGATGACATGATATTGGCTCAAGAAGCCATTCACACTATGGGTTGCAAGCGTAGGGGGAAAGGGTATGTGGCTTTAAAAGTAGACATGGAAAAAGCCTAAACAGACTTGATTTGAACTTCCTAAAGTTCAATTTGCAAAGCCTCGGCTTGAGTGATCACTTTGTAGATATTATAATGTAATGCACAAC
The DNA here is from genome assembly GCA_037074515.1 of Mimosa bimucronata. Classification (NCBI taxonomy): domain Eukaryota; kingdom Viridiplantae; phylum Streptophyta; class Magnoliopsida; order Fabales; family Fabaceae; genus Mimosa; species Mimosa bimucronata. The sequence goes on from CM073447.1 coordinate 26,005,888, forward strand.
AACAACAGAAATGAGGGTAAGTTGAAACAAAGAGCTTTCTGAAAAATTCCAACCATCAAGAGGGGTTAGACAGAGAGATCCCTTAAGCCCTTACTTGTTTGTTATTTGCATGAAAAGATTGAGTCAATTGATTAATCTTGAGGTAGAAAGCGGTAGATGGAAGCCCCTTAAACTCAGTACAAGAGGTCCAAATGTATCCCACTTATTCTTTGCCGACAACTTAGTCTTGTATTGTGAAGCTTTAACAAACCATATACGAATTGTTAAGGAAATAATGTCCTTCTTTCGTAAAGTCTCTGGGAACAAGATAAATCTAGAGAATACCAAGATGTTTGTCTCCAGAAATGTTCATTTTAACCATGTAAGTAAGTATTGTCAAATACTGGGAGTGAATCTAACTCCCAATTTGGGGAATACCTAGGTGTCCCCCTGTTTTTATTGACCTATTATATTTTACTTCTTTTTTCTCAAATAATTTGCAGGATTGGCTTAGATGGAATACAAAGAACGGACCAGGAAGGAGGAGGTTTGCAAGGTGGCCATGGCTAAATGTATTCGGATTAGTCTGTTAGATGTTATGGAGGAACAAATGTTGGAAAGCATTTGATGGGGATCATGATAATGCAACCAGACTGGTACAACGATGCCTACACAATCTATGTGAAGGGACGGAGAAAGGTTGATACAAAAACTTCGTGTCTCAACTACCAAGCAGGTCGGTTGCCAAATGGACACCTCTACCAAGCTGATTTGTCCGTGCTGATGTGGATACTTCTCGAGCGCAAACATGACAATCTATGTGTGGTAGCATATTTAGGTACAACAATGGAACTTGAATGTGCGGTTTCAAACAAAAACTTGGGTACTCAATTGGATAAACTAAAGCAGAGCTACTTGTTATCAAAACAAGTTTGTTGGTAAGTAGAAATTTAGGACTCAAAAAAGTTAAGTTATTCACTGATTCGATTGAAGCACTGCATCGATCTATTGCTTAATGATTTTGGATGACACCACCCGTTGGAAGAGACTATATAGGAAATCAGATCCATCATTAACTCAGATTGGGATCTAGAATTAAGCTATTCTCATAGGAAAACTTTAGCATGTGCTGACTATTTAGCAAAAGAAGTTCTACAGTCGAACAATGAGTTGAGTATTGTTCATTTGCCTCCAATATTTTGTTCAAATCAAATGTTGGTCGATTTAGACCAATATTTGAGTTCATAGATTCTGATGTAATATCTAGGTAAATATCCAAGAGTATATTTTTGTATGTATGATTAAAAAAAAACATCACACTCATTTTATATTCTCTGGTAGTCTTATTCAAGGTACACACTAAACGTAGGACCTTTTTGAATAATAATTGAACATTGGTTCATCAAGTGGACTAAATCCTACCCGTCGGTTAATTAAATCCTTATATAATTTGTAATACTAATCTTATATCATAAAAGAAAAAAAAAAGGATACATCATGTGTTCTAAGGCTTCCGCAACAACAACAAATATATGGCCCAAGAAATACATCTCGAGCATTCAATGTTTGGGCCAGAGATCTTGCTGTCCATTTGAGCCGCGCACTAAAACTGGCTATATATTCAAAGACATTCTCAACAACAAATATAAGGCCCAAGAAATACCTTCGGAACCTTTCCAATAATGATGCGTCCACAAAATGTTCTAATTGAAAAAAAAGGCTATATCTTAAGTTGGTAACCATAAAATTGTAAGTTTAAATCTTACTGATGAGTGAACTTTGTTGGTAAAGTGTTATTTCTTTAAACTGGGAGACATACCCTGACTTTGATAAGTTTCAAAACCCAACTCAGTGAAACTTTCTTATATTAAAATAGAATGTTGAGATTTCATCCTCTTTTCATTTTTCACAAAATTTATTTTATAGAGGTCTCAAATTTAAAACCTCACGCTTAAAAAATCCCGAGGGAAGTCACTGGGGCTATAAGACTTTCACTTCATCCATGTTCTTTTTCTGTTAAATCATCATTTTTATTTTTAAAATTATTACTAACATGTTAAACTGCTGAAAAAATGGATCATCAAACAATCCCATCAAGCTAGTCTCTTTCTTATTTTGTTTGTTTGTTTGTTTTTTTTTTTGAGTGGAAGTTTTTGAACTCCCACGTCCCAACAAAAAATGTGTTATAGTCTTTCCCATGCCAATAAACTCTTCTTATGAGTTATGACCCCGCTAAACCCTAAAAATAATTTAATAAGCCATTTGCAGGCTAAAGCATAATCGAAAGCTTGAAACGAATTCGATGTTCAAGTTCAACTAAAATAAAAGGATATTTTTTGAGGGAGGGGGAGATGTTAAAAAAAGAAGATTCTCTTTTTATGAGAAAACTAAGGTTAAAAAAAAGGAGATTCCCTTTCTATAAGAAAACCATCAAGTTCAGGAGAAAAAAGATTTCAGACACAAATTGATGCCTCTTTTCTTTTTAACGGGTTAAGGTATAGTTTCTTCTAAAAGTCTTCACTCAATAGGGGTTTTGTTGCGAAAGTTTTTTTGGTATAAAATTGTTTCAAAATTTTAAAATGTAATAATAATGCTATATTTTATTTAAAAAAACCATATTTATCGTTAAAAAGTTGACATTTACTGTTCACATTTTAATAATAAAGGATAAGTTTTCTCTATTTTAATACTTTCTCCAGGGTAAATTGAACCCAAAAATACGTCTAAGAAAAAATACCTTGTAAACGAAAACTTTCTAAGTAAAATAGACCTTTAACCATTCTTTAATATCCATTATTGTGTTTTCAAATATTGAAAAAATTTCTTTATTTTCCATTCATTGATATAAATAAACTATTGATAAAAAAAATTAAAATTGGCAAGCTTATGATAAACTATGTAAAGTTTAAAAACATAAAAGTTAACGAAAATAAACAAAACAAAATCCACTCAGACTTAATTTCAACACATTAACACGAGACAAGAATATTAGAAAAAATTCGTAGTTTTGTTTTTTTTAATATATTCAATCCATAGAATCAATCCATAATTGAAATAAAATACAACGGTCCAGATGAAAGAAATGCAATAACAATAACCAAGGGCCAGGATGACACCGTAGAAAAGGGCAACAATGAGACGTCATTGCAATCGAAAACTCTGGCGGCCTCTTTCAAAGAAAGAGTGAAGGAAAGAATGAAATAAACTTGGGCAACAGGAAACGGTGAGCTATAAAGTATAAATTAATTAATTAATTCACAGAAGCTTCATCCCAAAACCCTTCTCTCTCAGATTCGATCATGGTTCTCTGGGAGATTACCCTTGGCACTGCTTATTTTCTTGGCCTCAAACGAACTTACAGGCTTGCTTTGAAGCTTCAGCGCAAGATCATCACTGTTAACCATCCTAAGATCCGTCAATTCGCACACAGGTTCTTTCTTCTTCTTTTGATATTTATTCATTCGTTTTTCCTGTTCGTTGGTGCGATAGTTTTGTTGGATATTTTGTTTTCGGATTCGCAATGCGTTTATGGTTTGATTGTAATCTTGTGAAGGGTTGAGAAATGTGTTTGTGGTTTCGTGCATGTTTCTGTTGAGTGGGCCTGAGATTTGTGTCCTGCAGGATGGAATCTTGAAATTAGCTTGGTGCTGGAGTTTTTTTATTGTGCAGAGTATGATTGTTTTCAAAGTTCTTGATCATTGGTTGTGCGCTCGAGCTAATTAGGATGTGGATGCTTGTAATTCTTAGCTTGTACTGCCGCATTGCTAATGTTTTATTATTAGCCTAAGCTTCTAGATCATTGCCCCTTGGAGTCTTAGTGCTATGTTTTATAGGCCTGATCATGGAGAATGAGGTGGTCCTAGTCTACCACCTTCAATGTATGAGGGCAGATGGAAATGTAATGCATTGTAAGAAATGGCTACTTTTTTGGGCTAAAAACAGAAAGCAGATTTGATAACTTACCTGAGTTGCTGGTAGAGGTGATTATTATGTTTTGAGAAGCCTAAACCTGAGAATCATCTATGGATGTGGTTAACATTTATGACTCCATCCCTATGAAATGAGGACTTGAGTAGTAAAAACTAGGAGCAATAAGAAAACTGTTTGTTAGAGGGAGACTGCGGGACAAACCAATCACAAAATTTAAGCTGATTTATGTCACTCTGTTTATTCATTCTCTCTTTTAAGCGAGACTGAGTATAGAAAATTGGCTGGGAAACTGAGCTTCATTGTACTTATTTTAGGAGTTCTACAGTCTAGACTATGATGTTGATAACTTTTGGTTTAGTTTTTATGCATTGATGAAAACCTATGAGATTTCTTTCATCTATGTGTAGTGAACATTATCTTTTTCCCCTCTTCAGCAAGTTTGTATCATTGTGGCTTTCTCCAACAGTGGCTTCTTAATTAGTGGTGTTGCGATACAAAAAAAAATGTCTTACTGATTTGGTTATTTACAGGCGAACACGTGCTGCATTTGACGTAGCGCTTAAAGTTCACCGGAGCATTCAAGAAAGAGACATAGAAGTGGGTCGTAATGTTGGGAATTTTATTCTGAGGTGGCTAGATCGGCTAAAACCATCAGCTGAGATTCGTTGTCATCCTCCTGGAACACCCACTAAAGGTGGTAACTCAAGTGTAAGCATGACAAAGCTAAATGCCACTCCCAAAGAGAAACCTAAGGGGTATTCCAGATTTTTCAAAAAGGACTCTGATCGGCATTTCTTTACTTCATCAACTAATATATGGCCAAAGCCCTTTCCAACCATTGCAATGATGATGCGACCACCGAATGCTGCCGGAACTTCAATCCAATACAGGCGCCTAAGTATGTCTTCGTCCGAAGTTTTCCCATCAATCCACAGAGTAAATTGGTCGGACTCGGTTATTAGAAAGGACATCATGCAATGGATGCAGCGAGCCTAACACAGCTGATCTCTTTATTCGTGACGTGTGACGATAGTTTTAGAGCTGGATAGGATAAATAATATCTTGTGCTATGTGGTAAATGTGGTTGGGAATTGGCTTTGCTGGTTGAATCTGAATTGTACCTTATTGCCTGATAAAGGTGAAAACTCTTCGCTTCAGCCATTTTTCTTGTTCGTTTCTGAAAGTTGTACAGTTGATCAGCCCATCTTTGGGGAATCGTCAGTTTCCCCTTTGCCTACGTGGTTTGGTTGAAAGAACTAGTAAACATTTATTTTTTTTATTTACTACATGCTTTCTGACTTTCTTTTGATTTTCTTTGGAAGAGCTAGACATGTTTTCATGTTTATTACAGGGAATCTGAAGAATGAACTGTATCATTCTTGTGAATAATGTGGCTTAGTAGTGTAAATCTTATTTTGTGTGGTATTGATGTTGTTCTAGGCAACTCTTTTTTTTTTTTTTTTATAAATGGGAAAACACTAAAAAACTACACTACAGTACAAGAAGTAAATAAACGAAAATTATCTAAGGAACTAAATGAAACCCAAAAGGCATCTCTAATGAGCGCGTAGCAAGAATATCAGCTTCAAAGTTATTTTCTCTGCTAATGTGCAGAAGATCAATAATCCACGCCCTATGGAGCATTTGATAAGTTTCAACAATCAAATCCCAATGTCCATGAAGATCATTGTTTCCATCTTTTATGACTCTGATTGCATTTAAGGAATCATTCTTTAAGCAAACTTGCTTATAATTCCCATCCCATACCCGTCGAAGACCAATAAGACATGCTCAAAGTTGTTGACAATGAGTCACCATTCTGAATATTTAGCATAAAATCTTTAATAACATTTCCAGAATGATCTTTAATGACTCCTCCACATCCTACGATTCCATCCTTCCGAGAGTAAGCGCCATCAACCTAAACAATCACCCAGCCATCCATGTTTGTTCTATTTTGATCCTCCGTAGCTCCTTTCAAGCCATGAATTTTAGCCCGATTCATATGAGCTTTTGCTACAATGAAACTAGACAAGATGGCTTGAGTCTTAAAAAGGATACCATGAACACTGGAGTCAATATTCTTAAACACCTTCTTAGTACGTCGTTTCCAAATCAACCAGCAGACTATTACAAAAAACTCTTTCCAAGAACCCTCACATCTACCCAACGTCTCATTCAGGTTCATATAACACTAGGGCCAAACTGCATAGTTGAAAAATCTCACCCAGAGATTGGGCTTAACAACATACAGCAATAAAGACCTAATCTCAGCACAATCCCTTAGCACATGGATTGAATCCTCAACCTCATGATTACACCAAATACATGAAGCCAACTCAGCCATATTATGTAATGTAAGCCAAAGAAAAGATTTGCACCTTTGAGGCAAGCCTAACTTCCAAACTTTATTCCATAAAGGATTTGCTCTTGACTCTCCTCCCTGCAGAACATGATAAGTTGATTTGATGGAGAAATTTCCGTACTTCTCATGAGTCCACCTTACTACTTCCTCTCCCCCTCTGACCACACATTCAGAGCCTCTCAACACATGAGCCCAAGTGGATTTAATTCCTTTCCACAAATGCGAGCCAGGACGCTATATGTTTATATTAGGAATTATAAGTCATTCCCACAATGATTTACTTCTCATAATTTTAGTCCACAAGGCCTTTTTATTATTGATCAAACCCCATCCTGCCTTCATAAAAAATGCCTTATTTTGTAATATAGTATGACGAAGGCCCAAACCCCCACTTCTCTTTTCCTTACATATCTCATCCCAAGCTACAAGATGCACTTTCTTTTGGTCATTACATGATCCTTACAGAAACTGTCTAGCACTCTTGTCAACCTCATCACAAATTGCAACTGGAAGATCACATGTTTGCATAGGGTAAAGAGAGATTGCTTGGACTACCAAAGAAACAAGAGTATGCCTTCCCATCAAAGAAATAGAACTAGCCTTCCAAGTAGTCAGTCTAGATTTAACTTTATCCACAATATACTGATAAGTGGCCTTCTTCACTCTATTATGATGAAAAGGAACTCCTAAATATTTCTCCAAATCATTGGTGCTTAGAAAACCCAGTTCCTTACTAAATTGAGAAATACGAGTATGGTTAACATTTCGAGAAAAGAAAACTCTGGACTTGCTATGACTGACCTTCTGACCTGATATATTACAAAAAGTATCCAAACATCTTTTAATGACATGCACCTGATCCAAAGAAGCTTCTGCAAACAAGATAAGGTCATATGTAAAGAACAAATGTGTAATAGGTGGACCATCTTTATTGAGTCTGATGGGCCTCCAATTTTGACTGATTATCTCCTCCTGAATCAGATGAGCAAACTTCTCAATACAAATAACAAATAGATACAGAGAAATAGGATCACCTTGTCTGATGCCACAAGAAGGACAAAACTCCTGAGTCTTACTTCCTGCCCAAAGGATTTGCATAGTCGGAGAAGATATACAGTGAAGAAGAATTTCCCTTGAATTTGGAGGGATGTTGATCTCATCAACACAGCTCATAATAAAATTCCAACAAAGCCTGTCATATGCCTTTTCTAAATCAATTTTAATAGCCATAAACCATTTCTTCTCTTTCATATTCCTCATGGAGTTGATGACTAACATTCTCCGAACCTAACCTTCCAAGGACAAAAGCACACTGATTAGGAGAGATAATAGAAGGCAGAATTGGTTTGATCCGGTTGGCCACCACCTTTGTAATGGTCTTGTAGATGACATTACAAAGACTTATCGGACGGAAATCCCGAATTGTCTCAGGGTGATCTTTCTTAGGAATTAAAACAATAAGAGTACTATTGATGTCCTTTACCATGGATGGATTCTTAAAAACATCCTGAACCAGCTTAACAACAGAAGGACCTACATACTCCCATTGGCACTGATAAAAAAGAGCATTCAATCCATCTGGCCCAGGTGACTTCAAAGCTCCTATATTAAAGATCGCCTGCTTTATCTCATCATGTGAAAACTCTATTCCCAATTGATTCAAATGATCCTCATCCACAAAGGGATATGAACAAGTCCCAACGAAAGAAGGTCGATTATTATCTTCTTCCCTGAAAAGTTTATGATAAAAGGACAAAGCATTATTTTTAATTTCCTCCTTATTAAAAATCCATTATCCCTCATCATTTGTTAGTGCTTCAATTCCATTATGCCTTCTTCTCATATTGAACCTTGCATGAAAATATCTTGAATTTCTATCACCAAACATATACCAATCACATTTAGCCTTTTGAGCCCACAAAAGGTCCTCTTGAATCAAAACCTCTTCTAATTCACACCAGAGTTTTTGTAAAATCCAATCCTTAGAATTTTTATTGAAACACTGATGAACACTCCGATCCAACCCTTCCAGCCTGTTCATTAAATTCCTCTTCCTACGACCCAAATGTCCAAAAAGCTCACGACTCCAAGAGGTAATTGCTGATTGGAAATTTGATAAATTATCTAATCAGCTCTAATCTCCATGCCATGACTCTTTAACAAACCCAGAAAACTTCTCATGCAGAACCCAGGAAGCCACAAATCTAAACGGGACATCTGCTCTAGCAGGCATGATGTTTCATTCACATATTTGAAACAAAATAAGCCTATGATCATATTTAAAGAAAGGGAGATGCAGAACCTTTGCTTCCGAAAACTGATGCATGAACTCTGGATTAACAAGCACTCGATCTAATATGCTTTCACTCCCTTCCCTTCTCCAAGTGAAAAAAGGGCATTGCATCCCATATCTATAAGCCTTAACTCTTCAACCCATGCACAAAAATCCCGGTCAATAAAGCTCCCTACTTTTGAATTAGATCTACGCTCTTGCAAAGTCAAGGTACCATTAAAGTCTCCTCTGATACACCATGGTTCTTGACTCAAGCACTAATGTCTTTAAGTGAATTCCATGCAATTCTTCGCTTAATCGAATTTGGACTAGCATAAATTATAGTAAGAAAAAATTGGGAAGAGCCATCATTACAACATAAATGAACAAACTGATCATGGACGCCCAACACTTGAAACTTTACATTATCATCATTCCAAAGAACCCAAAAGCCCCCACTAAAGCCATGAACATCGACCACCTCAACATTAGCAAAGCCCAAACTCTTTGCAATAAAACGAGCTTTATCCCCACTCGATCTTATCTCCAAAATATCAAGTAAATCAATATGATGTTTACTACGTAGCTCCCGAATCAGACCTGGGAAACATCGAGAGCCAGTACCCCTACAATTCCAAAAGAGAAAATTCATGGAGTCCTAACACAAGGGGCATCATTACTTATAGGGCCCCAAAGATTAAGATCCAGATAATAACTCTAAACTGAATTCCAAGCTGCATCATCTTTTGGACAAGAATCTAGATCTAAGGATATGAGCCTTGCTCTCTTAAAAGACCAAGTCATAAAGCTTGATTGATGTTCATACTCACTCTTCCCAGTTAGGGAACTCACTAAACGAGATCTTTTGGATAATTGAGATTGCTTGCTAGACCAAACAAACTTGTCCAATTTTCTTTTACGAAAATTGACACAATAACATCCAAGGAATACATCACATTGCACACTATAAGATTTGATTCCCATCCTAGAAATCTTACTCATAGATTGATGAAAATCTTTATGCATCTCTTTAGTACACAACTTAGGCCTCTTCATTTGTTTAACATCAAAAACAGAAATATCCTTAAGCTTTCTCTTACTGCCTCGATAAATTAAACCATCATTAGATTGCAACTTAGGCCGCTTAAGAGATATTGATTCATTGACAGGTGAGGTCTTAAACTTCCTCTTTGAACACAGATAAGGAACATCAATGATTGCCATGGGAGCAAAGAAATGAAGTAACCTTGTAAAATCCATGACCCACGAGAGAGCATAAATTGAAGGTCCTCTTCTAGTTGAAACCAAAGAAGGAAAACATTATTGACTTGCTTAACTACCAATATCCATCCCCGAAGCTTCCAGTAAATTTTAATCAAAGACTGCAGTTTGGATACATGAAGCTTACGACTGTCCACAACTCTTGCAAGAATAAGATTTCCTTTGATTAGCGAATTCTGATCAAATCCAAAGGAGGACAACATATTTTCTGAGACTAATAAACTACCATCCCTAAAAAAGAAAACCCAACCAAATAAGGATGATAAGAGAAATGGAACAAGTATTTACTATACCTAAAATTTTTTAACACAGTCAATCACAACAATACTATTAATATCTTTAATTAAATTACAAAATTGATTAAAATTATTTATTTACAGCTATACACTGATGTATACGTGTACATATGTTTGTTTTCTTTTTAAATATTTTTTTTATAAAATGAAACTTTATTTTTCATCATTGCATTCATATTCGATCAATCATACGACTGCCTTATACTTCAAACCATACTGAATGGCTCTCATTTATCATTGCAACATTTTTCTTTTAAGATTTTATCCATCTGTTAATAATTTTAACATAATGCTTTCTATCCCATTAATATTAAAATAATATTAATATACAATTGGTGGGTTAAAAGAAGAAACAATTGAGATGTGGAAAAAAAATATAGAGGGTTAGTTTGGTAATTTAATATATTTATTTTATTTTTGGGTCCTTCTATATAATTATTTTTCAAAAGGTCCTTAGGAGTAATTAATTTTTTCGTTGGTCCCTCTCCCTAATTTTCTCTAAATAATAATTATAGAGACGATACAAATTCTTTGCAAATTAATTGGACAAGTTTTCCGATTTTTTGATGAAACTAGCGTATCAATGGGAATAGCAATGAGGCGAGATATGTTGAGCTTCTCTCCGGTCGGCATCCTCTTTTTCGTTTCGTTTCATGCTTGATTGATAATTTGTGTTTCTTTTTATATTACAGACTAGCTCTCTAAGCGTTTTCCCTCAACTGAGATTAATCTTTCTAGGGGGCAAAAAAAGACACGAGGTAAACTACCTCTCAATCTTGAGTTAATATTTGTTTAGGGACAGAAAAGATGAGTTCCCAAAAGGGGGGGAAAAAAAAAAAGAATTGCGCATCTTCTATTAACATCGTCATGTTGTTCAAAAAATGTCAAGGGTCTCATTGCAAAAAGACAGAAAAAATGGGGCAACCAATTTCCTCTACAGAATAGGAAAAAGAAACGAAACGCACATGAAATAAGTTGGTGATTAAACTACACATGGATATGTGATGCAAAGAAAGCCTCCCATACGAATAAGGATGCATTGTTATAAGAATGGCGTGAACAAAAGTGAATAGTTGGTTGATATTGATATCAACAATGGAGGAGGCAGTAACCAGCAGATAGAAATCGCAAGATTTCCTTTAAAAAAAAAAAAAAAAAACTATGGCCACATGAATGTAAAAAAGTGCTGATGCATAATATGCCATGGAGATGGAGGGCAAAAATATCACCATTTTACTGCTTGTCATTTTCCTTCAAGGGCTGCATCCTCTGGAGGAGCCATGGACATATTTCTAGGAAACACCAATACAAAGTGAAACTAATGGTGAGTGAGAAATAGATTCATGGTGGAGTGGGTGGAAAAGGGAGGGGTACCAGTGAAACTGCCATTTTCTTTGTAGAATATAGAAGCAATAAAACGCCGTTCATGAGGTGCATAGCATTTACTTCATCCTCTCAGACAAGCACACACAAACAGAATTACTGGGATGTGCGGAACTAATCTAAATTCGTTCATATTACTTCTTCCTTCTCAATATATCAGAGGAAAATGCATTCATATTACTTCTTCCTTCTCAATATATCAGAGGAACTTTCAGTGAAAAATCCATCTACATTGAATTGCCACGTGGCACCATATATCTTTCCATTAATTCAGGAAAACCAACAGATTAACCTAGGAGAGGAAAGATGACCAGAGTAAAATCCATCAACATTGAATTACCACGTGGCACCATATATCTTCCCATTAATTCAGGAAAACCAACAGAGATTATTTATATGTACCTAGGAGAGCAAAGATGACCAGAGTAGATAAGGGTATGGTTACTTTCCTAATAATTTAGAAGAGGACTCCCTTCTCTGGCTAGGATGAAAAGGCCACCATCACCCCTTGAGATTCTTAGATCGTCATCAAGGTAAGTAGTGATAAGCCAGGAACTTGTCCTCTCGCCAGGAATGGGGATCTTAAGGGGCGGCAGACCAGAAATAGTGCGTGAGATGTTCACAGCCAAATCCTGCAGAGGACTGAGAGTTTGTTGCACAGGTGATAGGCTAAGCTTCTGGCCAAAAAGCTCTATATTCTCCGGTAGATCAATTCTTGACTTTATTTCTGGGGGTTGTATGGTACCTTCTTTGAATGTGACCTGCTTGCATTTGCAGATGTCAGTAAAATACCAAGAGATTTTCTTGTTCTCAAAGGAGTAATAATTAAGAGGTGAGAAAAGTAGCTCATTGCACAGGGTGGCGTCCAGATTGCAACATCATCTAGCAACGAAAAATCACATTTACAGAACTAAGTATCTTTCTACTATTGAAGCGCCAGTACAATAGACATGCATAATGGCAAGCGTAGAATTTTTCTTTCACAGTGCTTTTTCAGTACCCTAAAGCAACAAGACATTAACTGTCATTTTTCATCACGGAAAAGCTAAACGAAGACGAAGCTCAGTTAAAAGGACTGCAATATGTGATCATGATTAAAGGCTTTTTCCTCTATTCCTTTTATTTTCCTCCTGGCCGAAATTTTACTTCTTTATCACTTAAGAATTTTCTATAGTCAAATAATCATTAAAGTTCTCATAACTATACCTGTACTCTAGTGGGACTCCGCACTTCAAACGAGGCAGATGCACTGAAAGACAAGTAGTTGAAAGGGCTAGATAATGTGGTTGAGTTTACAATAGTGGCACTATCAGTGTCAATGGTTTGTAATATCTTGTCTACTTTCAACAGTGGCGTTGTCCCTGCTGCCAGAAGAGGCAGAAGTTCAGAAGATGCAGTGTACCTGAAGCCAATTTGACAAGCAATGTAACCAAAAGAGCAGAGAAAAATATTTTATTAAATATGACACTTTGCAACTTGCAAGTCAAAGACTTTCCGACATATTTGCTAGAACTCTGGAAGAGCACAAATGCATTTATAATGACTCAGTTTAACATTATATGGTTCATTTTTTCAGCACAAAACACACAGTTCTGAACGTTGTTTTCATCCAAAAGCAATAATTCTCAATCAGCCAAACAGGCTGTACTAAACACATATGCCACTAATAACTGAGAAATTAGAAAAAGTAATATGAAAGCAAAGAGTGATTCTCTACCCAATCAGCTTCCCAAAAATGAATTTTAAAAAACTCCCGAAGTAGATCAACTCACTCTTCACCACGAAAGATGGAGATTCTACAATCTAGTCATTTCCCACCTCTGAACAATCATTTAGCCTTATAGGTACCAAAAGCACTAGTTGATTTTACACTAAAACTTCACAGCAGCTGTTTAACAACGAAATAGCAAGGGAATCATCCGGCGCTACATTCACATCTTGTTATAGTCTTCTAAGAATGGGATTTATGCATAAAAGGGAATTGGGTTAGAAATCTTGGCATTTTTTATTGTGCAATATGTAAAGAAGTTGAAACACATTGGTCTACAATGGCTCGGTCAAGTGTGGTTCCACACCAGACTAGTCCAACTTTCCCTCACACAACCTCCTAAACAATCATCCAATAACATTATCATGCAACCAGCAAATAATAAATCAACAACTGTACAATAACATAACAAAACATCCACAAATTAGGCAATGTTCAAATCACTCGGTTAACCAAAATCATCAGACAATTACTAAATTCCGAGGCAATTTTCCAGGAACATAAAATGTGTTGAGAGCAATGAACTTACAACAACAACCAGGTTCCATTAAGAAGCCTAGGCTCCTCAACAGGCGCAGGAGTAGGGTTAACCGCTTCCAACTGATTCACCAGCTCAGAAACCTCAGCCCTAACTTCCAAACCAGCTCGAAATCCAAAATCAGTCCCATAAACAGTATCCACCAAAGCCTGCTTCAGCCCAACAAGCCTATCATCATCACCATCCACCACACCCACACTCTCATCTTTTATCGCCGCCGATGCCGGAGTTCCATTTCCTTGGTCGATAGTTTCACTATCTTCTTCTTGTTGTTGTTCTTGTTCTTCCCATTCGTCGTCGTATTTGGGAGGGTCGGAATCTGGAAGCTTGGACGGCGTCGTTTCGGGGTCAGACTCTTCGCCCCACTCGTCGGTGATCTTTGAGGGGTTTTGCGGGGAATCTTTGGGACGGCGTCGGAATCTTCGGCCACCGGAATCGGGGGATTTGGAGGAAAGGGCGGGGAATCGGTGGAATCTGTGGGGATTGAAGGAGAAAGAGGAAGAGAAAGAGAGGAGTTTGAGCTTATTAGGGTTTTCAGAGAGTGAAGGAGGAATGTTGTGAGAGGTTAGGGGAAGGAGAGCCATCGGAAAATGGAGAGAGAGAAAGGGAAGCGGTGAGTGAGAGATTTTCTTCTGGTTTTGTTTTGTGTCAATGGAAGGGAATGACACTCGTTATTCGTTTGTTCATTTTTGTTTTTTTGTTTTTTTTTTTTGTGATGTTAATTTTGGTTTTGTTAGAATATTAATCGCCACGTTGTATTTGTAAGAAACACTTGACTTTTTTTTAATTATGAAATAAAATATATCACTAAATTTTAATATATACTATATGTAATTAGATTATATGTTAGTTTATAAGTAAAATAAATTATTAGTTTTGAGGAAAAAAGTCTAATATAAACAATTAAAAGTGACATATTTTACATCCTTAATTTTTTTTCTAAAAAAAAGTCAACTGACTCTTATAATTAAGACCGAATAGAGTATTTGTTGATACGTAATACTTCCCTCCTAAATATAACATCCAAATTACCTTTTTTTTTAAAAAATTAAATAAGCTAAATGAGCCGCTTAATCATAACATATTTTACGTATTTTTTAGCTTATAAGTCAATAAAACAAGTTTAGAGAAAAAATTTAGTCAAATTAATTTATAAACAATTTATTTAACTTTATTAGGATTTTTCCAAAAAAGGTTAATTAGATCTTATATTTAAGAATGGAACGAGGAAATATATGCATTCTTTCATTCAAGTTCAATTTTGGTATCCATGTCTATTTTTATCCTAATTGAATGTTTTAATTTTATTTTATTATTAGCACCATTAGCTTCTTTTAAAACCTACAAGTACTAACGACGTTAATATAACAAAATTAGATGAGTTAATAGTCATAATTGAACAAAATTAATGATTTAGTTAAAAGATAAAAACACACTAGTACCAAAATCAAAATTAATAAAAGTATAAATATTAACATATAGGTTTTCCCCAAATTTTTTGGAACAACCCACGTTTTCTCAGTTCTTTGTATTTAATATCTGTTTTGATCCTAAATATAACATTTATTTACTTAATTTGATTAAATTAAAGTTATTAATTAAGTTAATTAATATGATATATTTTTTTAAAAACACCACAATCATCTTTTTTAATTCTCACAATCTCTCTTACATCATATTGTTAAGGGAGTATGAATGGCGGCAATTTAGAAAAATATTGACAAAAATTAGAAATAGGCAATATATTTAAGACCAAAATCAACTCCACAAACAGATACTCCCTGCTGTCCTAAATATAAGATTTAGTTGACCTTTTAGAAAGATTAATTATGCTAAATAAGTTAATAAATTATTTTAAAGAATCCATATTTATTATTTTTCCTCAAAATTAATTTATTTTACCCATGAATTGACATATTATCTAATTAAATGTAAGATATGTGATAATTAATTTATCTATTTGGCTTCATTAATTTCTAAAAAGATTAGTTTGATTTTATATTTAGACTCAGAGGGAGTATTATAGTAAGGACAGGAGGGGATGGAGTATTTATAATTTAACATGAATCAATAATTAAATGATTAATTATCTTCTTCCCATCACCCGTCAGATGGGTTGCCACAGTCCCAAGTCCCAAATCATAAGCATTTATAAAGTGTGACGCTCCATTTATTATGAATATTAGTTTTTTACAATTATATATATCTACATATATATATATATATATGTGTGTGTATCAAATTACCTTGAGCACTTCTTTTAGGTTTCTTAAGCATGATAATGTGAATCATGACAATATGTGTGTGTGTGTGTGTGTGTTAATATTAATTTTAAATTCCATTTAATATAAAAAAACACAACTACATCAACAATTTTTAAGACAGATCGACCATTTTCTTACATTTAATTAAAAGTGTTCGGTCTATTATGGCAACTGCAGAAAATTTAAATGAAGCTACTTATCAGTATTGTGGTTACAATCAATCTTATAATAAGGAACTTGTTTCTTACATCAATAAAAATGTTATGTGATATGTCTTGTGGATAGAGTAAAGATGTTTTGAAATTATAATGTTTTAAAAAGGGAATTTATCAAGAATCTTTTGGTGATTAGGTTTATTGTATAGACTAATTTGATTGCTACCTCACTAGCTAAAACTATTTTAAGGAGTCTTGCCCTTCTAATTAGGTTGTTTGTCCACCGCCATTAAATAAGGATCCTGATGATTATGCATCATGCGCAAGAGTTGGCTGATTTGTGATTTTTCTGAATGCTTATAGTGCTTTCAAATGTTCGATATCATTTTTCAAACTTTTGATAAGCTTTGTTTTTTTTATATTAATAAAATACTGAGGATTTTTGTGGCCAAAATAAAGTAAAATCTTGTAACGCAGGAAAAAGTGTCAAAATAAAATTCGTGGATGTGCTAATTTCTACATGCCACGTTAATAATATCTCCTCTGCTTGATGGGTTTTTAAGAAAGCCGGGTTCAGACACGTTGGTTCAATCATGACCGTATATTCTTTGCGTTCTCCTGTGAGTAATAATATTTTGCCCTAGTTTTAATTTTTTTTTTCATCAATTCAGTTCTGTAATATCACTATCAAATATTTATATTTTTGTTTTAGTTCCTATTTAAGTAAATAATAAATTGATGAAATGATTAGATGTAAATGGCCAAGTTTAAAACCAGTATATATGTCAACGAAGAATAAGCTCGAAGAACACGTTTGGGTTGATGCCCTGATGTTATGGATTTAAGGACTGAAGAGGGGCAGACCTGTATCTTAGATTTTAACATCTTTAGGAAGGTGGGTTATTTCAACAAAATTGTCAATTCCGTGGGAAAGAATTCCTCATATGGAGGAGCTCCAATCTTTTTATCATCGTAAGGAAGGTTGGTTATTTCAACAAAATTATCAATTTAGTAAGAAATAATTCTTCATATAGAGGAGCTCCAATCTTTTGAAATTTTAACAGGACATAGCTGAGGTTGTTTGATTGAATAAATAGTGTCAAAGTCTTCTTCGTCATACTCAATATGATAAAGAGAGTTCATCATCTGTATAGGGAATGATGAATTGAGTCTCCTCGTCTTGGTCCATATATTCTTCTACAATTGACTCTACAACTTCATCTCTGATCATAAGGGTTGATTGTAGATGCTCTAGCCGCGAAAAAAATATGATGGGTGTACGTTACATTCAAAGTTCACAAAAGTCATGAATATAATTCGGAGTTTGTGATTGCCTCTACTAACTTAAATGTCTTCTCCAGAGCTCAAATTGAAGACGCAAAAAGATCTAATGGAGCCTTAAATAGATGGACTAATTCGAGTAATTGATTAATTCGGTCTGGGGGTTTTTGATGGCTCCTTTCAATATACCAATGTCTCCTCTGATATTTGAACTAAACAAAAGAGGGATCTAACAAAGTTTTGCTTGGCAAGGCTAACTACTTGGCTTTTTTATTTCTTTTTGATATACAATGTTTTATTATTTCTTTAACACATATGATATGGAGAATTAATATGTACTTATAAAAAAGATGAGTATGAAGGGTTAAACATTCCTAGATCACTTAGATTTAAATTAAATCTAAACAATTCATATGAGGGCCTTACAGTATAAATATATATAACTCTTCCTACAATATGCGCATTTTGATTGGATGGATCCATCCTCCACCTGTCCACTCCATCTCCATCAGGCCCAACCCATGCTTTTGTAGTTTAAACGGTGACAATACTTGATCCAACACTCTACTTTCATAATTGCTATTTTATACCAAAAAAACATTTTTTTCATGAAATCTATTATATTTAATTTTTTTCATAAAATTTATTTTACCAAAATTAAAATGTATTTTCGCCTCATCTTTTCTCTAAAATATATTTTTCAAAAAATAATAAACTAAAGAAAAATGACTAAAATTTTACTGAATTTATTATCCAAGAACATGAAATTTGCCATTTGCTTAAGCATTCATATGTTACATATCTTAAGTAGGTGCTAACTCTTTTTGTTACACAATAAAAAAATGTTACACCCACAACTGAGTGTAATTTATCTTTAATTACATACAATATAGAAAACATTTTACATGGATTAAGATATTTGAACAAAGTTGAAGAAAAGTTACACCCACCTAGAACCTTGAGTCCTTGGCACATTTCATGTTCAACAATAAATATTGTAATGTGAGATTAATTTATTATCAGTTTTTTCATTACAAATGAAATGTCTGATTATGCTATGTATGTGAGTAGAAGCTGAGTTAATTACAGGAATAATGAATAATAAAGGGAGAAATTTAATATGGGACCTAGAATTAATTTTCCCTTACTTTTATGATATAACCTATAAAAAAGGAAAATTTAATTTTATTAACTCCCATAAAAGATGTTTAATTAAGACACGTTTTCACGAAATCCCATAATTAAACTGAGGTCCCTTACGACCTTAATTATATTAAATCTCAAATGAAAAGGACTCTTTTGCCTGATTGATCCCCATTATTTGTATTATTAAATATTAATCTACACACACATAGTCACAGAATTTGTTTGCCTACTCATCAGAAAATATGAATAGAGAGAGTTAACGATTTAAACCATCTAGATCTTATCTGAACGATTTAAATCTGATTTTATATTTTGTATCAATTAAAATATTTATATATTACTTTTAAAAACTCAAATCAAAAGATCAGTAGGAAAACCGATTAATCATAGTTATGTTGACACAGTCACACACATCCATAGTTGTTCACTTCTCTCTTTCTAAATTACTACTCTCTCTCTTGTTCTTATCATAAGATCAAAAAATTTGAAACGTGTTGGTCCTTTTTACAAGAGCTCACTAAGGGCTATCTAAGCATTTAATTTAATGCATTTTACCATTTTACCCCTATTCAATTCTAATTTTTTTTTCTCATTTTTTTCCAATATTGCATTCTCTTTCATAATCCCTTTTATTATTACTCTATTTCTCTCTTACTTATCCCTTATCAATGAGGAAATAGTTGGGAAAAATTTATTTCTTATATAATTATTGTTTTTAACTAATTTTAACTAGTTTTTTCAAACCATTTAATTTAATTACTCCATTCGTTCCTAAATATAAGAGTTAATTAGGAAGGTGAATTTATTCCTAAATATAAGACATTTTTCTAATTTTTATCAATTTTCCCCCAAATTATCCCTACTAATACTCCTCAATGATAAACAAATAAGAGAGGTGGGATGTGAATAAAGATAAATGGTTAGGGTTCTTTTGTAATATCATGTGATTTTAATTAACTAAACTAACTTTTTTAATCTAATCAAATTAGGTAATTGAATCTTAGATTTAGGAAAGAGGGTAATAAACTCTTATAACAAGAACATGAGGTTGTAACATTTATTTTGCGCAGCTGTTTCAAGCTCAACGTACGAAACCAAATCACAAAGTCACAAAATATTGTATTTTCTACCCACTGAATCATTGAATTTATATCTTTATTATTACTATTATTTTTGGGCCAGAAGATTCATTGATGAACTTATATTATATTAAAAATATATACAAGGTTTTCAGTTTCGTCGGAGTGTGCTGCATGTTTGGATCTGCAACACTTCATGTGGTAGTTGCAGAGAAAGACCAGTTATTTCTCATGCACGCAACACAGATCTGAAATCTCAATAATGATATTAATTTGCTATACCATAAAAACTATGACCTTAACTATTTTTTGTTTGGGCCATGTAAAAAAAAAATCCTTGAATTATAATTATGACGCATTTGATGCATTCAAAGTCTGATCGGGCTTTTTTCTTTTTCCAGCATTATTGCACCCCATTGAAATTGATTTCTAATAATTCCCTTAAATAACTTACGAGATATCGGATGTGTATAATTAATACTTGCATATCAATGTCACTATAAATGTTCCTTTTATTTTTATTTTATGAGTTAATATAACTTTTGGTTCTTAAACTTTCAGTCAAATTTGGTTTTGCTCTCTAAACTTTAAAATTGGTGGTTTTTGTCTTTGAATTAGCAGTCAATTTTGGTCTTGGTCTCTGAACTTTAAAATCAATGGTTTTGATCCTTTAACATTTGGTTGATCAATTTTGGTTTTAGTCCTTAAACTTTAAATAAAAAATGAAAAATAGGAACCAATGGTCATAAAAGGCACAAAGTTTAGGGATCAAAACCACCAATATAAAGTTCATGACCAAAATCAAAATTGACTGAATGTTCAAGGACCTACCTACTTAAAAGTTCAGAGATCAAAACCAAAATTGACTGAAAGTTCAACGATAAAAATTGTATTAACCCTTATTTTTATTTTGTTACTGTGTGCTTTGCTTTATCAAGTCAAAATAAATGTCACTTTAATGGTTACTTTGTGTGCCACCATAATTTTGGTAAGGCCTTTCTTTCTTTCGTCGTGAGACATATTCTATATAAGTTATATGCACATCTAAAGATAACTTCAGTTAAATATTGAGACCCGTGAAGAGAGAGAATATCTCTCTTGGAACCCGCGCTAGGAACCCGTAACCTCCAGCAACCCAGACAACCCCACCTCTGCTACCCATTGTGGCGGAGGGAAACAACACTCATCTCCCACCCTTCCTGGTGGAGGTGGAGCGACTCTTATGCTCTATCTCCACCCCTCATTGACCATGGAAGAACGCACACTTCATGTGCAACTGAGAAAGAAAGAAGAAGCACCCCCTCCCAACGATGGGAGGTCCTCAAAGAAAGTAAAGATTAGAGAAGAAAATGTCCCACCTACAGGAATGGAAACAGATAAAGCTACTGATAACGTTGAAGACTGAGAAATACCAGATTAAAATGCGGATGAAAAGGTTATGGCTAACCCCATCCTGACTCCTATAAAAGCCTCGTCTTTCCGAGATATGCTAGTAAACAAAGGGATAACCCAAGAAGACAAGGAACTGGAGTTTGAGTTCGATGAGGACGATGTCACCTACTCCCTCAGCGAAGGCATCCCTTCGGTTAACTTCTCAGCAAGGATCTAAGATCTAATGAACAAAAGCATGAAATATGCTGTGATTGTAAAAGTTCTGGGGAGGAGGATAAGATACACCACTCTAAGAGACAGATTGCCGTATTTATGGCCCACCACTGGACTATATTGCCTTATTGACTGTGCGGGCGATTGCTTTATTGTAAAATTCATCAATACACAAGATTATCAATTGGCCTTACTCAATAGACCTTGGATGATATTTGGGCACTACTTATCAGTTCAGCCTTGGACAAATGATTTCTCCCCAATGGATCATTCGATCAACCAGGTCATAGGGTGGGTTGGCTTATCCATGCTCCCAATTAGGCACTACCACAAACAGGCGGTTCGAGCAATTGGCCAAATGCTAGGGAAGGTAGTTAAAATTAACTATAACACTGAGGCTGGGGAAAGGGGTTACTTTGCTAGAATTGCAGTAATCATTGATCTATCAAAGCCACTCATTTCGAAAGTGAAGGTCGATGACAGGATCATTTTTATAGAATATGAAGGTCTACCGACCATCTGTTTTGGGTGCGGCCTTTATGGACACCTTGCTGAAGTATGTCCCCCGCGACCAAACTCGGAATCCTCTGCCATTGACACTGGAGAGAAAACCCAGGAATCACCGACGGAAGATGCACGTGACAGAGAGAACTATGGGACTTGGATGCATGCTTCGACATGTGGCAGAAGGTATCATAGAGGAACAAGACAGGACACAGGCAATGGAAATCAAAATCATGTACGGTGGGCCAATAACAATTCATTTGACCTGCTAGCCAATGTTGAGGAAGAGTTGGTAGGCAGCTCCTCGGGCCCCCAACCCCTGACAACAACCACCAATGACACCCCCAAAGGCCAACCCTTTGAAAAAGCAGAAAGAACAAGGCAAAAGAAGGATTCAGAGAGAGTAAACCCCAGGCAACAACAAAGTTCAAAAACGCCTCTCAAGGACCACAACAAAAGAAATCAACCTACCCCTCAGAGTCAATATTCAGCACGTCAGCTTACAAAGTAACCCAAAGAAAAATCACGTTAGATGCCACTAGCCATAGCTTTGTGACTGTACCACATCCGAAGGAAGGGGTGAAAAAAATCAAGTGAGGTCCCAAGCATCACCCCAACAAAAGCTAAGAAGACCACTGGTCAAACGGGTAAGGAAAATTTTCAACTCAAAGGGCTAGATAAGAGGGGAGCTCATCAGGAGTGCAGATTGGGCCTAACGTCAAAATTAAAGGCGCCCCAGCAAGAAGTCGGGACCCACAAGAGTCCCATTAAATAGTTTGATTCGTGAGCTTTCCAAAGAAATGGACCTAGCCTACTACGAGAAACTCACTACTGAGATGGACACAGAAGGCTATGGCCCAAGCTTTTAACCCATCTCTTTTTCTATGTCTATTTTTGTTTGGAATTGTAAGAGGGCAAGTGCCCCCAAATTTCTACCTCTACTGAAGTCCTTCTTGCAGGAATTTCGACCTCATATTTTAGTGCTAGTTGAATCCAAAATATCTGGAGTCAAAGCAGATAGAATAATCAAGCAGATTGGCTATCCCAAATCTCATAGAGTTAAAGCTGTAGGATATTCTGAGGGAATTTGGCTTATGTGGAATAACTTAGTAGCAGTAGACATCGTACATAGTCACCACCAATTTATTCATGCCTCACTTTCATGGGAGGATGCTGGGAAATCAACTCTCTTCTCAGCCATATACGGAAGCCCAACCCTATCATTCAGAGAGCAGCTTTGGTATAACCTCTCGGCACTAAATATAAACCCTTCTATCCCATGGATCCTAGCTGGAGACTTCAATGCCACCTTATCTATTGAAGACCTTAAGGGAGGCAGGAGGCGTCAGGCCATAGGATGTAAATCCTTCATTAACTTTATTAACTCAAATCAACTTCCGGATCTTGGATTCTCTGGACTGAGATACACATGAAGACGTGGAACCCATCTTGCTCGTCTGGACCGAGCCATTACCAATGAAAGCTGGACCTCAAACTTCCCCAACTCATATGTCCAACACTTACCTAAAATGCAAAGTGACCATAGGCCTGTTATGGTCAACTTAGGCATCCAACAACCACGATTGGAACCTGTGCCCTTTAAATTTCTATCGGCTTAGCTCACCCATCCTGATTACAAAAGGCTAGTTCAAGAATCTTAGTCCACAACAAATAATTTGCTCGACAACATAAATAGCTTCCAAGTTGATGCCACGAGGTGAAACAGGGATACCTTTGGACATATTGGGAAGCAGAAACGACGATTAAGTGCTCGAATTGTAAGTATCCAGAAATCTTTAGAAGAGCACCCGACCCTACATCTATTATATTTGGAGCAGGAAGTTAAACTAGAATATGGAGATACATGTCTCCAAGAAGAAATGATGTGGCTCCAAAAATCACGTGAATACTGGATAAAATTTGGAGATCGCAACACAACTTTCTTCCACACTAAAGCAATTGCTAGGCGTAGGAGAAATCACATTCTAACCCTACAGGATGACTAGGGGGAATGTCAAACCGATCCAGACCTCTTGGAATATATGGCTTCCTCATTTTTTAAGGAGCTATAATCAGTGGACTCAGAACCCCTCCCCACCTATAACATACAAGGATGCTTCCTTGCCTTACCGAATGCTGCTGTCTCAAATTTGGGACAAGAAGTCACCTTTGAAGAAGCCCAGTCAGCAACTTTTGATATGGGACCCCTAAAAGGCCCGGGAGCTGATGGACTACCTGCTCTGTTGTTCCAAAATGAATGGGGCACAGTTGGGCCATCAATCGCTTTTATACAGGAAGCATTCAGGGATAAAGCCTTGCACCATACTTTTAACACCACCTTAATTACACTCATCCCAAAGACAAATCACCCCAAATGCCTCAAAGAGTTTCGCCCTATAAGCTTGTGTACAGTGGCATACAAGATTGTGAGCAAGATCATTGCAAACTGAATTAAGAAAGTGATGCCACACCTTATTCTACCCTACCAAACAAGCTTCATTGCTAGAAGAAATATAACAGATAACATCATTATAGCACAAGAAGTAATACACTCGATGAAGAAGAAGCAAGGCAAAGAAGGGTGGCTAGCAATTAAAGTAGACCTTGAGAAGGCTTTTGACAGACTGAGATAGGAATTCATAGAAGACACCTTAATAGATGTGGGCTTCCCCAGCAGCCTAGTCCAAATGATCATGGCATGCATCACAACACTATCTATGAGGGTCCTTTGGAATGGTAAGCCATCTGAGACATTTCGGCCATCTAGAGGGGTTCGTCAAGGAGACCCCATCAGCCCCTACAACTTTGTCCTATGCATGGAAAGGCTGTCTCAGGCAATTGAAGGGAAGTCACTAGTGGCAATTGACAACCTATCAAAATGGGAAATCAAGGAAGACTCTTGTCTCACCTGTTCTTTATAGATGACCTCATACTATTTGGTACAACCAAACCAGGCCAAATTAGCATCATCCATAGAGTGCTTAAAGATTTTTGCTCTGCCTCTGGTCACAAAATCAGCAAAGCAAAGACAAGAATTTATTTCTCCAAAAATGTTCCTACCAGTCAAGCATTAAGCATATGCCTTCATTTAGGATATCAAAAAACAACACAGCTGGGGAAATATTTAGGTGTGCCATTACTCCATAGCAGGGTATATCCTCGCACATATGACTACATAATTGATAGGCTGAATCAAAAACTAGCGGGGTGGAAAGCAAAATCCCTATCCCTTACTAGTCGTATTACCCTTGCAAAAAGTGCTCTTTCTACGGTCCCATACTACGCAATGCAAACATCTATGCTCCTTAGCACTTGATGGCACCAAATTGACAAAATGATACGGGATTTTGTTTGGGGGAGTGATCGGGAACATAGAAAAATCAGTCTCATGAAGTGGGAAGACATATGTCAACCAACCATCAATGGAGGGTGCGAGCTGAGACATATGGAGGAACATAACAAGGCATTTTTAGCCAAATTAGCCTACGACCTTGTAGCTAAACCGGAGGCTCTTTGGGTGCAGGTATTAAGAGGAAAATATGGTTGGGAAAATACTGCAAAATATGTTGGGAACATACCTGAAGGAGTATTGCCGCCACCTGGGAGGAAACAAAGCTGCACATTATCTGGAACCCAGGTGATGGAATGAGCACCAGCTTTTGCGGAGATAATTGGATCCATGAAATAGGTCCACTTAAGCTTCGTGCATATTCTAACCTCCTAGAATCATAAACTCAAAGGCCAATTAAAGCTTTCATTAGACGGGATGGGAGGTGGATCTACCAGTCATTCAAGCATCTTTTTCCTCTAGACATAGTACAGAAAATCAGTACTATTTAGCCACCACAAGAAACCGGGGAAGAAGCCTCCTGTTATTGGGGGCTCACAGCTTCGGGCACCTTCTCAGTCACGTCGGCGTATGTGGCCGAGAATGAACTTTACTGGAATGTGACAGACAAGAGAATGAATTGGATCTGGAAGTAGCCTGGATGTCAGCGAGTGAGAACTTTTCCATGGCTTGCTGTCAAACAGAAACTACTTACAAATGCTGAGAGGTGTCGGCGACACATGTCCCTTGAAGCATCATGCTCAGCCTGTCAACACCCTACTGAAGACGTTGATCACATCATGAGAAAATGCCCACTTACCATGCAGTGCTGGAGCCTTATGGGAGAAGATAAAGCCAGTGCACTTCACCTCCAGAATTCTGTTGTTGATTGGATGTTCCATAATTTAAATCCAATGAACAGCAGTCAAGTCTGGAGAATAAAGTTCGGCCTTCTATGTTGGAAATTATGGGAGCACCGTAACAAAAGAATTTTTCAAGATGAGACCACTAGTGCTGAATCTCTTGTTCATAATATTAATGTATTAACTGAGCATACAATCAGTATCAATAGAATTCTCACAGCTTTTTGATACTAGGCAATGCTAACTGAGCCCATTCCTTGATTTACATCTGATGTACATAATGATTCAGTAATATATATTTCCTTTCTATTAAAAAAAAAGATAACTTCAGTTATACTAGTCGTTACGAAAGCGTCTAGAGTCGTCCTCTATTTCTTCATATATGACAGTTTAGAGTAATTAGAATTTTGAACAAAGGTTTTAATATTACTCTTACAAAAAAAGTTTTAATATTAAATTGCTATTTCATTATATGTAAATAACACTAAATTAATATTTAAAAGGTGCATTGTGACAACTTTTTTCAGAAGAGTAAAAGCCTAAACGAGTTGTAATTCAGGGAATGTTTTGATTAGTGATGGCAAACACGATTTTTATTTCACCTAACTTTATTTTACAGACATAAGTTAGGATAAAAGTCAGATAGTGCAATGTGATTTATAGTTAAATTGATGGTAACAGAAGAAGCTTCCATTCAAACTGAAACATATTTGGATGATTATTTGAAAAAATATTCTAAGTGGAAAAAGACGTAAAATGACATAAATCTTATTGAATAATACATATATTTTAGGGAAAATGCCATGAAAAAACTGTCAAAATATGTTAAGAACAGCTGGATGCAACAAACTTAAAAAAGGACAGTTGGGTGACATGAACCTATCTAATATTTGGAGAGGGTGGGTCGTTTTAAAAAAATTAATTTTTGTTTAAGGGAATTTTGGATGATTCCATTAAATTTGGAAAAGAATAGATAGGCCCATATCACCCGACTGTCATTTTTTCAATCCGCTGCATCCAACTGTCTTTTACACATTTTGACAGTATTTTAGCGGTATTTTCCCTTTATCTTATATTTATATATTGTGATAATTGTAAGACAAAAAATGAAATAAGAAAAATGAAAGAGGTATTGTATTGTGTTATAGGAAAAAAAATTGAAAATACTAGGTAAATAATTAAAAATATTTGATGATTAAAAATTTACATAACCTAAAAAGTGTCATTAAATGTCTCTAACTGTAAAATGTCTTCACTACCTTCCCAATGGGATTTCACATTTTACATAAATTAAAATAAAAAGTTATTTAAAATATAAAAATGAAATTAAATCAAATCTGACAGTGTAAACTTGATCTAACAGTGTAAATTGATGATGAGATCAAGTTTCTCATCAAAATAATGAGCATGGAACGTGGATATATCCCTCCGGAATGTGGCTCAAATATGCTTATGTCTTACAGCTCCTTTTGCCCTAAAAGCCGTTCAGCAGAAATCTGTTCCAAACGATGGTTAAAAGGCAGTGACTGCACGTTTGCTCCCCATAACACTATGCCAAACTTGCCCTTAATTAATTTTAACTTAGAGGTTGATAAACTTGGACATTGCGCTGTATGTAATAACTTTATTTTGTTCATCTTTCGCTCAATGGAAGGACACACGGCACCTACTACTTTCATACAAGGCTAAATTCAAAATAATCTTACATTACTTAAGAAAGACATGGGGAGGTGTTTATTTGGTGTTAATTGGGTCAAACAACATCTACTATAAGGCAACTTTAATATCATAAAGAGACATAATGCGAACATTCTTTAAAAAAAGGGTAAAGGTGCTAATTTAGTACTCTACTATTATGAAAATTGCTGACAACATAAAAAACAATTTCAAATAGCAGATGCGTTACTCATAAATTAAATTCATAGTTTTATTAGTAACGCCGTTAATTGGTCCAAACTTTAATATCTACTATAAAGAGACATAGTTCGAACATTCTTTAATATAATAAGGCAACGTTAATTGGTCCAAACAACATCTACTATAAGGCAACTTTAATATCATAAAGAGACATAGTTCGAACATTCTTTAAAAAAAATGGTAAATGTGCTGATTTAATACTCTACTATTATGAAAATTGCTGACAGCATAGAAAACAATTTCGAATAGCAGATGCGGTACTCATCAATTAAATTCATAGTTTTATTATTAACGCCGTTAATTGGTCCAAACTTCCTTTAGAATTGGCTGACGTGGCATTTTTTTCCCTTGTGATGTGGCATGGACATGTGGCATTTTTATTATTTTTTATTTTTTCATTTTTCATTTTTTATAATTTTTTTAACAACAAACAGATAGGGCCTTTGGCCCCCAAACCCAGATTCCCCCCGGTGTCCGGCGCCTTTTTCTGAGTCAATGTCCTTCTCAACTGGACTCGGTAACCCGGATTTATTTTTTTATAACAACAGACAGATAGGGTTTTTGGCCCCCCAAACCCGGATTCCCCCCGGTATCCAGCACCTTTTTTTGAGTCATTGGCTTTCTCAACTGGACCAGATAGCATATATAACCCCACTTCGAATTAGTCGGTTGCCCCCGTTTACTTAGTCCAAAAATAAAAAAATAAGCCCGGGTTACCTGGTCCAGTTGAGAAGGTCAGGGACTCAGAAAAAGGCGCCGGATACAGGGGGAATCCGGTTTTGGGGGCCAAAGGCCCTATCTGCCTGTTGTTAAAAAAATAAAAAATGAAAAAATAAAAAATAATAATAATAAAAAAAGAAAAAATGCCACATATCCATGTCACATCACAAGGGCAAAAAAAAATTCTACATCAGCCAATTCTAACGGAAGTTTGGATCAATTAACGGCGTTACTAATCAAGCTACGAATTTAATTGATGAGTATCGCATCTGCTACTCAAAATTGTTTTTTATACTGGCAGCAATTTTCATAATAGTAGAGTACTAAATTAGCATCTTTACCAAAAAAAAGACAATGCAAATTCCGAAATTATCGTTTCAGACATCTAGGCTTCAAAACAAAACAAATCCATAATAGGAAGACCGTCAAGAATCAGGATGCAAATCATCATATAATCAAGATAACTAGTCAAGTTTACAAAATAATAATGGAGAAAATTCAGGAACAGGTCTTGGTCAATGTTTGGTACAAGGGGAGGGGAGGGAAAATTTTTCGAAGTTGGATTTTAGAAAATTAGAGAAGTGAGGTTAAAATTTTAATTAATTTTTGTTGATCTTTTATCTTAGATATTATCTATGTTAAAAGTTTATATCCCCACTTCCTCAATTTTTTTAAGTCGTCCAACCCACAAATTTTTTCCCTCCCCTCCCCAGCCTCTAAATCCCTCCTACCACGGTGTAAATTGGGTCAAACGACATTAACTATGAGACAACTTTAATATCATACATAAAGTAAGTTATAATTGCAGTATGCATTTGTTAAAAACGTGGCAAAGGATACTATTTTCCGGTGTTTAACATATAAGATCTACAAAAATAATTTATAGATATTAAAAAATTAGATAAGTTAATTATTTATAATAAATGTGTGATATTATAATATTTTTTTATAAAACCCCTTACCACACGCAATATAATATAATCACTATGGATATTTAAGGGAAAATTATAAATGTAAGTAATAGAGTGGATTAGAATCTTATATTAATAATAACTTAAACTAGCATCTTATGCTGCTCCTGAAAGAAGGTAAGGTAGTATTAATTAGTTTGAAAAGGTATGCTATCAGTTTGCATGTGAGGGTGTGTATGAAAGTCTTGCATTGATAAACAGTATTGTGAATGACATTAATGCCTCGTTTAATTCAGTGGAACTGTGTTTAGAGAAATGGAAGTGAAAATGAAATTAAAGTTTTTGTGTGTTAGGTGGGTTGGAACTCACTTCTATGTGGAAGTCACTTCCATAAAAAATGATGGAAGTGAGTTCCTTGACCCCCATGGGTCCCATAGAAGTGGGTCTCTGACCATTTTGCCCCTCCAGCCACCCTACCCAGACAACTTCACAAACCTGCAAAATAACTCACTTCGAACTGCATCTTTGGCCGCCGTCGAAGCAAGACCTCGTTCACATGTCCTCTATTATTGATTTTCACCGTCAAGCGTTAACCGCAAGTGCACGGATCGCAAGTAGTACAAAATATCGTTCCCACGGGGATTTGGACTAAAATCTTGACCAAACAAAAGGTTAAGTGATTTCAATCAAGTTGAACTAGAAAATGTTTTTGGGTTGTATAAAGAAATGTTGAAAATATATTTCTAAAAACTAGAAAGTGATAAAAACAATGGTTCTTTTGACTTAAAGGATTAAATGGGGTCTAGGATTATTTATCCCCTTTGCATTTCATAAGACATGAAGAACTCCCTCTCAAATGGTATTTCTGTGAATATATGTGTTTCTCTAGGGTTCATATGCACTTAACTAAGCTCTCTCAAGTCAAAATCAAGTTTATCTTTTCATTAAAATGCACAATTTCTTGCTACAAATAATGAAAATCCCCTTTGAAAGCAAACCCTAATGTGACAATGCAAGGTTAGCAAAGACATCTCTATTTTACCAACAAACTTTCCATTTATCTTGTAAATTTCAAGTCAAGCATGATTTTAACCAAGTTCTACACATGGATTAGCTCTCTCAAGTCAAACCCACATGAACAAATCAAACTAAATGGTTGCCAAACACTTAGAAGCATGAAGAAAGGGATAAAATCAACACATATATATCATTTACTACCAAAAGAGAGGAAGAATAAAGTCTTAATCCATACAAAGGTTCAAAATAATCCTAGAATAGAAGTTTAGCCACTCATGGAGTGAAAACAACAAATCTGGAACATATATACAACCATGGTAGAAATTTCAGTGAAGAAAGAGAGAAAAACAAGAAAAACCAAGGGAAATGAGGTTGAATCTCTTCAAATCTTGGATCTCCACTTGAATCTCCTTGCAAATCCTCAAGCCCTAGCTCCCAAGAGGTTCCCAAAGAAAGCCCAAGTCAAAAGAATCTGTTTGGGTGTGAGTTGGAGCTGTTTTATAACCTAATTTTCGCAGCTTTTCTATCCACTGTGCAGTCTGTCAGCAGTCTTGGCCGCGGCCAAGAATTTTGCCTGCACTGGTTGGCCGCGGCCAATAACTCTCTGCCTGGAATTTCTTCAGGATTTGGCTGTGGCCAGGAATTTTGCATATGCTTTTGGCTGTGGCCAATAACTTTCTGCCTACTACTTTTTCAGCTTTCTTGGTTGCTTTGAATAATCTTTTCCACTTCTTGCTCCTTGATTTTAGCTTCAAATACAACTTAAATGTAGCTTAATTGATTGGCTTCACCCACCTAACAAGCAATCAAATCTACAAAAGCCAAAGTTGATAAAAAGAGGGTAACATATTCACATTTAAATCAAGAATTCAATGACTTTAACCCAAATATCAACTTGACACATTTTCCTATCATATCTACATCAAAATACGTACAATTCCACTCAAAAAGTGTATGAACTATAGGAAAATGTGCTAAAATGGCATGAATTTCAAGAGGTTAACAATTGAGAAAATATTCCAAAAAAGAAATTGGTATGTGCAGAAAGGAGTTCAATTGAGAGCCCAGAAAATCAAATCGCCAAAACGAAAAAGGAATGCAAACACTCAAACTGATAAATGAAAATAAAAAGGAAATATACTAAATAAGCATGAAATGGAGACAAAATCTGAATATCAAGTGTAAAATTCAATAGACGGTGATCCAGTGGTGGGCGATGTCAGCATCGCGAGAGACGAAGACGGTGATAACATCGTGAGTGAAGAAGGAGACACCATGAATCAGTTCTTGGGAACGATGATGATGTTGATGAAACTGGGATGAAGATAATGATTAGTAAGTGGCATTTTGGTATTTTACTTTTGAAAATAAATTTATAAATTAAAAATAATACTCCACTTCCATAGGATACCAAACAAACTTTTAACCCCACTTCTACCTCTACATCTACTTCCATTTCCACTTCCACTTCCATGAAAACCTCTACCATTGTATCAAACAGGCCATAAGATTAATTCCTACGTAGAGAAGATAAGTCACTATACAAGGAAGCTAATGCCTGTATGGATATGATGTCTAATTTTTCTCATATAGCATCGGGACAGATTTTATTATATAAAGACCCTCCTCAAACTGCGAAAATTTGATCTGAGAAAAGAGGTATTATCGATTTAATATAATGAAATTTTGGGAATGATGATGCAATGTTTTTTGCATTTTTTGATTTCATTTTCTTTTATAGTTAAGGATTCCGTATCGATATAAAAATTTGACTTTTTGTATTTGGGCGCCATTACTTAAAAATAAGTTGATTAAGTTAAACATTTAGGATCTGTTTGGTATGGTGAAAATTTTGTAATGGAAAAGGAAAATATAGATTTTCCATTGTGGTAAATGTTGAGGTGCCATATTTTCCAACAAAAAAAAATTCACGAAGAAAAATATTCTTTTAATATGAAATGGGAAGGTGGCTTCTTACCTTTGCATGTCCATATATATATACCTTTGCATCATGGATTGTGCTTCGTCTTTGTTGAACCTAAATCCAAAGGGATTGGAAAGTAAGATTCAGATTTGCGATAACAGTGGTGGCTATGCCATATCTTGAAGGAGGAGGATCACCGTCATGGCAGAAGGTAATCTCTGCCGTGGATGAATGGAGATGAAGGAGGTGGCAGTGGAAGGGGGAGGGGATGAGGAAGAGATGTTTGTTCATTGGTAAAATAGGAATTTGATAGATATTATAGGGACAATTTGGTCAAATAAATATTCATTCTCAGAATTGATTTTGCAATAACAAGAGGTGGGGTGTGGTATTGTGCAATCCCTTATATGTGGTCTTGTACAATATAATCCCAAGTACTTTGCTGGTACTAGCTATTTATAGGGTAGAGATGAAATGTTTCATTTGGTCATATTTATAAGCTATATCATTAAACTTTTCATATGAATAAACAAATTTACATTTCATTTATTATATGTTGACTTTGTTTTTATGTGGTGTAGTCGATATTAAATAGGGGTAAATGTGATTTAAGGTTTTTCTTTATCTATGCGAAATATGCTAAAAATGACTTATAAATAGGATCAAAAGAATACTTCAGACCAATGCCAGTCCTACCCTCCAAATGCATTGTACTCCCTTCGTCCCTTATTATACTCATCTGGTCCTATTTATAGGGTAGAGAGAGAAGGTTTTATTTGGTCCTATATATAAGTCACATCATTAAATATTTAGTGTGAATGTACAAGTTTACCCTTCATTTATTATGTGTTGACTTTATTTTCATGTGGCAAAGTGGATATTAAATACGGGTTAAGTTGTAAATTTGTTAGACTTTAGTGGAAAGTTAATGAGTTTTAAAGCTTTCTTTGGTTTGTGTGAAATATACTGGAAATGACTTATAAATAGGACCAGAGGAGTAAGAGTTAAGAAGGTAAAATCACACAGGTTAAGGAAGTGGTTGAGAGAAATAAATATATGTCTGAAATAATTTTGTTTTCTCAAGTTTACCCTTATTTATAATTGAGTATATGAGAGAGAGATATATACCACTCCGTTCCTTATTATAAGTCCACCCTAACTACTTCTCACATACCAAGGAGTGGAAGTTATAGCATTAAATATATCCTATTTTTCCAACTTTACCCTTATTTAAGAATAGGTGTTAAAATAATATTTTATACATTATAACAATGCTATCTCATCTTTCCTATTTCCAACATATAGGAGTAAATTAGTCATAATAGTATTAATTGATCCTAAAATGGACTTATATTTTGGAACAAAAAATTTGTGATAGTTGAACTTATAATAAGGAACGGAGTGGTATGTGATAATAGTGTTATAAATGAGTATGAAAGAGAATGTGAATAAAAGAATAAAGATGGATAAAATAAAAAAAATCTTATTAAATACTTTGATAAATTTAACCAGACTTCTATAAAAAAGAACAAAATCATTCAAATCTTCGGTTTTTATACACGGATGGACGATAGGAGTACCAAAGAGGGCTATATTAATTGAGTTGACGAGTTCTAACAATGAATCTAGCCGTATGGCAGGATGATCTATAACAAGGCAACACGATAGCTAAACAAGAGATGAGAGAGATTGTTTTTAGATAAAGTATGCTTACGGATAAAATGGTCTTTCTGTTGTATATTAATTTTGAATAATCATTGAGAAAAAACTCGTTGCACCTTCTCAAAGAACAAAACAAGCACTATCATTGTTTTCTTTTAAGAAAAGGCAAAATGATTTATATTCAATGATTAATTAATGTACAAAGTACTCCCTCCGCTCCTAAATATAAGATCACTTTAACTTTTTTTGTTGAAGTTAAGGAAGCAAATTAGATCACTAAATTACAACATATGTCACATATAACTAGATTATAGATTAGTTCATAAGTAGAATAAATTAATTTTGAGAAAAAAAAAAGATAACTATAGATAATTTAAAGTGGTTAATTTTGTATCCTTAATTTCTCCAAAAAAATCAAAGTGATCTTATAATTAGGACCGGAAGGAGTAAGTTATAGGTAAAAAATATAAATTAAATTGCATTTTTACATTGTTCTGCATTGCAGGAGTATAATGGGATTAAACCAACCAAGCCCTTCATTTTCTTCCCGAAACCCAATTGTTAAACTTAATTAAAATATCCTTTTTCTTTATTTTTAAACAAATCAACCCTTACTAATCCAAGCCATCTTTAAACTTATATATTATTTTAATAAAGCCAAGCTAAAGGTGGCTTCAAGAATCGGAGCAATATTCACATATATATAGAGAGATGGCAATATATATATATAGAGAGAGAGATCGAGGCTTTCCCTTTTCTTCCCAAACATTGAAGATAGATAATTAATTATAGTATTTTCTCTCATTACACCCTCATCATCGTCACCAACGTTAATTTAGGTGGTGAAGAAAAAACATGCCCATTCAAAGACCAACTATATCTTTAATTTACAAGTATTATTATTATACACATATCAATATCACGTTGTTGGCAGTAACATTTTTTTTGCTCTCTGAAACATATCCAATCATATAAAGAGAACACAGCTCGACAATTCAATTCATAGATTTATTATGCAAGTGTGTGGGTCCTTTCTTAAAAGAGGTCAATCATCTTCCTTTCAGGACCACCTACAATGCATTACTACTCAGTTTATGTTATTTCTCTCTGTCGTTATTGCTATACTACGTTGTATTCTCATTTAATTTCGGCCTGATTTTAATTTACATTCCTTAATTTACTCCCGAAGATTCGCTAACTCTTACACATGACTTCGGATTTGAATTTTACACGAATTAAAAGGAAAAATATAAACTTGGATAATTGATATTGCTGCTAGTATTAAAGGTACCTTTCCGAGAATGAACAAACCCAATCTCTAATGACAAAATTAGTACGCGATAACAAATCTTTGAAAGTGACACAAACCAAGCCTCATTTAACCAAACAATAAATAAAGTAATATTCAGCTATCCCATAAGTCATGAAATAGTGAAATTTCCCCTTCTTAATCTGCAAACTAAGGAAAATAAAATGCCCCAAACATATCAATAAATCAATGGCCATACCCACTTCAATTCCAAACAGGATTTTGGATTGGTGATCCCACTTGAACTCAACGTCCTTCATTTTACTGTCCTGGTTTATCTTTTCACTAAGATTTTTTTTGGGATACATTTTTAATTTTATCCTAAGTTGGAAAAAGAAGAAAAAAATAGAGAAATGACAATGATTTGGAAATGTAGGGATTGAAAGAAATTTTTAATAGAAGTAAGCTTGAAAAATTTTATTATTTAGTTTTGAAATGGACTTATAATAAAGACACGGTTAAATCAAGATGTCAAAGTGTTATATCATACTCAATAAACACTACTCATAGAATGTAGCTTATATTTTACTAAAGGAAGTAAATCACTTTCAACTACCTCATTCATTAGTATCAAATAAAAGAAGTTGACTTACTAGACAGACATGTCTTAAATTTGAATTTTTTTTTTCAGCTTTACTGAATTAAAATAGGTCTCATTCATCTTTTCTTTCTAAATAAATATCCAATCATACTCCCTTAATCCCTAATTATAAGTTTCAAATAACTAATTTGTGTTTATCAAGAAAACTACTTAAGTTAGTTAAAAGCAATAATTATATAAGGAATCTAATTTATTTTCCAACTTTACTCTTATTATTAAAGATGAAAGAGAATATCAAATAAGAGATAATAAAGATGAAAGGGAATGTATGTAGAAAAGATGAACAAGTGGTAAAATTAGAAAAAATACAATAAATGTTTAGCCAACCCCGAAATGAAGCTTGTATTTTGGAACAAACCCATTCACAAATATAAAACTTATAATTATGGACGGAGGGAGTACCATCTTACAGGTAAATTTGAAAAGTGGTTACTAATACAAACTCATTAGCTACCTTGTTGGAGGATCAATGACTTTTTTTTAGAATGCAGCTTTTATTTTGAATAGGTGGAAGTAACTTAATCATTTAAATGGATTTTTTCTAATCGAACGGCTAAGAAATGCAATGATTAGATGGAGGAATTTTACTATATTCACCACCCCAACATCTAAACAGTAACCCCCTCCCACGACTTTTTTTACCAAGTGAGGCCACCAATCAAAAATTCCAACGGCCCAGATCATTTTGACTAATTTCGTCATTTTTTCGCGCTTCAACGTCTCCAAGTCAAAATAATTTTCCCTCACTCCCGCGAACAAAGCAGAAAAATGAAACCCCCACGCCAACCGAAAGACGCGTGAACAACACGCGTCCTGGGTTATTAATGAAGGGGGCAGGAATCCAGGAGGCGCGTGGACACGGAGGAAGAGGTCACGTGGTGGTGGGGAAACGAGAAGGTTTTTTTTTTTTTTTTTTGGACTGGAAAACGAGAAGGTTTGACTTTGCCTAAAGGAAAACGCACGGAATACCAATGAGAGATTGACACGTGTCATGAAACGGCCAACGTATGAGAGGAGTATTTACTATATTCCAGTAAATTAAATTAAACCCCATTTATTACAAAAGAGTGAGAGCAATAGTGAGATTCATAGAATATGGAAGATCAAGAGAACTGAAAAAGAGAGAGAAGAAGAAGCAAGCAAGCAAGAAAATAATTCCTTTTTCTCATCAAAAGCCTTTCCATTTAGCCGGTGGTCTTCCTCCTCATGCTCGTTGTTGTGGAATAATAGGGTTGGTGATTATTCTCTCTCTTTCTTTTCCTACTAGTTTTGAGGATTCTTCCTTGTATCTACATATATATTTTGTCTAGATCTCTTTTTCTGTTGTGGAAATGGACAAGGAAGTAATGTTTTTTTTTTTTTTTTTTTTTGCTTTGGTAGGATAAGTGTCATCAAAAAAGGAGAAGAAGAAGGAGAAAGAAAGTGTGAAGAAGAATGTATGGGGATTGTCAAGTGATGTCAAGTATGGGAGGTAACGTGGTGGTGAACTCAGAAACGCTCTTCTCTTCCTCAATCCAAAACTCCAACTTCAACTTCATACCCACCATACCTTTTCATCAACCTTTCCAACCTCCTCCCTTGGTTAGTGATTATCTCTCTCTCTCTCTCTCCTCACTTTCATTATATCTTACTTTCTTCATAATAACTTAGTGTATATATATGCATGATGATTCTGTTTGTTTGTTGCAAACAAACGCAGAAAGAAGAAGAGGGAGCTATGATAATGAGAGGGAAGGAAGAGATGATGATGGAAAGTGGGTCAGGAAGTGAACAAGCTGATCAAGAAAAATCTGGGAATGAACAAGAAAGTGAACAGCCAACAGCCAACAAGAAGAAACGTTACCATAGGCATACGGCTCGTCAGATCCAAGAAATGGAAGCGTAATGTCTCGATATCATTTTATTTATCTTTTTCTTAATACTACAAAATAAACAAAAAAGCCAATTTTTTTCCCAAAAATGTGTGATTATTTATTTTAATTTTCTTCAGTTTGTTCAAGGAATGTCCACATCCAGATGACAAGCAAAGGATGAAGCTGAGCCAAGAGCTGGGGTTAAAGCCACGCCAAGTGAAGTTCTGGTTCCAAAATCGTCGAACTCAGATGAAGGTACTATAACCACACTTGTTAGGCTGATCATCAACTTAATAATTATATTATTTATCAGAATAAAAAAATATTAATAAATGATAATGATAATGATAATAACATGTAGTAAAACCCTAATATGCTGTACTAGCAAGCAGCAGCTTCATTTAACAGGGAAGGCAGGGGCACATTTCCCTATGTTGAAACCGCGTTATTTGCTTTTGGGTTTTTGCATTAAAAACTCATTGTAAGCCCTAAAGGACCATACACAGAAGAGAGAGTGTGATAGAGAGAATTGAAGAAGGAGAAGAAGAAGGAAGAAAGAAACAAGTGTCTCATCATTAAGTTCATGGCTGGGTCATTTTGCTTTGCAGCTTTTGTGGCATCTTCTTCTCTCCCTTCTCCAACTATCGTCTCTTCACTATACAGTCTGTATTCCATTAATGTCCTCATTTATACCCTACCTGTCACATTTCCCCCCCTCCCCCCTCCCATTTATTGCCCTTATATCATTACCGTTTTAGGGTTCCAATATTCAAAATTAAATAAATAATAAAAAAAATGTCTTCGTTTTCCCATTATCTTCTGGTCAGCGAGAGTGAGAGTCCATTATCACTATAAACTTAGTGTAACATAAAACGCTTAAGGAAAAAACGTTACTTTGACTTCGATAAATGGTGATTATTTTACTTTTTTTTTTTTTTTATTGATAGGCTCAACAAGATAGAGCAGATAATGTGATACTGAGGGCAGAAAATGAGAACTTGAAGAATGAGAATTATCGTCTACAAGCAGCATTGCGTAATGTGATGTGTCCCAATTGTGGGGGTCCAGCTATGATGGGTGCTGATTTGGGCATGGATGACCATCAACTTCGCCTTGAAAATGCTCGCCTCAGAGAAGAGGTTCCTTATTCTTGTTCCTAAAGTTGCCTCATTCCTCTATATTCTTTTTGAAACTTGCAATGTGAAGGCTCATTAGGACTTTAATTTGAATCCCCTATTTTACTATATATCCCTCAATATGAAAGATGTAAAAGTAAAAATTAAGCCTCTCCACACAAAAGTGAAGGCAATTATTCGACTTGCAATGCATCTTGTCCTTATAATCTCATATAAATTTTAATTTGAATATTTGGATTAATATCAAACAAAATTTATGTCTTTGTTTTTTGAAAAAAGAAAGGAAGAAAACACCATTATCTAACTAAAAGTTTGGATTTTTATGGAAATAGACACTTGAAAGCAGATCGATTTAATCTAAATGAAGTTATTTTTAACCATCTTTTTATTTCCTTCCTTTAGAGTCCTACCTACATTTTCCTCTCTCAATCCTAAATTAAAATATCTTCAAATGAATCAAATTCTCTTACTTGGAGAGAAGCCTGCTGTGTTCCTGAGATCTCCAATTAATTATATCATCATTTCCCAATTAAAAATTCAAAAACTAATTTCACACTGTACATTAATATTTTGCAGCTAGAACGAGTGTGTTGTCTCACATCAAGATACGCAGGAGGGCGTGCAATGCAAACAATGGCTTCACCACCACCACCACATCATCAATCCCTATTAGCCCCTTCATTGGATTTGGACATGAACATATACTCAAGGCACTTCACTAGTGATCATACTTCTGAGATGATTCCTTTCCCAATGTTGCCTCCTTCTTCTTCAGATCATACTTCTCCATTCCCAGATGGTACTAGTGGCCTCTTATTGATGGAAGAAGATAAGTCTCTTGCTTTGGAGCTCTCCGTGTCGTCCATGGATGAACTAGTTAAACTTTGTCAGGCGAATGAGCCGCTTTGGATAAGAAATAATGAGAATGAGAGGGAGATTCTGAATTTTGAGGAGCATGCTAGGCTCTTTCATTGGCCTCTCAACCTTAAGAACCATTCTACTGAACTTAGGAGAGAAGCTAGCCGTGACACTGCTGTGGTTATAATGAATAGTGTCACTCTTGTTGATGCCTTCCTTGATGCTGTAAGTGATTTTCTGTCTATCTTTTATGTGATGAACAAGGTTAATTTGTTGTCCTTTCACTATATGGTTATCAGTCTCATATTAGGAAGCCGAAAAGATAGGTAAAGTTTATATTTTTAAGGGTGTTAGTCTTTTGCTTTAGACTTGTATTTGTAACAATATTAGTGCTTTGTTTAAGAAGCTGATGTTCTCCCTCACTTAGAAGGCTAGTTTTTTTGGAATGGACTCTACTTGTGCTATCGATCGTAACATATGCATTCATGTTTATGCTAATTAATGTTTCACCTTTGGCCCTCAATATATATTGGGATTTCAGATGAAGTGGATGGAATTGTTCCCTACCATTGTTTCTAGGGCAAAAACTGTACAAGTTATATCATCAGGTGCTTCTGGTCATGCGAGTGGGTCTCTTCAGCTGGTAATAATAATATTATCCAGAACCATAGCTTCAAGTTTAAAAACAAAGTTCCAGTAATTAATCCTGGTAATTAAATGTTTAATTTGTTGGGAAATTGGTTGGTTTGGTTGTAGATGTATGCAGAATTACAAGTGATATCTCCACTGGTGCCGACTCGTGAGACTCACTTTCTTCGTTACTGCCAACAAAATGCCGAGGAGGGAACGTGGGCCATTGTTGATTTTCCTATTGATAGCTTCCAAGAAAGTTTTCACCATTCTTATCCCAGATATTGCAGAAGACCCTCTGGCTGTATTATCCAAGACATGCCAAATGGCTACTCAAGGGTTAGAAGCTCTTTAATTGTACTTGCCAAAACATGAATACATATGCTTTTCTTTCCCATCAACTTCCAAGTGTAAGAATTCCATGTCTTGTGCCTAATGGCATGTATGCTCCTTCTAATTGGGAGGTTGTAGGTTTAATCCCGTTCACAATCTCATGTCGCTAGCTAGTGCTACATATCTGCCCACTTTTAACTCAAAAAAATAAAAAAGTTCATGTGTCTTGTTAATGGTGTGCATAGGTAACGTGGGTGGAACATGCGGAAGTGGAAGAGAAACCAGTGCATCAGATATTCAGTGACTATGTGTACAGTGGAATGGCTTTTGGAGCACAGCGTTGGTTAGGGGTTTTGCAGAGACAATGTGAGAGAGTTGCCAGCCTCATGGCCAGGAATATCTCTGACCTTGGAGGTTCTTCTTCTTCTTCTTCACTAACTCCTAATCATTTCCTTCCTGCAATATATATAGTACTTTCTAATATCTTTAATCTAAGATGAAGTTGATTTTTTTGGGAGGTTAAAAAAGTATAATAAATTACTTTAAAGTATTTATATTTATAATTTTTTTTCTACAAAACTAATTAACTTGACATACAAACTGATATATAATCTAATAACATGTATCATATGTTATAATTAACTAGTCTATTTTACTTCATTAATCTAAAAAAAAAATCAACTTAATTTTATATTAAGGACAGGAGTATATGAAGAGTATATGAATATCCATGCACGTATATGTGTGTATAT
Organism: Mimosa bimucronata; assembly: GCA_037074515.1. Lineage (NCBI taxonomy): Eukaryota > Viridiplantae > Streptophyta > Magnoliopsida > Fabales > Fabaceae > Mimosa > Mimosa bimucronata. Next base: position 26,047,548 of record CM073447.1, read on the forward strand.
ATATGACATGTGTGTTTGCTGTGTATGAAATTGCCTCATTGCAGTGATACCTTCACCTGAAGCAAGAAAGAACTTGATGAAACTGGCACAGAGAATGATAAGAACGTTCAGCCTGAACATGAGCACCTCCAGTGGCCAATCATGGACGGCCTTATCTGATTCTGCTGAAGACACTGTTAGGATTACGACAAGGAAGGTTACTAACCCAGGCCAACCAAATGGAGTCATACTCAGTGCAGTCTCCACCACCTGGCTTCCTTATTCTCACTCCAAGGTCTTCGACCTCCTCAAGGACGAACGTCGCAGATCTCAGGTGATGAGCACCATAGACTTGTCGTTTCCTGACTTATCATTATGTATTATTCACTTATTATTGTGAGACTTTTATGTGATTACATTATTTCTTTGTTAAGACCTGATAGATAGCGATGTTCCCTTACCGAATGTTATTAAACTCTAAACTATGTACACTATTATTTTGTTTTGTTAGCAGTTGGATTTTCTCTCCAATGGGAACTCTTTGCATGAGGTGGCTCACATTGCAAATGGCTCACATCCAGGAAATTGCATCTCCCTTTTGCGCATTAATGTAAGCTCATCATATACATCCTCAAACCCTACTCTTTTCCATTACCCAAACCATTTAAGTGGTCTTCGCAACAATGAGTACCAATAGCTTATCACCACTGCTAACACAATCTAAAATAGTAATTTTAAGACTCATAGTCCACTTTTAATGGCACACATCATTGCGATAAGCACTCAAACTAATAGGACTTCCCTTAGAAGTATACACATATATACCTGCAATCACTTCTATGATTAGTCCATGTGTGACTCTTATATTCTAATATACATGTGAAATAGGTGGCAAGCAACTCATCACAAAATGTAGAGCTAGTGTTGCAAGAGAGCTGCACCGATCAGTCAGGGAGCCTTGTGGTGTACGCAACCATTGATGTGGAGTCCATCCAGCTCGCCATGTCCGGCGAGGACCCTTCCTCCATATCCCTTCTTCCTCAAGGCTTCTTCATTGTTCCTTCATCAACAACAACAACAACATCAACCACCTCTGATCCAACTGAATCCGCAGGAGGAGAAGGAGGAGCACCGCCACCTACACCATCACCACATTCTTGTCTTCTAACTGTGGGGCTTCAAGTTCTGGCGAGTACAATCCCTTCTGCTAAACTCAACCTCTCCAGTGTAACAGCCATTAACAACCATCTCTGCAACACTCTCCACCAAATAGAAGCTGCTCTTTGCAATGACAATAATGCCCCTACAAATTATGTCCTCGAACCCACCACTACCACCACCACTTCTACCCCTAAGCAGTAACTAATTGTGAGCCTTATTATCTTCATGAACATATCCGGTCTAAGGCAGTAACAACGGAAAATGACCCTAGTAGGTATTATATAGACCGAATCGTCAGAGTTTTAAGAATTTAGTGTGTGTGAATTAGGGTGTAATTAGGAAAATTAAGGTGTGAATGGATTTGTGTGTGTGTGGAAGCTAAGGTTAAGTATATTAGAGAGGGACAGAGGGAGTCAAGAGCGCACCAGATATATAGATTAGTATAGTACCCTTGTCTCTTTGGTTTAATATGATAATAATTAATTAATTAGGCCTTTTTGTGTGGGGCTAATTAATTATTATTATTATTAATTATTAGACCAAAGTGTGAGGGTGGTGGTTCGGGTATTGACTTCTGCTTCTATGTCTCAGCCTCTCTACGACGTCATCGAGGTCTCAATGTTTTCCCATGTTTTCTCGTATTCAGTTTGGTTCTCATCACTTTGTTCATGTTTAATTTCTCTCTTTATTTTTACCTTTTTTTATATGTGGACTTGGTGTTACCATGCATGCTATAGCTTTGTTTCATATTGCTTCATCTCTTAATTATAGCCCTCTAATTGTAGTCTTTTTGTAGTCATGGGGATTTCAACTTTTCAAGCACTTGTGTTTTCCTTTACATATCTAACTAGCTATGTGGCATTCTCCATTTCGTACCAATCTTCTATATAATCTATATCTCTTTAAATCATATACCACGTTCCTCCTATCCTTTTCTTAAGTTTGAGCTTGGAAAAAAAATTGTTCCTTAAAAAAAATCTACCTGGCAAGGACCCCTCCTTTTCTTTATGGTCTTCTTCTCTTTCTCTTCCATAACTCTAACCATCTATAAAATCTAATGGCTGAAAAGAAAAGAGAGGAAATAATGAAGAAATAATGTAGGCGAGAATCCAGAAGATGGGAAAGAGAGTAGGAGTGATTTATGGTACCACATTTTGTATTTTTTTAACCATCAAATTTTATTGATGGTTAGGATTAGGGAACATGAGAAGAGAGCCATAAAAAAGAGGAGGAGTTCAATGCCAAATCCACCCAAAGAATAATTAATGAATGTTATAATTTTGTCCATATTAATAAATGTAGAGAAAGACGAAAGATGTGAAGTAAAATATAGAGTATTTTTTTAATACTCGTTCATAGTTGATGGTAAAGAAGAAAAGATGTTATTGATTTAGACATTTTAAATGAGTTAAGTAATTTTTTTTCTGGTATGCGAGAATTAAGGTGAATTGTACTTATAAAAATTACCAAAGTTATACTTCTTCTATATCTTTTTATAAGCTTCAATGGTGATTTTTATAATATATAAACCTTGGATACTTATGAATCTTTAATACATTTTTTAATTTTCCCTTTAATTAAATAATTATATGTGTGTGTATATATGTATGTATATATCATCCCCTTTTGTCCATGTATTTTCTCATCCCTTTTCCATTCATGAACCATGATATCTGCTGCTTACCCTCTCCATAAGTAAAGGAATTCTAAGAAAATAAATTATATTTTTATATCTATTTATTTGGGTTGTGTAATTTAGTTATTTAAAGGTTATAAGAAAATAAATTGGATTCGTGGTAAACGCAATCAATAATTCAACAGTCTCTTATGCTCAAATAAATTGCACCAGAATGATGTCTGAATGGAATGTATAGATTGCCAATCTCAATGGAAACAGCGCGTTCAAATAGGATATAAAATAGTTTAGAAATTAGCACACAAATGGAAAGGAAATGGCTGAACAGGTATCAGAATTGACAGAGTAGAAGGATAGAAGTTGCTGCAGCGGGAGAGACAGAGAAAATTCAAAAAACCATACACACCCATTCAGTAATCAATAAACCCATTTTGTCCCTATCATATTGCATCATCTGAATTCTTTTCACCTTGACATACGTGTGATCATGGTCTGGCCTCTCTTTTGGGCCTTTGGGATCATGACACAGTGGTTTATGATCCATCCATGTCAATTTTCTTTCAAAAATATCAATGCAATAGTGCCACAAACCATGATAGAATATCGTTCCATTCATAAAAAAATTTGGGTGAATACAATTATTAGTCATTATAATTTGATCAAATTTTAATCTAAGTCTCTAAATTTTTAAATCGTTGGATTTGATTTACATAGTTGCCATAACATCTTATATTTGTATCAACATATTTGAAATTTGACTTTGACTTGAAGGTGAAATGATATTAAATAGCTTGGCACTTGATTAATTAATATTTACAAGGTGATAGTGTCCTTGAGACAACTTGTAAGACTTCAAAGTATGTAGCCTTTAATTTGAAGTTGGATCAGAGTTGGGTTAAATTCGACTTGATTTCAGTTCTACATAGTTACTAATTTTACGTTTCATTCTCCATTTGGCATGCATCATTTTCAGCTCAGGTACTTTAGTCATAAGGGTTCCAATGGAGCAACGCCAAATTGTTGGGCCGTGTGGACTTATTCTCTATATAAATTCAAAATACTAAAATACTTCCAATTTCTGTTTGGCCGAAAACAAAAAACTTCCAATTGCTGAAAACAATTCAATTAAATCTACATCTTCCTTCTAAATCTAAAATTTAAAAATAGAATGAAATAAAATAAATCTTAAATTCGAATATAAATAATTCATTGGTTTATAAAATTGTAATTTTTTAAGCCTTTTAAATTTAAATAACAAAATATGTTGAATAAGCGCAACACACTAATTAAAGATTTATGATATTTATTTATATCCTTATTTAAATTTTTTATAATTTTTAAAGGGTGAGAGATTTAAATCAGGAGTACAAACTATTTTATTTAAACACTGCAATATTGTGAAATACTCCCTCCATTCCTAAATTTATGACACAATTATTTTTTAAGAAAATACTAAGAATGCTAAATAAGTTATTTATAAATTGATTTGCCTGAATTTTTTCTCTAAATTAGTTTAATTGACTTAAAAGTTAACATATAATCTAACAATACACAAAATACCTTATGATTAAGTGGCTCGTTTTCCTTCTTTAATTTCTAAAAAAAAAAGTCAATTAAATCTTATATTTAGATATGGAAAAAGAAGTATAAAGATAACGAAAAGTGCACTACATTGATGATGAAACAAAAATTTGCATTTATTTCCACTGTGTCATGAAGAATAATATGTTGCAAACTAATGTATGCGACTACCAACAAACAAAAAACCATCTGCCAAGATAAAAAATCTTATTGTTGCACTTGCACATATAGGACCAACTTAACAACATCTGCTTGCGGTGAATAATTACAAATTAAAGATTTTCAAATGCCTCTCCATACTAAGTTGTATTGCTGATCCCATTCCATCTTTGTCCGCCTTCCATTTCCAAACTTAGTGCCTTTTCCGATCTCATTTCGCCTGCATTCTTCACTGGTCCATCAGCATCAACCTACGGAAAGATTTAGAAACGGAAGAACAGAAGCATACAACTAATAACATGGTCATATAAAAGAGCATAACGTGCATAAGGTTTGTTGTCCACAACGTAACGGGACCCAAAAATGACACGCAATATGTAACGGCCCAAAAAAAATATATTGATGGTAATGAGTTGTAATAGCTTTGGAAGAAACATTGGAAGAAGTCTAAGCTCATACCAATATGTCAAGTTTCCCTTAATTAATATTTATTGTCTACTTATTAATTAAGTCAGTTCTGATTTTAATTAAGTCAGTTTTGTCTTTATTTTCCTTATTTCTAGCCCAAAAAAAAAAAAACCAGATCAGATCCTTAGCAATTTGATTTGATTCTTGCAATCACGTCATTTCATCAATTAATAGAAGATGAATCACAACTTTCACATAGATTATAAAAAGAAAAGAGAAACAAATATAACGTAACTAATATATTTTGAAATTTATTGTAGTTGGTAGCAAAGAGAAACTATTGCTGGGTAGTATTAGAGGTGATTGGGATCTTTTTTTTTTTTAAGTAGTATGTCTAAATTTTCTCTATGGCCAGGAGTAATTTTGTTCTTCTTGTCAATGGGTGGATTACCAATATACCCTTCTTATTGAAGAATTAAATAAATTACGAATATAATAATCATATTGAAAAAAAACCCATTTATTCATTTCCATTAGATTGGAAGAACTCTCTGGAATCAGTCTCTCTCTCTCTCTCTCTCTCCACAGTACTTCTTACGTTCTCTTGGTAGTCGCCATTGTGTACGCTGTGCTCATCTCCATCTCCGTCTTTCCCCTGTTGTCCTACAGGTTTTGGCCGTGTTCCTCATCTTCTTTTCTCTATTTGTTACTTTCCCTTGGTCTCTTACTTTTTTCATTTCTTTGATTGCTTTATTATGTATTGTGTGCACACCGTATGCTTCACTGTTGTTGTGAAGTTTCAAATCTGTCTCAATTCCCCTGTCCGTTGCTGTAGGTGAGGGTTAGGTTGCAGCCCTGTCCCATTGTTTTTTTTATTTATTTATTTATAATCCCTCTTTTGCTAGTAGTAAGCTTGTATATATCTTTTATCATGGTTGATGTTGTTTTATTGGACTAGAAGAGTGGAAATTGTTTGGGTCTTTGCTAAATGTTGAGTAAATGGGTGTTGTTTTGTTAACTTCAGTCTTGATGCTTGTAAGATGTTCGAAGAAATGTTTGAAAAGAAAATTTAAGCTAATGTGACAGCCAGTTGTTATGAGAGTGTCAGAGAGCAAAGTATGGAAGTTAGGAAGCTTTGAAATATCATTTTGTTTTTTTTTTAAAAGCTAGGATATGTGTTTCAGGAGTATAATTTACAATTTGATTTACTTGGAGAAAATAATAATCATGTGATCTTCAACATTGAAAAATTGGTAAATAAATGAATTTAGGAAATATGGTAATTCTAGAAATCGTTGGGTGAGGGATTTGAGATTGAAGTTTGATGCAATCATTTGTATGATGATGCTTGTTTAAAAGGGGAGAATGGTAGATTATTATTAATGCTTTATTGTGTTATTGTTGAACTTGTTATATTAGTATGATGATATACTAGTGATTAATTTCAAGTTTGTATTCTGTGTATGGAAGGTTGAAACCTATGTGTGTATTTGTAATAAATTATTATGAGTCTAAAAGTTTGGATATGTTTGTTGGGTATTGATAGTTATCAAGTGATTCATGAAGGTTGGGATTATACTGGCAAAAACAGAGTAGGAAAATGTGGAGTGAAATATTGTTAATTATAAAATATTTCTTTTTAATATGATGTTATAGTTTTGTTGTATAAAATTTTAGTTAGAATTTTGATGTTTTGTTTATGGGACATTAGGGATTGAGGAGTAAGCATAATTCAAGCTAAATAAAGAGGAGTTAAATGATTGGAAATACGACAGGTGAGTGATAGCGTCCTATTAATATTTCATTGCATGTTATATTTTTTTTATTGAAGAATCTTGGGATTTATTTCCTAAAGACATGTTCATTAGAATTATGTCATTATTTATTTATATTTGAACCTGGATGATCGGATGAGACAATGGTTTTGTTATAGATATTTGGTTAACTGTTATTCATATCATTTCATTCATTAGCAATATTCCTACACAAAAATTTCAAGTAATTGTTTGGAATGATTTTTGTGAACTCCATGCTGGGTCCTTGGCTATGAAACATTTATTGTGTAATTTCAGTATAAAAAAATCGTTTTACATATCATATGATAACATGACCCCGAGCATGCTTGAAAATGTTTTCGAGAAGGCTGAATACAGAACGCTGGTTACTAACAGCAATACTGTTAGTCCTTGGTGCACCATAGTTAACCTCGAGCTCGTTTGACATTCGTGGGCACAGTACTCACACTTGATAATCATGAGATTCATTCTCACGTTTGTTATTCGTGGGTTTTGTACCTGCGCTTGTTTCGTGGCCTCGTGCTGCGCTTGTTCTCGTGGCCTCGAGCTGCACTTGGTTGGTTACCCTCGTGGACTGTGTGTCTACGCTTGTTTTTTCGTCCTGTAAGAAGTCCTACGAAGAGATGAGATTAAAGACTTGATATTTTAAACTAATTTTCCTAAACACAATATTGTGTCACCACTTGGTTTGATTCGATTAGTGATGTTCCATATACTTTCATTATGTTTATAATGTTATAATTTAGTTGAGATTTATTATCTTGCTTTACCACACAAAGTTAAATAGGTTTAAATCGTTTCCTTTAGTGTTTTAGTTTTTTTATGGGACGCTATTCACCGGAAAATATTTTGGTCTCAAATAATGCAGCTGATCTTATACTCGTGCTAACAATTGATTGGCTTCCATGATGAATTGGAGTTGAAGCATTGTCCTGAAGATCCCTAACTCAATGTAAAGTACAAATTTATGTATTATTATTTTGTAAAACTCCTTTTAGGTGCTCCATGTAAACTTTAGTTAGGATCCTTGCCTTTCATTATATGTTGTTGTATATATTTACTATTGTGGAACTATTAGTAGGTCAAACTTATCTATTGTATATACTTCTTTGTTACTCTTAGAGCAGACAAGAGTATGCTAAGACATTGATAGATAGCTAATGACTTTGTTCATATAAAAGGTATCCAAACTTTACGTTTTGTATTTGAAGTATGTTTATTAATATAAATGAAGAAATGTATATATAAGGAATGCATAAGGGATGTGGGTTTTCTCATATTCCAAGCCTGTCACACCTCAATATTCTCGGGGTGTGCACAATATGTATTGCTACTTAATACCAAAGACACCACAGCAAGGCCATTATAGTTTAACATTATCTCAAATCTAAAAGCATTCAAACTACAAAATATAAAACATGCATATTACAGTACATTCGCTGGTCTTCAATCATCTCATGCTTATTCCTCTACAAATCATTGTATTGAGGATTGAAAAGCACTGCTACCATCGGTCTCAGACAAAACCGTAGGTAAGCCTAAAGACAAGGATTACACAGGGTCAAAAATAAAAACATGGAGAGTTATTAGTGATGATCATGAAGTTAAGAGTTTATCAATCACCATTATGTAGGTATTCCAGACATCACATATTCAACAACAACGAACAGTGGTTTACTGCCAACTTTTTCATCAATGTAACTCTTAACATACTCAACCTAACTTCCATGAAGAATACATGATACTTAGTCTCTTGCCCTGAGAAAGGAAACAAATATAACGTCATACTGCTAAAGGACGAAACAAATGCATGGCAGACAAGATTTATATCGTCCTTATAACTTTTGGCAAGTCTTAATGACCATCACCAATTCCTTCTCTAGGATACCCATGAAAGTCTTGAAATGGACAGTACCAGCATGCTTCACAAATTCACATATATCTTATATAAAAACATATATGTCAGGGTAATATATTGCATCATATTCACAAGGCATCCAGACATGAAGATAAACTTTACCAAGAAACTTGATATCACGATTGATACCCCATGCGACATCTGCCTTCAGGTTTAGACAACATAGTGGTTTCTCCTCCCAACAATCATGTATCCATGACCTGTGGGTAAAAACCATGTGATAGTTGTTGTTGACAACCTCCCCACTGATCCTCACCTCAAAGCCAGATATGTCGTAGCACTTCTTCTTAGACAATCTCCACATTAAATGCTCAATCACTTCATTCGATCTAAAAGATCTAAGCATCGCATCACCCTGTTGCCTCATATTATTAAAAGCAAAGAAATCATTTTATAGATAGCACAAACTAAATGAAATAAAGATAATACAAACAAGAAAGGAAAATCTACATTCTCATCAATGAACAACACGTACACAGAAAGAGTTTCACTCCTCGGTCAGGTTCGTGGGCATGGAGGAACAACAACATCCTTGCTAAGCTATTGATAAACTATGCGATGGTCACCTTGTCTTTAACCAGACCAGGCTTGAGTTGGTTGAAAAATGTGGTTGAAAGTTACTCCATTGTGTGCTCTGAATATTATATTGTTTAAAAGTAGTAGGAGATATGAAGCGGTTTATGTCTGCAAAGAATCACTCCTATATATAGAGAAGGTGAGACAAATGTCTTCAAAAACCATTAAGAAAACATGATTTCTTCTATGTATTTTGATTCTAACTTGGAACACCCTCCAAAAGTGAGCCGCAGTTGTAACCCAGACGACACATTAGTTTCACTATCAGCATGCTTTAAAAAGAAATGAAGAAAAGAAGTTCAAAAGAAATAGAATATGCAAACTACGGTTACAACATAATGAATACAAAGTAACCAATTCTCGGAAGGAAACTTGAATACCATAATTATGCATAAAGAGAAAGCGGGCTCAACACATAGAGCCATAGGTGTGCATTAATCATGAAACGGCTTAATTGAAGCCCAATGCATTTTAACAATTGGCTCATGAACAGCGATATGAGTCTTGAGCCATATGTGAGCCGAAAATTTAGCATGGCTTACGTGAACAGTAATATTAATTCCATTGACCATATGATTACTGTAGGGTTTGAGCATTAACCTGGTTGAAGAACACTTGACTTGAATGGCTATCGAATTCAGAATCACCGGAAGATAATGACTTAGGAATACAGTAGAAGTACACAAAAGAGAAGAGAAAAAGAAGTCGTCTTTTGGAGTTTTTGATGTATCGTTATCTTTCTATCAGATGATCTCTTATATTTATAAAACACAGAACCAGAACCAAAAGGCACATCATTTCCCATTTAAATTCAAATTTAAATAAAATGTGAATATTACACATAACAGCCTAATATTTCTGAATAATTCTAATTAGACCCCAAAGAACAATTGGGCCTAATACACCAAGGGTGGACTGAGCCTAACCCATTTTCCTACAGTTACTCTATGTATTACCCTAAATCATCGCACTCTCCATGCTCAACCATAGCATGATTTCTGCACTAATGAAGCATAATAACCATAACATCCCCACCGTACCTTCACCAATCCTTCTATTCACCTTAATGTCTTCTTTCCCCTATGTTTTTGTGCCTCTTTGTATATACTATGTAACACCCCAAATTTTTAAAAAGAGATAATAATGATTTATTTAAGGTCTTGGGGTGTCATTTAGACATTAAAAAGTCTTATAAATAAATTTATGTGGTCAGATGTATTTTTAATAATTTTTAAGGCTTATTTTCTTTATTAATTGAGGAAAAATAGTTAGAAGATGAATTTAAATAAGGGAATATTTAGAACATTGGGGGTATTGTTTAGTATTTAAAAAGTCTTATAAATAAATTTGGGAATTAAAGCATATCTAGATAAATTATTTTTGAATAAATTCAAATCAATTTGTAAAGGAAATGGTAATTAAAATTTTTTTAGAAGGGCATAAAGGGCAAGAGGAAAAATAGAAGAAAAGGACAACGATAATATCTACCCCTAGTTGAAAAATATCTCCAGTTGTAAAAGAAGGGCAAAATGGTAAATCATCCAATTAAAATATCTAATCCCCTTTATTTAATTACACTCCTATCTCCTCCATTTCATTTCTCTCTCCCCGATATTCCCTTCGTCCTCACCTTCTCTGCTTCCTCTCCGAGTTCTGCAGCTGCAAACAACGGCATGGTGAGCGATTTCACGGCAGTGGTCGGCCTGGGAGTGTGGGGAACATTGATTCCATCTTAGGTGAGCTCCTTCTTCCTCGTTTTCTTTCTTTTCCTGCCGAGTTGAGCGATTTAGAGTGAAATCATATTTAGGGTTCTAGGGATTTTGAAGCTTCTAAACCGGTCAAAAGCAAGCTTAGGCTTCGATTAAAAAGATTTGTGAAGGAATTTGAGTGATTGAGTGGTATTCATAAGTTTTCCCCAAATTTCTTTTTCTCTTTCACTGTTCCTCCGACATTGTTCATGGCGAGTTCTGGGCAAGAATCAATTGAAACTTTAATTAAACTCAATTAGAAGTAAGATTGGATTGTATGTTGAATTTTGTGGGGTTTTGGTTTGTCCGACTTTTCCCCTGTTAGTTCGAAAATTGTATGCCTTTTCCCTGTTTTGCTTGTTCTGTTCGACGGCTGGTAAGGAAGGGAGGAGAAATTTATTTGTAATATGATGGAATTGGCAGTAATGATGTATGATTAATTGTTAATTTTGCATGAAGTTGTTTTGTGTTTTCCTCTGTTCTCTGTTTGTTATGGTTCTGCCATATACAATGGTAAGGAAGAGGAAAGATTTTGTTGGTTCTTCCTTTCCTTTTCCTGGTTCTGTTCGGCCATTTACAGATAAGGGAGGGATGTGTTAACAGTAGATTGGAATTAAGTTGAGTGGTTCTATGTTCGATTTCTTGTGGATTATTGTGATTTTAAATGACAGGCCCCCTGCTCTATCTTTGAGTCACAATTTTGAATATAAGTTTCAATTTCTCTGGGTTGGAGCTTTGTGTCACTAAAATAAATGTTTGAGATAGAATCTGAAATGTAGAAATCATAATAGTCCCTTTACAGTGGAGTTCTTGTGAGTATTCAGTGGGTTTGAAATAAATTGAAATAGGGGAAAATATAATTCGAGTTAACTGGAGTTTAATGTCTTTATTAGGATGGGTAAAAGTAATTTTAATGGTATATTGTATTATTGTCTTGATGTTTTAAGTAACTTAATTTAGTGATGGAAGAACCTTCACTTTTATTGAGGATGTATGCTTTAAAGAGTGTTTGATCTATATATTATGGTAGCATTATGATAAGTTGATAATTGACTTTAATCTTATTTTTATTCAGTGTATTGCTCTTCCAATAGAACTAAATAAGTGGGCATTTAGGAGTTCCGTTTCATATTGGCTGAGATTCTTGAGTCTTAATATTAATGTGTCTAAACTAATTGAAAGACTCATATGATTGGAAATGGTGCTTTTAAGGTCCTCAAAGGAAAAATAAGTAATTCCATTAGTTAAGGGGTAATTAGAGATCCCAAATGTTGACCAAAGGACTGATTTGTAAATTGTCAAGTGATTCTATAGTTTATTTAAAGTGGTTCAAGGATTAAAGAAGTGTAGGATTCTTTTGGGAATTACATCATTTTAATTATCAAAGTTTATAGGAATGTTAAGAAACTAGGAAGAGGTCATTTATACGATAGATAATGGAATAACAGGGGATTATTTATGATTGAAGAATGTCTGATGATAATTAAGGTTGATGAATTGGATGAGTTGTTTTAAAGCTCATAAACGATATAAGAGTAATTCAAGTGCTAAAGTACAGTTTTAATATATTTTAAATGTGTTTAGGGTGATTATTGGAAGTTTAATGGGTTTGCTAATTTTTCTGAAATTCGATGAAGGATTAATTGATGTTGAAGTCTTTAAAGAAGCTAAGTGGGGGATATGAATTATGATCTTTGGACTCTTCCCTCGATTTTTTTGACTTAGGTTGCAATATTGTGATGCTTATTGAGCTTTGAAAAGATATATTCTTGAATCTGCAAGTATAAGAGAATGTTAGGGAGAGGGCTGTTTGGTTGTTACTTGAAATTAAGCATAAGATTAGATGTGACGTAAGTCTAAGAGTTTATACTGGCCTTATGATATCAAGTATTGGAAGTTTTAATTAATTCATAGATAGAGTTAGGAAACTTCCATATTTTCAAAATGAAGTGTTGAAGTATTTAGGAAAAGTAAAGATTGGAAATAATTAAGGGATAGGATAAATGGAGTTTAGTTTTTAGATGAAGATTGAGTTGATATGACTTTGATCATGGGGTTGCTGTTTTGAATCGAAATTGGAATTTAATGATAACTACTCATTAGAGTTCTCTTTTGTTTGACAAATGTTGATGGTATAAGGTCTAAGTTCCTAAGGGATTTAAGATATATAGATATATAAGTTTGAGTTATGGTCTTAGAAGTAGTTTGCATGTTTCTATTACTGTAATTTATGTATTCTGCTGTAAAGTTTACTAAGGATAAAGGGAGGTTTAAACACTTATAGTGGGGACTACCTAGTTGTAGAGTTTAAATAAATAGTTTGAGGACTTTAATAGAGATTAATGTAGTTGATGAGTGAAGTTTTGATTGATTAAATTCTGGGGTTAAAGGTTCTTATCAAACCTTAAAGTAAGATTTCTCAATTATTGAGCTAGTATTTTGGAAGGTTGTTGAAATTATTCATGGCTTGGGTGGAAATGAAGGATATTTAGTTTACTGGACTTTAAATATTGAACTAGGAGTTAGGAATGGTTTCGAGGATTATTGACCTATGCTCTGTTATGCATTCAATGCTATGAAGATCTAAGTTTGAAAGATGCTAAGGTGGATTATATATATATATTTATTGGAGATCAAGTCTGAAACTTTGGAAGACATTTTATAAATGATTCCTGATTATTAAATTAATGATGTTCAACGAAAAGAAAACAAGAAAGTTGTATAGTTTTATAATTTGTTGTCAAGTAGGGGTTATTGTATACTTTTCCAATTGACAGAAAATTTTATGGGCTGAAGTTGCTGTTCTAAAGTTCCAAAGAATAAATCTTCTTGAATTAGGTATTCAAAGCTTGAGAATTAGATATAAAAAAAAAGAATGATTAAGCCTTCCAAGTATACAACATCAATAATTATATAGAAGCGTCTTTTAAGGCATGTATTAGTCAAACATTAAGAATAATAAAGTTTAATGTAGGTAAATTATCAAAGTAATTTTGGATGGTCAAGATCCTAAATAAGTATGGATAAATTATAATTTGCTTAAATGAAAAGACTTTGGTAGTATTAATTAAGTTAGGATTCGAGAGAGACGCATCAATTAGTTTATAATTCAGACTCTAACCTAAACCTATGTATATACATAGGCTTTGACTTGTTAATTAAGTTGATCAAGATGATAGAGGAAAAAAGGAGCTGGTACAGGAGTAAGGTCTAAAAAAATTAGGTAGCAGTTTATCTCATTACACTCAATTGCATGTATAATTTTGTAATACATGTTGCATATAAATCGTATGTCTTTTATTCCTTTCATGTTTGGAGTACTCTAGGGCTTAGGTGGTTCGCTACCCCTTTACCAGAACAATTACATTGTAGCTTTAAATGTTATAACGAGAAGTCCTGCAGGTAGAACCTCCACTAGTTAACGAAGATATCGTTATCAGTGGTTAGTAGGTGCAGATCGCACCCAGACTAATAGGATAAATGCTATCATTATTTGCAAAGGTTTATAAAATGTATACATGATAATGCATGCATGAAATTTACAGTAAATGGCATAAACTGCGTTAAATTGTTGTTTCAGAGAAACTGGGAGATAGTGAGATGGTTGAGATAAGGCAGGAGTGCTGGAAGATGATGAGATTAAGAGAATAGGATGAAATTATAAGAAGCAAGAATGTCTATGGTAGTATTATTTGTGTTTGATATGATATTAAATTATTAGCGGAAAGTATAGAAAATAAAAATGTATAATTTATAAAGGAACTTAAATTTTCCAAATACCATAAATAAGATATAGATACCCTAATAGGACTAATGTACTTTTAATTGTTTTATAAACCACTATGTTTTAGAAAATGTTTTAAGTATTCCAATTTGTCAGAAAAGCTCATTCCAACATGAATGAAGTAGATTGGTATTCAGAAAGAAAAAGTTTTAAACTTTTCGTATTTTTGGGCTTTTGACACTGAAATAGTGGTTATAATTCAATTAAAATGCTATATTATAGTAAAAAAAATTTAGGTGTTACATACTACTTTCTCTTCTTTCTATTCTCACAACAAAACACAACCTTGCCTTACCCTCTTTGTATTTCTCCGAGTATTACAGGTGAGATATTTTATTATATTAAAATATTTTTAGTTATATTTAATTAGATTTAACAATAAAACATATCCTAAGAGTGGTCCATAGTCAGAATGGATCTAACATCAAATTAGGGATATGAGGTCATCTATATAAGAGTATATCCTCTGATTGTGAGGGATATGATTAACTTTAGACCATTGTAAAAATATTCGAGCAATGATTTCAGAGTCCAATATGCTCACTTTAGGGTTTCTTGATTGGTGACGGCTAAACTAGTTGTCAAATATTGCCCTATTTCAGTTAGAAGAGACATGAGATGATTATTTGACTAATTCTTGTCTGATCTTCTTGTTGTCTATCAATAGCAATGACATGAGGTATTTATTATTTTATTGTTTATAGGAGAGATCACATATGTATTAATATGCTATTTTTGTATTTTGTCTTACATTACTTCCTTGCTCTCTCCGTCAAAGCCACATGTGATTTATTAAAAATTAGAAACTCACAATGCCTGAAGCTTTCAAACACTCCATAGTCCACAACCTCACAGAGAGAAACAACAAAATATTCAAGAAGGTCACAAAGTCTCACTTTCATTGAATTTATTTTTCTATTTTTTGTTAGGTATATGTATCCTTTTACTTGGGGAAATCTTCTTCAAGGCAGTGTTGAATGTTAATGGTGGACACCTCTCTCAATGATAATTCAAACTTTGAGTTACCCTATTGTAAAAGACTAGCTCATTCTACTTGACTCAACCCTAATTGATTCAATGAATTTAATTTAATTCCTTTGTTCTCAAAATTTTGATTTTGGATAGCAATGAAACCCACAAATAAAACCTCAAATATTCATGAAGAGGAATTTAGTAACATACATAGTTGATCTGCAACTCTCTTCGACTTTAACGTGGTTACTTTATGTCTTGATAAATGTTGTACGGATACTGTAAAATATGATCAAAAAATGAAGCATATTTATTGGGGAGAATTGTATTTAAGTTCCAAGGAAGATAATTATTATCAAATAAGTCCCAATGACTTGTTAATCACACTTTTTTCACTTTTAACAATAGTAGTTTAAGTTATTATTGACAAGTTATGGGACTTGTTTGATATTAATTCTCTTCTTTAGGACCTGAAAGCAATTCTCCCTAATTTTTTCATAAGTAATAAGTCAAAATATGATAATGGAAACGAAATGATATGATAAACCAATTTTTGCATTATTGCATCGATTTGTGGCCAAATAAGATAATGATGACAGATACAACTAAGCAGGAGACAGCCGTTGAAGTAAGATGGGTCGTGCAGTTCTTTCTAAAGGGTGAGGATTCTCTCATCTACCCTACCTCTCCTCTTCCCCTCCTTTATCCTAAAATTTTATAGTTTTTGGGTCAAATTTTTTTTTTTGATTTCATCATTAGATTTTACATAAAATTAGTGATATTTTGATATTTTATAGACTAAAAATGGTTTATTTTTCAATTTTATATAATTTTTTAAAGATTCAATGCTTTATCTTTGAAAAAATACAGAATTTTAAGCATTAAATTTTTTAAAAATCATATAAAAATGAAAACTGAACCACTTTTCGTCCATAAGATATCAAAATGTCACTAATTTTATGTAAAATCTAATGATAAAATCAAACACACAAAAATTGACCCAAAAACTATGTAATTTCACGGTAAAGAACAAAAGTGGACAGGGAATGGTAGAGGAGAGAAGTCAAGTCCCTTTCTAAACCCTAAAATCCTCACTCTCGGTCTCATCTTCTCCTCCTCACTTTGCTCCTTCACTGTAAATAAGATAATGATGACATATCAATATCCATAGGCTCTTGTGTATTATTACAAAATTAGAAGGGGCCTCCGTAATTAACAATGTCAATAATCATTAAATATTGGGTTAAATGTCATATTTACCCCCGGAAGTATACACGGTAGATCACATCTGTCCCAGAAGTATTTTTTGGTCCAATTTTGCCCCTGAAGTGTGTAAAGTGGATCATATTCACTATTTACCGTTAAAATAGTAACGGTCAACGTCAACTATTTAACGGTCAACGTGAGTTTTTTAACGGTAAAAGGTGAATATGATGATATACTTTACACACTTCCGAGGCAAAATTGGACCAAAAAAACTTCTGAGACAGATGTGATCTACAGTGCATACTTTCAGGGCAAATCTGATCTTTAACCGTAGGATAAATAATATCTTGTGCTATGTGGTAAATGTGGCCGGGTATTAGCGTTGCTGGTTGAATCTGAATTGTACCTCATTGCCTGATTAAGGTGAAAACTCTGATTTGGGTCAATTTTCATGCCTTCCCTTTTTGGGTCAATTTGCCTCCACTCTGATTCAAAGAGGGGAATAAATTAAAATACCTGATGCAAATTGTAAATGGGCCAGATTTGTGATAATGGGCCAACTGTTTTAGGGGTCTGTTTTGTGGTCGCCTCGTAATCTTTATAAATGGGTCAATTTATTTTAATGGGCTACGCTAAGCTGCGCAACAATTTTGCTTACAGAAAAATAATATTTTCAAAAAATCTTGAGGACTAGGATTCAAATATTAAATAAATCTTTCTAATAAAAAATCTTCAAGAAAACCAAGGTCCAACATTGATATAACATTGCCTAATTTTTTTTAAAAAAAAGTCATACCTACAAAAAAAGGAAGAAAAATATAATTTCTAAAACATAAGAAATTAGCAATCATCCTGCTTATACATGTCATGACTAATATGGTAGTCCCTTTGAGTATCATGCAATTATATGAGACCCAAGCCAATTACAAATTAAATATGAACTCCAAAAATTCTACTATATTGAACCAAATCTGCTTTCAAATATTTTTTTCCATAAAAAATTAAGAAAACAAGATATGTGGACCCAGAGAATTTCCGTTAATCTGAAATAAAAAAAGTAATCTAACCTGCCAACATTCTATTTCCTGAATTTCAAATTTTCTCAGTTTTTTTTTTTTTTTGGGTTGGGAATATAAATGAAGTAAGCTTGAAGAGACAGGCAAAGTAAACAAGGGACAAAAGGGAAGGCATGAAAATTTGACCAAAGGAACAGAGTGGAGGCAAATAAATAATAGAGGAGGCAAAGGGCAATGGAAAGGTGTCGTTTTGGGAATACATGGTCCAACAAAGATGCATGATTTAAGGAGCCAGAAGACATGTCGTTTTGATTCTGACCTGTTCAACCATAAATCTAAAAGAAAAAAGATAATGGTCAAACTTCCAGGTCATAGTCTTCGCCTACCACGCCCATATATCATAAGTAACACCAAAAATCACTGTCTTATTTTTTAAAAAACATACAGAGTCATAATTTTTTTGTTTGTATAAATACAGAGTCATATTATGTCTCTTTTATGTCTCTTTGAGACTCAGCATATTTCAGCAATTTGGGTCGCCGTGTAATAAAGTTACAAGACTTATTCTTTGTTCATTAATTAATTAAAGTCAGAGCTAATTTTCAAAATTACTCATCTGTTCAGAGTAAAAGAAACACGTGGCTTTCATGATCCTTTTCCTTATTATTGGTTACTAATTTTATAAATTTATCTTCCAAGTCTCTTGTGGGTCACATTTTGTTTGACCATGTATGATTGTGTTTTGACTTCTGACTTGTTCATAATTATTTACCTCATTCAATTTTACTAAGCACGTTTATTAACAATCACAGGGGATGCGATTATTTAATTTCAATAAATATGATTAATTAATCAAATCTCCTAGTGATCATCCTTTTTCATTACTAGTTAATGGCTATTTCAAATTATATAAATATATGTTGGAAAAAAATTGTATAAATATATACTCCTCTGATTCTAAATCGGCCGAGGCTGCACTTTATTTTAATTCTTTTTTTAAATTACATCACTAAAATTTTAATTCTAATTGGATGTTAAATAAGATTTGAGATTTTTCTTAATTATGACAAAAATATGTTAGAAATTTCTTATAAATAATATATAATATTAGCACATAGAGTAGTGTCCGTCCATGCCATATAAGTGATCTTCCAGCCGGTTATCACGTCAACTAAAACAACATTAACTTCAGGAATATTCAATTCAATTCAGTTTATTTTTTTTATAATCAACATAATCAAGCAAAGGAAAGGTGACATATTTTAGACGATGCAATTTTTTTTTTTTTTTTTTTTTTTTGAAAAGGAAGAATAATAAGGAAGGAGGTGAAAGAAGTACAAGGAGAATAAGTGGTTGGCACGTGGAAGGAATTTCGCATAAATGGATGAATCGAGGTTCGAGAATGAGGAATAAAATTATGAACCAGGCGATTTCTGAATAAAGCAGGGCAAAAAAAAAAGCAATCTCCAACCAACAAAACGACAGTGGAAATCCTACGTGGCCATGGGCAAGCAGAGGAAGAGAAAATAAAGAGGCAAAAAGCTGCACCAAAATGGACCTTAAAATGTGGGCCTAAAAGCCCAAATCACCAAAACCATATGCGCTTTGTGGGGTTGAAACTTGGAATCCCAGAATCACTGTACTCAGATAATAATTGACCCCCCACAGGGAATAAAATTATTTTTTAAAAAAAAAAACGGGGGCAAAAATAAATGGGGATAATAATAAGTACAGGTGCAAAGCGTA
The DNA here is from genome assembly GCA_037074515.1 of Mimosa bimucronata. NCBI lineage: Eukaryota > Viridiplantae > Streptophyta > Magnoliopsida > Fabales > Fabaceae > Mimosa > Mimosa bimucronata. The sequence goes on from CM073447.1 coordinate 26,067,234, forward strand.
ACAGTGACCATGCAGCCAAAGTACTAACTTTTTGTGCCACGTGACAGGCAACCATTGGCCAGGTTCTACACAGCCCACAGATAAAGCTCAAAATTTTGACCTCATGTTTTTGCCTTTTCTTGCATGATCTCACCACACAGAGACACCATGCACACAAAAATTAATTCCATGCTTCTTCAATTGTGTGAACACATTCCATCTTGAGGGAATCTTAGTCCAGAGGGAAAGGAAAGGAGAATCCCATATATAAATAGTGTATTCTAGAAGATTGGAAGAGGCAAGAAAGGATAAACACATTAATGTATATAATAATAATAGAGGAGATAAGAAACGTGATAGAATCCAAAAGGGGAAAAGATAATGTTAATAAATAATGAAAGTTAGTATGAAATTCAAAGCTGGTTTGGTCAGGAAGTGGGCTCTTCTTAATTTTTGAGAGGTGGTGGCTGAAAAAGGAATTTGTCATGGAGTCTCTTTTCCATCGGAAAAGGCTTTTCCATGTGTCTAAATCAAATAAAAAATTTTGATTTTATTTATTTAAGTATAAGTGTGAATCAATGAGATTGGCGTGCGTTTGGGTCAAACAAGGCATATATTAACAATGAAGAATAATGACGTTGTTTTGGGGTAACATCTGGCTGGCTTTTATTTGGCTTTTTTCACTATACGTGTCTCATTTTGTAAATTCTTCTTATCTATCACTACTTTTCTAGTTTTCTTCTCCCAAGTTTGAATATATCTATCCAAATCCTTCTTCAAATCTAGTATACGGCTATACCTAGTCAAATCCCTCTCATGATTTTTTCAAAACCTTGTACTTGGACTATATTTAACACCCATATATAGCTCTAAATCTTGTAAACAATCCCTCTTGAAAACGAAAGCTTTGTCCCACCTTTTGACTTTGAAAGCCATTACCTTTATTACCCCTTCTCCATGTGTCTATCTTTCTTTCTAGCAAATCCCAATTTAGCAACTACCAAGACTTCCCTTTTACCCGTCTCAACACTTACAAATAGTCGTTATGAGATCTTATTAAAGAATGTAATCACAAAAAAAAAAAAAAAACTCCATATTAAATAAGTAGTACATACAAATAAGTTGCATTCTCTTATTGGAATGTATCACTACATCCTTATGATATCACAGTCACATACATCTATGCTCCCAAAATGTTATGGATGGTTTATGAGTAGTGTTTTGTTAAGTATACCCAAAAGTAGTGATGAGCTCATGCAAGGAATAATAATGAGCTCATGCTTACATGTGTACGTGTGTGCTTGTAGAAATATTGAGGGAATATATTAGGGGGAGAGAATTATTCGATATTTATGTTAGGTGATTTTATGGTTTAGTGGCCTGGCTGGGTACCATGTATATATATATACATACATATTTATATATATTTATATATATAGGTGCGCGTTCGGATGAAGAGATCAAGAGAATTAGAACTTTGTGCACATGGAAATTTTTGGTTGATTTCATGAAGCTTGTGATATGATCTGATTTTATTATTGTTATTGTTATATTTGTGGCATATTCTCCAATAGAGATTGCCGAGGAATACACCTGCATCGAATTGTTGACTTTATTTCCTTCCGATGATCTGTCTCTTCCTCACAACAAGAAAATTATATTCTCTCTGTGGCATTACTTTACTGAATATTCCTTTTCTGTGTGCTCGTTTCTTTTTCATCACCCACTTAGATGATTAAATCACCACAAAAATTATGAAGAATATTATATAAAAATCGAATCATTTTTATTTTTTGGGTGAACACTAAAAATATTTGAAAATTATAAAACCTTAAATAAGATATTTCTCATAAAATGAATTGGTAATTGCTTATCAAGTGTCGTCAATCCCTTATCTTGAGCAGGAGCTAAACTTGATTTGATATATTTGCAATTTTCATCTTCTTCTTGTTTTTTTTTTTTTTTTTTTTTTTTGCATCCTCTCTTATTTTTTTCATATTTTTAGTGAACTTATTCATTGGATCTTCATGAAGTGCTATTCTGCATTAGTCTGTAACCAAATCAAATATCATAATATTGAACTATAACGGAATACAAATAAAAGATAGATTACAAATTCTTTATACATAAAAGTTAAGAGATGCAAGTAAAATAGTAATGATTATTGATTAATACAAAAACTGTGCAATTCATGTGGCTCATGAATTATTATTAATTAGTTTGGTAGGAAAATTGCAGCTAGCACTCAATCATGATTTATAAATTGAGTCACTCATATGAAATTTTTATGAGTAGAAGGATAGTAGAAAAGGAGTATTTTATTATAGTGCCTATTAATTATTTATTAAGTTCGTGAATACACACATATATGTGATTTATCATGTGCTCATGTGTGCGCGCTATTTGGTGAGATTTTGTCTGAGGCATTTTTTTGTTAGAAAAATATTGTCTTGCATGATCTGCTTTTGACCTAATGATGGGGATTGAGCCTGGCAATAGTAGCTTTACATGATTGTGAAATATCTTGTCGTATAAAAATGTACATGACAGATTAGAAGTCATCAATTCATAGCTTAAATATATTATCCATACACATATTTTATATAATTCTCTGTGAAAAAAATATTATGAATGCATATATTATCCGCAGCATTCAATCCCCAGTGCCCCTCCCTCTCCCTTTGAAGCATCCTTATCGCTACCTGTGTCGCTGGTTAAGCAGCAGCCTCTTTTAACAAAATATAAGATTTATCAAGATAGGTGAGCTTGTTCTTAAAAACAATTTTTTTTTTTTAATTTTTTCTTAAATTACTCTTATTAATACTCCCCGATAAGCAACAAGCAAGAGAATGGAGTGGAAGTAAGTGTAGATGGTTAGAGTGTATTAATAATATCATATGACTTAAACTAATTTAACCAGTATCCTTAATCTAATCAAATTAGGTAAATATGTATTATATTAATGGCATGAGTAATATTTTCAAAAAGTATATAAACATAGGAAAATTTAAGCTTATATATTTTATGGTTAAGATCTATTTTCTTCTTAAAGTTTTTGCTCAAAAGCTATTTTTCTTTAGAAATATTTTTTTGATGCGGTCTTGCCCTCATACTTTTACCATTTAAAGTTAAAATATTAACGGTCAATATCAACTGTTTAATGATTAATGTAAAATATTTAACGAAATAGGACAACATTACTATGTTAGGAAACTTTTGAAACAAAATAGCTCTAAAACGAAAACTTTTGAGACAAACCCTAAATTTTAAAGTTTCTTTTAGGGTTAAGGGTCTATTTTGCCACCGGAATTTTAGTTTAAGATCAAATTTACTTTGGATGTATTTTTTTTTTGTTCAAATCTACCATGTAAATATTATAATGGAGTAACGTTAATTTTTTAACAGTCAATGTGAATTTTTTAATAGAATATGGTAATATTGCTACATTTTAAAACTTCTAAGGCAATTTTGAACTAAAAAAAAAACTTTCAAAGCAAAATCGCTACTCAACGAAAATTTCAAGGGGCAAAATTATCTCTTAACCTTTTTTTATAATACATGCAATCAAAATATGATAACTTGACTATTTACTCCCCACATTGGTGTTTTAATGAAAATATTCACACTAGCACTTTTTTTTTCACTGAAATTCACACTAGTACTTGATATAGTTGAATCGAGTGGAAAAATAACCCAATCAAGACTATAATTACATAAATAAAAATAATATATAGACTACAAAAATATCTACTTTATATATATATATATATATCATATTGGAAGTAATCATATTCGAAACAGTAATCGGACACTAAACATGAATACATCTTCTTCTAACGAGGATTCATATGTTGATTCGTCATATTGCAATGGACCAACCTATTTTATTAGACCCATCCCGTTGGTTTTAAATAAATTATGTTGGTTTTAAATAAATTATCTTCAATCTGGACAAACAATGGTGGAACATGCCCATATGATATTTGATATAAGATAAATATATAAATTCGCTACAACGTTGGCCGGTTAAAATTCGAGAAAAAGACAAAAAAATCCCTTCCAATTTGTAAAATCCCAATAATAACTTCATGATAGGTATTAACAACCATTAACAACTCAAAATTTCTTATTTGGGATTTTGTAAATTGGAAGGGATTTTTTTATCTTTTTTCCTTGAAATTCTTCATCTAAATCCATTTACATGTAAAATAATGCTTAAAAGTACCCGTAAATGACTAATCGTTGCATCCTATACTAAATTTCTAGAATTACTCTCTCCGGTCTTAATTATAAGATCACCTTAACTTTTTTGGAGAAATTAATGATGCAAAATTATTCACTTTAAAATGTCCGTAGTAATCTTTTTTTCTCATAACTAATTTACCTTACTTATAAACTAGCGTATAATACAATTACAAGTAAGATATGTTAAAATTAAGAGATCTATTTGACTTCTTTAATCTCCACAAAAAAAGTAAAAATGATCTTATATTTAATATCAGAGCCAGTAGTTTGAACTGAGAGTATAAGGTCAAAGAAACAAAGAAATTGAGAGTGCAATCTAAACAAAGTCAAAAGATCAAAAGCTGTTTCAGAACTCATATTTAAAATAAAAACATATACAACTAATGACACTTTGGTCAAAGTGATAAGAAATTCTACGATCTTCAAGTGATAATATCAGTGATTGTAAAATATTAAAAGGTCTGTGGTAAAAGAGGGGAATATTAGTTAATTATTAATTAATAAATGATGAAAAGAATGAGGAAGGGAGGGGGATATACAGAAAGGAGTAGAAAGTTGGGAACAAAACGGCCTTGTTTGGTGTGCAATGTCTAAACCATTTTCCCAAAAATACGCCATCTTGTCCTCTGAATCCTCATGCCACCATTTCATTTCATGTCATCACATCCAACTTCAATACCAGCCCTTTTCTGAGCCATATGTTAACCACTCCATCCCATCAAATCTCATCAACAAACATTTATTTATTTCTCCCTCCAGGAATAATTTAAATATGATGTTTCACTTGTGGAAAGGGAGAAGATAGGGGAAAATAATAAATAAATATCTTTTAAATTTTGAAATTTTATATATGTGAATTTCACTAATTGAATTATCGTAAATCATCTATCTGGATTTTTAAAATTATGAAGGTATTTATTTATCATTTTTTAAAAAATCTTCACCCTATTTACTTTTTTTCTTTTTGAGGAAAAATCAAAACTGCATAGTATTACATTATATTTAAATTCTCTAAGTCTGACATCAAGTGCCGTGACAAATTAGTGATAAATCATATCTATACAAGTATCTCTCATTTCTTATTAATATTATAAGTCATTGAATAGAATATTAATTAAATAGGGGGTAAAAATTTTAAAATATACTAAAATGTCTGTATACATAATAGCCAATACAAAAAGAAGTGTAACCTCAATAAAGAAAAACTTGTATATAAATAAAAGGGGAATGTAGCTTTATTTAAATTGAGGGACTCGATGTGGAAGGAAGAGCATAATAGCACGTGACACCTTATGGCCTCCAATACGTTATTGTCCAACTAAAGTACCTACCACACCCAGACATGAAACGTATAGGCGTATCTCTGATTATGACTTTGTCTATGCCTACACCCAATCAATGGTCCAAAAAAAAAAAAATTGGTCAAAAAAAATGCCTACACCCAATCCTCTTCCCCATTTCACCTATTCCTCTTCCTTGTTTTTTATTTTTTTTCAGTTCTTTTGTTTCTCCTCTCCTTAATTTTTTATTGTCTTTTTTAAATTGACATTTCCCCTTTTCTATGGGTGTACGTAGGGGTGATCAAAGTGCCTGCAACCCGCGGGGCCCGTCTGTTAAGCCCGCATTTTTATCAATACTGGCCCGGCTAAATTGGGCCCGTGAAATAAACGGGCTGGGCCTGCCCGTTTATTATATGCGGGTACAAGTAGGGCTAAGAGTAGCCCGTTACCCGCATATTTATTAAAAAAAAATAACCCTCTCCTCTGCCAGGTTGTCCAACTCACTAAAGGAAAGGAATCACTTCACTACTCACTGTCCTCACGCGTCTCATCTCTCATTTTCCCATTTTCGAGTCTCAACTCTCAGCCTCATATCAGATTCCCTAACGCCGCCGTCATCGTCTCCGCTCAGCGCCGCCTTGTCGTCGTCCAGTATGGATATGAAGAAACTGAAAAAAAAATCGGATTTTGTAGATACTCTTACCTACTTTTAGTTGCATGTTATGATTGATCGGTCAAAGCTTTTTCCCTTTCTTCCTCAGCTTAACTTCACAGTTTTCTTTCTCGTTTTAACTTCACGGTTTCCTCCTTCGTTCTTGGTCCATATTAGTTTGTTAATTAGTTTGTTAGACTGTCCTTGTTTTGTCTATGTTCCCTTGATTCTCAAGCTCGATTGAATTTTGATACACCTACATAAAGTTTATTCATCGATTCGGTTGATGGAGATATGATTTTGCCTTGCCGTGCCGTGCCTTCTTTCCAAGTGTTTGTATTTTTTTTTGAAATCTGATGTATATATTGTACTGATTCTGTGTTTTGTGTGTGATGGCATTTGGTGAATCTGTGCAATTTGCCCTGATTCAAACAAGCTCTTAATTTTAGGATATGCTGCAGTTCCTCATTTTAGTTTAGTTTTCTGTTGTTGCTATTCATTCACTTGAAGGTTGTAGTTTTTCTCTCATGTCCTGCTCAGATATTGCTTTCAGTGTGTATGAAAAAATAGATAGTAGTTGATTTTTCCATTCTGGAAGAGCTTGTCAATTCTTCTTCTCTAAGTCTTTCTGGCAGAAAGTTCATTTTTGTTTACTGAAGGGAGTCAGGGAGCAAGGGAAGGGAAACACAGCATCTCCCTCCTTTTTTTTTTAAAGATATGGGCTTCTTCTCTAATTAAATGGGTCACCCGCCCGTTTAGCCCGTCTAACTATGGCCCATTTAAATACGAGCTAAACGGGTATTCACACGGGTACGGGCTTACCCCGTACCCGTGTATTTTAAACGGGCGGGTAACAGGTAGGTCACGGGCCACCCGTACCTGCCCGTTACTCTCCCCTAGGTGTACACCCACATTAATTTTGCGCCTCCCCCTGTTTTCTCCCACTATAAAATTACTTTTGTCAAAATTAAGTATTTATATTCATTAAAAAATAAAAGCAGGGCAAATACAGTTATTGTTTTTAGAGTTATGGTCAATTGAAGTCAAAGTCGTTATAATTTTTCTGGTGATTTAACATTTTTAATTGGTTCAGCTAGTAAAAGGGTTGATCCATAACTATAAGGTTGTGCATTTAAATCATGCTGACATAAAAATCTTATTGATTGTGATTTGTAAGTCTTTCTATAAGTGCTTTTTTATTCTGGAGGCATACATTAACCCTAATAAACTACAAGGACCAACCCACCAAAAATTTTAAAATTTCAAAATTCATGTTATCTTTAAATATATTGACTATAATAATTCTAATAACATGTTTCTTATTGGGAATCTCACAAAAATATTTTAAGGGAAAATATCTATATTATCCCTCTAAAATTTATGGGCGACAAGTTCTCTGTTACCATTTATATTATAAATAAAACGTAACTTTTATAAAATAATGGGTAAAATACACATTGGCGCCAACAACATTGCAACAGAAATTTGAGTGGTTCAATTGAGTGGTGAGATAATTTATAAATGGATGAAAACTTTTTTATTTTTTTATTTTTCTAAGCGAGGGATGCTGGGGAGGGAATAGTAGGTAAAATAGAGGGCTGATGTGGGCTACGTAGGTAATAAGACTGCTTGATTGAGTAGTTACAGAAGAGGTAATGGCTTATTAGTTACTATCATTATAATTAATGTGGGTAGGTTTGTTTAATGAAGTTGGATTGGTTCATTCTATTTAAGTATTTTTTTTTGCTTTATTTTATTTTTTTTCCCAAATAATGATTGCTTAAGGAATCAACCACTCGGAATGTGACACTACCCGTATAAAGGAGCTTTCCCCATGATTTCTTTCTTATAATTAGTTTGCTTCGAATCTTTTGCCCCAAGATTTGCCCTTTGTTTTTTGTTCCATTTTAAGCAAAATGATAATAATAATAATATAATTTAATTATAAAATCGTTGGGATTTCTATCATTCCAAGTACACCTTTAGGGTACCATATGAGGGACATTCATGAGCTTTTCCTTAATCAATGCATTTTCATCGTATTCCCCATTAAGGTATTGTTAAGCCTATTGCTATCTTATCCTTGTCGTGATTGGATAGAAGAAATCAATTATGTCTCCATATTTTCTTCTTCACTTGAATTCAGTCAACATAGTACATTTGAGGCGAAAAACTTTACGATTCGTATGCAATATGTATATATAATCAATGAAATTTATTCATACGCATCACCCTAATTATTCTCGTATAACAAGGAGTGTGAGTTATTATAATATTAAATATATCATGTTTATAAAAAAATTTCTTACTTTACCCTTATTTAATAATATGTGTTAAAATAATATTTTATGCATTACAAAATTTTTTTACATCTTCACTATTTCTAATATAGGGGTAAAATAGTCATAATAGTATAATTGATCTCAAACTAGACTTATAATTAATACAAAAAAATTTGTGATAGTTAGACTTATATATATATTTTTGGACTGAAATAGTTAGACTTATATTAAGGAGACCCTTTTTGAAAATTTATGTACTCAGAGCCCAATACTTTATTATTAAATGAGGATAGCCCTTGATTTTCGTAAGATTCTTTATTAGTTTATTTCAAATATTCCTATAACTTTTGGTGATTCCGATTGGGATTACATAATTAATAATGATGAAATACAACTTTGACTTTTTATTTCATATTTTTATTTGCCAACGACTTTTTATTATGTGAACCTTATTAGTAAACTTTAGCTACTTCGTTTTTCAATGTTAATGTTTATCTATAATAATCTATATACTTCTATTTGATAAATTGATGAATCATTGACAAATAACGAGGCAAAATGCTTCATCGGTCTATGAAATCGGCTAACATATCAGAGATTCAAAGCCATGAGCCGGTTAACCAAGGACAGGTTAAAGTCTTAAATTTTATATTTTGGTGTTGTTTGCATAAAAAAATATTTTAAAGTTTTAACTACATCTAAACAATACTTCATAGTGTTGGCTACTCCAAAAAAATACATTTAGATACAAGACAGACTTGAGAAAATACTTTACAACATTAATGCACACGAACCCTTTTACAAAATGTTTTCAACTAATTCACGTGTGCCAATAACAACAATATTAAATTTTGTATTACCATAAAATTCAATTGATTTACAATACTACTGTTGTTAATTACAATTATTGAGACATTTGATTGGATTTGATATATATACATATACATATATATTTTTGAAACAAAGACAAAATGATATTATAATAAAAATAGACATATACATATAGAGATATATACATATATTTATATTTATATTTATATTATATCCTATATTTCATTTAGGACTTAGAGTATCAATCGTAGATATTATTAGTTTATTACCTTTATTGATCACAATTGTTGAGACATTTGATATGGATATTATATCACAAATATATATATTAGGAATTTAAATCTTAGATATTATTATATTTGATTGTATCATATTAAATTTTAGGCATCCATTTATTGAAATTTTGCCTGTATAAATAGGCATCTGTTTCTCTCCAAATTTGATAACATTAATTCTTTTTTTTTTTTTATAACTGGTTCTAATATCATATTAATTTGTACTTTTTACTACTCACTGAATCTAAAAAGATGTCTTATGAAAAAGGATAAAAAAATATACTGTAAAACCATCTTACTTCCTCTATTCCTAAATATGAGACCTAATTGATTTTTTGAAAAATTCTAAAAAAGTGAAATAAGGTATTTATAAAATGATTTATCTGGATTTTTCTCTAAATTAATTTAGTTAACTTATGACTTAACATATAATTTAATAATATATAAAATATTTTATTATAAATGACTTATTTAATTTTCTTATCTTATAGGATGGATGGAGTATTAAACAGTAGAAGAAAAAGGGAATAATTCGTAATGCCATATTGCTGTTCATTAGGCGTACAAAAGAGCGTAGGATCATAGAATCTTCATACACACTCGTCTCAACCAACTCAAGATAGCCCATCCACCGCCTTTGAAAATACCAAAATACCCTCCCCCATCCTTTCCAATCTAAGCTTACACACCAAGCACGGAAGCTTCGTTCCATTGCCCACAATCGTCATTTACAGCATTCCACTTGCTTTAATTCACAACAAAAGGCCTCTTTTGTCACTTCCTGCTCTCCAATCACATAAATTCCAATTTCCAAGCTCCCTTAAGCCGAGCCTAACCGGAGCCGTGTGTGGAAGGTTGACCTGGTTTAAAGCCGAGCCGCCAAGAAGACCTTCTCAGAGCTTCGTTTACTCCTCCCTGTATAAAAACTAATGATTAGCCCAACCTCCGCGTAACAAAAAGCTCCAACGCACAACCCACCAATCGCTATAGGAGAGAGAAACCTCACCCCATAACCGGCATTCACAGGTATATTTCCATTTTTATTATGTAGCTCGTATACTGCTCCGACCTTAATTATACGGTTAAGTTGACTTTTTTTTAAGAAAAATTAAAGGTACAAAATGAATTAATTTAAGTTGTTTTTAGTTATCATTTTTCCTCAGAACTAATTTATTTTACTTATAAACTGACCCATAATCTAAATTACATGTAGCAGATGTTGTAATTTAATTGTTTAATTTGTTTCCTTAACCCACACAAAAAAGTCAACTTGATTTTATAATTAGGGGTGGATGGAGTAATATGTAGCTGTTAGCACACCACTAGCCCAGTTGATGCAAATTGACGCTAAACCCTCCATTTTTTTTAATGTTTTTTCCCACCTCTTCCTTAATACTATCCATCCATTAAGCCTTATGACTGAAAAAACAAAATGAATAAAAAAGAAATAATATAGTGATAATGTAGATAAAAAAGTAGGAGTGGTAGACAAGATTTGAGAGATTTCTGGTTCCATATTTCTTTTTCAGATATCAAATTTAATTGATGTTTATAGTTAGGAAAAGGAAGGAGGAGATGACCATCAAGAAGAAGAGGGTTATCCATAAGTATAACTATCACCTTGTATACTTGTATACTTAGGATTTTTTTTTTTTTTTTTGAACTGAGTATACTTAGGATTCAAACTCCATAATAACAGTGATTAGAGTGTAACAATCCAGTGGCAGTTGACAGGCTTTTGATGTTAGACCATCATTTTCCAATGTACTACCTCCGGTCCTAATTATAAGAGCTAGTTGACTTTTTTTGGAGAGATTAAGGAAGCAAATTAGACCCATAAATTTTAATATATGCGAAATGTAATTAGATTATATGATAGTTTATAAGTAAAATAACTTAGTTTTGAGGGAAAAAGACAAATATAAACAATTTATAATGGTGTATTTTGCAACCTTAATTTTTCCAAAAAAGTCAACTGGCTCTTATAATTAGGACCGGAGGGAGTAATATCACTTGGGCAATTAATTAATTTATAGAATCAAGAATTAGCCATTCTTAATTATGTCGCCCAAGGGGATTTTCTCGTGACCTTCAGCGCCTGGGGCCCACCCAAAAAGCCCATTGTAACCGCCAGCTATTTCCATTCTGGCCACCACCACCCGGTCCACCCGTCCCCCAGTAATACCAAAATTCTGCGAAACCATACCCTTATCCTCTTGCCACGTATTCCCTTCCTCTCAGAAATAACGCCACGTGTCGACTCCAATTTATTTATTTGTTTTTTCACTTTACATTACAGAACTGACTTGGCCGCTCCCACATGTGACACTCTGTGAGGTCGAAAACGCCCTCCCACCTTTCGCATAACTAAACGTAACCAAACAAGGACAATATCGTCTTTTCATTCCATAGAACTAACTAACTGGAAGGTAGGTAGGAATTATCCTGTACAGGTGGGCAGTTGAGCGAGAGAAAGTACACACGCAGCTAGGTATTTCAGATTCCACAGAGTTTGCGTTCGTTGACCCTTTCAAAGTAAACCACATACAGATGGACGGATAGATCTACACTTGCTGTAGGAGATTGAATCTTGTCTCGCCACACGTGATAATTCCGTCTTTCCTGCCACTTTCTGTTTTCTGACCGGTACAGGAACCAGAACTCATCGATAACGCCGTCCTCATGAAATTACCATAATACCCTTCAAGTGACAGGGTGTAATACCGTTTACTTGCTTCTCCTACCCGCCAAATAAATTCCCCATCCCCCAATTTAATAACGATAATTCCGTCATATCACACGAAACGGGAGTGTTATTTCCGTTTTGTTTGCCCTGAAAACGCGAAAGAGGTGAGAAACGCGTTTTGGACGGCAAGTTCTTGGTTTAACCACCAACCAACCACCCCAGCTTCTTCTCTGTGTTAGTTTTATATAAAAGGAAAAAAAGGAAAATCAAATTTTCATTTTTTTTTTGTTTTTGTTTTTCAGAAGTGAAAATAATGCTAAAGGCGTTCATATTTTGGAGTATAAAACTATAAATTATCCCTTCCTTGATCTTTTTCGGTTTTCTAAGCATTCCCTTTCTTCTCTCTCCTCCTCATCCACTGTTTCCCTCTGTTCCATACGTCGCCGGAAAATCTCTTCCACGGGCCGGAAACTTTGTACTGTCACCGGCGGCCGTATTCTCTCCCTCCTGAGCTACACTTTCCGATCGGCGCATTTTTGTTTCCATTTTTTCCGGTTGTGTTTGGTCGTTGTTGAAGCGCTTGGATCTCTCTTTTGAGCTGGTTTTACCCTTGTATTCTTCGTTCTGCGAGAATGTGGCGAGTCAGGTTGTGTTTGGAGACTCTATTTTAATCTGTAAGGGTAAGGATCGTGATCTAGGGTTTACTTGTGGGATTTGGATATAGTTTGTTATTGTTTTCGCGATTTCTCGTTCAAGAGGTTAAAGACGGAGACCTACAGGGAGCGACTCCGTAATGAAATGGTATGTCAACGGTTTTTCTTGATTTCTCCCTCGTCTTATAGTTTGGTTTTAGATAGGAGACTCTATTCTCTTTAAAGTGCATTTTCTTCTGGTCCGTTTTTCAGATCTCAGACATTGTTCTACTATTTGTGGTTTTGATATGATTTTCGTATTTCTTTTGTCTGAGTGATAATTTTCCTGTTTAGACCTTGTAATTTGATTCTATGAGTTTAAAGGTTTCCGGTTTTATATTGACGCCGAAGGTGCATTATGCAGAATGGATTTTTGCCCTTTTTATCCCATCTATTTGTGAACGGGAGACCTCATCTGCAAATTAGGAAAAATAGGGTTTATTTACCTATTTCAATTCCTTTTTTGTTTTCCTTCTTTTTATCCTCAAAAAGAATTTAGAGATTTATGTTACTCAATGTTTAATAATTTTTATTTTTTTGGCTTCAATTCTGTTTTTACAAAAGATTTCTCTGATTTATGGCCATTCACACGGATATGCTTAATGTTAGTTATTGTTCGTTTGGCTCATGATAAGGTAGGCAATAATGATTTGGGGAAGGGGAACTGGTCAATTTTCAGCGCATGCATTTGTTGAATGTTTCTTTGAGACCATTTTCGTTTGACCAAATTGCGTTTGCTCGGGAAATGTTATTCGTCGAAAAATTCGAGTCGGTGAAGGTCTAATCATCCAGTCGTCGGGTCAAATTTTGTTCTTAGCGATTTCTTTTGCTGAAGGAGGTGATTTGCGTTTGTCTAAGGATCATTTATGAGTTGTGAGGCTAGTACTGGTGTATGACTTTGATTGAGTGATAATTAAAAGCCGTGGTCATCTAGTCTAGTTTTTCAATTTTCCAGGGTAAATAGGTAATATTCCAACCTTTATTTGAGTTCAAAGTGCATTTCTTCATTTCTCTCTATTTATCCAGTCTCTATCCCAGCTGTAGTTACGCATTTGGATGTTGATGCATGGAGCTCGGTAACTTAAGTAAACAATGGATTTCTATCTTTGTCCAACACGTGTCAGACAGGACACACCGCTGTAAAAAGTATTGAGCCCTTATAGTAGTTACTGTTTCCTTCTCAACGCCAAATGCTTCTTTGTTCTTTCATGAGAAATGATTTGAAGATGCAATTTGGCTCAATTGGTATAGTCCTTTTCTGTGAGGAGGGGTTTGAGGGAAAGGAGACAATTATCTCTTATTCTGTGGCTCAAACTCCATGCACCTCCGGCTAGTTGCTTCGAAATCCTTTCTTTTACTTCTTGGACCATGTAATTCATAGTTTCAGTTCTTCTGATGATGCATATACCCCACTCTCATGATGATAAAGCTAATTGTTTGTAATGCACTTGTTGAGTCTGAAGTTTTTAAGATAGTTTTACTTATCATATGCACGTAACCATCGCTTTAGTTTTTCCAAGTATGTACATGCTATTCTGAGTGTTGAATGATGGATCTTCTCCTAGGTGGAAAGAAGACTTCCTTTATCTAAGGAAGCTAGACATGGGCTAGAACTTTTGAAGCGTAAACGGCTTCAACGGGCAAAACTCATTACTGCCCCTGAAATAACTGTTGCTAGCACAATGACTAGAAGCGGAGGAGATGCTTTAAGAGCTTCATCTTCATGTGGTGTCAGATTGCATGGCAATGCGGATATTTTCTCCAAGCGGAAGGTGGATAAGTTTGAGACAAGTGATCTTGAATGGACTGAAAAAATTCCAGAATGTCCGGTGTATTCTCCAACGAAGGAGGAATTTGAGGATCCTCTGGTTTACTTGCAAAAGATAGCTCCAGAAGCTTCAAAATATGGTATGATCTATTGAATATTTTTCCCTTGATTTTGAATTGATGATATTAATCGAGGGCTTAACATCAAAGTCATTTCACCACCCATGGCATTTTTTCAAACATAATTTTTTACTGGTGGGGACCATCAATACTGAGTGTGTTTTAATAGTTAAGTTATCACTGATGATGAGGATAGAGCACTCTGCAAACTGCCAAATGTAGATGATGTTATGGCATTAAAGATGTTCTGATCTAATAATGGTTTATGATGACCTTATATTTACTTTCAACTAAGACAGACATCTTTGTTTTAACTTTTGCGATATTTTTATTCGTTTAGTTTTCTGTTAAATATAGATTCACTGAATATTTGGGAGATGAATGGGTAAATTGATAAAATTGTGACCATATCTTTGTTTAAATTTTTGTTGAATTTCAGGCATATGCAAGATTATTTCACCCCTGAGTGCGTCTGTTCCTGCTGGAGTTGTTTTAATGAAGGAGAAAGCAGGGTTCAAGTTTACAACTAGAGTACAGCCTCTTAGGCTTGCTGAGTGGGACACTGAAGATAAAGTCACTTTTTTCATGAGTGGAAGGTATGTTTTGTGAATGCATATATCTGAATATTCGATGAGCTTATTTCTTTTGGCATTTAATACAATTGCAATTCTTTCAGCAATTATACATTCCGTGATTTTGAGAAAATGGCGAATAGAGTTTTTGCACATAGATATTCTAGTGCTGGATGTCTTCCTACCACATTTTTGGAAAAAGAGTTTTGGCATGAAATTGCTTGTGGACAGATGGAAACTGTTGAATATGCATGTGATGTTGATGGTAGTGCTTTTTCCTCTTCTCCTACTGATCAGCTTGGGAACAGCAAATGGAATTTAAAGGTGTTAATTCTACTAGTTTATCTCTTTTTCTTATTGTGTTCTCTTATGTTGTCTTCTATACTTACAGAAAAGATAATCTGGTTGAAATATGATTCTTGCTTATGGTTATATTTGTTCTATACCTGACTGTTTGAGTATGAAATGCTCCATTCGCTTGATTGACAGCCTTTTCCACTAAAAAGTTTTCTGTGATATCTTTCCTTGTAATTTTGGTACACTCTTAAAGGGGATCTTGGAAAAATATTTTCTGTTGGCAATTCTGGTTCTTGGTTTCACTAATATAGCCACAGGATCATTACCTAAAATAATGGTATTGGAAGGGTCTTGCGTGAAAGAGTTCTTTAGATGGCTATTATTGTGTCATTTGCATGTGCAATATGACCTTTTACAGTTCATTTACGATCTACTACTGTGTTGTTCTACATTCTATATGCTTTTGTAACATTTCCCTGTTTCATGTTCATGCCAAATCTTTGTTGTCTCAGTAAAGAAGTATTTCTTATGACCTAATTGATCTGATATTTTCATCAACTAAAGCACATTTTTGTTTTGTCTCAGAAAGTTTCACGGCTGCCCAAGTCCATTTTGCGCCTCCTGGAAACATCAATTCCGGTATGTTAGTTATCTTACACCTTATTACTCATTTTTTCGTCATACTTCTCCCTGTGACACCTTGTGAGTTTATTTCAGGGAGTAACAGAACCTATGCTGTACATTGGAATGCTCTTCAGTATGTTTGCTTGGCATGTGGAAGATCATTATTTGTACAGGTAAATGTTCAGTGTTTTCATGATAAATTAAGTATAATATTAGTCCAAGCTAAATCAACTGCTTTATATGCCTAAATAATTATATCAATTTATTACCTTTTTTCTTATGGCAGTATAAATTATCATCACTGTGGGGCAGCAAAAACTTGGTATGGCATTCCAGGTCACGCAGCATTGGATTTTGAAAGGGTGGTGAGAGAGCATGTGTACTCAAATGATATTCTTTCTAGTGATGGGGAGGATGGAGCTTTTGATGTTCTTCTGGGGAAAACTACTCTGTTTCCTCCAAATATTTTGTTGGATAATGAAGTCCCTGTTTATAAGGCTGTTCAAAAGCCAGGAGAGTTTGTCATAACCTTTCCTAGAGCATATCATGCTGGATTTAGTCATGGTAAGAGTTGCACATAATTTTTTTTTTTTTTTTGCAGACAGGAAAAGTTCGGCAGCAGACATTTAATATTGTGTCCGAAATGCAAGTATATCTATTTATATTTTACCTCAAATTTCAGGTTTCAACTGTGGAGAAGCAGTGAACTTTGCAATTGGTGATTGGTTTCCTTTAGGGGCTATTGCTAGCCAGCGATATGCACTTCTTAACAGGATGCCTCTGCTGCCTCATGAAGAACTTCTGTGCAAAGAAGCAATGCTTCTTCATACAAACTTGGAACTTGAAGATTCAGACTTTCCCTCTGCAGATCTAATGGCTCATAATTGCATAAAGATTTCTTTTGTGAATCTAATGCGCTTTCAGCATTGTGCACGCTGGCTGTTAATGAAATCGAGGGTTTGTTCGAGTGTTTTTACACATTCCCACAGCACAATTCTCTGTAGCCTCTGCAAACGTGATTGTTATGCTGCATATGTAGACTGCATGTGTCACAAGCATGCAGTGTGCCTTCGCCATGGTATGTTATGAGCTCTACTATTCACCAGTCTAGTACTTTCCAATATTTTGTGAACCCTAAAATGAAGCTTTGATTGATTGCATCATATGTGCTTATTTGATGGTTTATATACTGACATGTTTTTATTTTATTAAATGGAAATTTAATTAATGCAGATATTGAAGCTCTTGGCTTCACGTGTGGGAGCGGACACACTCTTTATGTGAGGGAGGATATCAGTGATCTCGAAGCTGCAGCCAAGAGGTTTGAGCAGGGAGATGGAATCGTGGATGAGATTCTTAAGCAAACCAAGGGTGATAATAACATGTATTCATATCCTTTGTCAGATATGTTCCAGAGAGCTCGAGCAAAGGGATATACTCCTTATTGCGATATAGAATTTGATCCTGTTATTGAACATTATTCAATACCAGATCAGGCAACAAGTAATCCAGAGAATAATTTACAAAGCCAATTTGTTTCGAGGCACTGCCCAGATCTTAATCCAGAAGTCTGCGAGGCTTCTTTTAATTCTGTTGCATCCACCCTGTGTTCTCTTTCAGAACCTATTGATAGGTCTTCTGTTCCAAAAAATGTAAGTAATACGCATCTACTTTTTTATTATCGTTGCGCTGTCATTGCCTCTCACTGTGTTTGGATTTGAAGTTAAATTATGAACTAAGAATCCCATTCTGTATTTCCATTCTGAAAGCAGGTCGATGGGCATGCTTATTTTACCTCAGACTCTATTGATTCTGAAGAATGTTGCGAAGGAGTATCGAATGGCGCGTGCCAATCTTTACTATCCTCAACGCGCCATCACGAAATCTCAAGTAAACCACAGCGCAATCTAGATGAATTAGAGATGACGCCCAATGTGGATAATGAGGATAACGATTCTGATTCAGAGATATTTAGGGTAAAGCGGCCATCTTCTCTGAAGGCAGAGAAGAGAAATTTGAATTCCATGTCTTCCAAGCATTCGGACCCACAGGTATTTTCAAATTCTTCATCCTTCCATCATGTAAAGCTGCTGGACTTGTGTGTATTTGAGTTGTCAAGTGCTGGTCTTCAAATTTACCAACTTATTTTTCTCTGAATTTTTTTGGATTATAATGTAATGACTGAGTGGGCACTTACGTACAAGCAGGGGCTTAAGCGATTGAAGAAAGAAAACGAAGGAAGTAGCCCGGCACAGCCAATGGATTGCAACGGAAGCAATGATTCAAGTAACAAATTAAGTGACCCGATGAGGCGGAAAGTGGAGATTGAAAGATCGGCGAAGGACAAATTTGCAGGCGGAAATGGCATTCCCATCTCTGTAAGGTACAAGAAGCTGGACAACGATGCAGTTAGTAGGGAGCAGCGAGATCAGCACAGGAAATACAGGTTCCAGCAGGCAGCTAGGGAACGACCTCCTCCCTTTGAGATGGGGCCCAAGCGCATTAAAGTTCGAGGCCCTTCGTTCTTGAGCTTAGAGGGTCCTCCTGGTTTTGCCTCTAAATGGTGACACAACACTGGCTTGGCTGGGAAGAGTCTGACTTCGCTAACATGAATCGGCTAATGGGCTTTTCTAACCACACGAAAAAATTCAATATGATTTGATTCTGGAAGCAGCGGCAAAGATATTAACCATTTAGGTTCAAAGATCTCACATTCTTTTTGCAGGGCCTACGATTCGGGCAAATCTGCGTGGGTGCTCGTCCCTTGGCTTCTCTCTCGGTCGTCCAAGGTGTTTTTCTTACTCTGCCCACCCGCAGCCATCCTGCAAGCTAGAAATGAAACGGAAACCACCCCCACCCCCACCAAAAAAAAAAAAAGTCAGTCATTTAGTGAAAACCCATGTAAATTAGTTCTCTTTTGATCACTTATTTAGGTCTCTCAATGTTAGGGTCTCCCCATTAATATCTGATTACGTGCTTTCTGCTGCTTCCCCTACCTGATGTTCATCCATTCTTTTTGTAGCATAGGTATCCTGTACCTATAACTACTTGATTACATTACAGTTCCAAGGAATTCCACTTTATCTCAATTACTTTCCTCTTAAGGTTGCATTTTGATTTTTGTTCTTACATATTACGCACTCTACGGATTAAACCACACTATTGTAATTCATCGAGATGTGCTAGGCTTCTTGCTCTCATGTTAGTTGGGTAGAAGCAACTATAATCCCTAGACGTGTAAGATTAGCCTTTTGACCTTAAATCGTTTTTGGGCCACGCTTTGCTAAAGAATCCATTCGTTCTTGGGCTTCTTGCTCATTTTTTCAGTCATTGCTCCCACTGGTTTATGTCTTTGTTTGCTAGCTTAGATGTTTTTGGAACCGACTTCAGTAGGCCTACCGATCCCCAAGTTTGGGTGCCTTTCATCTTGTTTATTTCATAACAAGTGATAAGCTCTCTCAACAGCATAGTGTTTTTTTTTCTTATTGAAGAAATTATAATTTTGGATTTATGGTCTGAACTGAACTAAGACGATAATGCATTAATGCCTACTAGGGCAAAAATGTCCCACCATAAAGACATATTCAACGTTCTTATTGTAATTTGATTTGTGTTGGTTTTCAATCACAGTCAAGTCCAAAACCAGGTAAAGAAAAACACCCCCAAGACAATTGTAGCATTTTTGACATAATCGGCGTCACATGTCAGTTTTAGACTTTTGGGTATTATAATTTCCCCAGTGGGTTCTAGGGTTGCATTATGTATTTATCATCACAACAGGAAATATGATTAGAAACCTTGTCGCTGGACAAAGCCCATTCTTTTCCTGTTTGATTAAGCGCCTAAGAGGTAAGACAGACACATGTCTTTGTAGGCCCACCCTCCTCTCTCCCTCTTACAAAATATGTCTAACTTTATTCTTAAAGGAGAATAAATGAGTGGATTTTGTACAAAGTGAGGCAAGAAAAATTGCAACAAGAAAGGGAACAAAGCCAAAAATTATGTTAATGGGTTCTTGTCAAAATCTTGCATATTATCTTTCAGTCAAGACTCAAGACCCTCTCTAGATCTGTGGGGACACCTCCTCATCTATTGCTCCTCTCCCTTTGAAAATATGCAATATGTCTAATCTTTGTGTTTTTTAAATTGTATTCTTCCCCCATTGTTTGCTATTAGCAAAGGAAAAGGATATATCCTATATGTCTATTTGGTTATAGCTATGGACTCAAATAGAAAAAGTGGCTTTTGCTACTTTTAGGACTTCAATTCTGTGGGGGCTAGCTTCAATCAAACAACACATATTCTTCTTAATTAATTTGCGGTCTATTTTCAAACGCGAATTTTCATTTTCACTTATTGAAAGTGAGCAAAGAAAAAAAATCACACCTGAAATGATTTCGAGAATATTATTGAAAGTGATCATCCTCCAATGGTTAATATACTTTTGATTAATATATATGAAGAAAGTTATATATGATTCAGATATTGTCCCAAGTGTCTCAAAAGGCTTGCCCTAGTATTCCCATACTGCTCTTATTATTATCTGCATGCACACCTTTTTTTCCTTTCCATAATTCCCATTCAATCAATTAACATGCTAAATTCTCCTTCCACCTCAGAGTTATCATGATAATATTAATAGATAAATTAGGGGGAAAATTATATAAGCAAATAAAAGGAGCGGTCATCTTTGAAGCAGTCTTTTCAATTAGTGATGGAATGAAAAGTATAAAAAGAAAAGGCAGAGAAATATAACTAACAAATTAAGGAGAGTATAGATATGAAATCGATCAGACAAATTTTCAACCAGTGATCCCAACCCCATTACAGATTCCATTATTATCAACCAGAATGAAAAATCAAAACGGTAACAATCATGTGTACTAAATCATTAATTTACACACAAACCGCTAGGACCTTCTCCTTAATCTCATATCATTCGTATCATTATATTCTCTTTTATACTACTATAATTACTTTAGGTGTGTTTAATTAGTATAAATTGAAAAATACAATTTTATATCTTGTATTGATGATTTCAACCCATCAATTTTTAAGTTACAAGGAGGAGGGAATTAAATGATGTGTTTGTGTGTGTGAGAATGGTCCCAAGTGATGAAGGGTGATTGATTGATGGCAGGAGGCATGGCTGTGAGAGGTGAATGTGTGTGGTTCAAAGGATGCAACGTAATGGATTTGACTGGGTTTGTTTGATGAGTGAGAGACATTAATGGATTTGGCTTATTTTACATTTATCTCTTCAAAGAAAATCAAACATTTTACGACTCTTCAATTTATGACGCATCTGGTCGGTCAGAATGATGAGATCCAAGCCACCCAACCGCAACGATCACACTCATATCCCACCGTCCTTTTCTTTCTCTTGCTTTATTTTTCCAACTATATAAATATACTATAATCCATTATTATTAATTGGTTAAGGTTAAAAAATACATAAAAAGATATTTCCCAAAGTATCGCCAAAACTAGGGTGATTGTAATGAGAAAGCCCATTTATAAGGAGTATGAAGGTCTGACCAAGTATTGCCAAAACTACTACAAGGTAAGAATGATAAAATTTTAAAGAAAGTTGAAGGTTTTGAGTGTTTGATTTTTAATGGTTGGGATGAAATTTTTTAGGATTTCGCACAACTCTTTGCTTTCAATAGTAAAAAGGGAAATTTGGCGCATTCATATTGTCAATAAATCACTTCTAGCTAAGCAAATTTGGCGCATTATTTAAGCTGAGGGATCGTTCTTACTGGCTACTTCAATGGGTAAAAAGTACATAGATTGGTCCAAAAATCAGTGGTTATTGAAGCCTTATAATTCTTCTTGGCTTTGGAATGATATTCTTGATTGTGGATCCTTTATCATCAACAAAATTCAATGGAGAATAGGAACCAGTACAGGTGTATCGCTCAATTAGAGACTTACATAAGGTTTCTGACTTGCTTACGCATACTCCGCAGTCCTCTATTCCTGTTAGATGGAACTCTCCTCTGGTTCAACGGCTATATTATTCTTACATTATAAATCATATCCTATCCATACCACTATTATTCCGATCCAATAAGGATTACATTATTTGGATTGGCAACAACTCAGGAAAGTACACTACTAAGCAATGATTCCAACTTCAATTCAATGCAAAATTTACTTCACAGCCTGATCCATATCCTTTTTAGAGATTCTTATGGTCCATATCTCTACCGAGGAAGCAACTCATATTTATATGGAAACTTCTCCATAAATAGCCTTCGATTGATGTTCTCAGGACTCATCATATGGAGGTAACAAGTTCTTGCCCCTGTGGATGTCCTTCAGACGAAACCATAAACCATATTTTTTTTTATTACCATTTTTGAAATGTGGTATGGTTTGGCTCCTTCTTCCTAAGGCCTTCCAACAATATGTCATTAAACGATCTTCTCTCATGGCTGAAACAGTTTCTAATGTTCTAATCTTCTAAAAACAATTTGCTAATGGGTGCTATCATTTTGATTAATGCTCTATGATTTAAAAGGAATGTTTTAGTACATAATGGTGGATCGACACAACCTCAAGAAGTCATCAAACAAATTTTTAGTAACCTTTCTTTTTAATCAATGGCCTTCTCATCAAGCCATCACAATTACTAGTGCAGACTAGGGGTGTCCAACCCCTCCCGGTCCCGGTGATCCCGTCCCCGTCCCGACAAATCGGGACCGGGAATTTCCCGTCCCGGGAAGCCCGGGATAAAACTCCCGGGACCGGGACCGGGAATTGGCAGGGACCGGGACCGGGATCCGGGCAAGGCCCCGGGATCCCGGTCCCTATGTCATATATAAAAAAAAATTAGGCCCACACTTGTAAAAGGCTAACTCTATTGGATTAATTCTATTGCAATTACATATAAAGTAAATTCTTATATAAAAACCATGGATTAATTCTATTGCAATTACATATTGTAAAAAGTGATTGGGATTGGTAAAGGATTGTGAAATTTTGCGGCATTTATCTAGTTAATTTTATTTTCCTATTAATTATTAAACTATCATATCAAAGTAAAGTGCAGCCCAGAGATGAAAATATTATACCGTTGTCTCAGGTACACTACTAAAACCCTCACATATTCATTTCCCTGATTCAAACTAGCATTAATTACTGGTATTTCATATGTTTGTTTACATGCTACTTGTGTTAATTGACTAAAGGAAGCAGAGGAAGGAAAAGCCTTTTGCCCCTATTTTATCTCTTGCTTTTGTTATATTAAACTTGTCCTTTTTACTGATTTATCCTTTATATCATGGCATTATTATCTCTTATGTTTAATGAGATTTATTTGCTTCATGTCATGGCATTATTATAGAAGAAAGCGTTCAGAATTTTGAGAAAGTTTAATCCTTGTTTTGTTTTATTTTATTTCTTAAATGTGGCATAAATTAAGTGACTAAACTAGTGATATCATTTTTGTTCATTCTTTTTCCTTATGCATTTATTTGTTTCTAACTTCATAATAATTAATTTGTGACTTGTTTTCTTTCATAGTTTGAAAATGTCGCAAAGATGGAAACCACCTTAGAAATTGAGGAGATCCTAAAGACCAAAGTTGAAGCCCATTTTTTTCTTTTTTCTTTTTTTAAAAAAATGAACCGGGAATTCCCGGTCCCGTTCCCGGTCCCGCCGGGACCGGGATTGAAATCCAATCCCGGCCCCATTCCGGGAACGGGAACCGGGAATAGGTATTCCCGGTCCCGGTTTTGGACACCCCTAGTGCAGACCCATAATTTCCTCTCCTCCAGTTCAAGACTGGGAAATCATCATTCGAAAGAGCAAAAGAGGATTTTCATCCTATTATCATATTCTGATATGTTATAAGGGTCTTCCGTTGCAACATCAACTTTGAGAATATCAGCTTTCATCCTCAGTGTTGTTTGCTATGATATGTTTTCGTTCAACTTTGAATTGGATTGCACTGGCAGGACTTCCTTTGACAACTCTTATGGTGTGGAATATCAAGAAAAACTTTGCCAACCCTTCTGTGATAAACTCACCGGGTTCCAACATTATTTTGCAGGATGTCTAAGATTTCATTACACTTTTTTCTACTGTAAGTTTTGCGACCGCCACAAGTTGCAAGTACGATGCTGTAGTTAATTTCCTTTTAACGTCACCATCGTCTAAACCCATGTAATGTTTAGATTATTTATAATATCATTTTGTCTTTGAATAAAAAAAATAGTTAAAAGGGAAATGTCACATAAGGCAGGATTATTCTCTTAGTAATGGTTATCATATAATATTAACTAGTTAAAAGGGAAATGTCACATAAGGCAAGATTATTCTCTTAGTAATGGTTATCATATAATATTAACAGAAAATATGACTTTTACATCTTTTTTAAAAGCTCATAGTTACTTTTACAAAAGAAAAAAAGAAAAAAAATTGGTGTTGAACGCACTTTTAGAAATATCTTATGTGTATTTTTGCACTTTAATCCTATGTTAGTTTTTCTTTTCTTTTTTTTATATTTGTTAAATGTGTTCCAAAATTACATAGGCTATCGCCAGAACCATAATCAACTTCGCATATATATGGATAAGTTCATTTCGGCAAAAACCAATAGATAGTGAACAAAAGACCTTTCTGAACATCTTGGGTTAAGCCCCGCTCTATTGTTCAAGTTGAAATTTAACTAATCTAGGATGTGACTTGTAAAGAAACCATCATGAAGTTTGAATATAACGATGGATAGAGTTACTTATCAACTATTTTACTGAATTAAAATAAACCAGTTATCTTGTTACTCTTTGATCGGATCCAGTTCCTCCACCATCGCGAACAGGCATGATACACTTTTTAGTTATTGGGAGAACCCAAGTACTCTCTTTTGGATCCAGGAAAGAGCTCTCAGAGATCTTTTATCCTTTTGGAAGGTACAGGAGCGAAACAATCAACCTATTGATATTAGAAGACTCAAAAGATTCTTCCAATGTATCATTTCTGGGTCCAATGGAATTCATAAGTATAGGAAGAAGCCCTATCTCTATTTGAAATTTGTCCTAAATTTGCCCCCACTGAAATTTTTCCTAAATTTCTCCTTTTTCTCTGTATTTGTTGCACCAATAAATATAATGAAGTTGAAAAGGATAATTAATAATTGGGAAAATCACAACCGCATCCAAAATAAGGGAATTAATCATCAGGTTTCGTGACAACTCAATGAGCCCCCGTTGATAATTCAAGGAGTTTGATTGACAACTCACAGAACTTAATTGTGATTAATTCTCTTATTTAGGACTTGGCTATGATTTTCCCTTAATAATTTTATCAGTGGCTTTTACTCCTCTGATCCTATTTATAAGGCATTTATACTTTCTAGCATGTTTCATACAAACCAAAAAAAATCTTAAACCCCATTAATTATGCCTTGAAATCTGACCACATTCCAGCCATACCCCTATTAAATATAATATCCATTTCATCACATGAAAATAAAGTCAACACATAATAAATGAAGGATAAAATTGTAAAATCACATGAAAAATTCAATGAGGTGCCCTATAAATAACACCAAATGAAGTCTTTTTTCTCTACCCTGTAAATAGGACGAGACGAGCATTATGAACGAACATTAGGTACATGTGAAAATTTATGAACAATCTATTGCGCAAGGTGCACGAAGCAAAATAAATCTTTTGCGCGGTGCAAATATGGTAACAACGAAATAAAAACATCGCATATGGTAACTTCATTAATTTTCCCAAACATGCGTCTAACATATTTGTGGGCCATACTTTGTAAAAATTTGACGGATGTAAAGGTAAGTTAACGGATTTATCATATTTGCAACGTTTTTATTTCATTATTACCATATTTAAAACATTATTATATTTTATGAACCTTACATAATAATTTGTTCCTTCATATGCACCTTTATCCTACCATATATTTTTGACATGGAGGAATACTCAAAGATAGAGACTTTAAACAATTGATTTTTTTAATAGCAACCGAAATTATTATGTTTCCATAATACACCGTTAGGGGTGGGAATAGGCCAGGCCCTTATCAGGGGCCTACGGCCTAGCCTACAATAAGCCTAGCCTTGCCTATTTAATAAATAGGCCAGGCTCATAATCAGGCCTATTGTTAGGCCTATTTAGGTAAACAGGCCAGGCCTTTTTTCGTAAGGCCTAGCCTACAAGCCTACAAGCCTGGCCTATTTAACTATTTTATATTTTCTATTATGATATATAAATGTAATAAATTATATAAATTAATTATAACATGACAAACTTATATAGTTTTATAATCATAAAATCTTTTTGAGATATACATGTGTTTTAATACGTTTAAAGGCTAATATATGGAATTACTCCCTCCGGTCCTAATTATAAGAGCCAGTTGACTTTTTTGAAAAAATTAAGGATGTAAAATATACTACTATGAATTGTTTCTATTTGTCTTTTTTCCTCAAAACTAAGTTATTTTACTTATAAGCTATTATATAATCTAATTACATTTAGTATATATTAAGATTTAGGTGTCTAATTTGCTTCCTTAATCTCCCCAAAAAAAGTCAACTGGCTCTTATAATTAGGACCGGAGGTAGTATAAGTATAAACTTTTAAGCCTATTTAAATAGGCTTTCAGGCCTAGTCAGGCCTTTTGAAGGCTCAAACTCAAGCCTAAAAATAAACTTACATACAGGCTCAGACCCAGGCTTAAGTTTTACATTTGTAATCAGGCCCAGGCCTATTTAGTTGAAGCCTACATAAGCCTAGCCTATTTCCACCCCTATACACTGTGCAATAATAAAAAGGTGAAATGTTTTGTATAAAAAATGTAGGTTTAATAATAAACTGTTGAAAGATACCTTTAATTGTGTATATATGTTGGGTTCATCTTTCCATCACAAAAATTTAAGTCAATGTGATGGGATTCAACTCAACATTATACACCTTTAATTCATCTTTCATACTTTATATGTGGGACTTATCCTAATATTCTCTCTACTTATCATTTTTTTTTCTTTGCATTTTTTTCTTTATTGGGCTTGTACTTTTTTTTTAGTCTCAGAGGCCTAAGATTTACTTATATTTTTTTTACTCTTTTTTATCCCATTGATTGAATGGCTCTAATACCATGTTAAATGTTATATATATATATATATGCATGTTATCAAAATGACTTAAACTATAACCTACATATATAACTTAACATTTAACATAAACAATATATTAACAAAGAAAAACAGCAGAATACTTAATAGCAGTGTTGTAAGAACCGGACCGGGCGGTCCGACCGGTTGGACCGTCGACCGCTCCATAGGTCGGTTCGGATTTTATGGTCTGACCGTTTATTGTGTTAAGCCGGATCGGGCCGTTTCCAGCCGGATATTGGACCGGGAACCGGAGTTAAACCGGGAACCGGAGCGGTTTTATAAAAACCGGGCGGTCCAATCTAAAACAAAAAAAAAGATGAAAAAAAATAAAATCAAGCCCAAAAAAACCCAAGTTCTTAAAAAAGAAACCCAAATTCATTAGCTTCATATCTTTCTCCCAAATTAAAAACCCCAACAACCATTTGAAAATCTTATGGCTGTGAAATTTGATCTCCAAAACTCCAACCAATTGGTGAACATCATCTCTCTCATCACCATTCCTCTATTGTTGATGTTTAACGTCTCTTCCAAGCTTTTATTCTATATTTAGCACTTGTTGTCTTTCTACATTTTACATTTCTTTTAATATTTTTATCAGTTGCATATTCTATCTCTTACCTTTTGCAAAACAGAAATTGCTTGTGTTCTTAACTTCCTAATTCTTCTATCTCGACAAAAATTTCTGCAACTGTGATCCTCAAATGGTCCTATATGCCTTCTTTGTTTTGCTTACCTAAAGACAAGAATAATTGTTTTCTAAGTCTGTAATGGCTATTTATTTCTTGGTCAATGGTCTTTCATTAAAAATTAAGACGTGAAGGAACCATAATTTGTTTATATTTAATTTACATTTAAAAATCATATATTTTTCCTTAATTATTACGTCATCGGTCCGACCTTCGGTCCGACCGATCCGACCGTGCGAACCGTGACCCGATGCCCTCTCCGGCTCACCTTCCGGTCCGGTTTTTACAACATTGCTTAATAGTAATAAACATACATAAGATTCTTTCTTGAGCATTGGAAAACTGAGACGACCAAGGATTAGTTTACTCTTATAGGAGTAATTATATTATGAAATGTTTGATGAGACAGAGTTTAGATGCTTCTAAGGCACAAATCTCAAATAATAATGAATCATATATTCCGCAACACATTTATGTTCGAAACCCTAATTTTTTGTTCCCAATGAATATGGATCTTAGTGATTGGATCACGAATAAAATAATAAATCACTACCCCAAGTGAATCAGTGAAGTGTTAATGACTTCGATCTGAAAACAAAGTGTCAGTTTTTTTTTTAATGTATTATCGCCGTCTTCTTCGCACTCAACAAGCTTCTTTAATTTGCAATGTAAATATTCATATACTACTTCATCCTTACTATAAATCAAATTACTAAAAAAATTTTGTTTTTAAATATAAGTTCACTTAGAGGTTATTAATAATTGTTTTCGAACTTTAACCTTATTTAATTCTTGTTAAGGTGAGAGAAAGAAGAGAGAGATGCAAGATTAATTAATTTATAAATGTTGAAAGAGGGAAATTTTGAATGAGGGTGCTAGAGTAGTGTTGAAAAATTTTATCAATTTATGACATATTTAATGATTTAACTAATATAATTCTTTGTATATGAGAATTAGTTAAAGTGAACCTATAATAAAGAACAGAGTGATTATGTCCAAGTTGCATTTCGTATTTTAGTATACTTACATGTTTTTAGAATTTTAATTTAAGACATCATTATTCAGTTATTTCTATGCTTGTTCGTTGAAAAGTTGCATCATATAAAATCTTTTTTCCAAATTCAGAATCCAAATTATTCATAATTGATATAATCAGCTGCAAAAAAAAAAAAAATTAATAAATATGTGTAAAATTTCTGAGGCACGAAGATTATATATATATATATAAAGATATTAATCATGAACAAATAATATACAGATACCAATACCCTCCAACTTAATTTTTCAGTGCTCTTGGATAGTGAACTATTTTGGACTTATTTTACTTGGATTTGAGATTTTCAAGAATTGGATCCTGGCAGAATCCATATTATTTAATTGGGATAAGGTCCAATTTTACCTCAGGAAGTAACCCAATAGGAGCGGATTTGCCCCGGAAGTAACAAATGGAGCTTATTTAACCTGGAAGTAGTAAAAGCGGCGCGTATTAGCCCCCAGAGGACTACTTCCGGGGTAAATGTGCTCCCTTTGTTATTGGGTAAAAGTCCAATTTTGCACCGTTTTTACTACTTCCGAGGTAAATAAGCTCCATTTATTACTTCCAGGGCAAATCAGCTCTTTCTGGGTTACTTCAGGGGCAAAATTGGACCTTTACCCTTATTTAATTTAGTCCATTTTCTCAATAGTTAAAGATTAGTGTATGCGTGTGTCATTTTCCAGGGGGGTTGATCAATTAGAGTACTTTGCTGTGTATATATATTTTGTTGATCTCAAGCCTTATAAATAAAGAAAAAATATATAGTGGGGGTCGTATATTTTTACTTTTATAATTTATGTGGAACCACCAAATCAATATCAATAATCAATAATTTTAAAAACAAAACGACACAGCGCTTATGAGCATTGACCAAACCAAAACATGTGTGAGTATACTGTATATGTGTGTGTGCTAATTGTCAAATCAAACAACTGTTCTCCAATCTCCACCTTAATTTCTGTGTATTGTATTACTGTGTTATAGTAAGCATTAAACAATGTTTTATCGAACATAATTTGTAAATCCTTCTTTTTTTTAGTCATTCTAAATCCCTATTATAATAAGGCACAACCTAATAAGTTTTTTTTTAGTCCTTTTTAAGGTATTTGTTAGTTTTCAATATGTATCAATTATTTTTTTCATACATGCCCATATTTAATATGTATAGTGGGATAGATACTACTCCCTCCGTCTCATATTATAAGGTCTTTTTAACCAAATCATAGGTTCCCAAAACACTGTTAAAGTTAGTTAAAAAGCACTACATATATGGGAGACACAACTTTGTTTCCAGAAATGCCCTTATTTATGGAAGAATAAGAAAGAGGGTAATATTAAAAAGGAGGAAAGAGAATATATGATAAATAAATGAAGTGAAAGAAAAATGTTATGAGAGAGAATAAAATATAAAATGAGGGAGAAAAGGCATATTTCTTTGCTTTGATAAAAGTGTCATCTCTCTCTCCTCTCATAAAAATAAAGTTGAATCGGCTTTTTTATATAATACATTTATTAAGGGTAGTATTGAAAAAACTACATTTATTATCCACATCAACTCAAATATGACCTTATATTATGGGACAAGATCATTCAAAAAATTGAACATTATAATATGGGATGGAGGGAGTAATAATTAATCTAGTAGTTGAATTTAGTGAAATTACTGGAGTTAATATTAGAAATTACTTGAATTTTAGGATAAATTTAAGGTTAAAGTATACTTTTAGTCCTCTATGTTTACACTAAGTTTTATTTTAGTCCTTTATGTTTGAAAAGTACATTTTTAATCCTTTATGTTTACACAAAGTTTCATTTTATTCCTTTATGTTTGAAAAGTACACTTTTAATCCTTTTTTGCTAACACCGTTAATTCCATTTAACGGAAAATGCTGACTCATCAAATCTAAAAGGTGATTCTATAACTAAATGTAGATAAAAATGACCAATTTTTAAAATATAAGAATGATTATACTAAAAAAATTTAAATTTAAGCATTTTTTGTCCACAATTAATTATAAAATTATTACTTTTTAGATTTGATGAGTCGGCATTTTCCGTCAAACAAAACTAACGGTGTTAGATAAAAATGATTAAAAGTGTACTTTTCAAATATAAAGGATTATATTGAAACTTGATGCAAACATAAAGGATCAAAAGTATATTTTTCAAACATAAAGGATTAAAATGAAACTTGACGCAAACATAAAGGAGTAAAAGTATATTTAAACCTAAATTTAATGTTTTTAACTAATGTTATTGTTACGTGAGTAATAAAAAACAGAGGGAGTATACGATAATTTGCCTTTGAGAAAGATGCTTGAACCTCCGCAAATGTACTCTCTGTGTTAATGATTTATTTCAGGGAAAGAACACTAAAATACTTTTTATATATTAAAATCTTAAATAGGTGATTTGTAGTTATTAATATCGTTAGTC
Source organism: Mimosa bimucronata (assembly GCA_037074515.1). Lineage (NCBI taxonomy): Eukaryota > Viridiplantae > Streptophyta > Magnoliopsida > Fabales > Fabaceae > Mimosa > Mimosa bimucronata. The sequence continues at coordinate 26,098,843 of CM073447.1, forward strand.
AAATACTCCCTATGTCCCTATATATAAGAGCCAGAAATTTTAATGGTTTTATCCCTTTTTATAAGAGCCTGACACAATTTGTCAAAACATTTAATGAGTTTTTTCCCGTCTTACCCATCGTTATTCTCTCTATTCACATTCTCTTTCATACTCATTTATAACACTATTATCACATTTCTATCTCTTACATAAATAAGGGCAAACTTGAAAAAATAAAATTATTTCAGATATATTTATCTCTCTCAACTACTTCCTTAATCTGTGTGATTTTACCTCTTTGGGTCTTATAATAAGGGACAGAGGGAGTAGTTATTTTCTCTTATATGAGATTTTGAAATTAAAAAGGTATTTACTTTTATTTTCCCATTTTTTTCTTCCTATTTTCTATATTAACCAATTAATCTTTTAAATTACTCCATTCATTCCTCTATATATGAATAAACAAATCATATTTTAAAAAATTATAAGCTTAAATATATTTATATTTAAGATTATGTTTCGAGTTTTTTTATAAATATATCATTTTTACTTTTTTTTGCAAATTTTTAAGATATAAAATGAGATTAATGATTTGTTCATATTCGTACTCTTTTAGTTCAGAGAACTATATATCATGCATATAATTAAGTGTCCCTCCAACCACTTACAAAATTTATCTTAAATTAGTTCCATAATTCTTTGTTTAATTTAGATTGTGTAGGGCTAGTAGGTATATTCATATCCTAATTAAGCACAACTTTATTTACAAAAACAATCATATGTTAATCCCGGTTTCAAGTTAAACACAAATAATAGCATACAATAAGAAGTTGAACAAATCATCGTTCCAAACCAACCAACAAAATACAATATGGAATTGAAAGAAGAGTACTAAATATAATTAATCAGCTATATCAAACAAGTTTAAAGTGATGAAATTCCAAATTATAGCTTCATAGGTCTAAGAGGTTGAACAACTCATCGTTCCAAACCAACCAACAAATTAGAATACAAATTAAAACTAGAAACCATAAAAGAAAAATAAGTACGTTCAAGAGATTAAACGAACAGAGAGGAGATTCGTCAAATTTCCTTTTGATCAATCACGATCAGCACATCCCACACAAATCCACAATCTTCTTCTAGCTCCTTGCTGTCACCTATAGCCTCTTCAGTGTTTTGACTGATTCTGTTGTCCTTGGCTAAATATATAATCCAAAATTACTTAACTTGTATATATTTTGCATTTTGTTTTAATGTCCCGATCCACTGCAATGCAATTTTTTAACTGCAATAAAAATGCTTCTCCCTTCTGTCCTTAATAAAAGACATATATATTTAATTTGAATAGATTAAAAAGTTAGTTAAATTAATTAAAATTATATAATATTATTAAGACACCATAATATTCTATTCTTCATTTCCACGCATTCCCTCTCTTGCTTGTTTATAAATAAAGGGAATTAATAAGGATAATTTGAGAAAAAATTAAGAAAAATTAGAAAGAGTTATTATATTTAAACAAATTTACCTCGTCAAATTAAATAGATTCTATATTTAGGACCGGAGGGAGTATATGTTTGCCAACACATTAGTTCTAATAATACAGACTTTAACTACTTAAATATGAAGTTTTGAATTCGAATTTGTGTCAATGTAAAAAATTTCTTTTGGGATAGCTAACTCCAATTGACTCCATAAAGGTTATTTACACCTGACACACAGATTAGCTTTTTATTTTTATTTTTTTATACAATCGATCAGATTAGCTTTAAACAAACTACTTTGTGTTTTTCTATAAACTTATGTTGCACCGAAAAATAATTGAGCTACAATAGAATTTCGCTTTTTCTGCCTAATGCTTCCTTTGTTTGATAAGTGAAGATATCATGCCAAACTCTTCTCTTTCAACCAAAAACAATGTAGACTCTCAAATAAAAAATGAAATTAATTGCACCCTTGTCTTTGATGTCTATTTCTCTTAAATATCATGGAGATCATCACTTCTTATTTTAATTAAATTATACTTCAATATCAATGATGTAAAATATAAATAGTTATCACTATAATGGCAAAGATCATCTCCCTAAGCTAAAGATTTTCAAAAAGTTCATTGTTAAGTTTTAAAAATAAGAAAGGTCATCCATATATATAGTTATCACTATAATGGCAAAGATCATCTCCCTAAGCTAAAGATTTTCAAAAAGTTCATTGTTAAGTTTTAAAGATAAGAAAGGTCATCCATATATGATCGAAGGCTAACATGGATTGTATGATTTACATGGAGCCTGAAAAATAAGCTATATTATTTATAGCCCATGAATACAGGGAGGGAGGGGGAGAGAGAGAGTTTAACTTGTGAAAATTTTTATGAGGCCAACAATTTGAGAGATTTTTTATGTTATATATATTCATAAGAAATTATTATATTGCTTTTGAGAAATTAAAATTAAAGGAAAAGGGGAGAAAGGAAGGGGAGGGGCATAGAGCTTATAATAAAATGGGAAAATTACAATGAGGTCCCGCATAAGGCATTTAATCACAACTAGGTCCCAAACAATCATCAAATTACATTGAAGTCCCAAGGGACCTCAGTGTAATTAAATGGAAGTTGTCAATACCAGCCGTGTGAGTTGTCAGTGCACACAAAATAGCTGATATTGACAACTATTGAATTGACAACTCATTGAGCTGCGATTGACAACTCTTTTTGTGTGCATTAACAACTCACACGGATGGTATTGACAACATTGAATTGACAACTATTTTGGGCATAGTAACAACTCAATGGGCTGGTATTGACAACTTAATTTAATTACACCTAGGTCTCTTGGGACTTCAATGTAATTTGATGATTGTTTGGGACCTGGTTGTGATTAAATGCCTTATGTGGGACCTCATTGTGATTTTCCCTAATAAAATGGGAAAACCAAGTCTATGGATTGATGACTCAAAGGAAGGAAGGGACACCCAAAAGCAAAGGGTAACCCTTAACAAAGTTATCCCCTGTGCATGTCTTAAAGTGTTATTTTAAAGCTTTTCATATGCCCCAACGTATGAGTGATTCTACTTTTTTTCATTTAGCCGAAATAATAATAAATAAATAATTAAAAATTTGATTTTCCAATGTTACGTTCTTTCTATTCTTTTTGATAAAATTATGTTCCTTTGTTCTTCATAAGCTAAATGTGATACTAAATAAATCTATGCGTGTCCGTTTTCAACACTTTCTAATGAGAATAACTCTTTTGGTTTTTAGGATAAATTCTAAGAATAAAGACGACTTCGCCTTGACGCACAAAACTGCTTTTTAAAATATTTAACCTTTTACTACTCTCTCTCTCTCTCTCTCTCTCTCTCTCTCTCTCTCTCTCTCTCTCTCTCTCTCTCTCTCTCTCTCTCTCTCTCTCTCTCTCTCTCTCTCTCTCTCTCTCTCTCTCTCTCTCTCTCTCTCTCTCTCTCTCTCTCTCTCTCTCTGGCCATTACCCTGTATATTGTGTCTGGCCATTACCCTGTATATTGTGTTTGAAATTAAATCATAATATTCTAATTTCAAACCATGTGGATAAAATTGAGGGTTTTATCCATCAAAAGGAAATGGAGTCACCTTAGCTTCATTCGACGTCCATTCTTGATCCAACCCTTATTTGTAAGTTCAAAGAAGATTGAACAAATTTAAGGTCGAGAGTTTAATATAATATTAAATAGGGAAGCACTCTCGATAAGAGGGAGGACAACCTTACCTATGTGGGCAGTACTCCTACCCCTCGAGTTTGGATTAGTCGGTTGTCAATAAACGCCGGATTACCAGGCGGTATTTGACAAAAAAAAAAAAATAAGGAGAATACAATTGTTGGTACCTACTACGCTTTTATTGAATTTTAATTTGAGTATATGTGTGCATTTTTTATCCTAATTGGATGCTTTAATTTTATTTTTTAGCACCCCTTAGCTTCTATATAAAGGCTAACAATACTAATATAACAAAGTTATAAAAGCCAATAGTGATAATTAAATAAAATTAATGCTTTTATCAGAAGATAAAATAATAATACCAAAATCAAAATTGAATAAAAGCATATATACTAAATTCTAGGTTTTGCTATTAAATATAGTGTATAACTAAGCCACATCCTTTTGTGTGTGTGTGTGTACGATTTATTCTTTGATTTCAAATTATAATAGTTTAATCCAATTATTTTTAATTATGTGTTAACATTTGAGAATATTTTGTGAGCATTATTTAACTTTGTAGTATATTGATAGGCATTTTATGAAATAAAGACACTAAAGTTACCTTTAGTTCTTAAGTAAGATATATAGTTTGTAATGCAATTTGCACTACAAACTAGATTTTATATTAAAGGCATGAGACAAAATAGAGGAAATAACAAAAAAAAAATACCTCTGAATTTTAAAATCATAAATAGGAGATTTTAACTAGTTGAGTATAGGTATTAACCAGTTAAATAAGGATATTAACAACTGCAAATCACCTATCTGAAATTTTGAAAATCAAAATGTATTTTTCTGTAATTTCTCTGACAAAATAAAATTAAGGAAACAAAAATTACTTTCCCAAGTTATAAAAACGCAACTTTTTGTAACCGTATATACAATTATACATACACATATGTTGCATAGGTATTGTTAATTGTTCAGTTTTGTGAGAAACTGAGAATCTTGACTTAAGTGGTATTTTATACAAAAATAAGTGTTGGGAGATTGTGATACTTAAGTGAAGTAGTCGATCCAAATATATTCCATTCTATTTTTTCTCGCGCTTTCCTTCATTAAAAAATATTTGTTTTTAGCAATTACACTTTATTTCATTCCTAAATAAAGCTGTGTTTTAGGCCTAATATGTTACATTCAATCCCATATCAATAACTATATTTGCCATGAATGGATTGGTCGAACTTGAATCTCGCTTTTTATACTGTCAACCAAATTTCGAGATTTATTTACTTCAGTGAAAGTGAGATTTGCAACACAAAGAACGAATTATATACATGTGTACGAATTAATTCTATTCCAAACATGTTTGAAGTTTAGGGTCAAAAAGTGAATTTTACCTTTGGCTTGTTTTGGTAACCACTTTATATTTGGTTATTGAAGGAATCAGCGTTATTAGCAGGAGACAATTAAACATAATTATCATAATTTAACCTGCATCCTTATAATATAATTTCGTGCTCTTTTTTTTTTTAAAAAAATAATTTACTTGATTTAGCTGTATATGTTGGATGGAACCTTTTCCTTTTTCTAACACCGATCTTCATCATGCTAATAGAAATTGTAAATATCAAGCATTATTGAGTAATTTGATTAAATTAAATTACATTTGCAAATTGGATTTCCAAATAAAATGATGTAAACTGAAAGGGTAGACACGCACGAAATGGATATTAATGAACTTTGTACGTGACTAAGAAACAACCAAATTTCAGTTTTAAAATATACATCGAACACCATATTTTTTGGCCGAACAACATATTGAATTATATATATAAGGTTAGATGATTAATTAAGGCATTAATACAGAATTATATTTATTTGTGTGTGTTGAACATAAAGAGTGTGTGAAGTGGACATTATATATCACATTGATTGAGAGACAGTGATTTATCATAAATGGAAGATCTGTTGTTGAGAGCATTACGACCACCCGTTTCACATCAAATTAAAAACTCGTAACCAATATAATTTAATTTTCATTATTAAGACTTTGACGACCCACCACTGTCTTTTCCTTTTCCCCCCATTTCCCTGACCTTTTTCTATTTAATTTATATTCTAAAGACACTTGGTTCGCCTCTTCTTCCCTTATTCATTATTTTAGCCCCTATCTATTTCTTAGATGAACTCGAAATTTGACTCTACTTGTGTATAACTGATTACAAAATCAAATGCCAACATATTTCACTCTGACCAAAAAAAAAAAAAAACTTTCTACTTCATTAACTATTTCTTAAAATTTAATAATTTTTAATTTTACCCCATAAGGGTATCAATATTGCTTTCTGTAGTATTTGTAAGGCTTGCTATAGCCGTCTAACTCGGCTCATCACATTAAACACATGCTTAGATCTTAAGAGTTTGCGAGTTCAACACATTTTATAGGATATTAGGACCCATAGTTCCATGAGCTCCGAGCTTCCATTGGATGAAGATGTCAAAAAAACATGCAACACTATATATGATATAATGAATAAATCTTTATCTAATTTATTTTAGGAAAAAGATATAATAAGATCCATGCAATATGAAAAATACAAGATGGTGCAACGAATTTACATTATCCCTATGATGTGTCGTCATGGATTCAACTATATCATTTTCAAAGTTTAAAGGAAACTACCTAAAACCCTTCAATCCAAATTTTTTTTTTAGATTACCAACTCTCACATGCTCTTGGTGAGAGGGAGCCTCTATATTGGAGCTCCGGCCCCGTCACCGGTTTTTGAAGCTCCAACATTGTTGGGAATTTGTTGTTTTAGTTACTAGAATTAATATAGCAAATTGAAGTAGTGGGGTACCGGTGGATTTGATCCTACCCCACTTGGTTTATTAATGTTAAAAAAGAATTTGGTAATTTCACATATCAAATTGGTAATTTAACATATGAACTAGTCATATAGAAGACCTTGATAATTATATATATCTCAACTTTGTAATGTCATATCAGAATTTTGTAATTTTTTTATCTGAACATAAGTTGAAAGTTTGTATTTGCTATTTGATAATCAAAAGTTATTAATGCTTCAACAAAATTTAAGAATGAGTTGAGCACAAAATCAAAGTGTGTACTTATGCTTCTGCATGGTACTATATATATATTGAAAGTCTTGGTGGCAGGGCCAAGCAAATCCCACCCCCACTACTTTTCCTTTAATTATTTTGATAACAAAATAAAGACCTTTCGACACCAGAGTTCCAATGCCGGAGGATCCCCGTCACTAACGGCCGATGAGGGGTGGTATTTAAAAAAAAATATATACTTGATTGGGGCGCATTTAGATAATTTCTGTTAAACTTTATTGAGGACAGTTGAGTCCATGGGCGCACCTCATAGAAATAACACAATTTCTCTCTTTTTTCCCCCGTATTCTTCTTCATATCAATTTTTATTTTCACCTTGGTTCTTTTTGATCTGTCACTTTTGAGGAACATATATATGTTTCTACTTCCTTATTACTCCTATATTTTAAAATCTCAAAACACTGTTAATTTATATCTTCTGGTTCTTAATATATAATCTATTTCTAATTGTTATCACTTTTTTTAAAAATTGTTGCTACTAATTTTTCAACAATAATATAATAAAAAAATGAGGGGAGGGAATTGATGATGATAATTAGATTGTTCTAGAAAAACGCATGTTATATTAACTAATATATTTAATTTACTCAAATTAAATAAGTAAGTTCCATATTGGGATAGGATGAAGTACTATTTTTTTTTCCAATTATATCCTTTTCTACTATCTCTTTATAATAAGGTCAATGCGAATGCAGACGTATTCCTTGCTTTTCTTAATTCTAGCATATTAATTACTTTTTCTTATTATACCCTTATCCATATTAAATAAACTAAAGATAAATTAATTTTTTAAAACTTTACTCCCTCCCATTCTAATTATAAGATCAAATTGACTTTTTTTTAGGTTAAGGAAACAAATTAGACAACTAAATTGTAACATATAGTACATTTTATTAGATTATAGCCTTATAGGTTAGTTTATAAGTAAAATAAATTAGTTTTGAGAAAAAATGTGAATTTAAATAATTTAAAGTGATTTATTTTATATCCTTAATTTTCCTAAAAAAATCAACTTAATTTTATAATTAAGATAAGAGAGAGCAAGTATATCATATCAATTTTATATATATATATATATATGTATATAAATATATATCAATTTGTGTGCTCAATAGTAATACATAAATTAATCATCCTATGGAAAAAACAGTGAGGCTAAAATATATAGGTAAGTATTACTCCCTCCGGTCCTAATTATAAGAGCCAGTTGACCTTTTTTGAAAAAGTTAAGGATGCAAAATACATCACTTTAAATTGTTTATATTTGTCTTTTTTTCCTCAAAATTAAGTTATTTTACTTATAAACTATTATATAATCTAATTACATGTCACATATATTAAGATTTAGGGTCTAATTTGCAACCTTAATCTCTAAAAAAAAAAGTCAACTGGCTCTTATAATTAGGACCGGAGGTAGTATTATTGTTATTATTACTACTGTCATATTGTACGAACTTTCCTTAGTGTGTGAAAAATAAAAACATGCCTGAGACTCGAGAATGAGGGTAGTGTGTATGAAAGGAATATATGTAGAAGAGAGACTTGTTTGACGTCTCATTGAAGACTCGAGTAGGAAGACAAATGTAACCTCGGGGATGCAGATCTGACCAATATTGGTGGTTAGGGTAAATTAGAGAATTCACCTTTGTACTGTGTTAGGAGAAGCGTATCTATATAATAACTACCCACAAATATACCTTAATTTGCAAGGGTTAATTACACAGCAGAAAATGACAGTATGACACCAACATTACGTTTGGGCCCATTCTCTAAAGTCTAAAAAGTAAAAACTAAACGAACAATAGTATTATGCACGAGTGTTCGTCTCACTTCAACAGGATCATTATGATTAATTAATTAAAATAATCACCCATAAATATATATGTGTGTGTGTGTGAATTTCATTTAATGCTATGAGGTGCAAGGAAAATACAGTACTCCCTCCACTCCTAAATATAGGACCTATTTGAGGTGAAAAGTTTGGTTCTAAATATAAGACATCTTTCTAATTGTTCCAACATTTTTCCTAAATTATTCTTATTAATGCTTATCAATAACTAACAAGTAAGATGGGAGATGTGGGGATAACAGTAAATGGCTAGAGTGTAATGGTAATATCATGTAATATTAACTAACTTAACTAACATCCTTAATATAATCAAATTTAGGTGAATAGGCCTTATATTTAGGACCGAGGGAGTAGTATTTACAAGTGAAACTTTCATATTTATAAGTGAAGCTCAGATAAGGAAAAGGGGTAAAGGATAAAAAATGACATTGCACTTATGTCCAATGTGTATCAGGCATCTTATACTTATTTTGGCTCAAAATTGTCCATCAACTTTCAAATTTTGGCTAATAATGACTCTTTCGTCAGACTGACCCAACGAACGTTTCAAATTCGGGCTAATAATGACTCATCCATCAAACTATCTCAATTTATGTTACTTTTTTATGGGTAGGTTCCACACTGGAATTTCACAGGAATCTAATTTTTGTTGGGCAGTTTGACTGATGAATTATTATTGACACGAATTTGAAACATCCGTTGGGCCAGTTCAATGGATGAGTCATTATTAGTTCAAATTTGAATCGTCTGTTGGGCCAGTTTGATGGAAGAGTCATTGTTGACCTAAATTTGAAAGTTGATGGACAATTTTGAGCCAACAAAAAGTATAAGGTACCAGATACACCTTTAACATAAGTACATAGTCATTTTTGACTCTTCACCAAAAAAAAAATTATAAGTGAAGTTACCTATCATCTACAAAGTCAAGAAGTAATTGAATTTTGTTTGTGAGTATATTAAAAGCTGGTTAAATGTCATGACTCATGAGTAGCTGTATGAATAACCAGCTTTTTTAATGTCATAAGAACCTGATATATTTTCAGAAATAGAAAATACTGGTATAATGAAGGATGTAATACATCGAAAGTATTGATACCTACGTCCTTATGATGAACAATAAAATTTCAAAGCATATACGTTTACTCAATTTCCATCTCTGAAAATAAAAGGAATTTATCCATATTTTAATATTATTAACAACATCCAATAAGTCATATAAAAGTTGCAATAATAAGATTTTAAATAGGTACAAATTTTGAAAAAAAAAAACATAATAGATTCCTCACCTAATGACATATAAATAATCTATAATTCTTATTATAAGCTACCTAATAATTATAGCGTTAAAGGTCTTAATTGTCTCGGAAGCATGTTCGGTGGATCACATCTACTCCCAGAAGTATTTTTTGGTCCAATTTGCTCCAGAAGTATGCAAAGTGGATCATATTCGCCATTTACCGTGTAACGGTCAATGTGAGTTTTTTAACGGTAAAGGGCGAATATGATCAACTTGCATACTTCCAGGACAAAATTGGACAAAAAATACTTTCGGGGCAGATGTGATCCACCGTACATACTTCTGGGATAAATCTGATCTTTAACCCTAATTATAAGTAATGGAGGGGAACATAATTCACATGACATGGAAATTAAAAGATATGCATACATAAAGGTGAGTTTAAAATTAGAGAATACTATTGATTAGAGTGAGGAATATAACGGTGGGGGGTGAAAATGGAAACGGGGGATTAGAATAGATTGCCCTAGGTTTCAGTTCAGTAAAGAGTGTCGCAGATGGACGCTGCATACGTTAAAGATCGTAAAAGTAAATTTTTTTCATTCTTTTGTTAAATAAACCAAAAGGGAGAAAAAAAGGGGGTACATTTATAAAAAGGAATAAAAGTTGCAAACTCATTTACCTTTATCTCTCCTTTTCCCACCCCCTTATCTCACGCAGAGGAGTAGCACTAGTTTTTTTTTTAACTAAAAAAGAGAAAATTTTAAACAAAATCTTGTTTAAAATATGGGCAGTTAGAAGTAACTTAATACATTTTTATACACAACAAAGTTTTACAAAATTTAATACACAAACATAACAGCACTTAAGTTGAAGTCTTGTAACCAAATATAATTTTTCTAAAGATGTAGGAGTATATAATTTTTTTTCTTTTGTCATCCTATATCTTTTTTTTTTTGCCCGCAAAGTCATCCTATATCATTCATATTAGTAGAGTATTTTGTGGGAAATTTTAGTCTTTATTAAAAGCACACTTTGTAATAATTAACATAAGTATTATAAGTTTGCCTTTATTAATAAATATAGGTAGAAAAAGAAGAGATGGAACACAATATATAAAATATTGTTTGAATATAAATTTATAAAGGGAAAATGACAAAAAAATCCCTTCCAATTTGCAAAATCTCAAATAAGGAATTTTGAGTTGTTAATGGTTGTCATGAAATTGTTAATACCTATCAAGAAGTTGTTATTAGGATTTTGCAAATTGAAAGGGGTTTTTTTATCATTTTTTCCTTTTATAAATGAGGATAAAATTCGAAAAACTTATTAATTTAAATCATCTTTAATTGGGTTAACTATTAGGTAGTATAAAATTATAAAAATCCAGAGATTGGTACTAGTATTGTTATGTACTCTATCTCTGTTTTATGGTTTCTACCATTCTCACCCCTAGGAGAGTAGACTAGTACAACCCTAGAGCCCACGTCCACAAACACAGCCCCTTCTCTCCCTCTCCTCCCATTCCCATCCTGCAGTGCCCTTAAGTGTCATTATCTCTCATATACTTCTTCACACACACACAAGAGAAAGAAACAACTATTCACTTCACCCCTTGTCATTTCCCATCTCTCTCCCTCTCTCTCTCTCTCAACTTGCCGTCTTCCCCCCTCTTCTTCTTCTCCTTCAATCTCAAATCTGCCCCCTCTGCAACCCACTACTCTCCCTTCCATCCCTTCACTTTCAAAACCAACCAACCTTCTCTCCCTCCCTCTGAGCAATTCCACCAGCGGAGAGTAGCTACTCATAAGAGAGGAAGAAGAGACATAAATTAAAAGGGAATTAAATAGGTGTAATAATAAGGGAAGCAAGAGTGTGTGCGTGGTTGGATGGAGCTATTCCCAGCACAGCCAGATTTGTCTTTGCAAATCAGCCCTCCAAACCCCAAACCCATCCCTCCTTCTTCATCATCCAATTATTGGAGCAGCAGCCGAGATAATCTTCACACTTCTAATTCTAATGGAGGAAGTGAACACCTTCGTTTGGGTTTCTGGAAGACAGCCTTTGACTCCAAATCCAACCCTCCTAATTCCTCCTTCGACCTCTCCCTCTCCTCTCTTCATCATCATACTACTAACCATCTTATTACTTCCCAAACAACCCCTCCTCCTCCTTCCTCTTCACTCTCCACCACCAACAACAACAACTCCTCTAATAACCTCACTAACTTCCACCCTCATTTACTCCATAATAATGCCAATCCCTCCTCAACGTCGTCGTTTCAACACACCTTGGGATTTCTCAGACCCATCCGAGGAATCCCTCTCTACCAAAACCCTCCTCCTCTTGTTGATTCTCATACAAATATCAATTATCCCACTCCCGCTCTTACTCATCCTCCAATATCTAACAATAATAATCATATTATTTTGACCTCTTCTTCAACCACACCTTCCTCACACCCTACTTTTCAATCTCATCATCATCATCATCAAAGTTTGATGAGGTCGAGATTGCTGTCTCGTTTTCCTGCCAAGCGAAGTATGAGAGCCCCTCGCATGCGTTGGACTACCACCCTCCATGCTCGCTTTGTCCATGCCGTTGAGCTCCTGGGCGGCCATGAAAGTATGTGTATAATTATCCTTCTCTTCCAACTTCTCTTACCAATTTTCCCATCAATTGATTTCATTATGAACCTAATTTTCATTTTATGGGGTTTAATTTGTAAAGGGGCAACCCCAAAATCGGTTCTTGAGCTCATGGATGTCAAGGATCTCACTTTAGCTCATGTTAAATCCCATCTTCAGGTATTCCTTTCTTTATTTATTAAATCTACCCTTCTTAATTCACTCATTCATCTTCCTAGCTTGTTTATTTGTGTATGATATATTCGAGATTTCTATATACATAAATAAATAAAAAATTAGTACACTATTTTCTTCATATTACTTCTTCTTTGTACGGCTATCATATGGTAAGGTTTGGGATAGGATTTTAAAAGTTATAACGGGGGATTCGACGTACTTTGTGTGTATTGACTTATTTGCACTTTTTTACAGCCTCCCCACATTGCATGAGCTGTAAATTTATTTATCTATAATATAGTCTATATGTAATATATATAAATATTATTTCAAATTCCCATGGCCGGGCTTCCTTGCAGAGATAGAGAGTCCTTCAAATCCTCAGCGCTTCTTTTTCTATTAGATCTGTTACCTCTGCTTCTGCAACCTAACATACAGCTTTTTGCTTTGAAGATTGAACCCAGTCAAGTTCAACACTTGCCACAAAAAAAAACAAAGAAAAGAAATTACCTAGAGAGAGAGAGAGATGTCCTCATCGATTTCTGAAAACGAGTAAGACAACAATTAAAGCCCCACGAATTCAAAACTTGAATTGCAGCCAAGCCGAGACAATTGCTCATATATTATATACACATTTCACTTCAATCCCTCTGTAAAATTTTTTTTAAAAAGTATAAGTTCTCCATTTTATCTTGTGGGAGGAACAAATTTATATATTTATAAAGAAAAGAAAAAAATGGTGAGAAAGTACAGAACACCATCATTTCTCAATGATATAACCATCCAGAGGGGTTTCTTAACCAGACCTACAATTTAACCAGAGTTAGTCACAAGCTTCCATTCATGTGCATACAACACTTACACTTGCATTCACATAGCCATTAATGTTTCTGTATTAGGGGCTTTGTACGACACTGTGATTCTGAGGCTCAATTTATATCTCACAGGTTCTATGGAAAGGTTTATTCAAGGGGTTTTGCCCTTTTCTTTTTCTGCAATTTCTTGGGTTTCTAATTATATCTGTCTCTCTTTTTTTTTTTTTGCCAACAATTATATCTGTCTCTTAGTATGACGCATTGTCATCTAATTTTAACCATCATTTTACTTAATTTCCAAGTAATTTTTGGTGCATACACGAAGAGAATCTCATCTTCTTTAGAACAAAATTTTATATATGCAGATGTACCGTACGGTGAAAACCACAGACAAAGCAGCTGCTTCCTCAGGTTAGTGTCCATATATAACAATTATTGAAATTTGGAATAATATAATGTTAAGGCAAGAAGGATTATTATTGAAGCAAAAAAATTAACGTAATATTGTTACATTGACCTGCCTTAATTTAATTTCTCTAACTTTTATTATATCTTTTATCTTTTAATTATAAATGAAGGGCAATCTGATGTATATGATAATGGATCATCGGGAGATAATTCTGAAGAATTCATGTTTGACATGAACAATTCAAGAAGGTCTGATCTATCTACCAAGCAAGCAAAAGAAGGTGCTAATAATCCTGATAAAGACCATCATGGGCTTTGGAGCAACTCTTCCAGGTAATAATCCCCAAAAATTTTTGTGTTATTTATTTGAGTATGCGTGTGTGTGTATGTTTTTGCTCTAATTAAATGCCCTATTGAAGCTCCTTAACTATTATTCTAATTTATCCCATTCAGATGTTGCATGCAGTGTGTATGTGTATGAATGCAATGTATGAAACTGACATTGACAATATGAACACTATATATGTATATAGAGGTTCATTTTGTGTGTTGAAAGTTCTTATAAATATGACCTTTTTCCTTGGCTGTTAAGACTTCTGAACTTCATGATTAAGTAGTTAATATGTTTCTTTCTTTTTAATTTTTGTACATCTTAATTTGTTTCAAAATTTTCATACATACATATATATATATATATGTATATATATAACACAGATTTTTGTTTCATACTATACACGTATGTTTTGGTCTGTCATATCATACATATTCACATAAGGCATTTCTCCTTGTCCTTATTTTGTTCTCCCTCTTTTTCTCTCTCATCTTTAGTCTCACAAGCACAGACCCAAAAAAAAGAGAGAGAGAATTTACCAAGAGGAATAAATCATTTCAGATTGCTTTGTTCTGTCTGTCCAGAACCACACGCACCCATCAAAGAAGTGCATATGATGGGGTAATAATAATCTCTACTAGTTCTCTGCATACATATAGTCCAAAGATTTGGAGTTTCATTGATATCTCTCTTTCCTTAGGATTTTGTGGGGCTCATCAAACAATGAAACTATTTAAACGGGACCCCCACCACTTTTGTATAAGAGAATACTTATTGTCAAAGTTAAAGCTCTAGCTAGATGATGATAAAAGTTATATGCCCTTTGAAACTTCCTTTAAAATCGTCTCATGTTGCTATTAATAAGTCATGGGCTATGTATATAATTCATAGGGTGACTTCAACTTTACTTCAATTAACTGAATAAATAAAAAAGGAGAATATTATTGCAGTACACACACAAACATACATTTAAGAAAGTGAAAGATGGCTTTCTTTTCTCAGTATGCTTTAACTCCTGCAATATGGCTTCTCGCTAGTAATGGCAAAATATTCTTTAGATCTCAAAGAAATGTTTTGGTTCATTTTTTGACAGGGAAGTTTGGTTGCATGGGAAGCCAAAGCTGGATTATTGTGCAGGGAACTTGAGTTCTTTTGAGGTAAATTAATCGCTTACTTAATTAAGTACATACTTTGACTGGCATTTATTTATTTTTCTTTCCCAAGGAGCCATATATATAGAGGCTTTTAATTAATTAATGCCAAAGTTTTCTTTATATGTATATATTATAAGTATAAGCAGGCATGAAGCAACCTTTAGGTGTGTTTAGGAATGCATGTGAAAGGGAGATGAGAGGAAAAGAGAACTACGTTTGATCTTTTTCATGTAGCCATGCACATTCATTATATAGAGACGAGAAAAGGAAAGAGCTTTTGAAAAGCTGCTTTGTCCTTCCCAAATTAAAATGGGTTTAGACCTGTCATTTTCACCATCTCAAGGGTGAAAAGTTAAAAACGAAAAAAACAAATGAGCTGTAAAAAAAGTGCCTCTAATGTGAATTAGTATTAGTAGCGACTTAATAATGCCATATAACTAGCTATACACATATAGATACTTTTTGATCATCATCAACACATATATAGATGTAAAACCTTAATTAAGATTAGTTCATTTGACTCAATGCAGGTCATGGGTCAAATAAATTAAAGAACATATATAGCTACAAAATAATACTTATCATGCAAATCCTAAAACAGGCTTTTAGGACACAACCCAGCTTATATAAGTGTCTTATTATATTGTTGCCGATCTCCGTCAAATTTTCCTTTTATTATATATATTCCAAAAACCATTTCACATACTTTTCTTATGCTATTTTTATCATGAGATGTTTGTCATTAGATCAAGCTCTAATAAGTTATAAAATATGCTGTGTGTAATTTAATTTGTTAATTGATTTTTTATTTTTGTTTCTTCAGATGGAAATAGATCCAAAATGCCTAAGTTACGAGAGAGTATCTGATGGAAGTGCATCGTCAGATGTTTCAGGAACAAGCCCCAAGAAACCGAATTTGGATTTGGAGTTTAGCTTGGGGCAGCCACTTTGAGATGATGATGATGATAATATATATCTCTCTTTTTGAGTAATATAATAATAATGATGTGCATGGAGGAAGATTTAGTCATCAACTAGGGGCTGGAATGAGAGAATCGGTACTTGCTGAGGAAAAAATCAGAGAGAAAGAGAAAGCAAAAAGAATACACGAGAGAGAGAGAGAGGAAAAAAGAAAAGTAAAAGGAGTTAAAGAAAGACAAGGAGACAAGAAAGACAGAAAGCAGCAAAAGGAGAAGGAGGTGGGGGGGAAAAAGCTTTGTCCTTCCTATCAAGTTCTTGTGATGAGATCCATCCAAATCAATATCTCAATATTATATATATATATATATATCATGGTAAATATATCGTCAAATTTATATATCTAATTGATTTGTATGTTTTTGTGATGTGAGAGATGGAGGGAGGGCGGGAGAGAAATAGACAAAAGATCGAGGAGAAAAAGAGAGCAAGAGAGCTTTGGCTACCTAAAAGTATGAAGTGATCCTTAGTAATGTAATGGACCACTTTACATTATATGATGAATATATTTTCAATCTTGTTTCTGAACCAGGCCAAAGGATGATTTATATAGTTTGGTTCCGATATTCAATTAGTCCTGGGCATCTTCTCTCGTATGCATGGTTTTTTATACACACTTTGAGAAAAATAAAGGATTGGAAATATATAAAAGACTGAAAACTTAGAATAAAGTGACAAAAAGAATAGGGACCCAAGTCAAGTTACAAAAGAAAGGGACGATATGATAAAGTAGCTAGGTTGTGATGAGCTATGAAAAAGTATACAATTATTATGTATGATCTTGTCCTGCAATTTCTTTTTGGAGGAAAATTACAAAAGCATTCGAGAAATTTGTGTTGAAAATTTTCCGAGTTAATTTTCTCCTATCTTTTTCCCAATATTCTCACTAATTAAACTACTGAGTTATTGATTACTACCTCCGATCCTAATTATAAGAGTCATTTGACTTTTTTTTTAGATTAAGGAAGCAAATTAGACCCATAAATCTTAATATATGTGAAATGTAATTAGATTATATGATAATTTATAAGTAAAATAACTTAGTTTTAAGGAAAAAATATAAATATAAACAATTCATAGTGGTGTATTTCGCATCCTTAATTTTTCCAAAAAAGTCAACTGGCTCTTAAAATTAGGACCGGAGGGAGTAATTAAGAAAGCTTTATTTAGAGGATGTTATGACTCAGCTGGCTGTAAATTACCTTTAGATCATTGATATATATTCACTTTTTACTGATCTGATAAAGTTTTGAAGTATCATAAGCTTTGAAAAAGATGGTTAAAATGCTTTGTTCAGATCGATGACGTTGTTTATTTACATAAGAAAAATTCCCTGAGGTAACTGAGCCGTTTGGTGTACATTCATATTTCATACTTGTAGCAATAAGAATATAAATAATGGTATAGATTTAGACATATACAAAAGCAAGAAAGTAAAAAGAAGCGAATTTCTTACACTAATGTGTTTGCAACATTCTCTCTTTAGAATAAATAATAAGAATGTCCAATTTATATGACGAAGAAAAGTATTGATCAAGTGCCTCATAAGAATACATGTATTAATTTTTTTTTTATACATAAGTTTTAGAAAAGGGGTTGGACTCACCCACAATCTAACGGTAGGGTTCCTAACTCATGATCTACTAGTACATGTCCCTGTGGATTCTGGACCATTTCAAGCAAACCCTTTTTTCTATTTACACAATTAGGTTTTACCCAACTTCACTTAGCTGTAAAAGTATCTCCCCAAGCGGCTGGGGTTAAAACCACAATTAAGTGGTACTCCCCATAAATCGAACACTCGTTAAGATGGTCGAATATCTAACCCTTTCACTAGTTGAACCACGACCGATGGGTAGAATACATGTATTAAATATGGTAGAATTGATGTGGTTAAGGAATTATAAGAAACCGCAAATTAAATAAATGAAGGGGATTAAATTAGTCAAGCAATGTAATGCCTCTATTTATGGCACCTTCTAGTATTTGGTGCAAATAGGGATACATCATGAAAACCCCAACCGAGAAAAACAAAATGAAATATTTTATTTTACACCACTACTATGAAAAGGCGTTTTAACATCCGTTATCAAAGTGTTTTAACATCCGTTCCGTAGGGGATGTCAATTCATGTAAATGCTCACAAGATGTTTTCTTATATCACTCTCTTTAATTATTGTCGTTTACACAAATATAAACACCTGTTTATTTCTTTAATAACTTGGCCCAAAACATGTGCTTCCCTCTCTAGCTAGACAACAATTTTATTCAAAATCTGGAGGCAGGTAGCAAGAAAATCAATACAGTTCCATTCACATTAATTAAGTTTGCAGTGCCAGATTTTGATAAAAAGAGATAAGATAAAATATAACATTTGTGTGGAAGCAAACTGAAATTAAAACGAATGTGAGGTTGTTGTGTGTTGGTGTCAATCAGTGTGCAGTTTGTACTATCCTACCATTTCACAACTAACATCATTAAATCCTCCAAGCTTCACAGTTAAGGCCTTACTGTTCCGGTATATAAAAAAACAAGAACGATGAATGCTACGTATTCATAATAAATTAAATGATATATATAGATATAGATGTATATATATTGGTTTACAAATTAAATATTTAGTATATAACACATCCATAATGAGAAACGAAACCACTAAGCTTTTGGAGATCACCTTTCTGTGAGTTATTGCAGTTTAACTATTAATCTCAAGTTCGATCTCTGTGCATCCAGTAGTTATAAATATTTGGAAATAGCGAGATTCCTCATTATAAGCCTACAATCCTGCGAATTGGATTGGATTAGTCGATTGCCAGTAATACAAGATATTAGTGGATAAATTCAAAAAAATGGGGGAAATGATAGATAAATACCTTGTAAATTTAAAAATCTCATATAGAAGATTATCACTAGTTGAGTAACGATATTCACGATTGCAAATCGCTAATATCAGATTTAGAAATTCATAAGGTATTTATCGATCTATCATTTTCCAAAAAAATAAGAAACCAACGGGTGCATAGGTGTGAAATATCTGAACTAGAAAATGATAGAGTCCAGTGCATACTTGAGCCACATTTCAAATATTATCCACTTTATAGGAAATAATGTAAAAATCATAATGGTATATGTGATGTAGGGTGCATATAATTTGAGAGGAGAAAACAATAATGAGAAAGGATATGTGTGTGTGTGTATTATACATATATTATTAAGAAAGTGAATACCTTTCAAATTAACTTACTGGTTTTGTATGTTGTCTACCAATCTAGTCAGATTGACTTTCACAAATTCAATAAATTAGTTAAGATAGGTAAATATGTAGAATATTCGACAGAGAAGTTTCTATTAGAGTATATGGAACAAATTTTCTTCTTCTTCTTCTTCTTTTTTGTAAAAAATATTGTCTCAATCTCATGGACGATCAAAAGAAATGATTAGATGCTTTAAAACTAAAATTAATAAGGATGAATAACGCAACGCATGCAAACTTATATAATCACACCAGTTAGTAATATGATGCAGGGGATTGAATTCATGGTCCCTATGATAGTGAAAATTCTAAAATCTATAGATTGACTGCTACTACGATTTTTTTTAACAGTTAAATGATTCGCCTGAAAAGAAATTAAGATAAATAAATTAGTGGCCTTAAAAGGTTAAAAAATAAAAGTAAGATTGTAAAGAAGAGAGAAAAAGGGTTAGGGTTTTAATTAAAGTTATGAGGATATTGAGGAGGCTTTATTAGAGGATGCATGTGGGTATGAAAAAGAGGAATTGATCAAAAAGAAAGAAAAGGGAAATGGTTGGTGATGAAATTGAGGAATAGAAAAAAGATAGATAAGTATTTGTATAAAAAAAACAAAAGAAAAGGAAAGGAAAGGGAATGAAGTGCTTTAGCTTTTGGTTTTTCTTTTTCAACTTTATTTGCTTTGCTTTTTGTTTTCGCACGAATGCATGGAAATGGAATCCTCTCAGTGTTCAGATAACCCATCAGTGGGACATTAATTATTTTTCTTTTCTTTTCTTTTCGGTATGACAAAACAAAAAGAGATCTCATGCGTTCCAATTACTTAATTAATCTCATTAATTAATCATATTGCCGCCAAAACAAACTCTTTTAGTTCACATTGTGATTGTATATGTAATAAATCATTTTAAAAAAATTACTAGCATTCATCCTCAATTATTTTTTTAGTAGCGCTTAATATCCTAAACTAATTTTTGATGTATCATTCATAAAGCATTTAGCAGTTAGTATCATAAAACAATTTTTTATGCATCAAACACTTTGAGTATTTTTCAATTATAGCATCCTACGTTTTGAGTATTTATTGCTACCTAAAAATAAATACTATGGAGCCCCATGTCTGGATGGAGGAGAAAGTGAGAGAAAAATTGGTGGGACAAAATATTAGGATGATATAACGCTTCTTAAAATAGAATAAAAAGTGCTATTTTATGAGTTTCTCCCAAATGTTCTTTTACCCCTTATTTTTTTCTTATCCAAACATAGGTAGGATTGCACCAAAAATTATTTAGGGATACTGTATGCTACTCAAAAAAATGTTTTAAGGTATTGATGAATGTACAAAAAATTAGTTTATAATGATAAGTGCAACTAAAAAAATTTTTAGGGTGGTGGATGCATCTTAACCCATCTCAAAATACACCCAAACTTTTTTTCAAGAAAACATTGTAGAATAATAAGCCAAAATAATGATAGAAAATATGAACAAAGGAGAAATAAGTAAAAATTACATCATATAATAATAATTTATTATAAAGAAAAAAATATTTATGGTTTATATTTTATTAAAAAAATCATAATCTTAAATATTTCAGGTTAAATTCTCTTGTTGGGGGCAAATTCCCATTTTTTTTATTTCAGCGGTACTGTTAAATCCCTTTTAGCCTTGCAATCTCATTTTAATTTCAATTCGATATTTATATACCTGAAAATTTGTAATTAAAATATAATTTTAAAATTTTTGAACAATACCTTTAAACTTGGTCATTGTTTCTTTCCATTTTTGATTTTTCTATCTTAATTATCTCATTTTAATATTTTAACTTAAATATGGGCGATTTCCATGTAGAAAGAAAATACTAGAAATTATATCATGTAGTAGAACGTGACATTTGTTGCAATGCATTGCTCAATGAATTTGAGTTGTACTAATTTAAAGTGGAATGATATAATACATCAAAATATAAAATATACAGGAAAAAGTGGAAGGATATAATATATTTGACTTTTCGGGTGATTCTAGTGTGTGTGTGTGTATGATAAGTCATGTTAACAACATATAATAGCATGGGATAAAAGTTTAAAAACAAAACTTAAATATATTTTATAAAGTACGAAATCTTATTTAGAAATTTTTAAAAAGTATAAAGATGAACCAACAAATGAATAGAACGATAAAAAAATTTTTAAAAAAAATATCAGAACAGGAGAAAAAGTTGTTCGTTCATCTATTCAAAAAAGAGTTTAAAATTTCGAAGAAACCTTCTTTTTGAAAAAAAAAAAAAATCAACCAACCCTAATAAAATGACTCCAAAACAAAAAATGAATAATAAATTTATATAGTAGATTGATTATGCTCTGTTGGTGTAAATTTAAGAAGAGTTCAAACATAAATTAGAAAATCATAATACTAAAATATTAAGAAACTACAAATGAAGTTGGATCTAACAAAAAAATCGTTAATCTTTCATTATGATGAACCAATATAATGTTTGAAGTCTCACAAGAAAAGAAATCTATATTAAATGTTTAACAATCACTCAAAACAAACATGCGTGTAACTATACCTTTTGTCTGCATTTGAAGCTCTGTTAGGAAAATTTACAATGATATATTGCAATACCCACATTCAATTCATTATTTCTTCTGATCTTATATATAAAAGTAAGTTGAAAGATTTTTTTTCATTTAAACTTAACCTAATCTATTTGCCCTCCGATTTATAATCTTTTCTTAAAGCTATCTTATTCCTATTTATTGTGTATACTGAAAGACAATTCCATATATGAGTGGCATAATGATTAAATCAAGTTTACATTTAGATAAAAACATACATAATGTTTCAAATAATTAACTAACTTATTATATCTATAAACTAGTTATCTAAATAGCCTTTACATCTAGATATGAAAGGAAGATTATATTTCTTAATAAAATTAGAGTGTAGGGGAAAAAGTACTCAAGTTAATTTGTTAAAAGTGTGTCCAACACCATATTAAATTTTTAGTGCAAAAATACCAAACTTATTTTATCAAAAGCATGTCTAACACTATATTAAAATTTTTGGTGGGTAATAGGTTTAACAATATTCATGATAGTCATGCCTTTATCAGAATTGTGATGGATTTTAGGTGCATTGGTGTTTACGATGGTCCAGACTTAGCAGCAGCAATATGTCATAGGCTCACAATGATCAAGTGCAAATGAAGAGTATGGACGGTTTACTTGTATCTCTATTTTAATCAAAGTCCAAGAAAAGTTTGTCGTTGAAGGAGAGATGTAAGAACATAATTAAGGGGAGTGAGACTCTGAAAGTGCTAATGGTGAGGAAGAGAGGAACCAAAAGACAATTTTTGTGGACTGAAAATATCTTTTTAGAGGGTAGCACACAAGATTAACGTTTGTGTTTTTGCCTCATTTTCAAATTTTCATAGGCTTTTTTACACCAAAATTTTAATATAGGCACACACTTTTAACAAATAAATGTGGGTATTTTTACGCATTCACCCATAAACTTAATATCTCAAATCACCTTAGAATTTAACTACTCCAAATTTAAGTAGCGTCAGGTCTTAAACAGAGATAACTCTATTAAAAATTATTTTGTACTGCATTCATGTATATTTAAATTTTAAACATAAAACCTTATATCAGTGGACAGAACTCTTTTCACTAGATGAATGCTAATAAGTAAAATCCACATTTTATGCTTATCTCTAAATAATGTAGAGAACTTCAACATATCAATAAGCAAAAATAGGGAGAGGCAAGTGTTGGAACTAAACGAGGCCCTAACAAGGAAGCTCAATCCCCAAGACACAAAGAAAATGGTAAAGACACATTCTAATATTGTAGTACCAAACAAACCTAAAGCCCTGTAATTGGCAAATCAAATGAGGTTCAATGCTTTTGCCTTTGGTCAACTCTCTCCGGGGCTAATGACTATTTTGCCTTTGGGTCCCACCCCCAATTACCTTATCCGGTTATCCCCTCCTTTCTTACTCTCTCCACATCCGAGTGCTTCTTACATTCCAATCCAACGGCTACTAACCTCTTTAGCTCATTCGAGTGAGATCTCACGACACAATGTGAGAGTGTACCCCATAATGACGGTGATTGTTGCTCCACGTCTTCTCAATACAACCCACTGTTTGTGCCTCCCAGAAGATCACGATGGATCAAGTATATCTAAGCCGTCTAATTTCATCTCAATAGTGTATATTTAAGTTTAGATTTTGTATATATTAAAATATTTTTAATAAAATGTAATGTATACTGTCAAGATAAAATACAAACCGCTTAAATATATTTAATTCTCGCCTCTCATTGCTTTAATGAGTAGGAAACCAATTCCCTCCAAAAATGATTTTAACCAGTTTATGTACTCCTTTCCACTTATAAGTAAAATCATTTAAACAAATTTGTTAGAAATAAAGACATTAATAATCTATTACTCATTCGTGCGACTCTTTTGCAAAAATTTCTAACAATTACTGATACCCATTACTTGTGTTGACTGAAAAATGATAATATTCCTCTTGTCCCTTATATAAAAAATTCTCAACCATTTCATCAGAATCAGGAAGAAGTGCTTTTTTTTATAATGTGAGGTAGTCAAAATTTCTTTTCTTTTTATAATTTGAGGTAGTCAAAAAAACGATTTTTTAAAAAAAATTACCTATATTTTAAACTATGAATTATAACTTAAAGAGTGATACAAGAAATTACATTAAACTTTAGATATAGGAACATGAAATCTTAAAAAATATGATTAATGCCCAGTACTTATGGTGCTTATAATAAAGATTACTCATTTCTTAAAAAAGGTGCTTTATAGTATACCCCCGATCCTTATTATAAGGCACCAACTAACAAAATTTTTTGTTCCAAATATAAGGCACCAACCGCCACATTATTGTCTTTTCCCACTTTACCCTTGTGATTAATGGAAGATCAAAGTTTAAAGTGTGAAGTCATATCATTTAATGAAAGGTAAAATTGGAAAAAGTGGCCAATTTAGTCTAAATTTGATAACCCAACTATCATTCCTTAGTTTGTGAAAATTGGTATTTGGTGCCATGTAATAAAGATCAAAGGGAGTAGATTAAAGGGGTGTCTTACAAATTAAACTTTTGGATTTCTTCATAAAAAAAAAATTTACTTAAAATATTTTATACTTTTCATTATTGAAACATTTTTATCCAAATTTGATGAAAATGTGCCTTTAAGGAAAAATAAAAGGTCGAAACTTTTTGTTTGATGTTGATTAACGTAACTCCCTAATTTTGTTCGGGCACACTTTCACTTTAATTTAAAGCACCATTTTTTATACACTCAATTTAAAGTATTTTGCATGTATAACTGTATATTAAATTTGCATGGGGTGCATATGGCTGGATTATAGGCTGAATATTTATGACCTAGCCTGCTGTCTGACTAAATTTAATCAGGAGATAATATTATTTTTCAAAAATAATTTTCCATTTTGCCAATTTGTCATTGGAATATCAGATTAAGGCTTGTAAATGGAGTAAATTAGGTAAAAAAAATTTCAATTGTAATATACAACCTGAAAAATTTCAAGCAAACCACATTCCCAAAATCATAAAGCGAGATTGAATCAGCAACTTCTTATTCTAAAGATACTTATTGTGTCAATAGACCACAATGTGATTAGCAACAAAAGTCAATTCATGGGCAGCCCGATACTTTGATCTCTGTAGTCCTAAGACCTAGCATATAGTCAAAAACCTTTGAAAATGCTTAACCACATACACACAAAAGAATTTGACAAATTAAACATTTGTGTGTTGACAATTGACATTGGTCCTTCTGAGCACACACATATTTTTAAACCAATTAATAAAAAGAAACATTATGTACGTAGAAAAACATACACACATAAATACATAGCAGAAGGCAAATTATAACAAGGTTGGTACAGTGTGTAGCAGGGAAAGCTTTAGAGAATTGAGCCTACGCCGAACTCAACCTCTTATATGGAAGCGAAGACGCCGTACTTGTTCTTCAGAACCTAAATAGTAAACACAGCACAGTCTATATCTGACGATTCTGCAACACATAACATAATATATATATATATATTATAACAATAACGAAAAAAAAAGACACCCCAATTATATTATCATCATTACACTATGATTATTTACCATTCATCCTCGGTCCAAGATATCTTCTTCCACGTGTCACAATCTTGTCTCATCGAGTAAACAGCCTTGTCAGATTTGTTGCATGCATGCTCTGATCATCTTTTCGATAAGAGAGAGACGACGATGACGACGATCGTTTTGATGATGACGTGTCTGCGTTTTCACCGTCCATGCATCGTTTTGATCAAGTGATCGATGAGTGAGAGTCGTGTTGTACATTTTTTCTGTGAAACTTGCTTTCAATTTCTTCAATGGCTCTTTCTTCTTCTTATCTTTGATGAGTAGCTCGAGAAGTTTTGGCATGAAAAAAAGTGGGCAAGTGTTAGGGTCGATTTTGGAAAATAGTAGCTAGACGGGAGGCTTTTGACAGTGGGGGTTGCATGGAATATAATTTTCGTGCAATTAATTTATTTATTATTTTTATGTTCAGTACTGTCAGATATTTAACTCAGACCCTGCAAAAATTCAAAGTCTTTTATTTTCTTCTCTCTCTATCTTTTTATGTTTTTGAGGTATGGAATGACCAGAAATGCAGTGTGAGGCCTTTTGTGGGGGTGGCTCATTGAGTGGTCTTATTAAGCAAGAAGATGCGAAGTAAAAGTGTGGTGGAAGTTAGCAAATATAAGGAAAAAAGTGAGTATGGTGAAAAGGGTATTGAGGTTTTGATATATTTGAGCAAGTTTGTGTGGTGATATGAATGAAAAAGGACTTGCCTTTGTGTTATGTAACATCTAAATGTGACGTGAGACTGATCACAATTTTGGCATTATTATTATTAGGTTGTTCTTTTCCTGTGTATATATGGGCTGTATACATAAGAAATATCAAAGGACAAGTTCAAATTTAAAGTTACTCCTTCCTTATTTAATTCACACTTTATATGTATGGCTAGATTATTCAAAGTTAGGTAATTTTTTGGCAGATTTTTTAAGTCAAGACCTTCACTACACCATAAATTTTTAACTGATATAGCATTAAGATTGCTGATACTGAGAGTGAATAAAAACATTGAATTATATAAACAAGACAAGACATGCATAGTGTTCTAAGCTAAGTAATTAAGGTTAATTTTTCTGAACTAATAATTAATTTCAATTTTAAAAATTTAAAAATAAACCCCGCTCAAATTTCAAATGTATACAAGTAACCCCAAGTTATCAATATTCCCCTTTAAACTTTATTATTGCATAAGCATATAACACTTTCAAACTTGGTCATTTGTGGATACATTAAATAAATAATGAGCGAAACTAAAAACATGAGAGTTATCTGTAGAGATGTGAAACTTCATTGTTTATTGTAAATTTTCAAAAATGTTAATAGGTTAATTATATATGTTATAACGTTTAGGAGAGTTTTATATTTACATGTAAAAAAAGGAGAGTTGAATTATATTTTGTCTATAACTAAAGAGGATAATTAATAAAAAAAAAAAGAGGATAATTAATTGAGTAGAATAGATATATGTGAGAGAGAAGAGTGTGGGGATAGATAGAGAAGAAAGGGGAGGGATAACAAGGCGAGATTGTCGCGGGAATGAGAGAATTGGGGAACACAAAGCAAAGAGGACAAAGAGCATAAGATACGGAGTGTAGGGAATATGTCCAATATATAATGTCCTCCATTATATTCAAGTTTAACCTCTCTTCTTCATATATATTCATTCGTTCATGTTGCCCTAGCTAGTTTCATTATTTTAACCTAGCTACCGCATTATTATATCATCAATACTATAGTCCTATACCCACAAAAAAATCACAGAGAGAGATAGGAAGGGGTTTGTCTTCTTCTCTTGTCCTTTTGGGGGCAACCCAACAGAGAGTGATATTTACTATTCATACCCATACCTTCTTCTCCTCTCTTCTTCTTTTGTCTTTCATCTCACTATTTACTTTCATTGCTCAGCATTCATTCCGGGCTCTCTCACTTTTCTCATCAATTATTTGCTTTTTGTTAAAATAATTGACTTTTTCTCATACTACTATTATATTCTCTCCACTTTTGCAAATTCAATTCCTTCACCCATACTAATTATTGCGTATTCATACATAGCTATACAAAGACAAAGTCCGGCGATAGTATCCAAATCACTAGTCACATGATAATAATAAATAATAAACAAAGTAAGGTGATGAGAGAATATATAGAGAAAGAGGGAGGGAGGGAGGGAGAGGGACATGGGTAACTTTAACTTTATCAGAAAGGGTATGAGACTGAATCATTCATTCATCATGACTTACTTTTTAATGCTTTTGAGCAATGTCAGGATGTGACGTGTGCCATCTCTCTTGCCTGAAAATGAAAACATGTGGACCACTGTTTGCCTCTAATAAGTCTCACTCCTCAATGCATGGTTATTTCGGATTCACCCCCTTTCCCATTTCCATCACAACTCAGTTATCTTCATCATCCTAGCTAAATGCTGTCCTTTTTGAATTAGTTGAACAGACACTAAATATTTTAAATTCACAAACTTGCATTTAGAATAAACTTTCGTATCATTCGACTATAAAGCCATTGACATCTTTTCTTCTAATTTGTCACATTCTTGTCTTGTTTTCTTATTCTCTTAACTACCCTACTTCACATTCTTATATTACCAATACAACTTTCTTCACACAACTTTTTTCTTGCTTAATATTTTTGTAGTCCGAAATGTAAGAGTTAGTGGATATGGTACTAAATATATGATTTATTTAACTAATTTAATAATATTAATGATGTTAATTAAATTAGTTTATATATCATATTTTCACCAAAACACTCTAAATTTTTTTTTTAAAATCCCTCCTTCCTATATTATGTTATTTTGGTTGATGGAGCATCATTAGGTGTATGTTGGGGGAAATGAAAATAATTAAAAAAATGATCATAAATATAGGATAAAGATAAACTCCTTAAATAGGCCCTATATTAAGGACCAAATGGAGTATATTAGTTAAGTATTTTATTACATATGTGTATTGTTTTCCTAAAACATCACATTTAACTATCAAATCCATATTTTAGAAACTCTTTTTTATATATGCAATTTATAGGAATAGTTTTCTACAAGTGTGATGTCATTTATAATTAAGGGGCTACCCCAAAAGATTACTCTCTCACAATTCGATGGGGATATTCTAGGTTTTCTTTAAAAAAAATTAAGGAACTCTCGCTTCTAATAGACTGCTCCTTTGAAATTGCGCTATCTTATGGACTTATTTTCAAACAATATGATTTGAGAAATATCTATAAATTTGGAAGATAAGAAGGACTAGAGCTAACTTATGAACTAGTTTTTATATTTAGTATTAGAGGAGTATGTTTTCCTTCTGTAGTTCCCAAGATAAACTTAATTTACAAGATTTCCCTTTAAGCTTTTTCCGTAAAGACGGTTTAGCAAAGTTGGTTGGTGGGTTAAAAATGCTCACCAGAATCAGAAAGAGTCTTAGGAAGAACGCTTTCCTGAGTTCTTTTAAATTCCCTCTTTATGTGTGTGTGTGTGTGTCTGTCAGTAACATTTAACTTCAGTTGCTATCCATTTCTGTCAAATATGAAAACCTACTAGGCCCAACACTGGTCCATATTCCTCAACGCATGAGATGCTTATCAATAGAGGGCCCATTTTTTCACAACCTTGGAATCACATCCACAATAAAACATGATATCAACTTCAACGTCTATTATATCTCACCTCTGGGCCTACAAACAAATTTCTATAACATCACCAACCAGTGGAAATGAGTCTAAGAGAAGGAGCTGCACAATCACAACTTGACAAACCGAGGTTTGAATCTCTATTGAGATAGATAATCACATTTTAGAACCTGACAATACTTCGAATAAGGTTGCCCTAATATAAGAAGATACTTATGCAGAGAAAAAAAAACTTCTAAAGCATCACATATCAATAATAAGTCTCATTTTAATGAATAATTATATTTGGAAAATCTAATGTATTAAAATAATTTATTTATGTGATATAAATTTATTCATTCATACATAATGAACGAAAATATCACAACCCATCACATAAATTTATTCATTCATATCGGTTCAAAAAAAGTTATTCATTCATACATAATTAACGAAAATATCACAACCCCCCATATGATAAAAGTAGTTAGCAAACATAACTATTCACTAGTGATAAGCATTACAACTCATTTCCCTTAGCATTTTGTATAATAAGAGAGTTTTTATATCCATAATGAATATATTTGTATGAAAATGATTTTCAAAATCTTATCTACGTCACACTTGATTGATCTTATAGTTTTTATGCCCAAGACATGTTATTATGCTCCATTCAGTCCTGAATATAAGATCAGTTTGATATTTTTTTTAGAAATTAAGGAAGCTAAATTAATCACTTTAGATTATATATTATTGGGTTAAGGGTCAAAAATACACATGTGATTTTGTAAAAAGTTCATCTAACACCAAATGTTTTTTTTTTTTACCAAAAATACACATGAGTTTTCAAATTGGATCAAATGTCACATTTATAGTTATATTCCAAAAAAAAAATGTTTGGTGTTGGATAAACCTTTTTACAAAATCACATATATAGTTTTGATCCTAATTTAACTGTAGATGTGTATTTTTAATCAAATTTGAAAAGTTATATGTATTTTTGGTCCAAAAAATAATATTTGGTGCTGGATGAACTTTTGACAAAATCACATATGTATTTTTTACCTTTAACCCTATATTATTTTATAAGTGATATAAATTAATTTTGAGAAAAAATGAAAAATATAAATATGTCAAGTCATTTATTTTGCATTTTTAATAAGTAAAAAAATTCAAATTGATATTATATTTATTATGGGAATGAGTATTCATTAGCAATCAAAATGTCTCATATATTAGTAAGATCTCATTCCACCGTAAGTACATTGAAAAAAAGGAAAAAGAAAAAACTATAAATATACTATCAATGTTTACTACTAGGAAAAAAAAAAAAAAAAGCCTTTGGTGGCCTTTTTTTTATATATATTATTGTCGCCTTTCCACAACCCCATATTTTTAATTTTTAATGCTTAGTTATGTTTGTATTAGTTCAAAAATTATATATAGTTCTAATATATACACACACCAAAAATTCATATATTTAGAGATCAAATACATTTAAAGCAAACACTCCAATTAGTTAACTATTATATACTATAAATTAACTACTATATACTTAACGAAATAGATAACTATGTAAATTAGAAAGAAAAATAGATAATTAAGTAAATTAGAACATATAAGTTCACTAAATATTTTAGAAATCAATTAATCTCTCTCTCAGGTATATTTACTATATACTAATAACATAACATGTACTTCACATTCCATAATCAAAATCACTTCAAATCAATTCCAGTACAAGGTAAAAAAAAAAACTCCAGTACAAAAATGTACAGAGGTTCAGCAACCATGTCCGTAAAAATTAGTACATTCAATAATATGCCAGATATTATTTGTTCAGAGATAGATTTGAGGTCAGTATTATCCAGAAGCCTCCGTACGTGTCAAAGGGCCAGGATTTATGATCGATGTGCTTCGACTTTCCTGCCGTATGGCATCTAGCTGGGCCATTGTATCCTGCAATTCCTTATGAACCTGGAAACATAACAAATGAACATAAAATAGTTTAAATTCTGCAAAGGAATACCATAGCCAAAGGTTAGTTTGGATAAAGGTGATCCTCTGATTATAAAAATATGTTCCTAACAGGAATTTTTGCTTAAGATAATGATTGAAGATATGTTCAAAGTGCGTAACAAGATTATATTGAACCCCCCCACCCGCTTCCTCACTGATGTGCAACACTAGAGAGAATAAGAGTGAGGGATGAAGTTGATAGGAATATTATATATATATATATAGGAGCCCATACATAACAAGAGAACGAATTGTATAAAAAAGATAGAATAATTAAGTATACAGACCAGAAAATAAATAGCTAGAATTCCCCGCGCATAGAATAAGTACGCCACAATTTCATTTATTTTCTCTTCCTATTCTCCATCTATTTTTTATTTAATTTCTCTGCTGCACCACGAGCAACTAATTAAGGGGAACACATTTATCATCTAATATATGATCAAGTAGTTTGAAAAAAAAAATACATAAATTCAATCCACATCCCACTGCTGCCTTCAAGGAAAAGGGAAGGGAGCATCTGTCATAATCAAAATCACTTGAAATCTAACTAGACAAAACAATCAAAGTGGGCTGATAAAACAATAGTGGGAAGATTGACATACCACTGAGCTAGAAAACCTACTCGTATGTTTACCAGTCTGTCATCAATCTGGAGTTCCTTGGTGACAAAATCAGCGCCAATTGTAGCTTTGTATTGTTGATTAAACTTCTTATTTATATATCTATTCAGATAGCTAATCCACAAGAGCAAATTCCAAAAAACACGAGCATGAAAACAGAAGCACAAATAGCAAAACCTTCCCATTTTGCAAGGTGAGAAGCAAATAATGGAAACAAAGAAAAAATTGAAAAGAATCCAAACCAAGCCATATATCAACGAAACACAATGCAAAATAGGTAGGACTGTTGAAAAAGATCTTGTCCCGGTTGTCCCGATCCTGTCCCGGACCTGTCAGGACCGAAATTTCCCGGGACCAGCGGGATTCGGTACCGGGATCGACGGTACCAGGACTAAATTGAAACCAGGACGGTACCGGGATACGGTCACGTCTCTCGGATTCCCGGTACCAGTACCATAAGTATAATTACTTAAATTTTTCCCATAATCCAACTATGCATTTCTTCCTTTATTTTTCTTTTCAATTACTCTATCCCCAACCCAAAGATGATTTTTAATATTTCCTCATAGAATCGTTTGATTGATTGATTGATTCAATCATTAAATGTTTTAGGGTTTAACCATTTAGGAGGTGCACCTCTTTTTTCTCTTACACCAATTCCACATTAATTGATTGATTGATTCAATCATTTAGTTATACATGTGATATTGAAAAATTAATTATATTATATTATTAGTAACTAAAGTGTAAAATATATATGTTATTTGTTTATTTCTTGGTTAGTGAGATTGTGTTAAAGAACATTAGGACGTCCCGGTCCCCGTCCATATCCCGGTCCCGTCCCGATGGGACCAGGACATCTTTAGTACCAGTACCAAGACCGGGGCACAAATGACGTCCCGGCCTTCTTCCGGTACCGGGACTCAAGAAAGGGGTGTCCCGGTTTCATCCCGGTACTTGAACAGCCCTAAAAATAGGCATCAACACCAAAAACATATTTCGAAGGTAACAGATTTCGAAATTGAAGCAAATTAGCAAACTACACAAACTCAGTATACTTTAATATTACCAGAATACCGAGTCATCAACGAAGTCTTTCCCACCTTGACAAAGAATGAAGACAACAAACATGAGTACCCATATACTACATCACGCCAAATGGTAGGTAAAGCTAAAACTAACTCGCAGCATGCAGTCCAAATTCCTCACCACGGGTAACACTATTGCTATGATGGCTCCCCTCCTATATGACCCTAAATATCAAAAGGTTAACTCAGGCCATTGCCATATGCTAAAATGGAAATACAATAGAAAAATCAAAAGGTTAACTCAGGACGAAGATTTTAAAGGAATGTGAGTCAAACTAGTCCCAAGTGAGTCAAACTAGTCGCACAAACTTACCCTTCTCATCCTTTTCTCCTTCACCAGCTTCATTGTAGAACCAACCAGCATTCAATACCCTTCCTTCCTTATTAGGCAAATACCCTCTCACTTCCCCAGCCGCTTTTATATAGCACCATGGTTCCATGATCATACATACAGTACTAATTTAATCACTATATACGAATGACATTAGCAGCTGAATAGTACCAAAGCTGAAGAAAAATTAACAAAAGATTAAATGTAACAAACAAACAAAAAAAATCGACTAGAAATTGAGAGAGAAAATTAGACATGCCTATTATAGTGAAACAGGAGAGCAAAGCACACTGAACCCAAAGCTCCTGACGCAGAAGATGGGAATCTTTGTTAAAGAAAATTTGGAAGGAGGAAGAAGACGAAAGAGACCCAATCTTTCCCACACCAAACCCTAACCCCTTCTTAACAGATTCCCTAACCACATTATCATTCTACTCATTATGACCATGTCCTCAATGCAATTAATCAAAGAACAGTAGGCCAAACTTCTATCTCAAGCCTCTAGATTAACTTTACTTGAATCAGTTCTTTCTGCTATTAACATCTATCTTCTTTCTTGTATTAAACTACCTTCCTACATATGTAAATGTAAGAAGATTAATAGTAGATGTATTGATTTCTTCTGAAGTCTTTTGAGGATAAAAAGACAATTCATCTTGTGAAAAAAAATATCTTTTCTTGCCTATTAATGCAGGAGGCTTAAGTTTAAGAGAAACTGAAATTGTAAATTCAAGTTTGCTTGCCAAACAACTATGGAGGATTATCTCAACTCCCCTTTCATCCATGCTAGGACCTACATTGAAAATAAAATATATTGATCTTTCAAAAGAGGCCATTGTGAAGTGACCTTACAACCCTTCTTGGATTTGGAAAGGCATCTTAAGTAGTAAGGACCTTATTTTAGATAATCTTCAGTGGAGAGTAGGTAATAGATCTTTTATACCCATCAACCACCACCTGTGTTGGCCAATGCAATTAGGATTATTGACTCCTCCTGAGGTTCAGAGTGTCAGTGATCTAATTTTACATTCAAACCTTTATTGGGTAGCTGTTCAATGGAACATAGCCTTGATAAAGCAATTATACTCTCCAATTGTTTCTTCTGCAATTCTTTCTCTTCCAATATCCTTTACCAACTCTCAACATTATATAATTTGGAAAGGTTTCTCTAATCGCAAGTATTCTGCAAAGGATGGGTTTTCTTTGTTAATCAGATCCATTGTTTCCGTTTCAAATGAATCTTTCTGGAAGTTGTTGTGGTCAATTAGTTTACTTATGAAGAATTTGCTCTTTATCTGGAAACTAATTCATAAAACTCTCTCATATGGAGATAAGTTAATTAGACATCATTTACAAGTCAATTACTTCTGTCCTTCTAGTTGTGATCAAGAAGAAACGATCGTGCATTATTCTTTCAAAGAATGGAATAGCTTTGATTCCTTCAAAGAATGGCTCGCTTCCACTCTTTTTCAACTTCATATGGGTGGGCATGTTAATGAATTAAAGAAGATCATGATTCCCCTTAATAGTATTTGGTGGTTGAGATATAGCATTATTCACAAAGGTGCTAAAGCTCGTCCTACTCTCATCTCCATTCATATCAGTCAAGTTATTTCATTCAATTCTATTGCCTTTGCTTCTTGCAATCAGAAGCAAGTCATACACAATAGTTTTTTAGATAGGCAGCATTTCCATATCTTAAAGAGGTCATACACAATAGTTTTTTAGATAGGCAGCATATACCAGATCTTAAAGCTCTGATTCGGACTCGAAATTGGTGTCTTTGCTTACAAATATAAGGCAACACCATGATTAATGTGTCATATGCAGATTTTTTTTAGATAATTAGCTGATTCAGTCTTTCTATTGGAAAAATATTAAGCATCAAAATCTTCCTTTTATCTGCGATGATGACGAAAGGCTGCATTATAGTGGATTATATCATGCAATTCAAGATTTTCAGTTAAGCCCCTTGCAACCATCTCCTCTGCTTCAAAGATTGTTATTTATCATCCATTGTCACATCAAGGAGACATTGTCAGCATTGATATCTAAGATACTTCACCTCTTCAACAATTTCAATATCATCTTCACAAATAGACAACATCTTTCAAGTTTCATGTCCTCTCGTCTAGAGTACTTTGTTTAATGTAGCTTTTTTATTTGATTGTTGTTATTTTGTAAACTTCTTTTTCTTTTTAAAAGATAATTGTCCTTAATAAAAAAAACAACCCAAAATATTCTCTGCTTTTTTTAAAGCTTTGTGTATATTGAAGTAATTGTCTACGAACGTCCAAGTTGGTGCGAGCTTTCAAGAACCCAACTCTCCTCCTGCACCCAAAAAATTACATTCGGAATAGACCCATCAGGTTATGCTCACCTCTCTCTAGGCACCACTAAAAAAATTCAACCAAACAAATTGTAGTTTTGGATCTCATTTAACCAATTTTTTCAAAAGAAAAACTCAACCCAGTAAAACAGCATGTTATAGATCAGAAAATTTAGGGTCATGGGAAAACCTTGTCAGACCAATCCACAATTTTTTCCCTAAACATCATTCATGGTAAAGTACTGTAACGTTTCACTTGAAAATTTATGTTATTTTAAGTAGTAAATAACGGTAAAATATATTTTTTTGGGGACAATTACACTCAATAGATTTAATATCAGACAAGTCCATTGACAACTTTTTCATGTGTTACCCAAGCCTATGTCAGTTGTCAATAGTTGTCATTAACAACTCTTTGAGACCTCTAAAATTAAATCTCCTGAGATCTAAGCACAATTGTCCCGTATTTTTTTTCTGATGAAAAGTCACATAATATAAATGGTGAATACTCGTTCAATTCGACTGGTAAATTTGCGGTATGTGAATGGTAAATTTAAAAGCCTTCTTAATAATTAATTTATGAATTTGATTTATACCTAAAATTCTCTCAAATTATTCAAGACTCCCCAAATAAAAACAAACACAAGATCTTGCCCTGACCCTGTGACACATGTTAACTATAACATGATTTTATTGAAGCCTCTGACCTTCATCTTACAAAAAAAACCCCAGAATGCTAGTTTTGTAAAGCCAAAATAGCCACAACGTCATTCAACCAATAAAGGGGCGAAGTCAAATACCAACAGAGAACAAACATGTTAGGACACTATCCAATCACCCAGAAAAGTGCCTAATCAGAAAAAGGCAATTAAAAATAGAAATTGGGCTAAAAAAAATGCCACCATCACATTTAATTCAAAGCTCTAGTGAACTACCAGTAGCGACTATGATCCAGCTTCAAAGAAGTCAAGTGGGGAGTAAATCACAAACTCAAGCCAAGATGACACAATAAGTTATTAACCACAAGTTATTCAAAGATACATGTCGACGCATTTCAAACACTTAACTGATATGACACTCGTGCCAAAGCAGAGGATCAGAGATCTCTACCTCCCTCGCATCAAGGCAGCCTCAACCTTTCTGTAGATGCTTGACTTTTGCCTGATCGACACACTGATTCAGATGGGATCTGCAAACAGTCAACATAAACTTAACCACAGATCATATGAAAGATAGAAAAAATGGTTGGTAATCAAATTGGCAAACGAGAAAAAACCTTGCTGGTATGATTTTAACATGCATAATTCCCATCTCAATATCTGAGAATATGTAAATAAGAAACACTTCCATAACTGTCACACAAACACTCAACCACTTAACACAAATAGCTCCAAACTACTAAAACAAGCGTCAAAGGCCAACCTTCAAACCAAAAGATATCAGCATTCAGCAATGCTCAAAATTGGAAATTTATAATATTTTACAAAGGCTAGCCTTTACCCAAGCCATAGAGAATTACTTAATATTCTTACTAATGATTGAAATACAACATAAACACTTCAGGCAAACACATAATGCCATGTAAAATAAAAACTAAATAGTATCTAAAGATGCTTTAAGGCACGGGATGTATATTTGCAAGAAATCATAACATTTAACTCTACAAACATTCCAAAAAAGACCATTTATGCCCTTTCTTGACTTGTCAAACTATACATCAAAACCTGATAAACAGGTCTTATACCCAACAATTAAGATACCTGGGATTTCAAAAAACCATTATTTCAACAGCTCAACAACTTCAACATATTACTAAGAGGTAATAAAATCACAGCAGAAACCCAAGCACAATTTCAAATCGCCAAATATATGTAGAAGAAAGTGCACCTTGCACTGAAGCTTTGTTATTGTATTTCTCAAGAGAGTATCTCCAACTATCAATCTCAACTTCTTCACAAAATCATCACGGGCTATCTTCTTCGCCTAATGATTGACAAAAAACATAAATCAGCATATCAGTCAAGACCAAGGAACAGAATTAAGCTATTTTACATACCCTGAATTGTTCATAATGAGTATTGATAAGCTCCATGTCCATGGGAGGAACCTTGTTTGATATAGCAGCAAATAGCATAGGGAAAGGCATCCAAGGGGATTTCGGACCTCTTGGAGAGATAGAGTTCATGCTAGCAGCTTTCCCTTGAGGAATCCCACAGCCTAAAGTTGGCTGAGTAATGCTCTTCTAAAAATAGAGCAAAAAATTAGAAGATTCAAACAGAGAAAATTTCAAATGCTCAACTCCTAAAATTTGCACATGAAATGAGAAGAATATTACTTAAGTTAATCCATAACTTCAATTATAAAAAAGAAATTAACAATTTTAAATGCAACTACTACTGGATGTAAAAAATTAGAAGATTCAAACAGAGAGAAAATTTCAAATGCTCAACTCCTAAAATTTGCACATGAAATGAGAAGAATATTACTTAAGTTAATCCATAACTTCAATTATAAAAAAGAAATTAACAATTTTAAATGCAACTACTACTGGATGTAAAACATCACAGACAGAGCTAATCATGAAACATTTTCTAAGGGAAATTTATATAAATATATTACACCTATCAAATCAAGCAATGCATAAAAAAAACCTATAAATATATGTAAACGTAGATAGATGTAGATGTTGACCACACTTTCAACATATGAAATTCTACTATCAAAGGGGGATCCAATAGGCAGCAAGCCGGCAGCAGTAAAGAAAGAAAACATAAGTGAAAAGGTAAAAATAAAGTAAAAAAAAGTTTCCTTTTTTACTTTGGAAGATAGATAGAAAACATAAAAATTAGAGGGACAGTGCTTGCTTGGATAATATGTAGAGTTGTATGTTTTGTGACTGGATCGTTTCTTGTTTCTCATCATAATTTCCATATTATTTATGTCTGTCTTCATTTGAGTAGTGGAGAGTCTAGTTAATATGCTCTTAAGTTGTTCTTTCAATATAATACAATGCATGACAAACAAAACAAGCTGCATCAGTCACAAGTCAGGCCTATTAACACTAACTAGTACAGTCAGACCACGAATGTATGCAAGAGCTTAAGGGTCCGGATAGAGTTGAAAGACAACAGTGCAAAAATGAGCACAAATAGGCTGATGAACCTTGGAATTTCAGACATGACACTACTTAAAAAATATGCGACATACACTGGCAAATTTGACAAAGAAACATAAATTAGAGCCTAAAAACAAATTACATACCATGTCTACGGTAGAAGACTCAGATTGTAACAGGCCTGAACCTTCACAGGGTGTAATAACTCCGCCTGCATTATGTTTACCCTCAATGCCCAAATGATCCCCTGTAGGAACACAAAGTATTGGTGAATAAAAGGAAAAGAAATTTCTAAATTAGACCATAAAGCTTGGCAGCAGAATGCCTGGCAATGTCATTGAACAAGAGTTGAATGATGAAACATCTCTTGAATGTCAGAGTGCCCAACAAGTAGATACCAACAATCTATGGACAAAGCCCTGATTAACCAATTGCTACAAATATTTAATACAAAAAAAAGTATAAGTTCTTATTTGTATCAGAAAAACAAAAATTGAACGCACACACCAAAAAAAAGTTTAAAAAATAACATATATCACCTTCAGCATCTGAAGAAACCTTGAAACTAACAACGAATTCTGGATAGACGTGGGTGTTCAAATTCATATTCCATACTATATAGTATCTCGGGCTTTGAATGTCATCAGTCCCACTATCATAGTCATTACTACTGGGATGAAACTGACTAGTGCCCGGACGGAGAAGCTCCATATTCCCCATTATTACACGACAAAACACCATGTGACGTATCCCATTTTCGTCAACATCACAATTACTTGCACTGTACATAAGCAAAAATTGATACCTCCTCTAAGAAATTTAAACAAGATAACTTGAAGACAGATAATTAATATCGATAAACTAATGGAGGCAATAAAGAAAACTATAGGGAAATCTCTACTAAAAATGTTTTTCTGTAGAAACAAATTTTAAATTAAAATAATATATCTTGAATGCAACATATAATGGCCCCTGCAGTGAAAAAATATTATTTCAAAAAGATAAAACAAATATGTGCATATTTCCCAATCTTGCTACTGAAAGGGGAACAGCAGAGACAGACAAAAGAGAGCTTCCACTATGAGCCATGGGTAAAGGTCCTGGGCATGAAAAATATAAAGGTAAACTCTAAACACCTAAAAGAGACAGCATCTTAGTCTTCTAATAGTTCATGGGAAAACAATTGAGTATATAAATTATGTAGACTGCAAAATAAAAATCAAAGGTTAACATGGCAAGGGATCTATTGTGACAAAGAATATAAAAGAGATCTAGTAACTTCAGAGGAAAAAAACATATGCTTTCAACGGGAAAAAAGTTTAAAAGTGTCCATAAACTCAGAAGAATGTACACTGAAAAAAGAAAAAGAAAAGGAACTATGACCATATTATATATGATTCAATCAGCATAGTAAAACGAATCCAGGAAAATGCCAGTGTTTGCTAGAATGGAAAATCCATCAAAACCTAACAATATTGACCTGCCAAATAGCCTGCAGCTTTGCATGGAACATTCAAATATTTCATTTGAACCAGACAAATTTAAAATCAGGTGATATATTAAGATCAAAAGAAAATTCAACCTCATGTTAGGACAGTCAACAGCTGCCAGATGAACACCAGCACCATACGTGGATTTAGTTGCAGATAGAACACAATTGCCCAGCCCATACTTTATGATTGTTGACAGTTCCCCTTTTGAAGAAGCAAGCCAAGCATATCGAATATTAGCATCTGCATGACACTTCTTTGTAATTTCGGCCTGCTTCTGGAACAGCTCCAACCGTGATTGCATCAAAGTGCTTGAGCAGTGGTATATCTCCACTATGTCAGTAGTGCCATAAATATTCATTCCCTTAAGAAACATATTATGTACAGTATCCAAATCCAATTTTCCATTTACAGATTCAGTATGTGCATCTAAACCTATCTCTAGATTTTGTTCAATAGCTTCGCCAAAATTTCCAATATCCAGCTCGTTACTATCATCTTCAGCTTCAACATCATACCGATTGTACAGGTGCTTTGCTACTGCATCTGACTCACCACTACATTCCCTCAAATTGGATTCATCGACTCCATTTATTTCAATTTCCAAATGCAATTTAATCTCATTAGGTTCAACAGGCTCCTCACACAATTGTTCATGAACTCTTCCATCAGATGCAGCAAAAACTTCAGGAAAGAAGCAATGCCCCTTCTCATCAATCCATGCAATAGGATGCTGTGAACCAGTTTCCAAGTCCATCTGATACATGTGAAGAAAATCTAGCACAAGATGATAGCCATTGAATTCAACTTCCACAGAAGCCCTCTTTACCTCTAGTTCTTTCCTAACCACGTTGACAACATCCTCGGGGAAGTATATCCATTCACCATTCTGATAGAACATTAACTGATCTGGCCTCCCACTTTTTTTGAAGTTCAAATAACATCTAAGTAAATATTGTCTGAAATGAGACCCATAATTGGTATCCTTGCTTGTGTGTTCACCCAATCTCCTCCGCTTGACATAATTGTTTGATGGCACTGTTAAGGATGACCAATGAGGTCCCACAGTGGGGGAAGATTCATTTAGTTTCAAAGCATATTGAGTAGCCCGCTTTCGTTTAAGCAACACTCTATCCAATGCCTTTACAATATTTGTTTCCATGTGGATCTACTTCAGCAATATCTATAAACAAGCTGTAATCCAAAAGATCAAACTCGGAACGCAAATAAACTCTAAACCTTGAGCAGTTTTAAAGAGACTGGAGCAGCAATGGAGAATC
The DNA here is from genome assembly GCA_037074515.1 of Mimosa bimucronata. Lineage (NCBI taxonomy): Eukaryota > Viridiplantae > Streptophyta > Magnoliopsida > Fabales > Fabaceae > Mimosa > Mimosa bimucronata. Next base: position 26,140,533 of record CM073447.1, read on the forward strand.
TATCAAGTATAATTTGCATTCCCTGGATATTGAAAACTAGTGAGAAAATTGAATGATTGTGCAAAATTATTAGCCCATTAAATGTTGACATAAACAATTCACCAAAAAAAAAATGTTGACATAAACTATTAAGATGGCACGGCCTGCATGACAACACAAGCAAGGACCTCAACAAAGGCACAAAATATACAAAATAATGTGCTCTTTTGACAAATGCTCCAAAAAGAGGGCATAGTCCATGCATACATGCAAGCTTGCCATAGCAAATAAGGAGCAGAACAGAGAATTTAACAATATCAGGAAGTCTAATTTGTCAGATTCATTTCAGACAATGAGTAATTGAATAGACAACCATGAGAGACAATATCTTCTCAACTGTTAGAAAGATACTGCTGTTATAAAGTGCTTCTTATACATTCCCACCAAAGCAATAAACGTAAGTAATTGGTTGCTAGCAAATGGCAGTTCCCTTACAAAATACCAGCTTCCAACCAAAGTCAAACCCCTATTACCAACACTTCCTACACTGCCAAACTCATTTGCTTTATGAAAATTAGAATTCTGTAGCATTTCACATTGTTGTTTCCATACACCTATTGAGCTGCTTGAACTAAAACTTGATGAGTTGATAGGATTATAAGTTACAGCTTCATAAATGATCAGGTATCAAAGAAAATATTATTTCAACATATTTTATAGACGTTAAAAATAAAATTTTGTGCCTAAACACAAATATAAGCATATACATATAAATAACCACACAGGATCCTCAGCCGAACAACACACAGTGCAATTGGAGAGAGACTAAAGAGCTTTTGATGCGGGAACCTATTTGACCTCACAAACTGATAGGAGTAAAAGGGAAAAGAGAGAGAAACATAAAAGTAATCTTATTCTACAGTGCACAATGAATACAACTACATAATTTTATAATATTTCTCCCTAGTCATTTCTAACTCTCTAACTATAAGTGGTTACAACCACCAACTGATTATACTAATACCACATCAATACTCCCCCCAGAAAACATCCTTGCCCTCAAGGATCAATAAAAGTAAAACATATATGTAGAGTAAGACTTTTTATTTCTTAGACCATAAATTGCAAGACATGCAAAAGGAAAAAAAAAATACTGATTGTTGGCCCTTTTGAATATCCATTAACCAACAGCAACCCATGGAAGATGCATTAAACCTCATAGGAGAGGCACATTTCCGTATTTAAAATAAACCTATTTCCATTAAATCCATATAGGGCATAGAAGCTAAAACAATGCACTCCTTTGTATTAATGCAACACAGCGAGATGGCAATAACAACACAATGTCCAAGGACTTGTGTGCTGGACCCCTCTAACTTGTTTATTTGACCATTTGACTCCAATTTAGCAATAGAAGACAGCTGCTCTGCAAATATTTGAGCACAAAGACCCAAAAACAAAGAACATAATTTTGGCCCGATGCACAAAATCACAATGAAGAACCAGCATCCAGTCAACCATGTCGCTATACCACTTTTGACTACAAAATCTTCTTCATCTACACTCCGGTCATTCCATGTAAATAAGGTAGTGGGTCGAAACTTCCGCCTATGCTTTATGCTATCGACATTGTGGAAACAATTGGTGTGGAACTTAAAGCACCTCTCTAGTCAATGAACGCTCTGACCAATGGAACTAGCAGCAACATCCCTAATGAAAGTTGCTATTGAAGAGGACAACTCCAATGAATGAAGTGGGATTTGAGTGGGTGAGTTGAAGGCAAATATTTCGAAGCCCTTATTGCGGAGCCAGAGAATAACTTCCGTAATTGTAGGATGCAACGAGGCCATGAGAAAGTTGAATTCAGATAGTGGAGGAACCGCCATGGCACGTTTGTGAAACCCACAATGACACCAGATCGGAAAAAGGCAATCGACATGAGAAGTTGGATTTGAAGAAGACGTAAACAAGGAGATTGCGGCCTGCGAAGTCGTAAACGATGGTATCGCAGTGAAGACCTGCAAATAGAATGTGATGGAGGTATCACCTAGTTTTGCAAACTCTTGATACAAACATCAAACATCGACTTCGAAATGTTGCATACTCAAGTAGGTGCGTTCCTACGCAATTTCAACAATGAAAGAAAGTCACAATGTCTACCAAGCACATTCGTGTGTTCTTGACAGAATCGAAGGTGCCGTAGCTGCTTCGCTGGAAAGAAACTTCGCTAATCAATGTATAGGTTGTCATAACTGTGAAGTTCTTTGTTACCCTCACCACTTATCTGAGGGTTCAATTGTTCTGATGCAATTCCAACATTTGTGACCTCAGCATCGTTCTTGATCAAATCAGTTATCACTATCGATGAGTCTTTCATTTCTTGAATCTCATATTCTTCCTCTATTCTTTCACATTTTTCTTCTTCATCGTTGTAGCAATCGTTCAATTTTTCCATTGTTGCTGCCTCGAATTCATCGTTCTGTTTTTGGTCTTCTGTAACTACATCATCTTCAACTATTTTGCTCTGGTTTGAATCGATTTCTTGCACTTGCAGATCATTGATACCTTCATCTTCATTTTTTTCATCCAATTCTTGCCGCTTCCATCCATATCGTTCATGAACATCCGCACAACAAATTGCAGAGGGGGGACTGTTTGAACCAAAACATCCAACCACATGCCGAATATATGTCTGCAATCCCTCAATGAACAATCTAATCACTGTAGATTCAGGCAAGTGAGTGAATGGTAAGGGGGATGCAAATTGGTTTGCTTAATCCTTCACCCTTGATACATGCTTCAATGCTCCTAACTCTGTGACGATAGTTAGGATCACTTTTCTAGCGACCGTCGGGGGCGACAGCGAAGGCCAAAGGACTAGCTTTGATATGATTGATAGGAGTAAAAGGAAAAAGAAAGAGAAACATAAAAGTAATCTTCTTATTCAACATTTCACAATGAATACAACTACAGGATTTTATAATATTTCTCCCTAGTCATTTCAAACTCTAACTAGAAGTGGTTACAACCAACTGATTATACTGATGCCACGTATCACATACTTAGTCCATATATCTCCTCCAACAGCATGCTACATAATTGCTTGGCATAAAAGAGAATAAAAGAGAATCCAAATTGATACAGATATACACAGACATAGCAGAATGGAGTACAATAGTGCATAGTAGGATAAGAGAGAAAGAATGAGAGCTTCTATTGTTGAGGGCTACTTTTCAACACCCCCCCCCCCCAAAAAAAAAAAAATCAATCTAGCTCCAACTGCAAGGGGTCAACTCCCTTTTGAGATGCACAGAATCAATAAACCACATATACATTTGCAAACAAACATGGGGTCATTAAATTTTCCAAAATCATGTGACTAAATTAATTCAGATTTAGTCATCCATGCCCTGCTAATCCAAACAAGGGATTTTCTGATAAAGTAACTGAAAGTAATTAAAAAGTTCGCGCCCCCCCCCCACCCCAAATAAAAGAAAAAACAAAAATACACCATCTAAACATATACAAACACCCAATGATTGCGTGGTCCCTCTCAATGGAGGGGTGGGAGCGTTGCATAGTTACCATATGCTCATGACTAAAGATCTACACAAAAATCCAGTTTCAAGCTTGTTCAATAGTTCAGTAAGTTTAAAGATAGTTCAGCCTTTAAAGTACCCAATCTCACAGATCAATGCAGTCCTCAACAAACCCAAGAAGGAGTAAATGGAAAAACAACCAAACCAGTAGTTAAAACTAAGATCATAACAACTAAACTAAATCAAGTTTTGTTCAGAAAACAACAAATTATTGTATGCATATAATGAACACAAAATGGAAAGTGACGAACAATAAATAAAAAAAACAAAGCATACCTAGTACTGCAGTTAGTGTTCGTATTGTACATGTTTTCTTCTCTATGACCTCAATAATTGAAGAAATGCTACTTCTCTATTCGCCCTACAGGCGGACATAGCTCTGCTCCTGGTGATGAATATTTTAGTAAAAGCAAAAGACTGATAAAAGAAAAGGAAACAACAAAAAGATGCCTTCCTCAAAATGAACAATCCAAAACCCAAAAACTTTTATGAGCGGGGGGGCATCATGCTTAAGGAAGACAACTGAAAGAAAGTAAATATTAAGGACTTGATATCCTAAATTTGTCAACAACAAAAACATATTATAGCTTCAAATTCAACAGGAAAAAAAAAAAGCATCTTATCAAACTCGATATAAAAATCCATAAAAAAAGAAAGAAAGAAAGTCGTTGGTCTCATATCTACAAATTGTCACCAAATCAAACGGAAAACCGCACGGATAACCCCGAAACATGATTTAAAACCCAGAAGTAGACTCCAACACCCTCAACAAACAAAAATCAAACCCGATCCATAAAATTCAAGCCCAAAATGGTGATCCAACAAACGCGAAAAAATTTCAAAGCTCAGTTATCCTCAATCCAAATCCTCGAAACAGAGGAAGAATAACGCAAAATACAAATAAAAACACAAAGTTAATCAAAAAATCAGAACAAGTGGAAAAGGAATTACCTGTATATAAACATAACAACAAAAAATTTCAACCTAATATTACCCCTCAAAAATCGATTTACCAGATGCTGCTTCTTTTTCTTTAGTTTTTGCCTTCTTGAAACGATTATAAAATAGGTTTGAACTTTTGAAGCAAAGTTCGGAGGCAAAATCAAAAAAAAAAAATGGCAGACTTTAGACTAGAGTCGGCGAACTAAACCTGCCATTTTTCAAGCATTTTGTACAAGTAGTTGTTTGCTTGGACAAAAAGCTATGCAAAATTCGCCGCACCATCATTATGACGAAACATTTTGTTCAAGGGGGTAATGATATCGTTACCTTCAGTCACTTATCATTTCTGTCACAGCCTCTTTCTTATTGGACCGTCCTTCTGCTGATTTGGACAGGCATGGGCTCCCCTGATACCGCCCATCAATTATATTATGTTTTTAAATTATTTTTTTATTAGGATATTTTGTCCTTATACTGAGCTTCTAGACTTTGGTCTATACATGTCCCACCCTTGTCTTTCAAGTTTCATGGTTCCTTCCTTCTCACATTCGCTGGAATATAATGTTTCCATAGACTGATAATGAACACTTTTGACCTTTAGGTTTTAGCACATGAACTTGTGCTCGTGTGCTTTTGTGGGGGTGAAAACTGAAAGCCAAGGTAGCGCACCTACCACAACATATTTAAGAAACAATTAAATAAATAGTATTAAATTAAAATAAACTTAAGAGGTTTGATATCAACTCCCAGTTAATTTTAAGAGGAAAATATCAATGAACCCCTAAAAAAATTCAACTGATCCCATACATACAAATCTGAAACCTCACTTCAACCCTTGGGAGGGCAAAGTGAAATTACATTGGTCAATGAAAATGCCAAAATGACTTTCAGCATGTTTTGGAATGGCTTTTTGAAACCCAAAAGCTCGGTTGCACCACAAAAGCCATCTTTTGATTTTATGATGTTTGGTTTTGATTATTTAGAGAAGAGCTTATGGCTTCAAATGTGCTTCTGGGAAAAAGCTAGAAGTTGGAGATTCTGACTTTTGGTTTATGACTTCTGGCTTCTGGAAAGATGGGTCCCACACCTTTTGTTATATATTATTTAATAAAATTGGTAGAAAAATTAGACTATTAAACTTCTAAAATTCTCACATAAGATATTTTCTTTTAATTTAAAATTTCTTTTTTATCTCCAAAAATTTATCATAATAATCTCTAACTATTTTCTCCCCACAATATCCTCATTTGAGCTAAAAGTATAATTTTTTTCAAATTATTTTCCTTAAAATAAGGGAGAAACTAAGCCTTTAAAACCCTCAAAAAGCCCCAAATTTCACTTTTTCTTTCTAAACTACAAGAATATATGCATATTATATATATTATTTAATAACAATAATATCCTTTTTAGTAATTTTTCATCTAAACTTGATTTTCAAAATAATCATCTAAACATGTTTTTGAAAGTCAGATTGAAAAAAAGTCACTTCTATCATCACAAATCCAAACATAAATCACTTCACACAATCTGACTTTTATCCAATCTTACTTCTGAATAAGTCAGATTGAAAAAAAGCTACTTCTCAAAAGCCAATCCAAACACACACATGACTTTAACAAAGATTGCTGACAGAATATATCATGAGACATATGTGCTTGTCTCCAACAAAAATGAGGCTATTTTAAGTCTTGAAATGGTTGAAATCAAAATTAGACTAGCATTCAACATATAATAAGTAGATGTTTAAAACTCATATGGGGAATTTTCAAAATATATTTGCCGGTCTCCAATAAAAATGTGAGTATTTACAAGTTTCAAAAATAATGAAAACAAACATTAAACTATCATTCAACATATAACAAGTAGACTTCTAGGACACATGTGTGGAAATATACTAGCATTCAACATATAAAAAGTGGAACTTCCATTATTACTTTCGGGACTTAGAAATATTCTCGTTTTTATTGGATACCAGCACATATGGGTTGGAAATTTCCCACATATCTCCTCTTATGTTCTGCTTGCAATCTTCATTAAAAGGTCATTTTTTTTTTTTTTTGCCAAATTCATTAAGGTCGTTTTAATGTTTTAACTAAGGAGTTTGATTTCACTTTATCCTCCAAAAGGTAAAGTGAGGGTTTAGATTTGTCCTGAGGCTATTTGAATGTTTTTTTCACTATTGAAGAGACTTATTGATATTTTCCCTTTTGAGATTCTATAAAAAATTAGTTATTTAATAACTCACTATAGGACTCTAATTCAACCAACACCAATATATTTACTCACTTATATCTACTAACTTTTTTCTTATGTTGTGTCCTTTATTGTCTATAATCTTATGCCACACTTGCCTTCAGGGTTCATTGGGCCCATTAAAATTCATGTGGGCAGAATTTGGCAAGATGGTTATTGGTTGAGCCTTTGAGACCAGAAATCTGTTTATGTTGTCTTTTGAGTTAAGGGTCAATTTTGTTCCGGAAGTATTTTTAAGTCCAATTTTGCTGTGGAAGTATTAAAATTGGGTAATTTTGCCCTTTACAGTTAAAATATTAACGGTCAAAGTCAACTTTAAAACAGTCAACATGAGGTTTTAAACGGAATAGGGCAATGTTGACACGTTTTAAAACTTTCAAGATAATTTTGACCAAAAAAAAATTTGGGGCAAAATTGATCCAAAGTGAAAATTTTCGAGGTGCAAGTGACCCTTAGCCCTTGTTTTTTAACAAAATATTTTGTTTTTGGGATATTCAATTGAATATCTTCCCTCCCCTTTTCCATTTTTCTTTTCTTAGAAGAACAAGTCCATTTTGGTATTTTACATGGAGGGATTTACATCCTATATCTCTTATATCCAACTTTTTTAGCTGAGTCTTATTCAGCTTATCATTATCATCAGCTCCTCTCTTATTTTACTATTCATCGAAGCCATCTCCATTCATTGGCCTTTGTGCAAGCCGGTTAGTCTTCAATTGCTGCTTCCCCAAGTAATGCTCATTTTCCCGCTCCGTGGTTATTTTGTCTAAAGCCACTCAAAAACCTTTCTTTTCTTGTGACTGCTTCTCTCTCCTATTTTCCCTTCCATTATCACTCTCCTCCGTGGCTCCTTCCCATTTCATATCGCGTCCCCCACCCCCAAAAAAACCCCTCTCTCAGCCAACCCCTATCTATGCTCACCATCATTCAACTTCTTCTCCGTGGTGCAGAAGGAAGAGAGAAGTATGTTTATTTTAATTTATCATTGTTTCTTTGTTTCCTTTAATTTATCCCCTGTGTTCTTTTTTTTTCGTATGGGATAGATCTGCAAGACCTCCATTAAGGGATGTCGGCACCGATATTTGTGATTCCGGCGACAACCCATTTCTCTCTCAAGTGGGTATTCCATCACTTTATTTATCTTATACTCTTCCCTTTCCATTACCATATCCATATTTCTTTTGCTTTTAGGATTTGTTCTGTTTGGTGCAGATTGATTTTGTTTTGTGTTAGTGATTTAGGATTTTCGGCGGTATATTCTTGGATGATCGTTGTTATTCGGATGAGGAATTTTTCAGTTTTGAGGGACGGTAAGGGTTGGTTGATTATTTGTGATTTCAGCTCTTATTTTTTTAATTTTTTGTTTACCTATTTTTAATCTACAACCATGTTTTCTCTTCTCTCTGTTTCAAGAAGTTGGTTTCATGCTTTTTTTAGAGATTTGGTGAGAGTGGTGGTGGCAAAGAAGTAACGACAAGGAAGGATCTACCTTTTTTCTTCCCCACAAAATTTTTGTGAACTGTTTTCTGGTATGCATTATGCAATTAGTGGTCAACATATTTATAGGAAGTAGCAGAACACCGCAGGTACCTGGGATTAGATGGAAGAAAAATGATCCATATTGGATTTAACTAAAATAATTTTCTTTGTTAGTTTCATTCGAAAGAAAAAAGGCTTTCTCATTAGATCCATATTGTTCAGGCAAGAGTTTTTTTTGTTAATCATCTTCCTCAAGTATGTCAGGTCATAAAGGACCTCACTTTGTCAGATCATACACTCTGAATTGTGAGTTGTGTGCTTTTTACTTTTTTTTCTCCTACTTATGCCATGTTTATTGTGTAAGGAGTCATTTTGTATTTGTGGATCCTGCTGTCAATGTAACCGAGTTAAATTGGGTTGTTTTGTTGCAACCTGAGTTTCACATCAGCAAATCAGTGTTGATAATTTTTCTGTAGCACGCATATCCAAGAAATGCTGCTGTTAGTACCAACTTGAATTTCTAGTGCAGATTTGTTATGCATGGTAAAGGCCTAGAGTAGGTCAGCCCTCTCTCAGCCTTGCTCACCATCTCGGCAGGTCTTTCGATGGCGCAAGGATCTTAAGTCTCTTCACAATGAAGTTAGCATTGTCTTTGATAAGGTATAAGGATCTTAAGTCTCTCCGCAAACAATTGCTTTTTATTTGTAGATGTTACATTGTTGATGAAGGATATATGATATTTTCCTTTTATGTTTTATGCTTGATATTCTATTTTACTGATTAGTTGCACGAGTTATCACTGATACAACGCAGTATCCATAAATACATGTCTTGGTGATTTTGAATCTTTATATATATCCTAAGCCTTATCTGATATATGGATACTCATTTTGTGAACCCGCTGTGAGATTTTTGGCTATACCCCTCTTTTATGGATACTCATTTATTCTAGCTTTTTTTAAATGTCAGAATTGGATTATTTTTGTTATTTGGTTTTGGATTCGTGCTTTGCTGATCTGACAGTGAATTTAATATTTATGAGAGTCAGAAATTGTTTAGTTTCTCCATACCATTCAATAAGTTCCCCACATGAATCAGAATATTATATTTTTCCTTCATTTCTACCAACAATTTCATCAATGTTTATCTTCTTTTTTTTGCATGGGTGTACTCCATTTCTTATCCTCTATTTCTATCACTCTTATTTCCTTGAAGTGAAGTATGAACCATTAATTAATGATGTCTCAAATGTCACTTCTATCATTCTGTTTCTATCACTGTGAAATGAGACTAAAAACTGTTGAGGCTAACATCATGAAGCGAAGTATGAACCATTTAATCATGCCTCTCAAATGTCATTGAGATCCTTTCTCATAATCTGGAAATCTGAATCTACCATCATACCTGTAATGAATGGGTTTGTCTGATCTGACTTTTGGGGATCAGACTTGATTCATTATTCATACAAAACTTTATGGGTATACTATAAATGGTGTGCATTGATTAATTCTGCTTATTGAGTTTTTGTATTATCTTAGTTTTAGTTGCTTCTTAGAGTTTAGTTAATCTTATCTGCAGGAGATAAAAGAAAAGTTTTTTTGCAGAGAAATGCTTATTCTCATAATACATGAGTTGCAAAAGTAGAACTATTACCTGCTGTCATTCTTGCATACCAGAACATTATTTCTAGATCAATAAACCTGACAGAAAGTTGATTTGGAAAGTTTGTTTTGATGCTTATCCTGGCTGAACTTTTTACATTTTTGTTTATTCTATTATTGCATTGGTTTTTTGTCTTTTTTATTCTTTAATCTTATAAAATGGTGACTGTAGGATGGATTTATTTTGATAATATGCCGTGTTCTGTTTGCAAAAAATAGTTATCAGAGTTGTGGAGGTTTTTTTTGTTGCTATATGAGGTTTTCATAATTCCGACTGGAGTTACCTTAAATTTCTACTGCTAAAACTCACACTGTATCTTATACACTATTTTGTGTATATGTTGCAAGGATCATGATATTGTATTTTGTTGTTTTTCACTAATTGTGGCCTTGCTTCCTGGTGGAATATACACATGATTCTTCCGAGTCAGAACTGCTCTTGCTAGATATAATAATTGTTGGAATGTACACATGTAAATATATTGTACCTCATGTATTCAGGACTAATGTATATATGTTTCCCCCCACTCCTCTTGCTTTTCTCTTAAAGGGGAAGTAAGGAGAAGCACTATTTTATACCACTCTTTGCTCAAATATTCTAGAATGAATATTATACACATATGGGGTGTTTATTGTTTAGTCAGGTCTGCTTCTCTTATTCTGTATAGCTCGGGCTCGAGTAGATAGTGAGAGAATTTATTGTGATGTCAAGAAAAGAGTTGAGTGCCTTAATCACATTGCTTCTGTCTGTGTCACCTAGAATCTTTTAATTTGTTTTTGTAGAGAAGAAAAGCTGCATTAAGGATAGCATCCATGCTGATTTTTCTTTTTATATGTACTCTAAAAGATCTCGAAGGATCAAGCTTAGTCAAGATTGAAAAGTGCTGCTGCTAAGTATTTGGAGTGATGGAGCCTTAGAGGTAGAAACATAATTATTTTGCATATGCAAATTAAGATACCGGTATTTTTTTTCAAGTGATATAAAATGGAGATGTTATGTTTGATTTCCAAATTATATATTTTAGCCATCTCGTATCTTTTGTACTCCAATTTATTATAGTTTCAATAATAGAAAATAATGGTTTCATGCCTAAGTTGCCATCATTTGTAGACGCATTGGGTAGCACCAGTTCAGCCGTCATTTAATACATCCCTCTGATTCCTTTTTTTATCTCTAGAAATATTTGTTGATTAGGGAAGTAATTGCATGCATACATACTTAATACATACTTAATGGTGTCCTTATATTTCTTTATTGCACATAAATAATATGGTTTACAAAGTCAATGCACCCATAAGGTAAGCAGAAGTTTAGTTAACTTTAGTAAAAAAAAATGTATGCTGCAAATAAAGAAAATCAAACTAAGGCTTCAACTTTTTAATAAAACACGAGAGTAACCCTGTATTTTAATTCAGAAAGAAATAAAGACATGTTCTAAATGTTGTAATTACGTGGTCAATTACAATAAATTTTCATATATTATACATCTTGCCTCTGATTCCCTTTTTTATCTTTAAAATTATTTGTTGATTAGGGAAGTAATCGCATGCATACTTAAGTTCTTATATTTTTTTACTTTACATAAATAACATGGTATGCAAAATCAATGCACCCATAAAGTCATAAAGTCAGGAAAGCACAAAAAAGCACAAGTTCAGTTAACTTTATTAAAAAAAAGATGTATGCTGTAAATAAGGATAATCAAATTAAGACTTCAACTTTTATTTGAAATGCAAGACTAACCCTATATTTCAATTGAGAAAGAAAGAAAGAAATAAAGACATGTTCTAAACACTGTCAATTAAAGTAGATTTTCATATTTAATACATCTTGCCTCTGATTCCCTTTTTTATCTCTAAAAATATTTGTTCATTGGGGAAGTGGGGAAGTAATTGCATGCATAGTTAATCGTGTTCTTATATTTCTTTATTTTACATAAATTACATGGTTTGCAAAGTCACTCATAAAGAGTCAGGGAAAGCACAAACTAAGTTAATTTTCTTAAAAATAAGTTAACTTTATTAAAAAAAAAGATGTATGCTGCAAAATGAGAAAAATCAAACTAAGGCTTCAACTTTTATATGAAATGCAAGAGTAACCCTATATGAAATTCATAAAAAAATAAAGACATGTTCTAAACTTTGTCAATTACAGTAAATTTTCATATTTAATCAACCATTAATGTTCTAAATTGATTAACTTTGGAAAAAACTGTGCAATACTTTGTGTGGGAATTAGTTGCTTAGGAAAAATGTCGTTTGCTTCACATTGTTTTGATATAAATTACTCCCTCTGTTCCCTGTATATAAGAGCAAAAAATTTGATTTTGTCCGTTTTTAAAGCCTGGTTAAATTTGTGAAGGCGTTTAATGAGTTTTTTTTACTACTTTACCTATCATTATTTTTTCTATTCACATTATCTTTCATACTTATTTATAACATTTTTATCACATTTCTCTCTCTTATATACTCAATAATAAATAAGGGCAAATTTGTTGAGAAAACAATTATTTCAGAATTATTATTTATTTCTCTCAACTACTTTCTTAATCTTAATCTTAATCTTAATCTTAATCTTAAACTACTTCCTTAATCTTAATATTAATCTCTATCTTAATCTCTGTGATTTTACCTTCTTGCCTCTTATAATAATTTATAAGGGACGGATAGAGTACCTAACTTAGAATGAAGCATATTCCATATTGACAAGCTCCCCGTGCAACGCACGGGCAAGCACATGCTTGTTGAGAACAAGAAAAGCAAGAGCGGCAACGAAAATGACAACTACCTAGAAGTTACATGTACCGTTTCCGATCTCACTATAACAATCAATGAGTCAGAATTTTTCATCAAGATCCAGGCAAACGGTCAACATACCCATTTGTTTTTTTTTATAGCATTATGATTTTCTCAAGATATTCAGTAAATTAAAATTAATTCATACACATATTGTATGAACGAAACCCTGCCAAAGATCTTTTCATTAGCTATAAAGTTATTGGTGTAGATATCTGTGTACAAATATCAAATTATTAGGATAAGTATATTTTTTTATGTTATTATTAAATTATATTTAAAATAACATTATTATTATTAAATAAACAAATCACTGATCTCTTTTGTATATATAGATATTCCATACATTCTCTTAGAATCTAGAGGTCTAGTTTTTTACTTCCATATACATGGACTCTCATTGAGAATGTTGGATGTGATTCTTTGTGATTACTTGTGGGTTAAGGAGTGACAGGTAAGTCTGAAAAACACTTACGTATGATGATAGAGTAAGTGTAGTTTAATTTTAATTAATTATCACACAATAATATGTTTTCGTAAGCACGCTTGCTTTTTACCTATTTCCTATAAAAAAAATAAGTGAAGTTTATTAGCTTTCAAGTTTGCTTACTTGTTAACTAATTCATATGAAAGATATGTTACATTTATTACTTTTCAAGCATGTTACTTGTTAACTAATTTGTATGAAAAATATGTTACATTTATTACTTTTCAAGTATGCTTACTTTTTACCTATTCTATATGGAAAATACGTCAAGCTTATTCCTTTTCAAGCATGTTTGGGTGCGTTTTGGATGTATTCAGATTAAGAAATAGTTATGATGTAGTTATGAGCACATTTGTATCCGTGATGGATTCGAAGGAATTTGTGTGATATTTATTTTAGCATGTGATATGTCATTACTCAATGTACAGTGAATGGCATTTGTCAAGATCCCTCCTTCTATATTTTCCTTTGGCCAAAATTACATTAAATTTATGGGACATGTGACACCTCATTGGTTTGGTTCTTTAAGGAGGAAAGTCATAATCTGAACTTGAGCTTTGTACCTTTGGCACGCACATTTAATTGAATGAACTAGTTTTCTGTTAGACAATGTGTGTTAGCTTATGGCTTCAGTGAGCATAATAAGGGTGGACGGTGATTTAAGGAATTGTATTTTGCGCATTATATTTATTTATAAGTGCGACTTTTTGAGAATTTAAATGAAGATTTTCTTTATATTTGAAAAAATATAATATGTACGCGAAAATCATGAATTGTACAAATAACTACAGGTTTATAATTAGTTGAAGTAGAATTATACGTATGTATATTAGGATTTTTCAGTAGATATTAAGATGTCAATCTCACCCCTTATCAACAATTTTTCAGGTGAAGGACTTAGTAGGAAACATGGGGAAGGCCCTTAGGCACCTGAAGTCTTGGATGCTCTTTTGTGCCACTCAAGCATATGTTACGTTATTTATTTTTGCATTGACTCTAAGATTTGCTATTTTATTTCATTATTTAAAATGTTTTCAAAACTGAATCAACACTGAGCTATGGGATTTATTTTATTTGAATATGAATTTTTGGTGGACTTAGGTATTGGACAACCGTATTGGCTATTGTATGATGTTTTTTAATTAGGTTTTTTAGATCAAGATGTTTTGAGTGTTACGATTTTGTGTATCAAATGAGATATTATTTCTAAACAAGTATCGGATGATGCTTTATTTGTATGCAAGTATTTTAAGGGTGTTACATACATCATCCAGTCCTTAGAAGAAAACCCAATTGACTTTATATGAAAATTAAAAAAATAAATAAATAATTTAATTTTAAATTTGTTACATGTCATTGTGCTATTATATATCAGTTTATAAAATAGGTAAATAAGTACAGAGAAAATGATAGATACAAATATTTTAAAGTGATTTATTTTTATTATTTAATTTCTTTTAAAAAAGTCAATTGAACCTTATATTTAAACCGAAAAAATTAAACCATTGGATCTGCTTTCAATGGTCGATATCTGTTGTACAACCATTGAAAGCAAATACAATTTTGGAGATGTTAAGTGGAGCGTAAGTGGAAGGGTTGTATAATCGAGAGGCCCCTTGCCTCTTGAACGAGTTGTATAGTTGACTTCATGCAACCACCTAAGCACAACTATAATGGTGGTTTGGAGGGTCAACAAAATTTTAGGCTTCACAAATGATCCTAGTTAATATTCCATCTTGTCCTTAAATTTATAATATATTTACTTAACTTGATTATATTAATTATAGTGGTTAAGTTAGTCTGCATGGTACTCTCTTTGGTCTTAAATATAAGACATATCGGGGAACTAATTTTGGTCCTAAATATAAGATTTAGTTCTAATTTTTGTCATTTTTTCCAAAAGCACTCGTATTGATGTTCTCTCAACAATAATCAAGTAAGAGATGAAGAAAGATGATTAAGGAATATGGCTAGAGTGTATTAGAAAAATCATGTTATGTTAAATAACATCCTTAATCTAATCAAATTAGGAAAATATATCATATATTTGGGACGAGAGTATCTTTTTTAAAACATCATAATCATTTTTCTTAATTTAATTTTCTTTCCCATTGATGACTATTGTTGAGTGGGTAACAATATAGGTGATTTGGGAAAATACCCTTAAAATATTAATAATATCATATCAGTCTCACTTTAGAAATTTTGAAATGTTGTGGAAAGCATCACTGCTCTAAGAAACAAGAGTAGTAAACGATAGAATACTAGCAAAAATAGAATAGTTAGTAGGAAATAGTCGTTGACTAGGCCGTGGGTAAAGTGTAGCCTTTTTAATAAAATAAAAGAAGAGAGAGCAATAGTATTTTTTTTAAATGTTCTTAAATGATTGGGTTTAGGGTTAAGAGTCAAAAATACACATATGATTTTGTCAAAAATTCATTCAACACTAAATGTTTTTTTTTACCAAAAATACACATGACTTTTCAAATTGGATCAAAAGTCACATTTACAGTTATATTCCCCAAAAAAGCGCTTGGTGCTGGATGAACTTTTTTACACAATCACATGTGTATTTTTTACCCTAATTTAACTGTAGATATGTATTTTTGATCTAATTTGAAAGGCCATGTGTATTTTTGGTCAAAAAAACATTTGGTACTGGATGAATTTTTGACAAAATCACATATGTATTTTTGACCCTTAACCTTAAATGATTCAAAAGTTTTTTTTTACAGGAGAACGCTCCACTTGGAAGTGTTTTTGGATCTTAAACACCTTGAAATTATTATTCCATTGAATTTATTCCTGAACTAATGGAGAGACAATCATATGTTTGTCACTGTGCTGAAATGCCACGTAAAGGTGGAATCCTTGTTGAATGGGCCCGGACATGTGCAATTTGGGGTTAAAGTTCTTAAATACCCTTAAAGCTTTCTTGAAGGAGCACACAACATCCGGAAATATTATTTCATAACATTTATGCCAAAGTTGATTGAGAGATAAAAGGACAATTGCCACCTAAGATTAAACGCCATATAAGAGTCAAATTCTTATTAAATGTGTGTTAACTTGGATAAATTTTAACTCCCTTTCAATTGGTTACCCCAAGTGTTGACTTGGACGGCTAAAGACATGTCTTGTGGTCTCCCACTTTAGCATATAGTCGAATCCAATGATTCTAACGTGGCATTTAGTCTTGGACAAATTCTTCCCACTTATGTTTAATCTTAGTTGGTACGAAAGAATACTTCAGGACATTTAAGATAAAAAACTTTCGAATGTTGGGAATTCATACAAGGAAATTTCCAAGACATTTAAGAATTTTATCCAAAAAAACACGTCAAATCCCATTCAACAATGATTTGATTCTAACATGGCATTTAAGCTTAGGTGGCAAATGCCTATTTGCTTCTCTGTTAACTCTGGACATAATTCATACATATACAGTCTAGTTCACTTTTTAAGGAAAATCCTAAGAAAGCTAAATCAGTTATACCTATAAATTGATTTGCGTGAACTTTTTCTCGAAATTAGTTTATTTGATTTAGAAGCTAACATATAATCTAATGTTACAAAAAATAGGTTATGATTAAGTAGCTTATTTAACTTCCTTAATTTCTCAAAAAAAATGTCAACTGATTTTTATATTTAGGAACGAGGCAAGTATGAAATAGTACTTTTAAGGCATTTAGATAAAAAAAAACCTTTCGGGTGCTTTGAAAAAATGGGGTTTTCCTTGGAGAAAACTTCCTTAAGATCCTTATTCAATTTTTTCTTGAGATAAGGGTCATATTTACCCCGGAAGTTTTAGTTAAAAATCACTGAGTGTTCGGAAGTTTTTTTATGATCAATTTCACCCTTGAAATTTGCAAAACGCATCAATTTCACCTACCAGTAACCATTGTTACGTTTGACAGTTAAATAAGTCAAACATGCCATGTGGCTCACCACTTCATCATTTTGGCATCCCATGTTAGCTTCTCTTCTTCCTCCCTTCTTGCTCCTCCGCTTTTCCCCTCCGTCCTCCTTCCCGTGGTCCTCATTAGAAGCAAGCTCATCATAAACCAGAAATTAAGGATTTGGAAATGAGACACGCAGCTTCAGGTGCTCAAAATTGATCATTATAAAAGGCAAGGTTTAGCCTCAACAAAGTTCCACGTGCTCATAAACTAATTTGGACCTGTAGGCGTTGACGTGCTCTCTCTCTCATTATAAGTTTCCGAATCTCATTCCTTCCTCAATCTCATTATCTGGGTCAAAAAGATTGCGAGTGATTTTGTTGACCTCCCTCTATCTTTTTTGACTTCAATTTCTTTGTGGAATTCGTTTATCAAGACCTGTATCTTGAATTATGTCCATCACCAATCCATTGGCTTCACTCATGCTTATAAATTCGCATGTAAGAGCTTCATCTCATTGTAAGGGCTAGTTGCAACCTTATAAAATGTGCACTATAGAACAGACATGCCAGCAGAAAAGGAATAAAAATAAAAAGGAAACCTGTTTGAAACAAATAGCAATGAGCAACAAAAAAGCATAAACTAAAATGACTTCCAGATAAATTGACCAACTTAAAACTAAAACTACCTAACAGAATTTTCAAATCCACCAACCACAGAAAATGCTTAACTCTAATTTCTTAAATATTTAAATGATCATTTATGATTTGTAAATAATAGTGAAAACCCACAAGAAAAAAATGATAAGGGAAGGCAATAAGGTGGGCAAGGCAAAATATCTCCTCCAGCGGCAAACAAAATGCTTTTTGCCGAGAGAGAATCCAAAGTAATCAACTTCCTAAATTTTACAAACTCAATACTTAAAATGTAATCATACATACTCTGGAAATAATTGTAATAATACCTTTCTTTTGTTCTCCACGATGATTCATGAAACTGAAGGCATGAGAGGGATCAACGGACAAATACCATCTTGCTTATTACCCATATTCGAAAGGGGCCAGAACCTGGCGACTTAGGATTTAGTGATGCAACTGCGGAAGAAAAATAGTAACGAGCAGAGAGATTCCCCATGTTCACACTCTTCTTAATAACTGATCCATTGGTGAGTCTAACATTGAATAGCTTAACACCACCTGCAATTCCGCCTTCGGAACCTCCACCACGGGAAGGGCAAGTTTGGAAATTAATGCTGTTATGGATACAGTGAGTGCATCGGCAAGTCATTCTCTGAGGAGTCACCGGCGGAGATAAATTTTCCGATCAAGGAACGATAAGAGAAAATGTGGATGAGGAATATGCAAAGATGAATGTGAATGATAGTGCAACAGAAGCAGTGACCTTGCCTTCGATGAAGACCATATGAATGAAGACGGAGGAGAAGAGCGGAGGAGTAGCTGGGGGTGGGGGGTTGAAAGTTAGGGCATGGGAGTGAACAATGAGGGAGGAAGAAAGCAAGAGAGAGATGTTGATGTGGCATGCCAAAATGATGAGGTGGTGAGCCAAGCGGCATGTTTGACTTATTTAACGGTTAAACTTAACAATGATTAACGGTAGAGTGAAATTGATATGTTTTGTAAACTTCTAGAGCGAAATTTATCCTAAAGAAATTTTCGGACACCCAGTAAATCTTAACTAAAACTTTCGAGGACAAATATGACCCTCGATACTTTTTTTCCTTTCAACATTTTAGAATTTTAAATCAATCAACTGGTATTTGAAAAAATGAAAGAAAAATCACATATACTGTACTACAATATCACAGAGATATTATTACCAAATCCCCTGCACGCCGGCCCATGTGGTGCACGTGTTGGGTTCATCTCCAATCCTCCATCGCTATCGAACAAAGCAGCTTCCCCGACGGTGATGGCTATGAATAATGTTTATCTAAACATATCATCAACACCAGAAAAAAGCCACTTGACTGACTCTATTCTCTTCCATTATTATCACCACCCCAACTTTGGCTTTGTGGGCCCCACTCTCCCTCCTCCATAAAAAGCCACGTGCCCTCCCTCTTTCTCGCTGCACTCTCTCATGGCTTCCACTACTTCTGCTACTACCACTATGCTTCGTCCTCCTCTCTCAGTTCCTCAACCCACCTCCCTTGGCCTCTCACACAGGGCCATGCCTTTCGTCTCTTCTTCTCCTTCTACTTCATCCACATTCTTCGCCGCTAGCTTCTTTAGGGTTTCTTCGTCATCGTCTTACTCTCACTCCAAGTTTGGCTCGATTTCTCTGCGATCCGCTGCTCTTAGGCTTGTTTGTTCTTGTTCTGTTAACTCTTTGAAATTTAGAGCTAAGGAGGATGTGTTTCCTGGCAAGGACTCTCCCTATAACACGCCTGGTTCCGTTTCCTCCCGAGTATTTCTTAATGCTCGCTCTGAGGAAGGTTTGGTTTGATTCTATTTTCGCAAATTGCTACTATCTCTTTAGGAAATTCTTCTTCATGTTTTGTCAGCTTAGTTGTTGAGAAATGTGGATTTGATTATGTAATCGATGAGACGAGGGACTTTGGTTTTGCTGTTTTAGCGTATATGGCGTTGCTGATTTTACTTGTTACTTGTATTTAATTAGAGATATACATCATTGTCCGAAATTGGGAAAAAAAAAGTTGAATGGAATCATCAAATTGCTTATAAATTTTGATTTTGCTACTCAATGAGTTACTTTGGTTTTGATGCTCATGCATTTTGAACCTTTATTTTTTTCCGGTAAACTGAGAGGACGATTTTGTGAAATTCGTGAAGGTCATTTTGCTTGTATCCCCCTCAACCTTATGCAATGTAATGTCTGAGATAATTACTAATTAGAAAGAAACAGTAATTTTCAAACTCTCTGGATTTATGTACAGGAAAATTTTCAAATAATGTCATTCACCAATTTGTGCTGAGGAAATATTATTTGATTTACAGTATGAAGTTCAAGGTAAAGGTTCAGAACCTAGGAAATCTTCTGATATATTGTGTAAAGATTGGAAGAACTGTCTGACCAATTTTCTTAAACTTAAGGCTCCAATTCACGTTTTTGGCCTCCTCCCTTGGAGGAAATGGACGTTTGGAGATAAAGTGCTAGTAAAATAAAAGCAAAAGAATGGGTTCTTGCACACAGAGATAAATTATTTATATGCATGTATCATATTGCAAATATGTCTTTTCCTCCTATTGGCATCCATTTTGCATTCTAGCATTTTACTTTCTAAAGCGCATCTTGCATTTTGAAGAATTATTTTATTCTCTTTTGGTAATCTTTTTCACGCCTTTCAGGTTCACTGATGTTCTTAATGATTTTGGAAATGTTTAATTTCCTTTCTTATGTACTGTTGGGATAATTACTAGCTAAATCTTGAGCAGGAAACTGGGATAGGAAGGAGTAGGGGAGCATTAAGTTGAGTATGGTAAAAAAATAGGTTTTAGATAGATGGACCTGTAGCTAATGGGTCCACGTCTAATGGGCTGAGCCTAAGTGTGGAGCGTGTGAAGTTTGTGAGTGAGTAGGGGTGGGGGTGGCTGTGATGTATATATTTGGGCAGAGAGGTTTAGTAAAATCATCAAGCTGATTGTGGCTTAGTGAGGGAGACTTATCATGGACGCTTGCTATGTTTAGTACTTTTGTTCTAGGCCAGTGGTGGAGCGAAAATCTAGATTTTTCAATAGAATAAAGAAATGCAAAGTTAGAGTATAATATGCAGAAATACTCACCTTATTAGTCTGACACTCTGATGTACAAAGATTTGGAAGAAAAGAAGGTGGGAGTGTATTAAATTATAAATAATCTTTAGCTGCGTAGGGAATTTATTCAGAGGCATGGTTTATGTAAAATTTTGAGTTTACTTTACTCTTATTTCCCAGCATAATTTTTCTATCAAATCCTAGAATGTTGGTTTTTCTGCTTAATGTTACTTTTATATTTGCAGAACTTCTGTTGACAATTAGGAAGGAAGCAGAAGCAGGATCTCTGCCTTCTAGTGTTGCTGCTGGAATGGAGGAATTGTACCATAATTATAAAACCGCAGTATGTCTTTGATCATCTTCTTGATTCACATTTGATGCCCTTTTTTAAATACATGCGAGCTTTTCATCCTGTCATGTGATTACAAAATGCATTCATTTCGTTTGGAGTGCCTTCTGATGTTGCTGCTGGAATGGAGGAATTGTACCATAATTATAACAGCGCAATATGTCTTAGTTCATTTTCTTGATTCACACTTGATGCCTTCTTTTTAATTACATGCGAGCTTTTCATCTTGCCATGTGATTACAAAGTGCATTCATTTCGTTTGGAGTCACTTGATTTTTCAATAAATGTTATGTAAATAAAATACTTGACGAATATTTACTTGACTAAGTCATTCCTGATATCATAATGAAATCGTGCGATGGAAGTACTCAGAATTTTATACTGAAGGTCCAAAACTGTACGTTTCATGTATTGATTATTTCTTGTGTCTGCATTCTTTTTTTACCTGTTCATGTTTGTAACTTCAAGCATTACCTCATGATCGACATATTAGTGTACGTATTGCGTTAATGTTGGTTTTCTTTATATTGCTGTGTAGTCTTTGATATGTTTTCTTGTCATTTGTTTAGCAAACGGCAGACTTATTTCTACATCAAATCATGCTTCTAGCTCTTGCACTGCTGTTTTTTTCTCTGTAATTGCTCAAAACTTGGATACATCAATTCTATTAAATCGCAGTTTGAAGAAATGGGTTAAATTGTAGCTTTCAGAATTTTCATTCCATTGGTATTTTTTACCTGAACTTTTCTGGGTGTGAGAATTCACGTCACAGTTGGCTAATTGGCATACATAACTGGATATACTTTATGAGGACATAAACAATTTTGATATTTTGTAATTGCACTGCTGTTTTATGACTGGCTTTATTCATTTATCTTTCGACATTTAAAATTTCGAAAGAGTTAAATGAGTTTAACACAATAATATGCATGCAAACACATTTCAGATTATAAAAAGTGGCCACCCCAAGGCAGACGAGATTGTATTGTCAAATATGACTATTGCATTGGATCGCATATTTTTGGATGTAGAGGTAAGATGTAACCGTAGTATTATCTGCATTAATAGTATCAGAAAATTGTTTTTGTAACATCTTTATGCATATGCTTGTTTAGTTTGCTGATGTTTTCACCATATATATCATGCTTAAAACATTTCTTCAGGATCCTTTTGTCTTTGAACCACACCACAAGGCAAAGCGAGATCCTTTTGACTACTACATGTTTGGTCAAAATTATATCCGTCCTTTAATTGATTTTAGGTAAGTTTACAATTTGAAATCTCCTTTTTCTCCTGATTTTACTGGCATAGGTCGATTCAGTTTACTTATGATTTTTTTTGTTCATCTATATAAATGTTTGGTAAAAAAATTTATGCATCACCCTATATACCCTGAACACAGTTATTTACTTATTTATTTTAATTATTATTATATGTTAGAGTTCTTTCGACCTGCAAAAAGGTCTTGTGTTGGGAAATCATGGATGATACATGCATATTCTGTCCATAGTTTTATTCCTGTTAATTTGATCTTCAACGGGAGATCATGTTGCATGTGTTTATCTTGGTTGTGAGAAATTCTTTGCATACGCTTAAATTCAAGGTTTTGGAACCCTATACATTATTTCAGTAAACTTATGTGTTGCTCTTTCGGGAGTATAATTATGGCATGTAGCATTCTATATTCCTGGTCTCAGGTTTTGGCCCCCTTATAGGAGTTTATATTTTATATCTGGCTGTGCATTCTTTTTTCCTAACAAAGATGAATGCGATCCTTTTGTTGCAGAAATTCTTATCTTGGCAACATTTCCCTTTTCTATGAAATAGAAGAGAAACTAAAGCAGGTGCCAATTCCTAGCAAGTAAATTTTATAATCGAGATTTCTTTTGCTTGCTATATATTATTGGTAAAACATGTAATTAGCTTTTTGTCACCAAGTGGGATCGAAATTGGTGTGAGATCTGAGCATGGTATAGAAAGTCCAAGTTTCCTCCTTTGTTGCATCTGCCTTCTTCAGCAAATTTTAAAGGCTAAGATCTGAGCATATGTGCTTAGAGCGAGGTCTTCATGTCCTCCAGACTTGTGCAGTAGACTGTCCTTTTAGTTTAGGGACAATATGCATGATAATTGAGTTGTGCATAGTGAGAGCCTTCATGTCTGTCGAGCCCAAGTCATGTAGCTGATTTGGCTGTTTGCAGTTTTCTGATTGTCCTCTAGTTAGTCCATAAGATGCTTCCTGTCTCAGTTGTGTTTCGTATCTTTAGATTATGGTGATTCTGTTGCCCTGATTGCTTTGTATTTATTTTTAAAAGATCCCAGTTAGCACTACTTCATGCATTCTCCTGTGAACTAGACATAAGACCAAAAAGAATATCCACAATCTCTTATAGGATATGAAGCCTGATTTTGGCTAATAGATTCTTGAGTAAATTTTCCCCAGCCATCTTAAAGTTCATAATGTAGGTGTTGCTTATGAAAGAATGAAAAATTTACTGCAGGGACACAATATCATCTTAGTATCAAATCACCAAACTGAAGCAGATCCGGCTGTTATTGCACTGCTCCTTGAAACAGCATGCCCATATATTGCTGAAAGCGTGGTAAATACGAAACAGATTTGTAGATTATAATGCACGTTGATAAATGTTAGAGTGATCAAATTCTACTCTTTGCAGACCTATGTTGCAGGAGATAGAGTTATAACAGATCCCTTGTGCAAACCCTTCAGTATTGGCAGGTTTTTTTTTTCATACTTCTGTATATCTAATTTATAGTTTTAATTGTGTTATCTTTGAGAAACCTAGTTAACCTTGCTAATTGTTGGCTTTCAATTTCATGGTTACAGGAATCTCATCTGTGTTTACTCGAAAAAGCACATGTTTGATGTTCCAGAACTTGTAGAGATGAAAAGAAAAGCGAATACAAGAAGCTTGAAGGAAATGGCTATGCTTTTAAGGTACATCTTCTAGTTTATAAAGGATCGTTTGAACTGTTATGTTTTCCCCTTTAGGACTGACTGAGTGCATTAATGTTTGACCATAAGGCAGTACACCCTGGCAAGTAATAAGGTGTCGTACATCAATTTGAGTCCATAATATTCTAGAAATCTGAAAATTTATGAATTAGCGTGCAGATGTAAACAAATAATCTAATGATTGTGTGGGTTATGTTTCCCTTTTGAGTTTAGATGATATATTTTATTGGTAATCACTTTTCACTGGTCAAATGTTTATCATGTTGGCAATCCATGTGACCAATGCAGCCTTTTGGTGCAGGGGTGGGTCACAAATAGTCTGGATTGCTCCAAGCGGCGGTAGGGATAGACCAGATCCCCAAACAGGAGAATGGCTACCGGTAAGCACGGTTGTCACCTAAAGTAAAACATCAAAATGCATTATAGTTTTGATTGTAGCATGCTTACCCATCTTAGACTGTTAGAAAACTGATATGATAATATAATTAGGAATAGAGTTAGTTAATTTGGTTAGTTAAGTAGAGTTAGGCTTAGGACCGATTACTTAGTTAACGGGATTAATTGACTAATTAGGATTAGATGGGGATTGGGTTATTAATAAAATAAGTGGGCTAAGTAGCTTAATGGGCTTATGGTTAGTAAGGTCCGAATACACTAAGTAATCAGATTAGGAGGATGTATATATTTCTGATTACAATTACTGTACAATCAGAATTGCAATTGAATTGAATGACTGATTTTGTGATCCCTCTGTTCTACGTGTCTCTCTTTCTTCTCTCTTGATCCCTCTGTAATTCTTGCTCTCTAAACCTCTGTTCTTTCTTCTCTCCTACCTTCCTGTTCGTTCTTTCTCAGTTTTACAGTACCAAATTATCAATTTGGTAACAAAAACATCCATGTGGACATCATGTATCGATATATAACATAAAGGTTTACTAGGTGGTAGACCAAGAGATTTCTGTTTGCACTGAACGACAATTTTTGAACTTCGACTAACTTTGATTAGTGATTATCTTGTAGTGTGGTGTAACTGGAGAAAATTATAGAGCAAGTCCTGATAGTGCATTGCGACTTGTGGTTGCATTTCAAGCTACCTGTTTGGTTACAAGGATGGAAAGGGAATCTCTTACCATCATTTCTGTACAAAATTGATTATGCCTTTTTAATCCATACTTAATAACATCAATGCTTATATTACTTCTTGAAAGTGTCATAAAGGTCATTTACATTTTCAAAATGACTTTTGTTAGGAAAAAAGGAACTATTCCATTACACTGACCATATCAATTGGACCTGTTAGGATGTAATACCCAAGCTAACTTTAAATGCTGCCTTCTTTTGTGAGTCGCATGTTAAATTATTTCTTTTCCTTCAGTTTCTACGATAAACCCTGTATGCTGCTTTCCCATAGCACAAAAGTAAATTGTGGGAATATTATGTAATAATTGTAAATATTCCATTCTGATTTTATTGTTATTATTAGGCTTAATTAGTAATTATTAGGCTTGATTAAAATTTATTTTATTGTCTTCCTCCTTGCCTATAAATAGGCACATATGTAACTTAATATTCATGATGAGAAATACATTATTTTTCTCTCAAATCATCCACATGGTATCAGAGCCTAAATTTTTTTAGGGTTTTCAGTTCGGCGTCACTGTTCATCGCGTCCGTACGGTCACTGTTCACCTCATCTGTACCGCCGCGCTGTTCACCGGTATTTCCGCTGGTTTCATGGTGATTCTTCATTGAATAAATCACCAAGTCACGAGTTCAAATCCCATCCGTACAGTGCGACTGGATTCACAAATCGCCTTCTTCTACACATGTGGGTACTCCAAGTTTGTATCCAAAGTAGTTATCTTGTGTGCTGCCAGAGGACTGAAGTGACGAAGACAAGTGGAAATATGAAGGAGCTTAGTGTGATGAAGCTTCTGGTCTATACACTAATGTATCTCGGCTTCTTAGGTCTGGTTTGCATCAAATTTTTGTTTTTGCGTCAAAGGCTTCGAATGAGAAGTTTTGTCTCGCAACCTGAAGTTAAGACATTTATAGGCCAACAAGTGTTGGCACTATTGGCTCAAAAAGGGGATTTCCTTAGAGCTCTCAAAACCTCAAGGAAAAAAGAAATCTGGATAGTTGACTCCGGCGCATCAAATCACATTACTGAATGTCATCACTTATTCTCCACATATGTTCATTTGCTAGCAACGAAAAAGTACAAATTGCCGATGGCTCTCTTGCAACTATTGCTGGGAAATGGAGTATTCGAATTTCAGAGCGTATCACTCTGGAATTTGTATTACATGTGCCAAAATTAGCATGCAGTTTGTTATCTGTTAGTCAATTGACAAAGCAATCTAATTGTAATGCTAATTTTCTGCCTAATCATTGTGTGTTTCAGGATCTATCATCGGGGATGGTGATTGGTCGTGCTAAGGAATGTGAGGGACTCTACTTACTTGATGATGCCGTAGTAAGTCACCAACTTATTACAAGTGTATGCAATTCTATATCTATCTCTAAAAATGAAGATACTATGTTATGGCACAAGAGAATGGGTCATCATAATTTTCATTATCTGTCTCGTATGATTCCATCTCTTTGTCCAACATCTAACCTTGATTTGAAATGTTAAGTCTGTGAATTAGCCAAACACCACCGATCATCATACCCTAGAGCTCCATATACACCTACCAAACCCTTCACTACCATCCATAGTGATTTATGGGGACCTTGTCGTAACCCAAACCGTACCAAGTCCAAAGGGTTCATTACATTCATAGATGACCATACCCGTGTTTGTTGGGTCTACCTCTTAAAAGACAAGTCTGAGGCACCGTCTGCTTTTATAAAATTCTTCACCATGATTAAGAACTAATTCAATACAAGCATCAAAGTCTTACATTCCGACAATGGCACAGAGTATTTTAACCAAACCTTGAGTGAGCTTATCCAAACACATGGTATTATCCATAAAAGCTCATGTGTCCACACCCCTCAACAAAATGGGATTGCCGAGAGGAAGAATAGGCACATTCTAGAAGTCACTAGGGCTCTTATGCTTACTTGTAATGTACCAAAGTTCTATTAGGGAGATGCCGTTTTAACTGCAGTTCACCTCATCAACCGAATGCCAAATAGGGTCATATCCTTTGAAACTCCTGTTAAAAGGTTACAAAGTGTCTTCCCTATTACTCACCTTGAAAATAACCTTCCCTTTTGTGTGTTTGAATGTTCTGTCTTTGTTCATACCTATCCAAATAACAAGCTTGATCCTCGTGCAGTAAAGTGTATATTCCTCGGGTACTCTAATACACAAAAGGGGTACAAATGTTTTGATCCTGTCTCTAAACACCTTTTTGTCAGCTTTGATGTTACCTTTCATGAAGATACTTCTTTTTATCCCAAGTCTTCAATTCAGGGGGAGAAAATGAGTGAATCTCAGACTTTGGTGCCTGAATCTAGCCAAGAATGTGTTCTACTTGAACCATGGACCACACCAGCACTACCACCTCAAACAGAACTTCTTCCACCACAACCAGAGCCAGCCCAAACAGAACCACCTCTTCCACAACAGCCAGAGCCACCACAAACAGAACCATCTTCACCCCTAAACCAACCGTCTCTTGTGCCAATCACAAAAGAAAGTTTAAATGCAGGGGGAGATGTAGAAAACAACCAGATAAAGATATGTTGGTGTACTTACGAAGGCATAAGATTAAGGAAGGAGGGAACCTTACATCTGAAGCATCCAAGCAACCAGAACCAGTGATAGCTTCTGGAGAACCAGAGGAGGCAGAACCGGTGGTGGCTTCTGAAGGGATTGATCCAGAGGTATCTCATATTCCTGAATAGGTTTATGATCATAATGATCTTGATTTGCCTATTGCTCACAGGAAACAACCTCGATCTTGTACTCTGCATCCAATCCAAAAGTATATGTCTTATAAGGCTCTTTCCTCCAGTTATTGGGCATTTGTCACTAGTCTGGATAAAGTTTGTATTCCCAATAACATCCATGAGGCACTAGAGATACCAGAATGGAGATCTGCAGTTATGGAGGAGATGAAAGCTTTAGAGAAGAATGGAACGTGGGATGTTGTTGAAAAACCAAGAGGCAAGAAGCTTGTCAGCTGCAAGTGGGTGTTCACCCCTTAATACAAGGCTGATGGTACTCTTGACTAGTTAAAAGCACGACTGGTAGCCAGAGGTTTCACTCAGACATATGGTCTAGACTATCAGGAGACATTTGCACCAGTGACGAAACTAAACACCATCCGAGTTCTAATATCTGTAGCAGCCAATCTAGAGTGGCCACTTTATTAGCTGGACATCAAGAATGCTTTTCTGAATGGAGAACTTAAAGAAGAGGTGTACATGATTCTACCTCCTGGTTTTGAGAGGGGACGAGGTGATAGAGTATGCAAGCTGAAGAAATCTCTTTATGGCCTGAAACAGGCTCCTAGAGCATGGTTTGACAGGTTCTCGAAAGTCCTGAAATCTGAAGGCTACAAATAAGGATTATCAGATCATACGATGTTTGTCAAAACAGAGGGAGGAAGAAAATGCATCCTCATTGTGTATGTTGATATTATCCTTACAGGAGGCCATATTGATGAAATGTCAAGGATAAAGGTTGTATTTGGAAAGGAATTTGAAGTCAATGATCTAGGAGAGTTGAAATACTTTTTTGTGATGGAAGTTGCCAGATCAAAAGTAGGCATTTATGCATCTCAAAGGAAGTATGTACTTGATCTTCTTGAAGAAACAGGCATGTTGGGGTGTAGTCCTGAACCAACTCCTATCTTATCTCCTAAAAAGAGGAAGAAGAAGCCTAAGAAGGAGGGAAGTGGAGAGTCAGAAGAGGACAACCTTGATTATGAGACTGAATATGAAGAGGAGAAAGAAATTGATGAGAAAGAAGAGGCGGTTGATAAAAAAAGATATCAAAGACTTGTTGGGAAACTAATTTACCTTTCCCATATAAGACCTGATATAGCTTTTGCAGTAAGTGTGGCCAGTCAATACATGAGTGAGCCAAAGAAGCAGCATATGGATGCAGCCTACAGAATTCTGAGGTATCTGAAAGGCACTCCTGGGAGAGGGCTATTCTTCCCGAAACAGGAGCGAAGAACGATTGAAGTATACACAGATGCAGATTGGGAGGAACACATCTTCGGAGATCGACATCTGGTTATTGCTCCTTTGTATGTTGTAATCTAGTTATTTGGAAGAGTCAGAAACAAAGAGTTGTGTCTAAGAGCAGTGTTGTAGCTGAATTAAGGGCATTGGCTCAAGGTATAATGGAGGAGTTATGGCTGAAACGAGTCCTTAATGAGATATATATCAGGGTGGAGTTGCTATTAAAACTCTATTGTGACAACAAGGCCGCTATAAGCATGGCCTTGAATCCTATTCAGCATGAAAGATTTAAACACGTGGAGATAGATCGACATTTCATCAGGGAAAAAGTTGAAGAAGGGATCATATGTCTGACCTATCTACCAACAAATCTCCAAGCCGCGGATGCGTTGACAAAAGCGTTACTTAAGCCTGCCTTTGAGAGTTGTATAAGCAAGTTGGACATGATCAACATCTATAATCCAACTTGAGGGGGAGTGTGGGAATATTATGTAAATATTCCATTCTGATTTTATTTTTATTATTAGGCTTAATTAGTAATTATTAGGCTTGATTAGAATTTATTTCATTGTCTTCCTCCTTGCCTATAAATAGGCACATATGTAACTCAATATTCATGATGAGAAATACATTATTTTTCTCTCAAATCATCCACATAAATTTTACTACAAAACAGGTTGGCATTTTGGCCAACGACCTCAAAAAGAAAGAAAGAAAAAGCTTGGAAGTTCTTGAAAACTAAGCTGAAGCTTGGTTAGTACATTAAAATTAGAACTGTTGGCCTATATGAGGGGATAAACTCTTCCTAATTAGTAAATTGCAGTTTTCAGCTTGTGAATCAGGTCCGTGACATATATACATATATGTGTGTGTAAATAATTGCATGGACAACTTTTGGTTTACTAGTTGGCTTGTTGCATTGGGCTAACTATTATGTAATGATGAATATTGGGATTGGTGTCTTGTTACAATCAATGGATTTGCATGCATAGCTGGGCTAGTATGTGATTTTACCAATTCTATAATCATTTCATACTGATAAAAAGGCATTTAGGCACCATTTGATGCTTCTTCAGTAGACAATATAAGAAGGCTTGCTGAACATTCTGGTCGACCAGGTCATATTTATCCCTTGGCAATATTGTGCCATGATATAATGCCACCTCCCCAACAGGTATGTTGATCTCTGTCTTTGAGAATCCACCCATGTATAGATGTATAATTTTTTTCCTTCTTGTTTTAATGTGACCATGAAGTTTTGCAGGTGGAAAAAGAAATAGGAGAGAAAAGAATTATCTCCTTTCACGGAGTTGGAATATCGGTGGCTCCAGCAGTAATCTTTTCCGAAGCCACTGTTGCTTGTGAAAGCCCGGAAAAGGTTCAGTAAATTTGATCACATGGTTTTCTATTACCTTTTACTTGCGTGGTTTTCTTTCACTCCCATGGACCTGGCACATTTTCATTGGAGAAGTCCCTTCATAATCCTTTCCTCGTTGCCTTCACTAGTCTCTTTCATGTCTCTGCCACTTCTCCTGCATCTCCATTTTCCATCTAATGATTCTTCCTTTAAGCTGCTTCACCACAGGCGGCATTTTTTTGTCCCACCCTGTTTATAAGCTGGGAAACCAGGTTTTCAAGTTTTGAAAATGGCTGTAAAGGTATTAAACCTCCATTGATGAAACTCTGCTCAATATAGCTCTACAGTGTGAAGATTCTGCCATATTGTGCTGTAATGCAAAGGAAAAAAACACACCCACGCTCTCATCCTTTAATGCTCTAGCACCCAAGAAGCCAGAGCCTCTCCTCTCCCACACCATACTCAAAATTTTCCTCAATTTTCGTTACTTTTTAAATCCCCTTGTAAATTTTTTTCCTAATTATTTGTTTTCAATGCTCTTTGTATTTGGTTATGGATCAGAGTAAGGATGCGTATACACAGGTGCTTTACGATTCTGTAATTGAACAATATACTGTGCTGAAATCTGCCATACATGGCCAACAAGGATTAGTGGCATCAATTCCAAATGTCTCTCTGTCACAGCCATGGATTTAATCCATCTTATCTAATCTCCTTTGTTTTGGTGATCAGGTTCATTTCTTTCTTGTTTGTTTTTGTTTCTCCACTCTACTTTGCTCCGTGATCAAGAACATTTCTAATTTTCAGATTTAGCAAATCGCTATGGAATTTTGAACTATTTATACAAATAAAGTCTACGGTCAAAATCAGCATCTGTTTTTATGATAGTGCTTCTACTGGGGAAAAAGGTTCATTAGAAGATATCATTACCAACCCGAAATGGGTTTATAATGGAGTTCTATAAAGATAAATTGCTCTAAAATTTGTTTAACCAGCAGCTGTTGTATAGTGAACTATTAAACTACTACTTTAATATAAGAGCTACTGATACAAGGAAATGAAAATTTTTTGTGAATTATAACAAATGTGATTTGATATACCTAAAATACTCATGAATAACATTTGAGTATATACTAATTTGCGAGTTTTGTAAATTAGTTTAGGGGGGAAATGATAAAATGGATTGGGAACTTATATTTTGGATCAAATGCCACCCCTAACTAGCTCTCATATTAGGGACTAAGGGTAGGATAAGATTTCACTGCAGGAGCTATGCAGGAGCTAGGACGTTCTTGAAACTTAATCCGTATTTATGGTTCCTTATGTTTGTTTGCTTAAAAGTTAAGACCTCTTGTACTGGTTCAATTACACGTCTGAAGGCTTTATGTTTATATCTCCTGCTTTTGCTTTCAGATACAAGTGACACCGCATCATTTTGCGATTCAACACTTTTTCCACGCCGAAGGGTTCGATGGAATTGCTATTCAATAAAAAGGTTATTGGTACACAATCATGGCAGAATCGATCGAAATCTTTTTCATGAGCAAGGTTCAGTTTAAGCTGCTTGGTGTATAGGTCCCTCTTGGCCTTCGAGTCAAATCTTAGCCTTTAGTATACAAATTTTATATGTAACTTTTATTCTTTTACTCAGTTTTATATTAGGTTCTCATTTACCTAGTTGAATAGCTGAAAGTTCATAATTTTGCAAATGTAATTTTAAATATTATTTGACAGTAGATACGTGGAGTGAAAAATTAATTGAAGCACATTAGTGTGAGATAATTTTGATGTCCACAGGTGAAAAAGACGATATGCTATTATCATCGTTGTTTTCCGTTGTAACCACGGATATTGTCATAGGAGGGTGTTATCCTCAGTTTTTTTTTTTTTTTTTGGCCAAAGTGTTATCCTCAGTTGAGATGCATAGAAAATGTAATAATATTGTTTATACTTAATAGGCAACACTCATGCGAGAATTGACTTAGTCTTATTGTAAAATTTTTTATTGCATATTTTATTGGGAAAATTAATTAGAGGTCCCTTGTAGGACACATAATATAGGAGAGGTCCCACTAAATGCTCAAATTAAAGTAGGGTGCAAAGGGACCTTAATTTTATTATGTTCCAAACACAAATGACATTTTTACCCTCCTTATAATTGTCTAAATGAAACACCCACTCTCATTCACTGTCACTCTCATTTCCAGCAAGCAGCAACGTCATTCTCACTCAAAGGGAAGGGCTGGGAAGAGCACTCACCAAAAACACTCCTTCATCCATATTCCATTTTCAACCAACTAAAATCATGGATTCAATTTGGATTTGTCTCTTCAACTAGTTGTACGTTGAGAAAATCAATTTTTCATGTTTGTTAGGAATGTGATTTGTGATGGATGTTTTAAAACAAAGGTCAAAACTTTCCATATAAATCCAATTTTGGTCTAATGTTTGAACATAAAAGACATGCTTATATGCAAACCTTAGTGATTTTTTGTTGTTCTTATTATGTAAATTGGTTTCTCATTTGTTGTTGATGAGGGCTTGGGTTGGTGCTATATTTAGGGGTGTATAAGCTCTGTTTTTGGGTCCAAAAACAAGGGAAATCTGAAAATACTGTAGCTTTTTCGGTTTCCATATCAGTCAAAATTTCTATTGTCGTCAGATGCTCAAATAATTGTTATTGCAGGTCATTCAGTTGTAAATAACAACTTTCTAGAAGACAGTTGAAATTTTGAATGAATTTTATTGGGGATGGGTTTTGTGCTCTGTTATTTTGTTCCAAGACAGGGGTGAAGTAAAAGGTTAAAGCTTTGTTGGGTTACCACCAATGTGTTGGTATTTTAATAAGGTGTTTTCATTACTTTGATATAAAGCTATCACAGATGCTCATTAAGTCGTTATATCTGGTCATTTACTTGTGAAGAACAATTTTCCTGTGCAGGGTGAATGAGAAGATGGCGGGTACATCAGGGAAGCATGTAATATGTTTGTTGCATACGGGTGGACAATTTATAAATGGTGAAGAAGGTGAGATGCAATACCTAAGGGAATAACTATGAAATTTAGAGTGTGCTATGATGATACAACATTTGTTTATAGTGGGTGTGAAACTAGTGTATTGTGGCTAATTTTTTGTTGGACTACTTGTCCATGAATTGTAACTGGTGCTGAATGGCAAATAAGTTCTCCATGAATGGTAAGTAATGTTTAATGACAAATGTGAAATGCTTCTGTTATAACTGATTCTGTTATGAAACTTGTTATGATTGCCCAAAACATTGTTATACATGCCTAGAAGGTTGTTATGGACAGGCCAAACGTTGTTATAATGATAATGTTGTGTTGTATATGTGTGTTAGTCATAATCTTGTTGCAGGTGACGAAGGCAATCCCATTTTCTGTTATCCTTGTGGTAAAAGTGCGACATTAAAGAAATTAAACGACTTGTGACAGGTGCCCAATAACTTGTTACTAAAGGTCAAGAAGTTGTTACGAGTTGCCCAAAAGTTGTGACAAAGCAAACCCATTTTCAGTTATCCTTGTGCTAAAATGCAACTTTCAAAAAATGGGTTTGTTTCGTCACAACTTTTGGGCAACTCGTAACAACTTCTTGGCCTTTAGTAACAAGTCATTGGGCACCAGTCACAAGTTATTTAATTTCTTGAAAGTCGCATTTTAGCATAAGAATAACTGAAAATGGGTTTGCTTTGTCACAACTTTTGGGCAACTCGGAACAACTTCTTAGCCTTTAGTAACAAATTATTGGGCACCTGTCACAAGTCGTTTAATTTCTTTAATGTCGCACTTTTAGCACATGGATAACAGAAAATGGGATTGCCTTCATCACCTGCAACAAGATTATGACTAACACACATATACAACACAACATTATCATTATAACAATGTTTGGCCTGTCCATAACAACCTTCTGGGCATGTATAACAATGTTTTGGGCAATCATAACAAGTTTCATAACAGAATCAGTTATAATAGAAGCATTTCACATTTGTCATTAAACATCACTTACCATTTATGGAGAACTTATTTGTCATTCAGCACCAGTTACAATTCATGGACAAGTAGTCCAACAAAAAATTAGCCACTATACACTAGTTTCACACCCACTATAAACTAATGTTGTATCATCAAAGCACACTCTAAATTTCATGGTTATTCCCTTAGCTTCCTCTCCAATAATTGATGCTACAATTATTCTCAATTTTCCATAAGTAGTGCCTTCCTTTATGGTTCTTGATATGGTACTACCCGCCGACGTATTGCATCTCACCTTCTTCACCATTTATAAATTGTCCACCCTTATGCAACAAACATATTACATGCTTCCCTGATGTGCCCGCCATCTTCTCATTCACCATGCCCAGGAAAATTGTTATTCACAAGTAAATGACCAGATATAACAACTTAATGAGCATCTGTGACAGCTTTATATCAAAGTAATGAAAACACCTTATTAAAATACCAACACATTGGTGGTAACCCAACAAAGCTTCAACCTTTTACTTCACCCATGTCTTGGAACAAAATAACAGAGCACAAAACCCATCCCCAATAAAATTCATTCAAAAGTTCAACTGTCTTCCAGAAAGTTGTTATTTACAACTGAATGACCTGCAATAACAACTATTTGAGCATCTGACGACAATAGAAATTTTAACTGATATGGAAACCGAAAAAGCTACAGCATTTTCGGATTTCACCTGTTTTTGGACGGAAAAACAGAGCTTATATACCCCTAAATATAGCACCAACCCAAGCCTTCATCAACAACAAATGAGAAACCAACTTAAATAATAAGAACAACAAAAAATCACTAAGGTTTGCATATAAGCATGTCTTTTATGTTCAAACATTAAACCAAAATTAAATTTATATGGAAAGTTTTGACATTTGTTTTAAAACATTCATCCCAAATCACATTCCTAACAAACATGGGAAATTGATTTTTTCAACATACCACTAGTTGAAGAGACAAATCCAAATTGAATCCATGATTTCAGTTGGTTGAAAATGGAATATGGATGAAGGAGTGTTCTTAGTGAGTGCTCTTCGCAGCCCTTCCCTTTAAGTGAGAGTGACGTTGTTGCTTGCTGGAAATGAGAGTGACAATGAATGAGAGTGAGAGTGTTTCATTTAGACAATTATAAGGAGGGTAAAATTGTCATTTGGGTTTGGAACATAATAAAAATAAGGTCCCTTGGGACCCTACTTTAATTTGAGCATTTAGTAGGACTTCTCCTATATTATGTGCCTACAAGGGACCTCCAATTAATTTTCCCTATTTTATTCTTACCCCAAGCTATTTTATTTTTACCCCAAGTTATCTACATATCATTTGATCTCCTTTCATCAATCCTCTCATTTCTTTTCTTACTCATCATCTCTCATTTTTTTTTCTTTTGGTTTGAATACTCATCATATTCATGATAATAATTACACATTTAAGATATTTTTTTGTTTTTAATTAATATTAACCAATACCACATTTTGTGATTTAGGTAGTTGTTGCTTATAAAAAAAAGATTAGAGTACTGAAGTTACAGTTCTTTTTTTTTTTAAAAAAAAAAAAATCAAATACTACCCTACTCGCACCAGGTGGTTTCGGACATGCTTCTAAGTTCTAACCCTAAAGTCTAGACAGATATCTCGTCCTTTTCACTTGACATATGAACTGAAATAACTAACCAAGCCATGCTAAGTTGCTCACCAAATTTTATTCAAGTGTGTTATGTTTCTTCTCGTCTCTAGTCAGCAATCAATATTGCTATTTGCTCTCATTTCCAATAATATTTTTCATTCATTTATTAATGTTTATGGGAATGAAAACAGAGAGAACCACAGATTGTTGGGACATATATAAAAGGCATAAATAATAGGCCCTCCCTTACCCTATCCAAAATGAATGAGTATAATACTCCTCTCGTCCACGGAGTTAAGACAATTTTACACAAACTAAAGAAATATAGTGTGGATATTTTTTATAAGATAAAATTAACGTGGTTTTTCAATTTTCCCTCATACTCCCTTCATCCTTAATTATAAGTTTCATATTTGTGAATGAGTTTGTTCCAAAATATAAGCTTCATTTTGGAGTTATCTAATCATTTATTACATTTTTTTCCCAATTTTACCCATTGTTAATCTTTTCCTTGTACAATTTCTTTTATCTTTATTATCTCTTATTAGTCATTCTTTTCATCTTTAATAATAAAAGTAAAGTTGGAAAATAAATTAGATTTCTTATATAATTATTGCTTTTAACTAACTTAAGTAGTTTTTTTTAATAAACATAAATTAATTATTTGAAGTTTATAATTAGGGACGGAGAAAGTACCATTTACTATTATACACTCACATTCCTTTTTACATTTAATATTTAAGGGTGAAAATGGAATTCAAACATTTATTATCTTGACTTTTTAATGGTACCTCTTATGATGTGGACAAAAAAATTCCAATATTACCTTTTATATTATATTGTGGATGGGTGGGAGTATATCTTAATTGAAAACCACAACCACAAATAGTTCCCACATTCTATTAATTCTTTTAAATGAACAATCCAATCAAAATACCTTCAGAAAGGCTCAAGACTGAAAACAGAGGAATAAATTGAAGTGATAAGATCACACGATTAAAAAAAACTGTGTTCCCCAATAACCCCACACCATCTAACATGTATGATCCTTTAGTATTCATGTCCAATTGTTGGTTCTAATTCAAGATGTTCCTAATGTATCGTCATGATTACATTAAAAAAATCATTGTTTAGATTGTGAATTTTTTATTCCAGCTATTTTTAATACCACAAGTTACACTGAAAAACAATAATAGCGATCGGATTAAGTGGTAGAATACTCGAGATGTCTTATGTCAGATTTTGAGTTTGTGAATGTCGAAATATAATTTATAGAGAACAGATTTACATGAAAATTGAATGGAAGTCACACACACTCTCTCTCACACACACATTATTTTTAAAATAAATAGTCACTTCCCAATTTTGGTCACGTATTATTCTTTCCATATTTTAGTTGTAATGTACTCCCTCCGGTCTTAAATATAAGATTATTTTGACTTTTTTGTGGAAGTTAAGGAAGCAAATTAGATCACTAAATTATAACATATGTCACATTTAATTAGATTATAGGATAATTTATAAGTAGAATAAATTAGTTTTGAGGAAAAATGATAACTATAGACAATTTGAAGTGATTAATTTTACATCCTTAATTTCTCCAAAAAAAATTAAAGTGATCTTATAATTAGAATAATGCAGTATGTCGGCATTCAGTGAACGAGGCATCAGTTACAGCCAATAATAAAATATTGATGTGACCAAGCAAAAACCAAAGTCATGGTTTTCTTTCTTTTCAAGTTTCTTGGCGTTTTATATTTTTCTTTGACGAGATCTAAAGATTTTACGTTTTGATTTTATCTTATTTGTTTTTTTGTTGTTGATATTAGTCAAAATAATTCAATGTATTACTACTGTTAATATCGGATTATTGATACACTTGACTTATGAGGCTATGATTAGTCTCTCACATTTTTCTCGACATTATCAACATTATTATGCACTTGTTATTTATTGAATGGAATTCGAAAAAAAAAACTTAAATAATTTTATTTCCGAAATTTCTATTCACTTTACTTTATCTTTAATCTTTGTTAAAAACAAACATACATGTTAAAAAGGTTAATACAATTCATTTTGATTTTGGTCCCTTTTTTATACATAAATTTTGGGAAAGGGGTTGGGTTCTATATTCACATTCTCTTTCACACTCATTTATATTATTATTATCACATTTCTCTCTATTATATACCCTATCATAAATAAGGATAAATTTAAAAAAATAAAATTATTTCAGACATATTTATCATTTTCAACCATTTTTTTAATCCAAGATTAAGTTTAAACTGCTTGGTGTATAGGTCCCTCTTGGCCTTCTAGTCAAATCTTAACCTTTAGTATACATATATGTAACTTTTATTCTTTTATTACTCAGTTTTTTATTATTAGAGAGTGTTATTAATTAAAATAAAAGTATTATTAATGGAAAATTGAGAAGATACTTTATAAAAGTAAAAAGTAAGGAATGAAAAGTGTAGCTTTACCCCATCAAGTCATTGTTAGCAATCTTCTTGA
Organism: Mimosa bimucronata; assembly: GCA_037074515.1. Taxonomy (NCBI): domain Eukaryota; kingdom Viridiplantae; phylum Streptophyta; class Magnoliopsida; order Fabales; family Fabaceae; genus Mimosa; species Mimosa bimucronata. The sequence continues at coordinate 26,179,357 of CM073447.1, forward strand.
TAAATCTCATTATCTCAAGTTTCAACAAATTAAAGTCGAAGCACATGAATGTAAAATTCTCCCCGTATTCCCATTTTTCATTTTTCACTGATGATGGTCAATTGTACCGAAGAGAGGACCCAATGTAAATGACTAGCAGTATATGTCAAGATGGTACAAGTTTTATATATATATATATATATATATATATGCATCTTGATATTTGACACTATTAACAATTGATCCAATAGCTTGGTGCTGTATTCCCATGTTTTTATTAATATTGAATACATTAAAATATTAAACACATTTGATTTATATTTATCGCTCACCCATGCTTTTTCTCTATAAATAAAGCTAGTTGATCTTTTGGCCAAAATTTGGGAGTCAAAAGGTGCTTAAATAAAGCCATAACTTCCTTGCGTATGGCCAATTGATCTTATAACAAAAGCACTATTATTATTTTGTTATATGGATTTCAGTTTATACCCTTTGATTACTTTTATTTTTATTTTTGTAAATTGTATTTTTTTTAGAATTATCCCAATATATACATCCAATACATATGCGTACTATCTTCATTTTTAATATGAGAGCTAGATGATGATTAAATCTAGTCCTAAATATAATATCTCAATCCAATTCCACTCACAAATTCATATTTGAGAGAATTGTATATAGGTCCCAAGCAAGAGAATTAATTTCAAACATGTCCATTGACAATTTCTTCACTTATTAACAAAGGCCATTGCAGTTGTTAATAGTTGTCATTAACAACTTTTTGGGACCTCTCTGAAATTAATTCTCTTACTTGAGATTTATGTGTAATTTTCCCTTCATATTTTTTCCCAAACTATCTTTAGACGGCATATATTAAGGAAGTTTTATCTAAAGGTGGTCATGATGAAATATGGTCAACCTATATATATATATCATTTTGATTGTTTAATTTTACATGTTCTTACCTTTTTATAATTTTAATTTTAAATTTTATCTCAAGATGATTATAACAAATACAAATAATAAATATGTATTATATAATAAGATTCATGTATTTTTCAGTCATTTTCTAGTCTAAACTTTCTTTTTAAATTAATCATCCAAATATGTTTCCATAAATCATATAAAAAGTAAGTCACTTCTACCACCACTGATTCAAGTATAAATATGATTGATAAAACTATTTTTGCTCAAACATAAGTTGTATAAGTCAAATAGAAAAAAAAACCACTTTTACACTCCGGCAGTGTTTCACCAAAAACAAGGTTGGGGGAATGGGAATGGAAGTGTCAATTACACTTCGGCTCTCTTTTGTTTGGGAAAAGTGGCCCAACTTTTCTGAAAATGGAGATAAACCAAATGAGTACACTAATTGCTGAAATGACAGACAAGTGTTCCAGTAATGATTTTGATTTACTTACTTTGATTTAGCTAAACTCATTAGGGCTCATTAGGCTGCTCAGAAAGGTCTTGTCCATGTTGTCCCGGTCTTATCTCAGACCTGTTGGGACTACAATATCCCGGGACCAACGAGATCTGGTACCGGGATCAATGATACCGGGACCAAATTGGAATTGGAAAGGTACCAGGATACGGTCACACCTCCGATATTCCCGGTCTCGATACCATAAATATAATTACTTATTTAATTTTTCCCTAATCTAACTATACATTTCTTCCTTTATTTTTTTCAATTAATCTGTTTCCTGCCAAAATATTATTTTTTTCTCTTTCTTCATATAGAATAGTTTAATTGATTGATTTTTGTTACTATATATAATTGATTGATTAATTCAATCATTTTATTTTTAGAATTTAACTATTTAGGAGGACGCCTCTCCTTTTTCTTCCACCATTAGACATTCTTTCCAAGTGGTGTTCAAGTTTGTTCTAATTTATAGTTGGAATATGAACATGTGTCTATATACATTCAAATTCAAATTCAGACCCCCTTAAAATTGTACATGTGCGTGCAAGTATAGTAAAGAATCACCAGTATCAATATATGTGATATTAAGAAATTACTTATATTATATTATTATTAACCAAAGTATAAATACACACATGTGCTTTTAGATTTTTCTTGGTAATTAAGTGAGATCGTGTCAAAGAAAATTGAGACATCCCGGTTCCGGTCCATGTCCCTGTCTCGTCCCAGTGGGTCCAGGACCTCTTTAGTACCGGTACTGGGACTGAGACACAAATGTCGTCCCGGCTTTCTTCTGGTACCAAGACTCGAGAAAGGGGTGTCCCAATTTTGTCCCGATACTTGAACAACTCTAAAAGTCATTGACTTGGCTAAACTTGTGAACCTCGCTATCAAAAATAAAAATGAATTATTAAAATAAAAAATTTGTGACATATTGAAGCAATTAAAATTTAATATTTTGTCAATTTTATGAAATCTACTACTCTTTTTAGTCCTTATTATAAGGCACAAACCATCAATTCTCATAAACCAATAATGATACTTGAGTCATTAAATTTAGGCTAAATTAACCATTTTTTTTTCAATTTCACCTATCATTAAATAATACGACTTAACATTTTCAATTTTGAACGTCTATTAATGTTAAGGGAAAAGTGAGAAAAAACAATTAATACGACGGTTTGTGTCTTATAATAAGGAGCAGAAGGAGGATTATTAAAATTTTTTTATTATTAAATAAAAAATATGTGAATATCATAAGCATTGGTGTCTTAACCATATGCTATTTGCCTATAATCTTCACTAAGTCACACGGTTGATTTGAGCTGATGGAGAAAACACAATGATGCAGCGTTAAAAAGATCGAATCATGAGAGTAGAGGATGAGAAAATAAATAAAATCTTCTTATCTCTTCCATGTGGAGACTGGAGAGAATGTTTGATGACTTTTACTCCCAAAGTTCTGGTTGGCTTCCTCCTTCCTTTTTTCTTCTAACGTATTCTTCTCTATTCCAATTTTTAAATTAAAATTTAAACGGTCTAAATTTAATGTTTTATAAAGTTATTAATAAAATATTAAATTATTTAATAAGTCAATAAATAAACATAAAGTAAGATTTTAGTTATGATAATTTAAAACATCAACAAAAGAAATATTTATTATATAATTTTTAAAAAATTTTAAATCTAGATTATCTAAATTTCATTTTAAAGGCAAAAATAAAGAAGAGATAGGAGGAAGACGGTAAGAAAGGAGGAGGTAAGCCCACCCCAAATTTCTCTCACTCTCTCAGTGACCGCAAGAAATGGAGAAGTGTAACATTATTATAGAAAATTTGCCTCTACAGCTGCAAGACCTGCATTTCTTCCTGTAGCGCTGACAAGAATGAAGAAAACGCACATAATTTTAAAAACTGAATTTTGAAATTAATGTCTCCTGTCCTTTCTCTTCTCTCCCTTCCATCCTCTCTCTCTCTCTCTCTCTCTTTTCTGCTACCCACACTCTCACAGTACCACAGACACCACATTCTGATCTTTTTCACCACTCATTACTACCACTGTATTTCCCCTCAAAAACCCAGAAATCTGTTACACATAAAGCAGAGTTCTTTACAGAGATCAAAATAGACACACCCATTGACAAAGCACCAATGAACTCTGCTTCTATAACGGTCAAATGAGTTGGGGTTTCTTCATTCCTTCCTTCTTTCTTAATTCTGAAATGGGTTGTGTGGTTTCTCACTTAGCCGCAAAACTCGCCTTCTTTCCGCCATCTCCGCCCACTTACCAGCTCAAGAAACGGCCGGACGGCAAGCTCACTGTGGCGGCGCCGCCGTCTCCGCCGCCGCCTTCCATGGTGATGCCGATCCCTCACGCCGATGATCCTTCTTTGGATATTCTGTTGGTGGACACTAAGTTTGGGAACAAGATTGTTGCTTTTTACCTTAGAAATCCTTATGCTCGCCTCACTCTTCTTTACTCTCATGGCAATGCTGCTGACCTGGGCCAACTTTATGATCTCTTCGTTCAGCTCAAGGTTAATCTTAGAGTTAATCTCATGGGGTTAGTGTTTTTCTTTTCTTTTATCACTTTTTGCAAACAATATTGCTAAAACAAGATGTTCAAGTTTAGTCCATCTTTTGCTTCTGGTATTGGGTTTTTTTTTTCCCCTCACCTTTTTGTGTTGCTTAGAATGTATGTTTGTGTGTATTTTTTGCCAAGTTTGGGTCTAAAATCAGGAATTAGATCTGGTGGGTGTTTCTTGTTACATTCCAATCAAAGGAAAAAGAGAGTGTGGGTTTTGTTGCTGGCCTAAAGGTAAAAAGAACCGACAAGCCGTTTGTCGAGTTAATAAGGAGGTTCGTATGAGAACATGTGTTCAAATACCGGGAGGTGCTTTTGGTATAGGGACAACCGCTACCCTTAAGTCTGGATTTGTCGGTTGCCAATAGGCCCTAGATTATTTATTATTTGGCGGTGTTTAAAAACAAAATAAAGGTACAGGTCAAAAAAAATAAAAAATAAAATAAAGGTGAAAAGATGAAGTGAATGGGAGTGAAAAAAGGTGATTGTATTTTTGGTTCGTGTTAGTTAGCTCGAAGCAGTCTTTTTCAGACCTTTCTTTGTCGTTCCTTGGATTTACTTTCTCCTCTGTATAAAGTAGTAATCAAGTGTTTTTATCTTTTTACCATTGCATTGATTGATGAGAATTGAGAAGACATAGGGTAAGGATTATGACCTTCGCTTTTCAAGCCCACTTTTTTTTTTTTTTTTGCAATCTCTTCAAACTTCAAAGTTCGATGTGCGTTTTGTGAACGCTTTAGAAATATGGTCATGATGAATTGATGGTCATCGTTGTTTGTTTTCTCTCTTTCCAAGGAGTGAACGTTTCAAGCAAGTTGGACTGGCACTGTCAACGTCCATCTTTGACTTGAGAAATCTCTAATTTATTTATTGGACACAGTTTAAATTCCATACGTTTCAAGAGCTTCATAGCTATCCTGCCAATTTTCAAACAATTGAATTGATAGTATTTTTCTACAACTTTTTCTGTTACAGATATGACTACTCTGGATATGGGGCCTCTACAGGCAAGGTAAGACCTTGATTAATTAGAGGGATTTGGAAACTTTTGAAACACACGTTTGCTTTATGAAATGCGAATTATATTATATGATGATAGTGATGAATTCAAAACAGTTTTGTCTGACATTATTATAACAAAATATAAGCAAGAAATGAGCCATTAAACAGTTAATCCGCAGGAGGGTAGATCAAACAGTCTGGAGTCTGATTAAAAGAGGAAGAATGAGACCGAATCAAACACTCAGTAAAATTGTTGAACGGGATCTTTTATCTAATAATATGTCTAAAGATTTGATTACTGATAGAGCACAATGGCCTCGTGCGATCCATGTAGCCGACCCCACCTAGTGGGATAAGGCTTTGTTGTTGTTGTTGTTATTGAGTATCCAATTCTGTGAAAGTAGAGTCCAATAATAAGGTTGAAACAGTGAACTAGTAAATCTAGGTGTCTGAAATTTGGGAATTTAAGATAATCCCATGATTCTAGATTCTTTGACTAGGTTGATAATGTCTTCATCTCAATATCTGAACTTATCCACTACTTAAAATATTCCTGCTGACTTTTTCGGATCTGCATGTATTGCATCTGGAATAAGTTATAGGTTTTCTATGCCGGTCTCTTTCAAATGTTCTATGAATGTCATGCTGTTGATTTGTACTGATAATGTTACTGCTGCGAAATATACAGCCCAGTGAATCCAACACATATGCTGATATAGAGGCAATATATGAATGCCTTGAGACTCGATATGGAGTTAGCCAAGAAGACTTGATCCTCTACGGTCAATCTGTCGGAAGTGGGCCAACGCTGCATTTGGCGGCTAAACTACCGAGATTGAGAGGCGTCGTTCTCCATAGTGGCATTCTTTCTGGTCTTCGTGTGCTCTGCCATGTCAAGTTCACTCTTTGCTTTGACATTTACAAGGTAAAGCTGTAACTTAAAGTGGGACATAACGCTAGGTGAAACTTAGGCAATCTGGTATTATAGCACTTCATAAGCTTAAGAATACAAAATTGTTGTCTAATCTGTTTGACATGGCTCCAAAATATAAAGAAATTATATTATAATTATAATCAGTAAAAAGATCCTGACTAGATATATTTGGTAGAGCTTTGAGCAAGACCATATGCATTTGGTTAGAGGTTATTAATGTTCACATCATACTCCTTCCATCACTTTTTATATGAAGTTTAAGGTTTTTGCAGGGAGATTAAGAAATGCAATTATTGTGTTAAAAGTTCACTTAGTTTACTAATATACCCCTTTTAAAAAGTAGTAATTAGGGTGTGATGTAAAATAGTTGAGGGTACTAATATAAGGATACGTTTGGATAAAAGTAATTAACATTGCCCTGGAATTGCTAAGTGGCATGTGAACAGCGACAATTTTTTCCTTAAAAGTAACATATTAAAAGGAACAGAGGGAGTATTTTGGTTTCTGTATCTTCTATGATTTGGGTGTAATGGTTTTTTAACCTTTGCAGAACATCAACAAAATAAAGAAGGTGAAGAGCCCTGTACTTGTAATACATGTGAGTAAGATGTACTCTATTACTTTGCCTCTTTGCATTTGCATCAACATATTTTCCAGAGTACATGCCTTTCTATGTTTGATTTCAAAATATTCTTGCTTATATGGCACTTACACGATGAAAAATCGGCAGTTGTTTCATGAATAGGCATAGTGATTATGTTATCTTGCTGCTTCATAAGCATTACTGATTATAATTATAATCAGTAACTTCCATGCATGAACTTCCATTAAAGTGCCATGCATGAACTTCCATTAAAGTGCCAATTGCTGTATGGACTGGAAACTGAGAAGAGGTGGTTAAATTATTAATACAGGGTACAGAAGATGATGTTGTCAATTTATTTCACGGCAATGGACTCTGGAGAATGGCGAGAGAACCATATGAGCCGTTGTGGATCAAAGGAGGCGGGCACTGCAACTTGGAACTCTACCCCGACTACATACGCCATCTCTGCAGATTTATCGTAGAGATGGAGAACACAACAACCCAAAAACGTCTTAAAAAGATTTGGCAAAGTATGATATCACAATCAAAGTCAAACACCAGTTCCACCTGCAAATTCTGTGGACTGAAATGTTGGAGACCAAAGGATCCTGATTGCTTAAAATGCAACTGCACAAAATGTTCCTGGACCCTCAAATGTTGGAGGCCTAACTTTCCCAGATGTTGCTTGTTACCAAAATTTGTGAAATGTCTCAAATCACCTTGCTGCTGCTTCACAAAATGCTCAAGACCAGACTGCTCTATAAACTGTTCGACACGTTGCTGCTGCATTCAGTGTGTTTGCTGGCAATAATGTGAGAAGAAGACACAGTGGAGGAATGGAAATGGAACAGAATGCTTAATGATGGTGATGACAAGCTTGTGTATATACAGATAACAAAGAAGCCCATGAAACATTGTGCAGTGAACGTAGTAGAAAACCAGAGGAAGTAGTGGGATGGTAAATTTAGGAAATCTGTAAGATCCAAAGCCCTCTTTAAGTTATTGTGAAGTTTGATCATGGAGTTTTTCACTCAACTGTTTAGGCACAGGGTGATGATGATGAATATCATAATGTATTCCATTTTGAAACATTTATAAATAAGGTGTTGCAGGGTCAATATCATTCACCTTTTCATTTATGTAGGAAGCTGCAGAAAATGGACCATATTTGTAGTCTTTGATGCGTAAGGATAAGTTTGGGATTGAGTAAGGAGACTTAAATTGGCATTTTCAATGAAAAAAGATGTTTGAGATAGTTTTTATAATTAAATGCTTCTATAATAAAAGTGAGGTTGAAGTTACGACAATTTTTAAGCGAAAAAGGCAAATAAAGATTATTCAATTATTAAAAGGTCAATTTGATACATCGAATTTAGAAAGGACGGATTAATATAATTGACTGAAATGCTTAATTCAAAATTAAAAGGAAAAATCTAAAAAGTCCAAAAAAAAATCTTCCACTTCTTTACTAGAATTGTAAAAGAGAATACCAAATTCTTATAATGGAATACCAACTTTGACTAAAGGATTATCAACATGCTCTAACCATATGGGTATTTCCTTATACCATTCTGGTAACGAAGAGAAAGAATTTGGTATTCCTTTATACTATTCTGGTAACACAGAATTTGGTATTCCCTTATAAGAATTGTGTATTCCCTTATGACATTATGGTAACGAAGAGGAAGATCTTTGAGGGTTTTTTGGACTATTCCTATTAATTTTGCATTGGACACTTTAGTCAACTGAATTGATCTGTCTTTTTTGAAATTTTGTGTATCAAATTTTCCTTTTGATAATTGTAGCGTTTTTATTTATCTTTTCCCCAATTTTTTAAAGGCTTTTCTGCATATTTAAACATTCAAAAAATTGACATTTAAATTTTTTTATAAAAAAAAAAAAGAAGAAATTGACATTTGAATGCATCATTCATTCGAATAAGTTTTTGTCAAATTGTTTCTTTATTTATCTTTTTCCCAATTTTTTTAAAGGCTTTTCTGCATATTTAAACATTCAGAAATTGACATTTGAATACATCATTCGAATACGTTTTTGTCAAACTGCTGGTTTATAAAAGTTTATCTAAACATTTATCATCAAGAAAAAAAAAAATCTTAACATTTATCACGCTACTTTGGCTTGACTATTTATGTAAAAAAAAAATTGCCCTCATATAAGGGGAAAAAGACAAATAGATTCCCTTCAAAATTTAAATGCTCAGAAAGGTACCTCTAATATGAGAAAGGACATAAGGGATTGTTCATAATTTGGGATAAATAAATTTGGTTAATACCTTACTGGAGAGGTTAACAACATTTACCATTGTAAACGAAATTGATGCTAAGTTCTGATTGTGTAAAGCTGTTAATGCTTTTATTCGAGATGTTAATATCATTACTGGAGTGGTTAATGCCTTGAATTTACTTATTCCAAATTGGAGACAATTCATTTTATGTCATTTCTCATATTAGAGATACCTTTCTGGACTTTTGAAATTTGAGAGTATTTATTTGTCCCCCCCAATATAATTCATTAACTTTTACTCAGATTTTAAACTACTTTTTGCTAATATTAATTCTAGCACAGCTCCAAAGTCCGGATATTAAAACAAAAACAGAACATGAGAGGAAAAATTTGGAGCATGCCAAGTCATGTCTTGCACTTCAATGTCGCACATGGGTGGGACACTGACTTGAAATGTCAGTTTTATACTTTTATTTGGGAGAAATCAGCTTGAGTTTTATTTGATGGACATATTTGAGTTCAAACAGTAATTTCAACAAAGTCAGTCAATAAATAAGAAGCAAAATCTATGTTTTGAACTGTTTTTAAATTCATCAAAATCCAAAGTCATAAACAGATGGCTAAGCGTTAAAAGTAAGTACTTTGGATTTGTGACTGTTCTTTATAGGCTATCAAAAATTAATAGAGCCAAGGGAATAATCTACATTCAGTACCTATAAAGTCGGCTTTTACGCAGGTCCTGTTCTATTCTCCTTTTGTTGCCTCCTCTTTCTCGTGAAAAACTGCGTGCCATTGGATCCTAAAGGGGGTTGGCAAAAGAAAAATACCCAGAGCATATGCATTATTTGTTTCTATGTCCAGGTTGACTAATAATAGTTACTTGTATTTGACGCCAAACTAAAGTCATTCAGGTTCACGCCATCGTCTTAATTAATTTATAGTATAAAATAATTGAATTATTGTGATAAGAAAAAAATTAAGAATGAACTTATCATTATGAAGTTAATATGCATTGCTAGGACGAGGATTGTGAAGAACCTGCCAACATGTGTTTTGGTTTTTTACCCATTGAACTTGATGTTCTGCTTGTTTTATGTCAAAGTGTGAGTTTTTTTTCTCTTTTATTTATTACAAGACACTTTTGTTGTAACTATTGATATGTTAAATTTCATTTGAAAAAAATTAATTCAGTTGGATGTCAAAAGCTTCTCACAGCTAAGAAATCTCTTTAATTTTTAATTTTGAGATGCATGATGTATTTATAAAAATACATACAAATTAATCATCAATCAGGTTCTCACACTAGTAGTGAATTCAAATTTATGTTTTGAAATATGAGTATGAACAAGAATAATTATTGTATAGTTGATGACATTATTTATACATAAAATTTAAATAAGTTGAATTTCAGGGCTCGTCAAAATTAGAGCAAGTTTAATTCAAAGAGTGCTTATAAAGGCATTTGAAGATCGCTTACTAACAAAATTCTCACGTCAGTAGAATTTGAACTCACAAACTTATGGTCGAGAGGCCAACCTCCATCTTTTTTTTTTTTCCGCCAACGTCCAATCTCTTTATCAATTAGGCTAATTTTGTTCGCTAGTTGATGATATATTTGATTGAGAGACAAAGTGATGCTTGAGGTTCATGAAATCATGAATATGAAAGGCGACATGAGCCTCTTTTGGAGGGACCCAAAAGGCACGCCGTTGGATCCATTTATCCATTTGTTCACGCAAATATTCTTTGTCCACATCCATGTTTTTGTTGAAAGTGATTCACAATATTGTAAGTGAGTTTGTGTGAAAATGCACATGGGATTGTTGGCAATATAAACTGCTTACTTGGAGGCAGAGCACATGCCTTCAACACATAACTAATGAATGTTCCTCTTCCAAAGGCCAACTTGTGCAAGACTCCAAGTACAACACAAGATATGCCATGTTTTTGCTTGGTCTTATGGCTTTTATTCATTTAATCTTCTCTACATTTAATAGTATTTTAATTTGTTTCAAACAAACTGAAATTCATTTGTTATATTTAATATGGACACACACACATGCAGATCATGAAATGTCCAACTATATTAACTTCAGGCTCAAGGTCCTGAATAATGTTTAACAACAACATTTATCCTTACAATATACCCTGCTATGCACAAACTATTCACAAGACAAGACGATATGTATAAATGTCAAAATATGACTAGAGATTTAATGAACTCATTTATTTATTTGTTTTAATCAATAAATGAAAATTATAGTTGACTCTCTGTACTTACATCTCAACATCCAATCATCTCATATCAGCCTGTTCACTCTTATCCACCGGCGTTGAACTACGACTTCCCCGTCGGGACCGCCGTGGACGGTGGCTGCCGCCAAACCTCAACCTTCCGGTTTCCTGAAATCTCTGCCTCTCCGAAGGTATAATAACACACTCCGGTGGTGTCACAGGGTACCTCAATGTATCATAGCAGTATGAGTAGTACATGTAACGCTCCCGGAACCTCCGCATGGCAAGGCGGCGTGCCGGAGTTATCACGGCGTAGTCTCCGGCTTCGAGCTGGGCATGGTGGTCGGAGCAAGCGCCGGCGGGGACTTGTTGGATGGGGTCAACGGGGCAACCGTCAATGACGAGGTCCTTGAACTCTGATACAAAAGGAGCGTATTTGTAGTTCACTTTGTATTTTCCACCTGAAGTGGCCCAATTTGAAGCATCCCATATGGTTGTATATAGTGACATTGGCTTTGATGGGTAATCACCACCCATTTCCTCACTTCTTTTTACCTCTCTTACTGGTACTTCGTCTATGTAAAATCTGCAAATTTACCAAGTTTCAGGGGTCAATTGAGGAAAAAATGAGTAAAGAGAGAGGAAATATGTGAAATAAAGTAAACACTTCTAACATTTGTGAAGTTGAATAGTTGATCAAGCACATACGTAGTGTTATATACAAACTTTGATTAAGGATAAAAATAAGGCACGCCAATTTCATAGATTTCGAATTCCACACGACACCTGTATTATCCTTTACTTTTATTTTTATCCTAAAAGGATGAGGCATGAAAGGAAGGATTCCGCCTATAAATTTTATATATAAGTTGGCTAAAGAGATCTTAATCAAGCTTTTTAATCATATGCAAGAGGAAGTCTATTTCTCTTTAATATGCTTGAGGTCAACTCTTTTTAGGCAAAATCTATCAAACTAAAAAACTAGCTACCAGTTCGGGTTTAACTGGATTTAGAAACTAAATACTACAAGTATTGGAAATGATATTCTAAATTTCATCCCTCATATTTGGTAGAAAACACCAAATTCACAGCTAATATAATTTTTTCATTTATAAAAGAAAAATAAAAATTGAAGCAAAGTTCAAAGTTGGTAGCATTAAATGCATACACGCATATATTCCAATGTGAAGAATAATATTGGGCCAGCTGGCTATCAATTCAATGAGAGGAAATAATAATGTGGGGACAAAGTTTTCCAAACAATACAGGAATCTATGAGCTAGCTTAGTTTGGTAATCTAACAAACTTTGCTGCCATGTATTAAAAGCACTAAAGAATCAAGTTCACATGCATCTTCATAGTGCATGAAAATAATTCCATATTATTTAAAATTTCATACATGGGAGCGTAGGTCCACCAATTGGATCAATACCCTTTTCAATTTCTTCTCGACTTTCAAATACATGTGCAAAGAAATTAAATTGTAAGGAGGAAATTAAAGAAATTTCAGCCATATTCTAGAACCACACAAGGGACCAATCCACTTTTTATAAGGCGATTAGCAAAATTAAAAATCATTATTTTGTCCGCCACCCCCACAATTTATTCAACCTTTCACGTCACATTACCAATTCAAAGCTTTGAAAATTCTGTCACTACCAAGGCCGTGATGCATGGATGTATGTGTGAGTGGGTTTATTTATATGTACTATAACTATAAATATATATACACTCGAGAACCAAAAAGAAAAAGGAAGAGTCCTCCTAAGTCACATGTATTCTATTCATCAGAAGGATAAGTCCAAAATTAATGTGAGAAATACAACTTGTATAATCTAATATACTGTCATCCACTCATATGGAAAAAACGACTCTTTCAGAAAGTGTATAAATTACAAAAACTTTACACGGGCTATATACATAACACACACATAGATATAAAAATAAGGCAAAAATATGAATGAATTGTATCAAGCATCAATAAAGTTAAAGCCATCTTTCTAGGCAAAGAAAAGTTGAAAACTACTATTGGCCATCAATTTGATAGTTCACAAGTCGTTGAAGTAGCCTACACGCAATTCCATACGCTCTCACGTAAGGTCAAACCAACCCTGTGATCAATCAATCATCCCAAAACTTCCCTAAAAAGTAAAAACCAAAAAACCACCCTGCCCATTTAATTTACCCATGATAACATCACAGTTTTCTCTTGGGATAAAACGCGCGCACATAACATTCATTCAGTAATTCAGAAATTCAAATTTATAACTATTATAATTATTATTATTATTTAAAAAAAGAGAGAGATATACAGGAATTAAGATGAGACTCACATGATATTGGTTGGGGTCCAAAGAATGCTGTATCTGTGAAACTCTTTGGTTGGATCGAACCAGAGACGGTATCGTTCCTCACGCCCACGATGTGTGCTTCCGTTGCCGTACAAGTTCGTCTGAAACCTCCATGGTTTTCCTGCAATATTGCCTAAGAACTCGAAATCCAACTCGTCGTGAGTCTTCTCGAATACATCACCGTTTGATGTCTGTTAATTACAACAAAAATTAAAATCAACAATCAAACAATACTCATTAATTATTCAAACTCTGTTTTCGAATTTCGCACTGTTGATTAACAACAACCTCATCATATATACTCCCTCCGTCCTATAATAATACAAGGTGCATGATCTTGTTCCACAGTATAAAGTCCTATTTGATTTTGTTTGAATAATAAATACTTTTTTTTCTTATTTTACCTATGCATTAATTTTCCCACACATTCTCTTTGATCTTCTTTTCATAATTACCTCCTCTCTTACTCTTTCATAAATAAGGGCAATATAGCATATTTCTTACACATTTATTGTTTTTAACTAACTCTAATTAATTTTTTAGAAACCCACAATTCAATTAAAAAGACTTTATATTATGGGACGGAAGCAGCGACTATATATATATTCACAACACTCCAGAAAACCTAACTAATAAATAAATAAATAAATATTTATGAAAACAAGCATACATAAAAGGCGACGCAAACGCCAGCTGTATAATCGGAAGGCAATTTGATATTGGCGCTGAAGAATCCGTACTGGTACATACTGGAGGAGATGAAACCAGAACCTAATTCATCCATCGAAGGAAAGAAGGAATAAGAAAAATCCAGAATCCGTACACAAAACACGAAGAGAACATCACGCAGGCGTTAATTAAAACAGGTTTTGAGATGAAGGAATTAAATCATTACCGGTGAAGCGATCGAGGAGGAGACGAACGGCGTTGCCATCGGGAGACCGAACGACGTTGCCGTCGCCGAACAGAGGAGAGTAGGCGTCGTCGAAGGAAGTGGTGGTGAGGTTAAACGACGCCGCGTTTTGGAATAAGGCGACGGAGAAAATGAAGAATACGAAGCAGCAATCGGAGAGAAATCGATTACTCCTGATTAATCGATCCATTTGTATATGTGTGTGTGTATGATTCTATATATATGCTAAATTGAGCGTTTGTCTCTGCGAGTATATCTGAGAGATTCAGAAGAATGAAAGAGGAGAAGAGAAGAATGAGAAATCTCCTGTAATGTAAGGACACTTGCATTGAAATTCTCATTATAAGGGTTATTATTTTAGAGGGAGGTGGCCTTTTAACTTTTGACCTTAGCCTGCCACAGCTCAATCTGGTTTAAATTTTTTTTAAAAGTACTATCATGCCCCTTGCCTTCACAAGATTTTTTTTTCTTTTTTGGTGGGTGGAGCGTCCAGGATTCTTGTGAGCTAATGGCGGCAAATTTCTACCATTAAGGGTACAATTCATTACTAATCGAACCAATTGCTTGGTGTTGCCTCCTCAAGGATATTGATATTCTCAAACACACCACTCTCATGGTGGTTGCCATTATGGTTAATGACTTAATGGTCTATTTTTCTCGTTGAAGTTTTTGCTTAGATGCTATTTTCCTTTTAATGTATTTTTAGGTGTAATTTTGTTATAAAAGTATTAAAATGTGGTAATTTTACTCATTGTTGTTAAAATGTAAACTGTCAGTGTCAAATATTTAACGGTTAACATAATTTTTTTAACAAAGTAAGATAATATTTGTACGATTTGAAACTTATAGAATAATTTTGAATTCAAAAAGGTTCTGGGCAAAATAAACTGTTAATCCTTGCAATTATTTAATTGTCTTAGCATCAAAAACTTGAATCAACCATTGTTTCATCCTTAATTAGTAATCTCTTATTTAAACTCTGTGGTCGGGATAATTAATTGGATGTAGTGAAGTTTCCTTATCGTGGGTTTATATTCTTAAAAGGTGGATTGGTTGGTTGCTCATAGTTCTGGTGGATAAATCAGAAAAAAAAAATTAATTTTTTTATATTGAAAAAGAGAATATATACTTTTTTTTCGACTATAAAATTCGTCCATCATATGAGATTGGATTAAAATTTTTGTTTTGTACAAATGCTTAACCCCTCATGATGAATTTTGTTATTCAATCATGTTCTTTTTTTAAATCAAAATCAATTATGGTATGAGTAACATGAATTTCATAACTCAATTATATGCGATTAAATTAAAATAGAGGTTTCAGTACCGGGTAATAATTGTTAGGAAAGTCATCCCAAAACAACAATATTCATTAATTTTATATAAAGACAATATTCATTAATCGTATATGTTTCAGTAACATTAACTTTATATGTAGTTGATATTTGATTTTATTTCACTGGCAGAAAAAAAAAAGATATTTCATAAAAAAAAGATATTTGATTTTATTAAGTTTGACCTGCGTGTTGTTTAATTAAATAAGCGTAATATTTTGCATTCAATTTGAGATCTCATATTTAAATGGCTATAATTCATTGTACTATGACCAACTCATAGCATGGAAATTTTGTATCATCATTATTCTACACCTTTTTTTTTTTTTTTTTTTGCCAGCCATCATTATTCTACACTACTATTACACTAAATATTTATTTATTTTGGACGGAAACTGTAACACCAGATATATGTGAAAGATTTTGGTTACAGCTCAAAAGTGACCGTTGCTTATTTATACAGAATTGTATTTACTAATATATTTGAAGTATTATAGGGTCATCCACACACAATGTATATAAAAAAGTCTAAAAAATGAAGAAGAATTGAAGGAGAAAAGAATAAAGAAAAGGGAGTGTGAAGAATTGACAAAGACTACTCTCCACGCGTAGTAAGTGTTAAAAGTAGCAAAGCCTCCTCATCGATTTAATAAAGAAGATTAGGCTTCTCATTAAATCTTTGAAATTTGAATCATATGCTTACTTTTCAAGCTAATTATGATGAAAAGCAATTATTTGTTTCTAGAGGGATCCCTATATAGTCAATCCTCAACCCAATATGCCACTACCAATTACCCTTAATTATTTATATACATGAATTAGTTAATTTGAGTGAATAGAAATAAAAAGTAAAAGATAATTATACAAAGTTTTAGCTTGACATTCCTAAAATACTCTCATATAGCGTTATTTATATTTACATGTCAATTCACTAGCTAGGTAAATTAATTTAGAAAAAATGATAAATATATAATAACTAAAATCTTATGTTTAATACTCCTTTTGATCCACATTATAAGATATAATAAATTAACTGAATCCAATGAATTATAGATAAGTCATTTATTATGGGTAAAATTGATGTAATTTCTTTAATTTCATCCTTATATAATTTATTATATATTCATTCTCTTCTCTCTTTTTACATTTGAAACTCTTCAAAGATAAAAATAAAAATTAAACACTTATTATTTTGATTTTTTTCATGTTACAATAGAATGGAACGAATACCAAATTACCAAGTTTCTCTCACAACTAACTTTTCTTCTTAAAATTGGAGGACGTATTGGAGTATAGCAATGGAAATAGCTATTCTCTGGCAATCAAAATATACAAGTTAGTTAACTAATTTATAAATATTAACAACAGCTCGTTTTTTTTCACAAAATATGTGTTGATTTTCTAAAAATACATTATATGTAATAATAATTTTTTTTACATGTCATAAGAAAAATGTTGAAAAAAATATAAATTTAAAAGACAAAATAAGCTGCGATTTTACATTAAAAGTTATGATAGAAGTAAATCTCTCACGTATCAACTAATTCCTACGTTTAACTTAGAAAAAAAGTATACAAATGAATTATATCACGAAATCATTCTTAACACTCATACACTATTATCAATTATAGGGAAGAACGATTATGTCCAATAAGAGGCTGTTTTAAAACTATCAATTTTCTTTTATAAAAGATTGACGTACACAGGGCGCCTTAGTGCCTGTTTGGGAAAGGGGAAAAAAACAATTTTTTTCACTCAAACTTAGGTTTTAAAAAATGGCAGCCAAACACTTTTTTTTAATAAACCTAGGTTTAGAGTCCAAACCTAGGTTTAGGTTTGGACTCAAAACCTAGGTTTTAAAAAAGGTAACCCAAACACTTGAAAAAAATGTGAAAAGCTATTTTGGATTGGAAACCTAGGTTTTGGCCACCAAAACCTAGGTTTTGAATAAGCTACAATTTTCCCCCTTTGCACAAAGTACGAGGTAAAAAAAAGCCATCATTACACATGTCATATTGAAATACCTAAAATGCCCTTATTCTCTCTCTTTCCCAACACATTAAACTTATGTCCTTTTTAGTAATTTACACATAAAAAAAAGTTATTCCCACAACAACCATCCAAACACTCTCATTCATCAAAAGCTATTTTTTCGGCTTTTTTCAGCTTTTTCAAAATCAACTTTTTTTTCAGAAACTATTCTCCGGAAGCTATTCTAACTACCCCAAACAGGCCCAATTGGATACCAAACGTTCAGTTTCAAAAAAACAAAAAAACGAGATGCCAAACTTGAAAGGCCGAAAGCTCACCCTCAAAATCAAAGCAGTCTTCATTTTTCTTTTTTCTTTTTTTAAAGGATCAAAGCAGTCTTCTTATATACACACGTCGACACTAAGAGGAATGTGAGAGCTTACACATGTGTGGGTTTAACTTGTTAAAAAATGTAAACATATTGAGATGAAATTATTTAAACAAAAAAATTCCACAAAACGCAGAAAAAACCATTTATTTATCCCTCCATCGTCACCGAAAGATTCCTTCCCCAATAGCACTCAAGATAAAGATAAGTGATATTATATAAAAATGGCACCTTTAATTGCAATGCAAATAAGTCAAGCCAACCTAAAATAAATAAATAAATAACGAAGATAATTATATATGTGTGTGGGTGATGTATAGTTTAAAATTTTAACACTACCTTGGATCCTAATTAAAATATCAAATTGACATTTTTAGAGAAATTAAGGATATAAAATATATTACTTCAAATTATTTATATTTATCTTTTTTCTTAAAAATTAATTTCTCTGACTTATAAACTAACATACAATCTAATTACATCTAACATCTGTCATAATTTAGTAGTCTAATTTGCTATCTTAACTTTAAAAAAAATTAATTTGATCTTATAATTAGAATCAGAGAGAATAGAAACTAGGGGTATATCAGGGGAAAAAGCGTTTGATTTTCATTTTCTAACAATCAGAAGTGGAATGCTTCAGTCCAAAAAAAAACAAGAAGAAGTGGAATGCTTCTTCTTCTTCTTTTTGCATAGAAGTGGGACATTTACGTTATAACCCCGCGTCCGAAACACGCGGCGGCGTTACAGTCCCTTTTTTTCGGATAATTCCGCCGTCATACTTTAATTATCGTACAAGGCTCCAATATTCACGCACCAAAAACTTTTTTTAATATTCCTTTCGAGTCCAAAATATAAATATAATATCACTTTAATTTTTTTTTGAAGTTAAGAAAACAAATTAGACCACTAAATTATAACATATATCACATAAAATTAGATTATAGGTTATTTTGTAAGATGAATAAATTAGTTTTGAGGAAAAAAGATTTTTTTTAGAACTAAAACTACTTTTTTTGGACTGAAAAAAAAGTCAAAAAAGTCAAAGGTTTAATCTTTTTGGTCCAAAAAAATTTATTAATCTTTTTCAGAAAAATATGATTAATATAATCTTGAGTTCCTCCTGTTTGTCTTTATTTTTTGTTTTGATTCATCAAGTTTCAAACAATAGATTTTGATATTGTAAAAGCAAAATGGTCTAAGGTTTTAATAACATGTAGACACTATGTTTTAATTAAGAAAAGTGAATATTGAAAGAAGGGTTAAATCGCAATTCTACCAAATGACAATTGTTCAGAGTGCAGTCAATATAAATAAAAATTGGAATGGGTAATTATACCAGTGAACTTTTAAAATGGGTGCGGATTGACCAAAATTGTCAACTTTATGAATATTGACAGTTAAAAGTTAATATTCCAGATCACCAAAATTTTAACAGTTAATGTCTAAAAGTTGACCATTTTTGATAATCCACACTCATTTTAAAAGTCTATTGGTATATTTGTCTCTTTCAATTGTTATTTATGCTTGCTTAGACAGGTGTCAATTGGTACACTTACACTTTAACCATTGAAAAAACAAAACATTTTGTTTGGAAGTTGAGGATAAAAAATTATATTAACCTTAAAATTATATTTTGTTTGAGTAATAATTGCTTTTTTTCTCATTTTACCCATGCATTAATTTTCCCACACATTCTCTTTCATCTTCTTTTCATAATTACCCCATCTCTTACTCATTCATAAATAAGGGCAATATGGTATATTTCCTACACATTTATTGTTTTTAACTAACTCTAACTAATTTTTTAGGAACCCGCAATTCGGTTAAAAAGACCTTATATTGTGGGACAAATGAAGTATTTTTTATGGGCCTTCTTCTATTATTCTTATTTTTATCCTAAATTTATGCCTAATCAACTTTTTATCTATACTAGGTGTCGTGCATATCTATTGCTGTTTGGTGTCATAAATTAATCTTGATTTATAGTGATAGTTTATGTTCTTTTCTTTTTCTTTTTGCTAAGGTTAACCATGTGTATTTTAAAAAATTTATACAGTATATTAAAGAAAGCCTTCTATTCTTCTATCTTTCTCCATCAAAATTAGCATCTCGTTATTTTATGCCCTTTAAGGTTGTGCATAGGGTGGGGCCTATAGCATATAAATTTGAGTTAGCATCCCCCATCCCCTGCCACGGGGAATGGTGAGTTAGGAAATCGGGCGGGCTGGGCTTAAAGGGGCCGGCCCGCCACAGGCCTGACTTAAACAAGTCAAGCCCGTTTAGGCCCGCGGACACAAAAACCCTCTTTTGTGAAGCATGGCCCTTGAGTCATCGGGCTTTAGGCCTGTCCGCGTGTTTCGACTTTTTTAAATATTTTTTTTTAAATTTTGAGTGTGTATTGCTAATAAAAATAAAGGACATGTATCGCCGCCGAGTGTTTCGAACTAGAACTAGAAGTCACACCACAATTACATAAAATGTTCTTAGTAATAAGGAATTAAAGTATAAAAGTGGGACGTATGGAACTTGAATCTAACATAATAAGCATTTAAATTATTTTCATCCATATGCATATATATAAAAATAGCATACCCATTTAACTCTTTAAGCAAATGAAAATAAAAAAAGGAGGGGCAATAGACGGGTTTAAACGGGCCGGGCCGTTTAAGCCCGCTCCCTTTTTTAACTCCAAAATCAAAGCGCCGCCCACCTCGGATTAGGGCCTAACGGACCGGCCCGATGGGGCTCGGCCTAAATTCCTTGCTCTGATTGGTGTTTGATAGCATTTTTGTCATTTAGTTTTCTTTTTACTATTTGTATTTTTTCTCTTTCTGTTTTCCTTGCTTTTCGGTTTACTGTAACTTAATGAGATCCAGGTTTCCACTCAAAACAAAAAAAATTGAGTTAGCTGCTAAAACTAGAATTCATAGTAGATTTCACATTTCCTTGTTAAAGTTGTGCCCAGACCCATCAGTAAAGCCACAGCATCCTCCCTTTGATTGGCCAGAGGCTCCTACTAGTTTAGAGTAGGGGTGTCCAAGCTAACATGTTCCCGACCTTCCAGTCCCTTCCCCTCCCGTAAAGTCTGGGATTCAAAATCTCGGGACCGGGACGGGATCCGTGAAAGGCCCCGGGAATCCCAGTCCCAGTTCTGGCCCCATATATATATTTATAAAAATGGTGAGGCCCATAGTAGATTGTACACTAAAAAAACATGAAGACAGGTGTGATTCTCGGCCTAACCCAATTACCCCACATCCCCACCCTTCTTTCTTTCTTTTTGGGCTAGTAGGCCCCACCTTGTTTCTGACTCTGTGTATGTGAGAATGTGACATTGAGTCATTAAAAAAAGGGCCTTAATCTTGGACGCTAGTAGGCCCTATCTTCTTTCTTTCTTTTTTGTCTAATAGGCCCCAATGTGAATGTGACATCGAGTTGAACGTCAACGGCCTCCCAAGATTCCAGCCTCAAACCCAGTCTTCATCGTTCACCGTCTTTATTGTTCTTCCTATGAAATCTCAGCCTCAATCCTGTTCATTTTTACTAATCTAGAAAGCAACTACAATAAAATAAAAAGAGGATTTCTCTCTCTTTATTCTTTTCTACTCATCTTGTTCCTTCATGCTATTTCTTTTGGCCATTGTTCTTTATCAATGGGGTACACATATCTCTTTTTCTTCTTCCGAGAAATCCTGGGACCGGGACCGGGACCGGGAATGAATCTCATTCTCGGCCTCCTTCCGGGAATAGGCAGTCCTGGTCTCGGATTTGGACACCTCTAATTTAGAGCCTATGAAAGTTTTACATAAGATGATGGGTTGAAAGAGAATCAGAGTTGTGACTGAGGTCCCAGTTGGAGAGAAGCCACTTGGGTGAGTTTATTTCTCGTAAGGAGCCTCTCACTTAGTATTTCATTATTATTGGAGTTGTTTTCAACTATTGAGATTTAATACAATTGTAGAGATATTATACATTTAATAATAAATAAATAATAACATTTTAACATTGTAATAGATTTCAACCATTGAAATCAAATATAATAATATAGATATTAAGTAGAGGGGGAGTGGAAATACTAGTTAGTGAAAAGGCTCCTAATCAACTTATTTATGCTACAATAACATGTTAGAAGGGTATTGGACTAATAGTGTGAGTTAGTATCAGCTGTGTATTGACTGACCTGTACTCATTATAAAAAGTTACTGGTGTGTAATAGAGGGTTATGTTTGGAAATATCAGTCAGAATACTCTATTCTCTCCGTCTGATATTCACCTCTCTTCTCCCCTCTTCTTCATTTTCTTCCTCTTATTTCTCTACAATCCTCTCATCAAAATTCACCCAAACTTTTCGTAGTTGGAAAATAAAAAGAAAGACACTAACTACAGCGAGATTTGGCTAAACTCTCACCAAAATTCATCCAAACTTTTCGTAGTTGAAAAATAAAAAGAAAGAATCTAACTACAGCTAGATTTGGCTAAAGAAACTCGTGATTTAATTGAGTAAAACACTCAATGCCTTTTTAACTAAGTCATATGCTTATAACTTTTTTACTTACAGGCTCATATGCTTATAACTTTTTTCCCTACAAGCTCATATGCTTATATAACTTATGATTTTTTTTTTGGACTGAGCTTATAACTTATGAATGAAAAAATCATATAAAAAGTTATACCCGTCTGATTAAATAATACTATTTGAATTTGAAAGGATAGTGTGGAGTAATACCAATTAATTTAACATTTAATGATAATGTATGTAAGGCTTGATTAAAGTTGTTAAAGTGGATGTAATTAAAAAAAAAAAGTTGTTAAAGTGGAAAATTTGCCTAGGGAAGCCTGACTTTATCTCTCGCACCTCCCACTTCTCTAAATTCCTTATGTAGTAAGCGATCCTTACACTAGTTTTACATTGAATCTAAATTAACATGTCTCGTGGGCGGTGTAAGTTTAAATAAACGAGTAATGCTTCATCCATTTTTAAATATAAGATCAAATTGATTGTTTTAAGGGAGATTAAGAAAACTAAATAAATGTTAGATTTCCAACTAGGTCCTAAATAAGAGAATTAATCACAATCAGATCCTCAAAATCATCAAATTACATTGAAGTCCCTAAGGACCTGGGTGGTATTAAACGAATTGTTATTGACAACTCAATGTAGCTCCTTTAGTTTTCAAGGACAACTCTTTAAGTTGTCAATATTGAGCTGCAGTTGACAACTCTTTAGTTGTCATTGACAACTTATTGAGCTGCATTGATAAGAGTCATTTAATATCACCTAGGTCCCTAGAAACTTCAATATAATTTGATTATGTTTTATGATCTGGTCGTGATTAGTTTTCTTATTTGGGACCTAGTTATATTTTTCCCTAAATAAATTGTTTAATTATAATGCATCATGTCATTAGATTTTATATCAGTTTGTAAGTCACTAAATTTAGTTTATTGATAAAATGATAAATGTAAACACTATAAAGTCCTTTATTTTGTTTATTTTAATATTTTTAAATACGCCCTCCGATTATAAATATAGGACTTATTTGAGGTGGTGAACTTAATCATAAATATAAGAAATCTTTATATTTTTTCCAACTTTCCCCAAACTATCTGTATTGATGCTCCCTTAATAATAAACAATTAAGAGGGTGAGTGTGTGAATAAAAGTAAATGGTTATGGTATTTTTGTAATATCATGTGATTTTAACTAATTTAACTAGCATCCTTAATCTAAACAAATTAAATAAATAGGTCTTATACTTAAAACCGCAAGGAGTAAGTAAATTTGATCTTATATAAAATAATATGTGTAGTACTAATTAAATATTTAAACTCCTAAAAAAACACTATAAACAAAAAATGTATATAATTGAGGGTTTAATGATGGATCCACATTCCGTGCTCATCGTTTGATGATAAAGTTGATCTCACCATCAATCTATACCGTTAGATCGTGTTTGGATGGTCAGATTTGTTCTAATTTAATTTTTATATTTTAAATAACTTTTTATTTTAATCTATGTAAAATGTGAAATAAAGATAATTTCATAACTATCACTTCTCATAAAAATGAATTAATCATTTTAAAATCAACAAATCACAAATTTTAAATTTGAGCTGTTAAGATCAAAATTTGAATGGTTTAGATCTCATCACAGTGATGACAAAGTGCTTTCTCACTAATGTGATGATTATGGAATGTATACCTTCTAATGACGTTATTAGTTGTGTTTCAGTTTGTCTTGTTCCTCTTTTCGCTTCAAGTTGTTTGTCTATCATACCACTTATAGTCACTAGTAAATGATGTTTTCTCTAATATGTTACTTTCAACTTTGCTTTATCATGTGTTGCTTTCCAAACCTCCAATCTTTCTTTCTTGATTATTATTATTTTCAATCTTTAATGTAAGGCCATTTGATTGGGTCACAAAAATCAACGAAACTAAATAAATTATTTAATTATGTCATGTATTTCATAAGTTTTCTGAAATACTAATATATATGTATATCATTAGATTATATTTTATTTTTTAAGTCATCTAAATTGGTTTAGAGAAAAATGATAAATATGAACATTTTAAATTAATTTATTTATCTAATTTAATATCTTCAATTAATTAAGTGGGTTATATATTAAGGACTATATGTATATCACTCTTTCTGGTTCTTAATATAAGATTAAGTTAACTTTATTTTGGGATATTGATGAAGCTAAATAAACGATAAATATATTATATATTGGTTTATAAGTCATGTAAATTAATTTGAAGAAAAATGATAAATATAAATATATATAATTTAAACTGATTTATTTTGCTTCTTTAATTTTCGCAAAATAAATTAACTTGATCTTGTATTAAGAAATATGTAGTATTTACTGATGATTTTGTGCTCACATGTACATTTACCTAACATGGAATATTAGGCATAACACATCAAGTAGCATAGTAGTATGGAATTGGATATTAGACTTATTAGCCAAACAGATTCCAATGATTTAATTTAGCTTGAGCGAAGAATGATCTAAATTTTAAGCAAGTCCTCCACATGTTTTGAAGATGAATAGCGAATAATCGTTACTTTTTGTTTTGATAACCAACAGATTTATGCTACTATAAAGCGGAGAGCTCATTTAATTTGCTTCATTCATACCAAATTTAGCCCTGCATTGCAATTTATGGTTAGGTATTCAACATTTCAAACAGTGGGCCTACTCTCTTGGGCCCATCCATTTCTCGACCCACGTCCATTTGATATATGATCGATTCTGTGAATGTTCAAAGCTTAAAATGACTTGTTTATTGAGATAGAAGGAACCCAATTTAAAGCTAAAAAATGTTAATTAGTTCTTATATTATCAACGGAGTGAGACAGAGTGAGAATGATGAAAAAAAAGGACCTGAGGGAGATTGATCTCAAAATGGTGAGTTAAAGGGATATATAATTACTTACTCCATTCTTTAATACAATTTTTTTTTAGAGATTAAGGAAGCTAGTTAAGACACTTAATCATAATATATTTTGCATATTATGATATTGAATGTTAGCTTATAAGTCAAATAAATTAGTTCATTGAAAAAAAAATTCAGGGAAATCAATTTATAAGCACTCCCCTATTTCCTAAATATATGACCTATTTAGGGAGGTGAATTTATTCCTAGATATAAGACATCTTTGTAATTTTTCTCAAAATTCCCCATATTATCGTTATTGATACTACACAACACTCCCTCCGTTCCTAAATACTCCCTCCGTGCCTATATATAAGAGCAAAAAATTGGAATGGTTTTGTCCCTTTTTATAAGAGCCTGTCCAAATTTATCAAAGCATTTAATGAGTTTTTTCTCTACTTTACCCATCATTATTCTCTCTATTTACATTATCTTTCACACTCATTTATTACACTATTATCATATTTATCTCTTTTATATACTCATTCATAAGTAAGAGCAAACTTGAGAAAATAAAATTATTTCAGAAACATTTATTTCTCTCAACTACTTCCTTAATATATGTGATTTCACCTCTTTGACTCTTATAATAAGGGACGGAGGGAGTATAAGACTTAATTGCCTAATTTGATTATATTAAGGAAGTTAATTATTAAGTCAGTTAAAATCACATGATATTATTAAAGGCACCCTAACCATATACCTTTATTCTCTGCCTCTCTTGCTTGTTTATCATTAAAGAGCATCAATAGGGATAATTTGAGGAATAGTTGAGATAAATTAGAAAGATGTCTTATATTTAAAAATAAGTCTATCTTCCTAAATAGGTCCTATATTTAATAAAAGAGAGAGTAATAAATAAGAGAGAGAGACTAAAGTGTTATGCTAAAGTTGTATGGTTGTAAGTAGGGGTGTTCACGGGACGGGACCGGGACGACCCCGTCCCGTCCACTCCCGAAGAAAAGTGTTCGGGACGGGGTTTTCGTCTCGTGTCCCGTCCCGTCCCGAACTTGTCCCGGTTTCGATCGGGACGGGACAGGCCTTGTCTCGAAACTTTTTCCCAATTAAAAAAATTGACCAAAAAATCTTTTTTTTACAGAGCAACACACTTGGTTAGGGGTGAACAAACGGTTTTTCAGTTCAAAACCGAACCGAAAACCGAAAACCAGCAAAAAATGAAACCGAAAAACCGAAACCGAAAAATCGAATTATTTTTGGTTCGGTTTTTTCGGTTAAACAATGAACCAATATCACCAAAAAAAAAAGGGAAAAAACGAGAAAGAAGAGGAAGGACGTGGAGCAACTGATAGCCTCATAGCCATATGTTCCATGTTTGCTTACCCAAATGAAGTACAAAAACAACAAAATCCAAATTCCCAGAAATCAGCCACATAAACAACAAAATCGAAATTCATATTCACAGAATGATAGCAAGCAACCAAACACAATAGCTACTGCCATAAATGGTGCGTTTTCTCTCTTTTTTTACATCCAGAATAGATCTAAGCAAGATATTGTCCCACCCAAATCAAAGACCATCCCCTACACAGCTACACTTGACCCAAAAGAACTCACGGTTGAACCAGAGATCGACGCAGATCCCAACCCATATCTATCTCCAGTCATTAACCAAGCTCTGAAGTGAAGAAATCAATGGTCAAGGTAAAGGATTACCTATCTTCTCGCCGCCATTAGAATTAAAACAAGAAAACCCAAAAGACGGTCCATCAACAAGAGGAGCAGAGATAGGTGGAGTTAAATCCCTCAATTACCAGTAAATATATATAGGGCTAGTTGGGAACAAAATCAAAGGACCCAACAAGTTCATCACAGCAGCAGCAGCGAAAATAAACAGCAAGAGAAATTAAAAGAGAGACCATCACCAGTAGTTCTGGGCGATGGTAAGGTTGACGGCGAGGCGATGCTACGATGGCGCTGGGGATGGTGAAGGGCGGCAATTACGGTGGCGATGGTGGAGAAAGTTCGAAGGTGAGGGAAGAACACGAAGGTGAATCGGGGCTAGGTTTTGAAATCGAGGTGATGATGGCTGGATGGAGGGAGGAAGGTCGACTGGGGCTTTATGGCGGAGAAGTGGACGGCGGTGCTTGTGGTTGAGGGGGCGCTGTCGATGGTGGCGGAGGAGAAGATGAACCAGAGATCGATGACGGAGGTTTGATCGGAGGGGAAAGCCGTCATCGCCATCATCAGAGGGAGATCAAGCGGAGGGTTGGGGGTGGAGGGTTTGAGCTTTTGAGGGAGTCAGGGAGGCTGGAGAGGCGATGATCACGATGAGGGAGTCATTCTTCGATTGATGATGAGTGATGAGATGTGAGGGTTAGGGTTTGTATTTTGGGCTTTGGGCTTGGGCTAATTTTTTTTATTGGATTGAAAGGCTTTGGGCTAGGAGGCTTTTGTAGGCTATTGGCATTGGGTCTAGTTTTTTTTTTAAATGGTATATTTTTTCGGTTTTCGGTTTCAAACCGAAATTTTTTATCCAAAACCGAACCGAAAACCGATAATTTTCAAGACAGAAACCGAAACCATAAACCGAAAAACCGAAATGCATCGGTTCGGTTCGGTTTTCCAGTTCGGTTCGGTTTTTACTCACCCCTACACTTGGTGGGTGATTTTATAGCATAATTAAATTTCCTCCAGTGCCATGAGCACTCCATATTAATACATAATAAACCAAAAACATAATAATTAGAGCAAAAAAAGTAGCAACAACTACACATTTAAATAGAGTTTAAAAAAAACTTCAAATGTGATGTGTTACACATAGAGCATAGTGGCAGCAGACAAGAAATTTGAAGTCAATGAATGGTTGGAACTTAGTTTAGAAGTTAGAGTTATATATATTTTTTTTAAAAATTCATATATACTCACATATGAGACAGATGACACATGTATTTTTTTTTAAAAAAATATGAACATACATATATATATTCGGGACGGGACGGGATCGAGACGAGTCTCGTCCAGAGTCCCGTCCCGTCCTGAAATGGTCAGGACGAGACGGAACAGAGTTGAACAGCCCTAGTAGTTGTAAGTAAATTAACTAATAGGTAAAACTGGTTAAATTGGTGTATACGTAGGAAATGGTAGCATAGAATAAAACAAAAGGAGGAGAAAAGGGGGATTTCACAGCTGCGGTGCAACATGGGAACGTCAATCTCTCTCTCTCTCTCTCTCTGGACAGCGACACCGTACGGCGACCTATGCGGTCTTCTACCTGAGCAACTGAACACGCCCCCAACCAAAAAAAAAAAAAAAAAAAAACTCACACCCAAGCCAAACAAACCCTAATCTCATCTTTCCCTAATTCTTCTCTTCCCTTCTTATTCTGCATCTTCTTAAGGTGGAAGATCACCTCCTTCCTCTTATATTCCCCATAATTGGATATATTCCTTATTGACCTACGTGTCACCGAAGAATTTTTGTTTTTTTTTTTGTTTTTCATACCATTTGTTTCCAGTCTCCATTGTCGTTTCCATTTGCTTATTTTCAGCTTATTCCGATTCTTCTTCTCCTTCTGCCGTGACGATTCCCTCTTTTTATGAGTGGTAAATGAAATGTTTCCTTTGTTGGCTCATAGCTGAATTTTACATATTGCCAAATTTTGTGCATGATTTCATTTTTTTTTTTTTGCTTATTGTTTGGTTTGTATTGGGCCTGATTATTGCCTGCTGTCAAGTCATTTTTAATAGAGATTAATGGTGCGGTATTTTTGTTTAGCTGGAACGGAATTCATCAGTTGCATGCCAATGTCAGTTTCGTGGATAAGATCGGAATTTGATTTAAAGAAATGTTTTTTTTGGCGGTTTACTTTAATTGGGAATGAAGGAAGGAGTAATTTATTATTGGTTCATTTACTTCCAGCATAATCTTTATATGTGATATGAAGATTGTAACACTTTGTATAGTTTAACATTGAAGCTTGTGCTTGAAAAGTTTTGTATACAAGGCTTTACTTTTGATCAGTGGGACTTTGTTGTCTGTTTTGTGGATGGGAAACATCTTGTTAGCTGACTTGTAACGCAAGTTTTCTTATGATGCAGCATGGTTTGGTGTAAATTTTTGTAGGGTACTGATATAAACCATGGGTAGTGGTGACATGGATAAAAATTCTAAAGAGAAGGAGCCAAAGACGCCCCCGGCTTTGGCACAGGTCCACCTGTGTTCTTTTGATTTATCTACCATGAGAGTTTAGTGGTACTTTTTGCACATGATGAAAGAAAACCTCCTTTTTTTTTTCAGGAGCAATCTTCAACCCCTGGCACTGGAGCAATTAATCCTGATTGGTCCAGCTTTCAGGTTTATTATGACAAAAATTTTTGTTGGCATATTATGTTTTGACTCATGTTAAGCTTGGATTTTGATTCCCCAGCTTCATTCTACAGGCATATTCTCCAATGCCTCCCCATGGATTCTTAGCATCAAGTCCTCAAGCTCACCCATATGTGTGGGGTGTCCAGGTAACTATTCCCTACCTTATGATTAACCAATCTCAAGCATATGATGATGTGGAATATTACCCAGTGTTTTCCCTCTTATATGTATGCTTGTTTCCTTATCAACATATATCCTTTTTTTACATAAAAAAGTCAAGATTGCTTCTTGCTAGTGCTTGAATCTTGTATTTTCTTCTGCAAGGGCAATGGTGGTGAAAATTGCCTTTATGAGTTGTGATTGTTGTTTGGTGGCAATTGAACATTGCCAATTGCATTGTCACATTGATGGTGGTGATTGTAATATTAGTCTTTTTGGATGATTATGGTGCAGATGTGATTGCACCAATGATAGGTATTATAGGTGGTAATTGTGGTTTTGTTGACCTCATGACAGAGTTAGAATTCAAATATTAAGACGTCAAAGTCCTACACATAATAGAGAGTACGCGGTATTGATGCTATTAGAATTTTACCACACAACTTAAGTTGCACCATCTCCTTTATAACTGAATTCAAAGTAAAATCCATCCTTCTTTGTGAGAATTATGAAATAGCACTGAGGTCCTTATGTTTACAGTCTACTGATATCCAGATGTCCATATTACATTGTTCTAGGCATGAAGACTGGGGTTCAATTACAAGTTAATTAAATACTGCTATGATTGCAAACAAAGTCTGAATGCTGGGTTTTTTTTTAAACCAGAGTGATTGCATTTCCCCATGTTCCTGTTGTTGGGTTGATATTAAACAAGAAAAATGGTATATTGTCTGCTTGAATTATGCTTGCAACTGTTTTCCTAGTATTGATCTCCTGAAAACTTCCCAAGGATCACTTGTGAAAATCAGTTTGTACGTCACCCAGTTAGTAGGAAAGAAAATTATCGAGCCTTTTCACTGGATGAACTTCTTCACTTTTATATGCCTTGGATATGTTAGCTCAATTTAAACAAGCAGAAGCATGTCCAATTCTCGTTGAGCTATCAACTATATGGAAAGTATTATTGCATTTAATATGTTGATGTCTAGTGATATTGCGCAGGCCACGGCATGCCTAACATTCTTGTTGTATGTATGTGCCAGACAGCTATGGTTGTTTAGATGAAGAGGTTACTGCAGGGCACGATCTGTGCTTGTGTGTACTACTGTAAATAAGTAATTGTCATGTCAAAGGTGGTCCCTTTTCTCTTGTGAAGGATTGGAGGAAAATAACTAGTAATATGACACTCCTGTTGCTGGAACAATGAATGCAGATTTTTTCTTTTCTCATGCTCAATTGTTGAATGATCCTCTGTTATTTTAGTGTTCTTTTTCGTGCTTGCAGTACAGTAACTAGTATGTACATCTATCTTGTGATACTATGCAATAAATGGCTGAATATTTTTCTCATTATTTTCGTGGTTTGTTACTTGCAGCATATTATGCCTCCTTATGGTACCCCACCACATCCGTATGTTGCAATGTATCCTCATGGTGGTATATATGCTCATCCATCTATGCCTTCGGTATTCTTTTTGTAAAATTTCCTTTCTTGAAGCTGTCATATAGTTATTAAATCATCATAATCTCTAAAGTATTAGCCATTATTGCAAATTGCCATGATTCACAGGGATCTTATCCTTTTAGTCCTTTTGCCATGCCTTCTCCAAATGGAATTGCTGAGCCTTCGGTGAGGTTTTCACCCTTTGTGCCTTTTGCTCTTTCTGACTTTTTCTTCATCTGTCCTTTTTCTCCTGCATTGTTCAAGTCTTTATCTAATTAAGGAAAACCTGAGTTTACATGCAGGGCAATACTCTTGGCAACATGGAAGCTGACGGTAAGCCTCCTGAGGTGAAGGAAAAATTGCCGATCAAAAGATCAAAAGGAAGTTTGGGTAGTTTGAATATGATCACAGGAAAGAACGCTGAACGTAATAAAACATCAGGAACATCTGCTAATGGAGTTATTTCAAAAAGGTAAGATCTGGTATAAAGGCATGCTTTTCTATAATTCCAGATCATATAGCTTAAGCTAGAAGACTGCTTTTGTCTTAGATAGAGTAACTTCCTATATACCCGCCTCTGTGAGTTTGAGGGTCTCAAATGTAGTCCTTTTTAGGCCTTTAAATTCTGAATTGCAATGCCAAATTGTGAATTGATTATAGTATCTGCTTTTGTCTCTTTGAATGGACAATGACATGGGAAAATTTGAAGTTTCTACATGTGATATAATGTGTTATGTCGTGTCTATGCTTCCTTGGTATTTTCTGATTATGTTAATGTAATAAAACCTAGGATGCTTGGACACTGACGTGGATATGGGGCAGAACACTGAATGGACAATGACATGGGAAAATCTGAAGTTTCTACATGTAATATAATGTGTTATGTAGTGTCTATGCTTCCTTAAAGCCAAAATATAGAATGAGTGGACATGGTCACTGCTTGCTTTTCCTTTTCCTTTTTTCAGTCATTGGGCGTTGGTACATTATAGGAGTTTGCATGTGTAGTTTTTATTTTCAATGCCTCAGTTTGGTATGTTATAGAAGTTTGAGTGTGGTGTTTACTTTCAATGCCTCAGTTACCTGATTTCTACTTTCATCAATCTTGTAGCTGCATTGCCCCTCGTAACAAAGAAATTTTATTGTTATCATTAACAGTGGATTGCTTTTGTGTTCAATTGCCATTTGCAATTGCATATTGGCTCCTTGTGCTGATAGTCTAACTTGGATTTGCAGTGGTGAAAGTGCAAGTGAAGGTACTAGTGAAGGAAGTGATTCATCTTCTCAGAATGTAAGTCCTACTATATGGTCAATATATGTCTGTTATGAATCAGTCTTGCAGTACTTGTATACTTCAACAAACATGAGATGTGTATGAAGGAAAAAACTTAGAGCCATGCTTGCTCTTGCATGCTTATGTAGTACCATGTCTTAGGTGATATAATATCATACATTTTCATACTCTTTTTGTAGGACTCGCAGCTGAAATCAGAGGGAAGACAGGGCTCTTTGGGAGGTCTGACATGTTTATGCTTTGCTTTTTTGAGTTCTGTACATAAGAAGATAAATTTATGCATATCGCAGCTGAGGTGCCTTTTTTGCTGAATTACAGCTGAACCATCTCAAAATGGAGGTTCTGTGCGTGCTAATCAAAATGGGGGACTTAACGCACCTCACAGTATGGTCAATCAAACTATGAGTATCATGCCTATCTCTGCTGCTGGTGCTCCTGGTGGAGTTTCTTGTCCCACGACAAATTTAAATATAGGGATGGATTATTGGGGTGCACCCACTTCATCCACTATGCCTGCACTGCACGGGAAGGTTCCTTCTACTGCTGTTGCTGGAGGAATGGTTACTGCTGGATCACGGGATAGTGTTCCGTCACAACTTTGGCTCCAGGTTAATTTTGTCAACTAAGCGATGATGTCCATTTTCTACTTATAGTATCATAGCTGTTCCATGAAGATTAAACTAGAACAGTGGAGAATGCTAATTTGCCTGCCTTTTGACAGTTATGTACCTAACTTCCTATTGGAAATTGAGGATCATAAAATTGTTTAGTAGCTTTTGCCAAAAAAAAAAAAAAATTGTTCAGTAGCTGCCAAACTTGTTAATACCTATAGAGTTTTATTGCATGCTGAAGGCTTGTAAAATCAATGTCCTTATGCTTAAAGTTAAAGTGAATTGTGAGTTCTATGATTTGAGAACTGCAATATCATGTTGATGATCTGGCGGATATGGTTTTCAGTATGGAATTTGATATGAAAACAATGTATGCAATCATAGAGCTTCCAGTTGTATTATTTGATTTGTTTACTAAGAGGTGTTTGATGGCAAAAAGTTGATTTTGTTGGGATACTGATAGAATATTTATCCGAGGAAATATTAAATTATATGATTATAACAAACATATGCATATGTCTGGCAGTTATGTTTATAGCCTTTCAAATTGTAATTGTAATTATGTGTCTCTTCTTTTCCTCTTCGTTAAAATATTGTTGGGTCTGAAGTGAATTGCTGAGACATTGTTAGATGCATCTAGTCTTTTGATGCTTGTCCGCTTTATATGCCTAGTTACTTTCGTCATTGTGATGTTTCTTCAAAGTGTGGACCTCTGGTAGTATTACAAGCTCATTATTAGATCTCTGGCAAATGATCATAATCAATAAATGCAATAACTGTTTCTCAAACTATCACTGTTGTTGCATAATTGGTTTCTTTACACTTTTTCCCTTTCCTCTTAATTATTTTTGGCCCTGGCGAACATATAGGATGAAAGAGAACTAAAGAGACAAAGAAGGAAGCAGTCTAATAGGGAATCAGCTCGCAGATCTAGGTTGCGCAAGCAGGTAATGTAACCTGTTTCTGCTTCTGGTTGCCTGATCATTCATGCCCCATGTACAATTAATGTACCTGTTTGCTGTTTTCAGGCTGAATGTGATGAACTAGCCCAGCGAGCTGAGGCTTTAAAAGATGAGAATGCTTCTCTCCGCTCTGAAGTGAGTCGGATAAGGAGCGAGTACGATCAGCTGCTCTCAGAAAATGCTGCCCTCAAGGTGATGAAATCTTGATATGGTTTGTTTTTTGTTGTTGTTCTCACGTCAATGTTACTATTTGATGGCCGCCTCTTGAATTCTTTATGATCTGAAAATATTTGTCAAATCTTAAGCATGCCATTTAACATAATTATTTATATAAATATATAGGAAAAACTTGGGGAATTACCTGAGAATGAAGAACAGAGGCCTTGCCGGAACGACCAACATGTGGATAGTGACACTCAACAGGCTGAGCAGACAGAAGCCGTGCAGGGCAGTCAATAAGGTGTAGCTACCTTATTCATGCTTTTATTCAAGATCATAACCTAACCAAATAGCAAGTTCATGTTTTGAGTAGCTTGTAGTTCAAATCATATTGTTTTAAAGTTGACCATTGATTTAGTCTTAGGATCTGTTTGTGCACCATCATCACTCATAATTAGGGCATCTAACAATCAAGATAACTTGGATTGTACTTATAGTGGAATTCAGTGTCATTGTTTGCTTCGCAAGCTTAAGCTTATGCTGTGGGATATAGATTAGGGCCTTTTTATTAATTTTTTAAAAAAATTATTTCATGGGATGTCATCTATTCCTTGCGCCCTTTAGTTGAATGTGAATCCTGTCCAAATTGCTGTCGTTTGTACTTATTTTAGTAAAGGCAAGTCTATTGATTGATCCTCAGTTACTATAAAAAAGTCGAAAAACCAAGCATTCTTTTTACTTCAACTAATGCATTGGGTGGGAAACAAAACCTAGGTTTTTGAGTCCAAACTTAGGTTTATTAAAAAAAAAGTGTTTGGCTACCATTCCAAACATTATTAAAAAAAAAGTGTTTGGCTACCATTCCAAAAAAAAAGTGTTTGGACACTTTTTTTTTTAATAAACCTAGGTTTAGACTCAAAAACTAGGTTTTAAAAAAGGTAATCCAAACACTTGAAAAAAATGTGAAAAGCCCTTTTGGATTGGAAACCTAGGTTTTGGCCACCAAAACCTAGGTTTTGAATAAGCTACAATTTTCCCCTTTTGCATAAAATATGAGGTAAAAAAATGCCATCATTACACATGTCATAATGATCTACCAAAAATACTCTTATCTTCTCTCTTTCCCAACACATTAAATTTATGTCCTTTTTAGTAATTTATACAGAAAAAGTCATTCTCAAAACAATCATCCAAACACTCTCATTTTATCAAAAGTCATTTTTTTAGAAAAGCTGAAAAAAGCTATTCCCCAGAAGCTATTTTCTAAAAGCTAATCCAAATAGGCTGCTACTTTTTTCAGCTTTTATGCGAAGTACGAGGTAGAAATATACCATAATGCCCTTATCCTCTCTCTTTCCCAACACATTAAACTTATGTCCTTTTTAGTAATTTACACATAGAAAAAGTAATTCTCCACAACAACCATCCAAACACTCTTATTTCATCAAAAGCCATTTTTTTTCAGCTTTTTCAGAAAAGCTGAAAAAATCACATTTTCAGCTTTTTTTCTTAGAAGCTATTCGCCAGAAGCTAATCCAAACAGGCCCTAAATATTAGAGCCTGACGGCAAAAGAAGCTTATGTATACATTTTTCATACGAATATCTATACAATTATCTGCACAATTAATGAACAATTGAAGACAATGGTTTATATCTTTAGTTCTTCCTCAATGTCTCAACGAAAGTTCACTTTCTCGCGATGGCTTGCCTTTGGCTACTCTCTCAATCAAGGTGGGAGTGGGGTACATGTTGGTTCTATGCATTCTAACTTTTCCAATGTGGGTCAAAATATTGATTTTGTACAAATATTTCTTTATTTTAGTGTATGGATAATTATGGACGTCACCATTAGGTTATCTTATTTAACTAATTTACTATCAAAATTATATAACAAATTATCATTATCATACTTCATGTTTAGAAAATTATCATCATCATACCCTCGCGTGCTTAATATAACCCTCAATAATTTATAGAGACTAGTTAAGGAAGTTAAATAAACTTCTAAAATACAGTATATGTTACATGATATTCTTGAAAAACTTATACACACATATTATTAGATAATGTATTGGTTTATAAGTCAGACAAAATAATTAAGAGAAAAATGAGAAATATAAGAGAAAAAATTAAGAAAAAAAGCTTATATAAGTCAGGCCTAAAATGTTTGTTTGTGATTGGTTAAACCATAAATAAGGAGATGAACTGGCCAATTTCTCCATCTAAAAAACCTTTGTGCACAAAGATACCCTTCAATCCATTCAAGTACACTAGTCACGTTCAATCAACTAAGCACTATGTTTTAGGTGGGCTACTTTTTAAGCGTATGTATCTTGCAATTAAATTGTAATTATATTACCAGATGTATTGAAACGTATTAAATCACGACACATTGTAGCAAATGACTGCACTTCATTTACTGTGTGTGTATGTATTCATCCATCTCAATTCACCACCATTATATTTTAGATATAATTTCTGCTTAAACACACACGACTCAGCTCCTATAGGGTTATATCATTTTATGGTTTTAGGGATTTATTAGGTTAGTTAACAAATTGCTGGGCACGTTGTAACTGGGTGCACATCGTTCATGTCACGACGAATTGTTGGGTTGTTCATTGCCAGTGTTTTTTTTTTTTTAAATGTTATGGATTGCTAGAATTGTCGAATTAAATTGGTAAATAGTTTTGAACAAGTGAAACTCCACAGAAATTATTTAAAAGTGAGTTAGAATTAGTTTGCAAATTGCAGGATAGGACTAAGTTGTTGAAATAGTCATGAATTGGATTGTTGAAACTTTTGAATGTCATACTTGTTAAACGAAATGCTGCCGAATTTTCTTCAAAAATGAGTACGGATACATTAAACCATACATATAGGTCCTTATCATGACAATTGAGCTAAACTTGATTATTATAAAAAGGGATAAGTCCACTTTTCCTTGGGAAATTACTACCTAGGAGCAACAGATATTTAGAAGTTTTTGAAGATCAATTTTGCTCCAGAAGTGTTCATAAGGGAGCAATATCGCCTCTTCTGTTAAGAAAACTAATTTTGATTATTAATTCTCCCTTGTTGATTAACAACTGACATGGTAGTACTGCTCCCTTTTTAATGCTTATGGGGCAAGATTAATTCTTAGAAAACTTCTAAATAACCGATGCTCTTGGGTCGGGGCAAAAATAAATCTTATCCCTTATAAAAATGGTTTAGTCGCTAATAGAACGGATTATAATTAGATAAATGCATTAAAAATGATGAAAAATATAGAAACGATGTGTGGAAGAGTTTATTTTAAATTTGTCAAAATAAATGTACTTAGTAAAAACTGGATATGAAAATAGCAATCAAATCTGGCCCCACCCGGACAGGAACCCACGGGCTCGGGTGTCAGACCAGGCTGGATTGGTTGCTAACCCAGGGTTGTGATGACCCGGTCAAAACCGTTCTGACCTGGTCAAAACCGGGCGACCCGGCGGGTTATGTGGGTCAACTCGGTCCGATTCCCCATCCAAAAAAATCCGAACGCAGTCGTTTACTTTTTTTTAATGTTAATTTCATTATTCTATTCAATTTCCTCATTCCTGTTGATTTTTCTCTCTCACTCCATTCAAAATCTCTCTAAAAAATTGAAACCCTCTGTGTTCTTTGTGTTTGTCACCGATATTCGTGTTCATCGCCGGCGTGGTCGTCGGTTCCCTCGCCTTCGCCATATTCTTCGTTAGTGTAGTGATGATAGGGTTAAAGGTGAAAATATTTTGTTATCGTATACTTATTTTGATATAATGAATAGTTAGTACTTTGTACTAATTGATTATTAACCATTTTGTATCATTGGATGGTAATATGATATGATATTATGATGTCATTTTGTTAAACAATTTGTAAACAATGCTGAGTGGATGATTTTTTTATTAATGATTCAAGATAAGTAAGTGAAGTTATTGTTTGGATTTTTAGAAATTATTGTTATTTCGATATTTTTTAGTTAATTTTTTATTCTTCACCGGATTGATTCATGGGTTGGTTATGAACTGACCCTCTGCCTCGACAGGGCTAGTTACCGGTCCGGGTTTAATTACCATGGAAAATAGATCAAATAGTTTTTTTTCTTTTTTAAAAAAGAGCATATGCTGTGTTTACCATTCTTCCTTAGCAAATATTTAAAGGAAAAAACGTTGTAGATTTTTCTTTGAAGTAATCATGTTGGAAGTAGTACAAGGTGGTTCTTAACTTTAATTGTAACATTTAATCACATGTTGAAATTTAAAACAAACGAAAAAACAAAACATTAATGATCCAAAGTCGTCTGCTAAATGACCATTAATTAATTATAATATAGTAGGTAATTAACCCCCAGCCACCCACTTTTGTTGACCTGAATCGTAAATGTAATTGTACGATTGCTTGTGGGACAAGGTCATAGTAAAGTCCAAAGAATATAATGGACCTCGTCATCACAGACGTCACATGAGGCTGTAGTTTGCGTCATCCTATTGGTCAACCAAAATCCTCCCTTTTCTCATATAAATAAGTGAACAATAACCACACCTCCTTCATTCACTTCATTCTTCTACTCTCTCTCATACTCTTTGATCTTCTCCATACAAACCATACATACATATATATTTCTGTGTAAGTGTTGAAATGGCTAAAACACAACCTGAGTTTGAGCATCCAAGGAAAGCTTTTGGATGGGCTGCTAGGGACTCTTCTGGCATTCTCAATCCTTTCAACTTCTCTCGAAGGCATGTATATTAAAATTAAAATGCACACTCTTATTTCTTTCTCATTATATTCAATCTCTGCATGCTTATTACTATTATTATTCCTTCTTCATTTTTTCGTTAATGGATGCACTATTTCGTTTTCTTCAGGGAAACTGGAGACAAAGATGTGGCATTCAAAGTTCTTTACTGTGGAATATGTCACTCTGATCTCCATATGCTCAAGAACGAATGGGGCTCCTCCCTTTATCCACTTGTTCCTGGGTAATTATAACATATATTATATGATATTTATGAAAAATTTATGCATATCATTAGATAATATACTACTAGTTTACAAGTAAGATAAACTATTTGGAGAAAAATGACAAATAATATATGATATAGAATAAAAAAAAATCCCCACCTTTAGAAAGTTAAACTTAACCCCAACTAACTCTTCCGTTGTATAGTATTTTCTCTGTTCCCAAATACAACATCTAGTTGACTTTTATGGAAATTCTAATAAAACTAAATATAAGTTACTTATAAATTGATACTTGCATTTTTTTTCGTCTAAACTAGTTTATTTGACTTATAAATTAATATATAATATAATAGTATACAAAATACAATAGAATTAAGTAATTTATTTAGTCTCCATAATCTCTAAAAAAAATCAACGGATGGAGTATATATATTCCAATAAAGTAATGTGAAGGTTATTGAGTTGATTTCATTCTAACGAGAGTGTGTATGGTTTATCTATATATAGGCACGAGATTGCTGGGGTGGTGACAGAAGTGGGAAGCAAGGTAGAGAGGTTCAAAGTTGGAGACAAGGTTGGTGTGGGATGCTTGGTGGGTTCGTGCCGATCATGCAAAAGCTGTTCAGACGACCTTGAGAATTACTGCCCAAATCATATTCTCACATATGGTAACAAGTATGTAGATGGCACTGTCACATATGGAGGCTACTCTGACTTTATGGTTACAGACGAACACTTTGTGGTTCGCATCCCAGACGCCTTGCCTCTTGATGCTGCAGCTCCTTTGTTGTGTGCTGGCATCACAGTGTATAGTCCTTTGAGATATTTTAGTCTGGACAAGCCAGGCCTTCATGTGGGTGTGGTTGGTCTTGGTGGTCTTGGACATATGGCTGTCAAGTTTGCCAAAGCCTTTGGTGCTAAGGTCACTGTCATTAGTACTTCTCCTAACAAGAAGAAGGAGGCCATTGAACATCTAGGAGCCGATGCCTTTATTGTCAGCCGCGAGCAAGATCAGATGCAGGTGTGATTATATATAGATATGCTAATATATTTTTTATTTAATATGAGATTAGTTGTGTAAACACCCTATTTTGTCCGGACCCCACAAAATAAAAATAAAATATAATACAACAAAATAAATAAAATTTCTTGATTCTTTCTTACAATTTGGACTAACATTAGGAAAGTCAACTGTGATAATTGTTCCCCAAATTAGAAGATAAGGCTGACTAACAATCAAAGAAAGAATTAAAAAAAAATCATCATGGTGACTGGATACATGATCCTAGTCATCATTGTGGGTAAAAAGAAAAAGAAAAAAAAATCTGATAAGAAAAGAAAAAAAGGGAAGAAGGGAAAAAACTCAATTTGAAGTTAGCAATCAACCATTATTATGAAGGCATTCAATAGAAATCATTTTTAAGGAAAAATGTATGCAACCTTATTAGCAATTTTTTTATTTTGAAGATGGAGGTGGCAACAAAAAGGAATGATTGGGGATGCACACAATGAATGTGCGTGTGGGCATTTAAATAAAAAAGTCAATATGCTGATTGAAATTGAAAACCAAAAAACCAAAAGGAAAAATTCCAAAATCATGGGTGATTGTTCAACGGCACTTCAGGAAACAATTAAACAATGGCAATGAAAAAGTAATAAAATGGTAATACACCTATATAAATGAGAGGGAGAGCTCACTTGAAAGGGGGAGGAATTTTTTTTTTCACAGAAGACAAACCTTCTTGATACACACAATTCTTTTCCCTCTCTCCCATATATCTCCCTCTATACATATCTCGTGGCTGTCTTTTTTCCAAAAAGCTAACACCATCTCATCCATACACCTTCACTATTCACGGCCCCACACCTACCAATCATCCAATTCACTTTTTTATCCTCTCTGCCAAATTGCAAATCCTACGTGAGTATGTGATCCTTCATGAACCATGGTGATCCTTGGTTATCATATGTAGTTCACACCACCTGTCATATAAT
Source organism: Mimosa bimucronata (assembly GCA_037074515.1). Lineage (NCBI taxonomy): Eukaryota > Viridiplantae > Streptophyta > Magnoliopsida > Fabales > Fabaceae > Mimosa > Mimosa bimucronata. The sequence continues at coordinate 26,220,682 of CM073447.1, forward strand.
TGGGTTTCTTTGGGGTTTAAGCTTGTGCATTTTTGTTATTGACGCATTCTTTTTATGATCCCATATTACCACAAATGTGATTATTATTGTCGTTATTATCATTTTTTTTTCGTTCTCTCTTATTCTTCACGTGCATATGATTATAAGCTTGACAATCAGGTATGAACTTACTACTCATCAGCTCCCCAAAACATCAGAATTTTGAAACAAATTGAAAATAGGCAATCTATTTTTTTTAAGATGAATGAGAATGATTTCAAAGAGTTGTTTTTTTTATGCCGTGCGAGGTTTTTAGAACCTCCTCAAGCAAAGTTGATTATTCTTCCGTGCGAGGTTATGGGAACCTCCTCAGGAAGTTTAATCGAAAAATCTTTCAAAAATCTTTTTTTCCAAATAATAAAAAACATTTTTAAGAAAAAATAAAAAATACAAACCAATAAAAAGTATTTTTTTTAAAATCTAATGAATGTTTTCCTAAAAAACATAAACCAAATGACACGCATTTCTACCGAACTACGTGGGCTTTGATCCCTTAAGGGTACGTAGGCCCTAGGTTAAATCCTAGGTCAAGTCCAACTATGTAAATTTTTTTTTTGTGTTAACATATTTTTATATTACTTTTTGGGTGATTAAAATAAATTTCAAGGCCATATTTATTTTTAGATAATTAACTTAGGGTTACCGTTCTCATGAACGGGTGCTGTGGGGTGCCTAATACCTTCCCCACGCACAATCGACTCCCGAACCCTATTTGGTTTTTAAAGACCATTTATATATTTTCAAAAGGTTTTCCAAAATTACCCTATTTTAAAAATTTTGGTGGCGACTCCATTTGACCTGATTTTAGGGCGCTACAGTTGCGTTTTTTTTCAAAGACTAAGAAAGATAGATAAATCATTTATAAGTTGGTTGATTTGCATGAATATTTTCTTTAAACTGGTTTGTTTATCTATAAACTAATATATTCACTTTCATCCTGATTGTATGACCCATTTAATTAATTTAATTAGATTAATCATGTTAGTTAAACTAGTTAATATGATTACTTTTTTCCTTAAAATATCCTAATCATTTTCATCTCTTATTGATCATTGTTGAGGGAGTATAAACATGCATGGATAATTTCGGAAGACACTGACAAAAATTATAAATATAATATGTCTTATCTTAAGGAATGGACAGAGGAAATATAATCTTATTATGATGCATAACATATGTTAAGATTAAGTAATTTATTTGACTTCCTTAATCTCTCTTAAAAAAGTCAACTATTTCTTATATATTAAGTAACAATATGTTGTTTAAAGAAATATATGTGTGTGTATCGGACCCCATTCATATAACTAATGTCACGTACTCATGTTTGTATATATCTATGTGTGTAGGCTGCGATGGGGAGCTTTGACGGTATAATTGACACAGTTTCTGCAGTGCATGCTCTCTTGCCTTTGATTGGTCTGCTGAAGCCAAGTGGGAGACTTGTGTTGGTTGGTGCGCCTGAGAAGCCTCTGGAACTGCCAGTAATGCCTTTGCTTTTTGGTGAGTATATATGAAACTGAAAATTAATCAAATAAACTAACTAAATAATACTCCTCCGCTTCTAAATATAAGATCATTTTGACTTTTTTTTTTGTGAAAGTTAAGGAAGCAAATTAAACCATTAAATTATAACATATGTTACATGTAATTAGATTATAGGTTAGCTAATAAGTATAATAGAGTAGTTTTGAGGAAAAAAATAACTATAGACAATTTAAAGTGGTTAATTTTGTATCCTTAATTTTTTTCAAAAAAGTCAAAGTGATTTTATAATTAGGATCGGATGGAGTATTATTGATTTAAATAAGGTGAAGTTGAGATGTGAAGCTTGTGAGTGCTCTAACATAATATGTGTGTGTATTGGTAGGGAGGAAGATAGTAGCAGGAAGTCTGATTGGAGGGGTGAAGGAGACGCAAGAAATGGTAGATTTTGCAGCAAAGCATGATGTGAGACCAGACATAGAAGTGATTCCAATGGATTATGTGAACACTGCAATGGAACGTCTTCTTAAAGCTGATATCAAGTATCGTTTTGTGATTGACATTGCCAACACAATGAATCCAACCTCTTAGATTTACTTATAAGAGATGGATTATTGGTAGAATAATAAATCATTTGTATACCTCGTGTTGGTATATTCAGCTAGAATGTAATACTCTATTTGTATGTCTTGATTTGTACGAATAAATGTATGGAGGTCTTTGTTCTCCAATTATATATAAAAAATTATCTGTTTAATGAGTCTAAACCTATATATATAAAATATTTAATGAGGTTGTAGAGCGAGATTTTTTTTTAACCAAAGATCTTTTGGTTAACAATATATCAAAAATTTGTTTTCTGATAGAGCAAAATGACATTGTGTGATATATGTAGTCGACCACATTTAATAAGATAAGTTTTGTTATTGTTGTTTATAACACAAGTTTCTCTAGAAAGCCTTTCCAAATTTGTTTAAGCTGTTTTTTTTAAATATATATCAACTGGTAATCAACACATTTTCTGGATCCAATTATTAGGTATCGGAGTAGCCGATTACTAAAGTTTCGAGGTTCGTGGCTTTCCCTCCCAATACAAGTGTCTTCTCTAGGACTCGAACTTGAGATCTCAAAGCGATCTAGCGAGGCTTTACACCGTTAGACCAATTGACATTAAAGCGATGCCTTACACTGCTGGACCAATTATGAGTTGGTTAAGCCGTTTTCTTTGATAGAAAGACAAGACTTATACATGTTCAATCCACTAAAATCCAATACAGAGAACTGACACAACTTACTTGGTCAAAGGAGGTGGCTGAGCTTCCATATTTTGTGTGTAAACCTCAGACATAGGGCTACGGTCACTGAGTGAGAATTCCATGCAAGCTAAACCATTCCCCTGAGCAATCCCTTCTGCATAAATGATGTCTCTTTCAGAAGGTACGTATTCATCGCTGGATATCTCAATAGCCTGAAAAGAACAAGAGCAAGTGATCTAATCAATATCAACAATGTATAAATCTCAATACATCCCATATTTTCTCTCCACCAAATTATACCTGCCATTTTCCCTCCTACATTGCACAACCTAATTATACACAAAAATGTTCTATCTTTCATTTTCCAATCCAGCCAATTTAACATGATTGCATGTTTATAATATGGATCGGAGGTGTGCGTGCGTGCGTGATGCTGATACTTTTCAAAAACGAATAACATATTTTCACCAACCTCCTTTCTTCGATATGATAAACCAACCCATATAACTTATCTTGCTGAGAAAAAAAGTGAATATTGAACTACAAAATAGAAAGAAGTCTGCTCTGAAGAACTTAGAGAATTATTAAGAAGGGAAAGAATGTAAACTGATGGCCCATGGAAATTTTTGGTAACCAGAAACATTACAATTTAATATATAACAGAATCAAATGAGATAGTTTCAGGCACTACCACAAAAAATATCTATAGCGGCGTTTTTTTTACTCTATAGTAGCGCTTCATAAGCACCGCTATAACCATCGCCACGATAGGTCAACCTATAGCAGCGCTTATTAGGTAGTAGCAGTGAGGGACGAACAATTACCCGGTTTAAGAAATAACCTGCCACATTTGGAAGAAAGTGAAGCTTGTCTTTTCTTTTATAGGTTTCTTGTGTTGCTGGATCCTTCCACACTTCTTCAACTAATGGTGCATGCTCACGTGTGGCTGCTGGGAAGAACGCACCTAAATCCCCGGTAGCTATAATATCTAGTAGCCAATCAGAGAAGTGCTTCAGCCTCGGGTTGAGTGAATAGATGCATAGACTAGTTTCATTTGATTCACTGTTCCCTACTGAAAAAGATTGAAATTAAAAGATACTATGGAAGCAGTTTCATGCCATCAGCACTAAATTACAAAAAATCTGGATCATGGTCTTTATTTACATAGACACAGTTTACAAGCACCAAATTAATACTCAAAAAAGAAAACACGGACTAAAACCTTTTATATCACACATGAAATTTGCAGTGGAATGATTGTCTTCGACAAAATTGTCAGAGTTAGCTTCTATTTTGCAATATAAGTTGTTAGAGAATATTAGGAAATATTACTATAATTAGATTAGGAAATATATTTGAATCCTCAATCAATCCCTTTGATTGAGGGATATTATTCATATGTAATTAATACTATGATTCCTCTCCTCTTGTATAAATGTAACCCTCTCATACATGAATAGATGAATCCTTTTCAGACAATACTCTCTCTTTTACTACATGGTATCAGAGCTGAGAAATTTTTAGGGTTTCCTGTTCATTTTTTTTCCGGCGGCGGTACAGTAGCGTTTTTTCTCTGGTTTGTGGGCCTTTTGCGTTTCTGTTCGCGTCACCACCCACACAGACGCCTTCCCCTTCCTCCGATCGGCCTTTTCCAGTTTCCGGCGAGTTTTTTTCCAGATTCCGGCGAAAATTTCCAGATTCCGGCGAGATTTTCCAGATTGCGGCGAACAGTTCCCAGATTCCGGCGAGTTTTCTAGTTTCCGACGAACAATTTTCCAGATTCCGGTGGCTTTGTTTTTTCTGTTTTTTCAGGCCTTCTTTGGTTCAGATATTAGATTTGGTGGTTCTTCGGTTACTGTTCACACAATTCAGATCTGAGATTTAGTGTTACTTCTGGAGATTTGTTCTGTTCTGGGTTCTGTTCAGATTTAATTTTAGTTTTATTATATTGTTTCCATGGCTGCCGGTGAGACTAAGACTATTCATACATCTGAGGTGGTTCCTGTTCTGAATAAAATTATTGATCGTAAGCTTACATGGACTAATTACCATGATTGGATTAAATCCATCCGCTGGTATTTGCTTTGTATGGAGAAGGAGCATCATCTAACTGAAGACCCTCCTACGAATGATGCTAAGTTGGCTTGGGCTCGAGCAGATGCTAGGTTGATGTTACAGATACAGAATTCTATCGGGGATGACATAATCCCTTCCATCAGTCATTGTAATACAGTTAAAGAGCTCATGAGCTATCTGAGTTTAATGTACTCTGGAAAAGGAAATATTACTCGCATGCATGAAGTATGTAAAGGTTTTTATCGTGCTGAGCAAAAGGACATGCCTTTGAAGGCTTTCTTTTTCGAGTTCAAACGTATGTATGAAGAAATGAAGATATTAATGTCACCAAATGCGGATCTCCCCACCCGCATAGATAACATGGAGAAACTGGCGATTCTCAGTTTTCTAACTGCTCTTAATCCCACATATGAGACAGTTCGGTCTCAGATATTGTCTAGTTCGGAGCTTCCTTCTCTTGAAGATGTATATGCTCGTGTTTTGCGTGCTGAAAGCCTGTCTCAACCAGCCACTATTTCTCCAGTTTCTCATTCAAGTGCCTTGGCCGGTCGTGGTCCTATTACCAACAAAACCCAAGGTCCTCCCAAGCAAGGGTCTACTTCTCCTAATTCTGGTGGCATCACTTGTTATTATTGCAAGGAACCTGGTCACACTAAATGTAACTGTCGCAAGTTACAGAATAAATTGCAGCGCGAGAATTCTGCTCATGTGGTGCAGTCTTCATATGCCTCGGATAATGCTCCAGCCACCTCCAATGCCCTTGTTACAGGTAACCGTGATTTTTGTTTGGCTACTTCCTCCTCACGGTGGATCATAGATTCTGGTGCCACTGACCACATGACAGGTAACCATCATTTATTCTCTACGTATGCACCCTATGCCAACCCTTCCTCTATCACCATTGCAAATGGTTCTTACTCCCGTGTTCTTGGATCTGGCACTGTTAATCCCACTACCAATATTTCTTTGTCTTCTGTTCTTAATGTTCCAGAACTAGCATTTAATCTTCTATCCCCAAGTAAACTTACTCGCCACTTAAATTGTTTTATCTCACTTTTCCCTGACCATTGTTTGATTCAGGATCTTACGACGAAGCAAATTATTGGTAGGGGATATGAGTCTGGTGGTCACTACTTTCTTGAGGATCGGGTGTCGCGTTCAGTTGCGTGTTCTGGTGGTGCATCTCCATTTGAAGTTCATTGTCGGTTGGGTCATATGTCTTTGTCATCATTAAAGAAGCTATATCCGCAGTTTTCTACATTGTCGTCTTTAGATTGTGAGTCGTGTGAGTTTGCCAAACATCATCGTGTGCATTTGGCACCTCGCGTCAATAAACGGGCTGTGTCCCCTTTCGATTTAGTTCATACTGATGTTTGGGGTCCTTGTCATGTTGCGTCTCAGACTGGTTTTCGGTATTTTGTTACCTTTGTGGATGATCATTCTCGTACAACTTGGCTTTATTTAATGAAATCTCGTTCTGAATTATTCTCCATATTTAGCAATTTTTATGCCGAAATTAAAACTCAATTTGGTATCACTGTGAAAGTCTTGAGAAGTGATAACGCTAAAGAATATTTTTCTGCTCAGTTTCAATCTTTTATGCTTCAGCAGGGTATGATTCACCAGTCTTCTTGTTCAGATACACCAGCTCAAAATGACAGAACGAAAGAACCGGCACTTATTAGAAGTAGCCAGGGCTTTAATGTTTCAGACACATGTCCCAAAATCATTCTGGGCAGATGCTATTTCGACAGCATGTTTTCTTATTAATCGTATGCCCTCTCCTGTTCTCAGTGGATCAATTCCGTACAAAATATTGTTCCCTTCCAGCTCTTTATTCCCTATTGATTCCAAAATATTTGGGTGTGTTTGTTTTGTTCGAGATGTTCGTACCACAGTCACCAAACTTGATCCTAAGTCACTAAAATGTATCTTTCTTGGGTATTCTAGGGTACAAAAGGGCTATCGGTGTTATTCTCCTTGCTTACGTCGGTATCTGGTGTCTATAGATGTCACATTCCATGAGTCTACTCCATTCTTTACTTCTTCTCCTCCATCCACACCTCCTGAAACAACTGATGTTTTAGATGATCTTTTGGTATATCAGGTTCATTCATCACCAGTGCAACCAACTGTACCGGCACCAAACAAAGGTTTTCCATTTTATCCTCATGTTTATCGCAAGCGACCTAGGGGTCATAATAACATTACACAGTCTCATGATCCACCGGTAACTGCTTCGGCGTCTGATCCTGAACCCCCTCTTTCTGAGCCTACTCCTGCTTCAGATGCAATGCCAGATACTCCTGATCCCTCCTCTGACTTGCCCATTACCTTACGCAAAGGTAAACGTACTTGTGCCTATCCTATTTCTTCTTTTGTTTCATATAACCATCTTTCTGCTCCATCGTGTTCCTTTATAGCTTCCATAGATTCCATCTCTGTCCCTACTTCCCTTCACTAAGCCCTATCTCACCCTGGTTGGTGTGCTGCGATGGAAGACGAAATGATGGCTCTTGATAAGGCAGGTACATGGCATCTTGTTGACTTACCTCCTGGTAAGAAGGCGATTGGGTGCAAATGGGTCTTTACTGTTAAGACCAATGCTGATGGGACTTTGGAACGTTTGAAAGCTCGGCTAGTTGCCAAGGGATATGCTCAGACTTATGGTGTTGATTATTCAGAAACTTTCTCTCCTGTTGCGAAGTTGTCCTCGGTTCGTCTCTTTATATCTATGGCAGCTACGTATGGTTGGGATCTTCATCAGTTGGATGTAAAGAATGCCTTCTTGAATGGTGATCTTCTTGAAGAAGTCTATATGGAGCAACCACCTGGTTTTGTTGCTCAGGGGGAGTGTGGACGGGTTTGTTATCTTCGGAAATCATTATATGGCTTAAAACAGAGCCCTCGTGCTTGGTTTGATAGATTTAGCTCAGTGGTTCTGAAGTTTGGGCTGCAACAGAGCAAATGTGATCATTCTGTATTTTATCAGAACAAAGATGGTGGCATGATCCTTCTAGTAGTCTATGTTGATGACATTGTGATTACAGGCAGTGACACATCCGGTATTTCATCTCTTAAGGCCTTTCTTAATTCTCATTTCCAGACAAAGGATCTGGGTTCACTGAAGTATTTTCTTGGAATTGAAGTTATGAGAAGTAAGAAGGGTATCCTACTAACACAAAGGAAATATGTGCTTGATCTGCTAGAAGAAACTGGGAAGTTGGGGGCAGCACCGAGTAGCGTTCCTATGGTTCCCAATCCTTTCCTAGAACTTGATGATCGAATACCATACGATGAGCTGCCAGAAGAGGTGAGGAAGAAAGTTGATCCTGAGAAGATAAAGCCTTATGAGTTCCCCGAGAGATATCGCAGGTTGATTGGAAAATTAAATTATCTCACGGTTACCCGTCCTGATGTGACCTTTCCGGTCAGTGTACTTAGCCAGTTCATGGCAGCTCCCACTGTGGGCCAGTGGGAAGCATTGGAGCACGTATTACATTACTTGAAGGGATCGCCTGGTCGTGGTATTCTCTATACAAATCATGGCCATACTAAGATCGAATGTTTTTGTGATGCAGACCATGCAGGGTCGAAATCTACAAGGAGATCTACCACAGGTTATTGTGTGTTCGTAGGTGGAAACTTGGTATCTTGGAAGAGCAAGAAACAGGATGTGGTATCTCGGTCTAGTGCAGAAGCTGAATATAGAGCCATGGCCCAGTCAGTTCAGGAGATAGTGTGGATTCACCAATTAATGAAGGAAGTTGGATTTGCTACATCGTTACCTGCTAAGTTGTGGTGTGATAATAAAGCTGCTCTGCACATAGCTTCCAATTCGGTGTTTCACGAGCGCACAAAACACATTGAGATTGACTGTCATTTTGTACGTGATAAGATCAAGGAAAACTTTGTCTCTACAGGACATGTGAGGTCCAATGACCAGTTGGGTGATTTATTGACTAAGGCATTGAGTGGGACACGGGTTGATTATCTTTGTAACAAGTTAGGCATGATTAACATCTATGCTCCAACTTGAGGGGGAGTGTTAGAGAATATTAGGAAATATTACTATAATTAGATTAGGAAATATATTTGAATCCTCAATCAATCCCTTTGATTGAGGGATATTATTCATATGTAATTAATACTATGATTCCTCTCCTCTTGTATAAATGTAACCCTCTCATACATGAATAGATGAATCCTTTTCATACAATACTCTCTCTTTTACTACATAAGTCAACTACTTTCTCTAATCCTTATTATAAAGCATCAACTAACAAATCTCACGTACTAATAAAGTTGGTTAAAAGCATTAAATTTGTCTTAAAATTCAAGTGATTTACAATATTATCTATATATACTAACTACACTTAACTCAAATATCATATTAATTACCATTCTCACCCACTACCCTTATTAAATATGTGCATGGATGGAAAAACATATTTAATACTTCTTAGAATCTAACAAGTGCCTTATAAAAATGACCAAATAAACTTGTTAATAGTGCCTTATAATAAAGACCACAACAAATATTGTAAACATAAATAACAACAAAAGCTTCATTTTCACTCAAAGAAAATTTGAAACCCCCTTGCCTTTTTTATGTTTTTTTTGGGGGGGGTGGGGGGGTATGGGGACCAAATAAACATCTCAAGCCTCAAATAACAAAATCAATCAATCAACTTTCCCCTTTAATCATATACATGTTCTGTGTTGGGAAGTTAGAGAAACACAAACATTAATTAATGCAGTGATTAAGTGGTGTTAGGTGACATAAATCTATAACATCTCTTCCTGCAAAACTTCATATTAGCTAGGCAATGAGGTACTTGAGAAAAAATACCGCAAGAAATAATACCTTGCCACAGTCTGACCAGAATAACTTGGCGCATCCATTTTAGAAAGAGCCGCCTTCTCAAAGCGCTCTCTTCCACTAAGCAATTATGCTAAGATATTTATACATATTTCTCTGGATCATCAATTTAAGATCCTGTAGCTCTTCTTCAGTAAACCTGATCCCATACAAGAATTTGGCCTGCCCAAGAACTCAAAAAATGAGCGTCATAGAGGAAGGAAAAAAAGATATCTGATATAAAATTAATAAAAAATGACCCATTGGTTTTCCACTATTTCATGCTGTTCTCATATTCATCATACTTTCCCAAACCTCCCAAAAATGAATTGTTAAACCATTTGCTTAAATTAAGACCAGATAGGAATACCAATTTAATAAAATTGGTATAAATGGAGTGTGATTTTATAGGTGACCCTGGTTTCTAGTCAATTGAATGTCAACTCCGACCCTCAAAGCGCCCAATGGTTTAAAAAAATTCAAAGAATCAAAGGAAAGAATAAGCATAAACTAAGCTCTCATCCATCTGCATCAGTTACTCTATAGATTCATTTAAACAGCTCAAGTGCTTACATAAGTGGTGGACTCAATACTAGCTATCTGATACATTGTAAGCTGTACCTGCTTAAAGATAGTGCTAGTTCCAGATCCTTGAAGTCCAAGAGGAAGAAGCTTCTGAACCTTTTTCTGTTCCAGATACTTTCGAACGGGAGAATAATTTCTAATTTCATCTCTTGGTACATGAGGTTTTCCATGGGGAAAGGGTAAAGAGAACAGGGTACAAACCAATCTTGTTGAAGCCTGTGTAGGAAAGGCCAAAAAGATAACTCATTAGTGTTCCAGAATCTCATGATTTCAAAGTTCCCAGCTGGAGATATAAGTAAATACCTTATTCCAAATGTTTCCTCTGATAATATTCTGCCCTTCATCCGCATAATCACCATTCTCATAAACCCCATAAGTGGGTATCATGTTGACACCGTACATTTGCCAGCTGAAAGTTCAAATTACAATGTTAATCTTATGATTACTAAACTAAATCCAATTAAGTAAAATTTTCATCAAAATTGCCCATCATGCAGAACAGCAGAAGCCATTTTCTAATTGGAGAAGTTTATAAAAGATTTTAAGGATCACCCGAAAATAGAGATGTCTTTGTTCTTTAGAAAACAGCTTCAGCTGGAAGTTTGTTTTTTGGCCTATTTGGTTATTTTTCCCGAAGGCCTCACTTGGGAAAGGTTTAAATGAAGGGGAAACATTTGAGAGTTGAAAGAGTATTTGAACATGCTAATTTTCATCCCTTTCACCTCAACTCCTACAAAGCATACCATAAGTTGGACAGCATAATCCTACCAGTTACTACAGCTGATTTAATAAGCATAAAATATTTTTGAACAAGGGAAGAAGCTTACCTTAAGTATCCTCAGTTCAAGCTTTGTAATCTCTCGACTGTTGATGTAAACTTTTGTGTTTCCATTACTAGCATCCACACGAAGTTTCCCAGTGAAGTTCAAGTTTGAGCATATGATTTCTTCAGGCTTTTCCCCTTCCTGCAAATTAAATATAAGCAGGCATTGAACTCACCATTATATGATACCAAATGGAATTATATTCATATAAAGCCAGTTTAAATAAAAAATTGTCAGTTTTAAAGCACACATTGAACTATCTTCAGTCCATTACCTTTCCCCAGAGACCAGATTGTTTGTCATACCAACGAGCATGTGCTATCCCGTGCGTTGCACGGGGAGCATCTACTTTACAACTCATTACTTTCTATCAAAGAGATTAATAAAAAACTTAGACCTCATAGGGGAGATAATCTCACAAAACCAAATATAAGTCAGCATTAAATCATTGCAATGAAGCGTTACTTTAATTTGCAATGTTGAGAACATGTCTTTATTTCTTTTTGAATTGAAATATAGGCATATTTCTTACATTCGTAGAAAAGCTGAAGCTTTATTTTGATTTGCCTCATCTGTAGCACATATTTTTGTAATAAAGTTAACCGAGCTTGTGCCATCCTTAACTTTATAAGTGCATTGACTTTGAAATACATGTTATTCCTCATTTGCAGCATACATCTTTTTTTAATAAAGTTTCCGTGGAGGTAAGGGGCACCCAAGTAATTCTGCCATCTCTTTAAGCTTAAGGGGGAATCCATTAACCATCAGCTGATCTGGTTGAAGCTGATTAGCATAGCACTCTTTCTCTGCTCTCATAATCTGCTCAACTTCTACAGGATTGAGAAGTCGAGATAAAGCTCTTGAATGTTTGCCTAATTTCATGCGTTTAGATTCATCTATAGGTTGACCAAGGCAAGTTATGCATTTGCGTCCTTAAGGCATTGATCCCATGGCCCTAAGCACACAATTGCTACAATATTTGGCATCACAAACTAGGCAAGATTCCTTAGTTTCCCACTTCCCTTTTCCACATTCATAACAAACTATGAGTTTCTTTTTTAAAACCCCAGCATATTCTAGATAAGTTGGCTTCATTACTTCAGCTTCCTTACTTTGAGAACTACCATCAATATTAAAAGTGACACCAGATGCCCTCTTTGGTTCATTAACCTCTTAACTAAAACCATTATGAGCTGAAAAAGGTGAGGCTGAAGCTGAAGCAGAAGAAAAGTCAGGATTTTACAAGACTGACACTTCTGAATTAGAAATATCCAAGTCATAAACAAAAGAATAAGCCTGAAATAAATAAAATGGCGTACTCAGGAGTTAGAATCTTTAGTTGAAAGAACATCGAAAAATACCATTTTGAACAGATGTCAAAATTTCAGGGAGAGAAGCTGAAAAGTTTAGAGAGAGAGAGAGAGGGAGGGAGGGAGGGAGGGAGGAGGCTAATATGTACCTGAGGACAGGGACGATATAGAATCCATTCAGAGCTTAAAAATCTAACAGCTTTCCAGCTTCTTTGCCCTTAGATTTCCTAAAGATAAAAACTTTTTGAGGAGTCTCAGCATAGAAGAAGGGTAAAGAAAAGATAGAGCTGAATTCAGATCAGAAAGTAAAAGAAAGTGAAAGGAAGAAGAGGAACTCCAAGAATAACTTAAAGAGGGCGTTAATCTCACTGCTTCTAATGGGCTATAATGCATTTTTCGATTAATTCTATGCATGCTCAATATGCTGAGGTTTTTAACTCTGAACTTTGAAGTGTTAGCATAAGTTAAAAAATGGTGGTGATCACGAAGATAGATGAAATTGGTGGGAGTGCGAGAGAGCCCAAATCAGTAACGGCAAGGGCGCCAACCTCCACGCATCACAGGATGTTGTCTGTCTTGTGCATGAAGTTACCCCCTCCTCTTCATCCTACTTTAGGGCATGAGTATAATTTTTATTTGAAAATCATCAGTTAATAATTTTGAACTTGAGCCGTCTAAATTTTTAGATATATATATATAAAGAGTTTTGGTGTACGTTCATCATGTGAGTTCTTTGCTACATCAAATTATTGTTATTTAAGTTGCTTTCACACACTCATAAAATCTACAATCTAATATGTAAAGATTAAATAAATTAGTTAATTATTTATTGAGAAAATTATGTATTGTTTCCTCTAAAATAACCCTTTTTACGTAAATTTAAAAGATAAATTATATTAGGGTGAATGTGCAATTTTAACAATAAAGTTTCTTGTTAAAAGCGTCTGGTACCATAAAATTTTTTAGGAGTAAAAATGCACGTAAACTTTATAAAATAGAATAATTTTAACACATGCCCTAACACCATTAAACTTCCATTACATTTTGTGTTTGTGGGCCTCATATTTATATTAAATGATTATTTTAAAAAATGTGAAAGTGCAATTTTAAAAACAATATTTTGTATTAAGAGCGCCTGACACCATAAAGTTTTTAGATGAGAAAAATGCATATAAACTTTATGAAATGAAACAATTTTAATACAAGTTCTAAACCGTTAAACTTTCATTTTTTTCTTAGTTTTGTGGGCCCTACATTAAATAAATTTAAATGATTGTTTTTGGATTTATCCTCCGATATCCGGTGCTAATAGCAACTAACTAATCCGGCTCGGAGGAATGTAGGCCCACAATTGGGAACCTCGTTAGCTCCAAGTAATTATCATAAACGCATACCTAGGACTCGAACTCGAGAATACTGGTTAAGCTAGAACAATCCACAGCTAGTTGATCTAAGCGTTTAGTGGTTAATATTCATTAAAATTCTTTTTTCTCTCTTCTATCTCATCTCACATCTCCCTCTTTCTTCATAACGTGCAAAAGCCAATACGAAGCATATTATTCACCAAGTTGGTTAAAACCACTATGAATGAGATCAGAGGAAAGAAATACATTCATCATGTGTTTTAAGATACTCACTTATTCATCATGTGTTTTATATATATATATATATAAAGAGTTTTGGTGTACGTTCACCATGTGAGTTCTTTGCTACATCAAATTATTGTTATTTAAGTTGCTTTCACACACTCATAAAATCTACAATCTAATATGTAAAGATTAAATAAATTAGTTAATTATTTATAGAGAAATTATGTATTGTTTTCTCTAAAGTAATCCTTTAAACATAAATTTAAAAGATAAACTATATTAGGGTGAATGTACAATTTTAACAACAAAGTTTCTTGTTAGGAGTGTCTGACACTATAAAGTGATTTAAGAGCAAAACACATAAACTTTATAAAATGGAACAATTTTAACATAAACCCTAATACCATTAAACTTCAGTTAAATTTTAGGTTTTTGGGCCCCGTATTAATTTTAAATTATTATTTTAAAAAAGGTGAAAGTATAGTTTTAACAACAATATTTTGTGTTAGGAGCACCTAGCACCATAAAGTTTTTCGAAGAGAAAAATGCACATAAACTTTATGAAATGAACAATTTTAATACATGTTTTAAACCGTTAAATTTTCATTTTTTTTAGTTTTATGGGCCCAACATTAAATAATTTTAAATGATTGTTTTTGGAGATCTATCCTCTGGTATCCAGTGCTATTAGCAACCGACTAATCTGATTTGCGGAAATGTAGACCCACAATGGGGAACCTTGTTAGCTCCAAGTAATTATCGTGGCTGCATATCTAGGACTTGAATTTGAGAGCATTGGTTAAGTCAGAACAACCCATATCCAGTTGATCTAAATGTTTGTTGGTTAATATTCATTAAAATTCTTTTCTCTCTCTTCTATCTCGTCTCACATCCATCGTCCTCCTCCCTCTTTCTTCATAACGTGTAAAAGCCGATACGAAGCAGGTTAATCACCAAGTTGGTTAAAGCCACTATGAATAAGGTCAGAGGAAAGAAATAGATTATTAATCACGTGATTCAAGATACTTACTTATCCGTTGGGATGAGCATTAGGGGGATAAAGAGGGATCGAAAGAGAGAAAAAAAAATTTTAATGATTTTTTTAAATTAATCATTTATAATTAATTAATGTGGGCCCACAAATCCAAAAAGTAACGGAAGTTTGACTGTATTAGGGATTGTGTTAAAATTGCTTCATTTTATAAAGTTTATATGCTTTTTTCTCTTAAAAAAACTTTATAGTGTCAGATGCTCATTGCACAAAACTTTGTTGAAAAAAATTGCAGATTTGTCCAATATATTTGATGTTTTACATTTAGTGACAAATCAACATCTACTAACTCTTACACATAAGAAATATCAAGGGAGCATGCGATAGTTTATCTTAGTATCTAGCAATGAATGACTCCTTTTCTATGGTCATCTTCCCCTCCTCTTCCTTAATCCTATCCATTAATAAAATCCAATGATTGAAAAAATAAAAAGAAAAAAATTAGAAATAATAAATAGATAATGTAGGCGAGAATCCAGGAGGTGGGAGAGAGAGTTGGAGAAATTTGTATTATCATGTTTTATATTTTTCATAACCATCAAATTTTATGGATGGTTAAGATCAGGGAATAGGAGGGAAGATGACCATAAAGAAGGGGAGGAGTGTTGGACAAATTCTATAATAAAAGCATACATGCATATAGAATTTCTACCAATCGTAGAGTAAACAGCGGAAGACTTAAATTATAAATACTTCTAGCCATGCTAATTGATCTAGAGACAAAATTCATAAATCTTAAAGCCCCACGAACAGAGGAATTCTTTTGAATGGTAGATAGGCACAGCAATGGCATGTTGGGTTGCCGTCTCTAGTCAAGGAATTTTCTTTCTATAAACGGACACGTGAATGGATATGTTTCTAAATTTATAAGATATGTCTAATCTATATCGTTTAAAACGTGCATTATTATTATTTATCTCCAATAAAAAATAATAATAATATTTTGACCAAATAATTATCCTAAACCAATCCTAATGCATCTAACGTGCCTGCTACATAGGGAGATATTTTAATAATTAGAATATCTACTATATTCAGAATAACCATATAGGATATAAAGAATTTCAAAATATCCTAATATAACAATATAATAAAATATATATAATAAATAATATATAAAATATTTTTATAAAATATCTAACCCAATTCTTGTTCATGTAAATTAGATTTTCTCAAGACCATTGACAAATGTACTATCTCCAAACAAATGTCTATCAAAAAAATCTTTCCTTGACTTTTCAAAGCTGTATTTAAATCATGCCGTAAATTCTTGAAATGTTTTGGAGTGATGATTAAGAGGCTTAAGGCTCTCGTTATACATCTAGTTCTTATCCACACGATGCATGCTTTTTAGCTTTCCGATCTTTCTTTGGTATATGCCCGTAGTTATTTTCTGATATTGCAGGCTTTTATGCATTATATTTTAGATATAATTTATGCTTCAAAAAAAAAAAACACACACACACACACACACACACATACACACACTCGCACGCACGACCCAGCTCCTATAGAGTTACATCACTTTATGGTTTTAGGGGTTTGTTAAGTTGGTTAACAAATTCCTGGGCACGTTGTAACTGGGTGCACATCGATCATGTCACGACGAATTGTTGGGTTGTTCATTGTTAGGTTTTTTATTTTTTTTAATATAGGTAATGGATTGCTAGAATTGTCGAATTAAATTGGTAAATAGTTTGGAACTCACTACAAAAAAACCGGTAATTAGCGACGGAATCATTTCCGTCGGTAATTTCCGGCGGAAATTCCTTCGGAAAATTTACCGGCGGAATTACCGACGGAAATTCCGTAGGTAATTTTAATTAATTATATTATTTTATTTATAAATTATTATTTTAATTTAAATTAAATATTAAAATATTATTACCGACGGAAATTTCCGGCGGAATTTCCGTCGGTAATTTAATTAATTATTTTATTTTTTAATAAATTATTATTTTAAATTATAAATAATATAATAATGTATTATTACCAACGGAAAATTTTCCGTCGGTAATTTTATTTATTATATTATTTTATAAATAAATTATTATTTTAATTTATTAAAAATATATTAAAATATTATTTTTATTTATTTTAAAAATATTTTATAAATAAATAATATTTAATAAATATTAATAAAAATTACCATTTAGACGTATATAAATATAAATTTTTAATAAATTTAATTGTAATTTTTTATAAAAAATATGTTATTTTTAATAAATATTAGTAATAAAAATGAAAAATAATTATAATTGAATAATATATATAATAAAATAATTATTAAAATAATTTAATGATAATAATTATAATTATTATTATAATTTAAATAAAAAATGAAAATACTAAATATAATAGTTTGCAAATAATATCACAAGGTCCTCATAGCTCAACTAGTTAAGGCATCAGCATGTGCGTAAGAGGTTGCGGGTTCGATTCTCAGCTCTGTCACAATTGGGAGACAATTTGTGGAGACGACACGTGGCGGCGACAAGTGGCGGCAAAAATGTGGCATATAATTTAAAAAAAATAAAAAATTACCGAAGGAATTCCGTCGGTAAAAATAATATTTTAATATATTATTTTTAAATTAAAATAATAATTTATTTATAAAATAATATAAATTAGTGACGGAAATTCTGTCGGAAATATTACCGACTGAATTCCGTCGGAAAAAAAAATCCGTCAGTAAATCAATTTGCGACAGTGGAATTTTCGACGGAAAAAATTCCGTCGGAAAATTTTTTCCGATGGAATTCCGTCGGAAAAATCGATTTTCCGACGGAATTCCGTCGCTAATTCCTAGTTTTTTTGTAGTGACTAGTGAAACTCTACAGAAATTTTTTGAAAGTGATGAGTTAGAATTACTTTACAAATTACAAGTAAGGTTAAGAATTGTGTTTGGAATTAATTAAGTAGAAACCTGGGGTATGCTTGTTTAGTTCATTTTCTGGATTGCTGGATTAAGTTGTTGAAATAGTCATGAATTGGATTGTTGAAACTTTTGAATGCCATAAATTTAAAAGGGAATGCTGCCGATATTTTTTAAAGTGAGTACGGATACATTGTTTTTGACCCATACATTTAGGTCCTTGATATGACAATTGAGCTAAACTTGATTGTTGTTAAAAATGATTTAAATAATAATGGATCATAATTAGATGAATGCACTGAGAACTAATGAAAAATATGAGAACTTATTAAATTTATGCTAAAAAAATGTACCTAATAAAAACAGGTTATAATTTTTTATACAGAATTTTTTGTAAAAAAGAGAGCATGCTTCCTTTACCATTCTCCAGTTAGCAAATATTTAAACCACAAAAATTGTATTCTTCTTTGTTTGAAGTAAATATTTAAACCATAAAAATTGTATTTTTCTTTGTTTAAAGTAATCAGATTGGAAGTAATACACAGTGGTAACTTTGATTGTAACATTTAATCACATGTTGAATTATAAAACAAGCAAAAAAACAGAACAAAATATTGATGGTCCAAAGTCTGCTAAATGACCATTAATAATTAATTATTATATAAAGCCACACCCCTTTTTATTGACCAGAATCACGAATGTAATTGTACGTTTGCTTTTGGGACAAGGTCATAGGAAAGTCCAAGGACTACTGAACCTCGTCATCACAGACGTCACATGAGGCTGTAGTTTGCGTCATCCTATTCGTCAACCAAAATCCTCCCTCCTCCCGTATAAATAACCACCATCACCACCTTTATTCACTCCATTCTTCTACTACTCTCTGTCTCTCTCTCTCTCTCACACACACACACACACATATTTTGTCCGTAATTAAGTGTTAAAATGGCTGGAACACAAGCTGAGTTTGAGCATCCAAGGAGAGCCTTTGGATGGGCTGCTAGGGATTCTTCTGGCATTCTCTCCCCTTTCAACTTCTCTCGAAGGCATGCATATATATTAAAATTAAAATACACGCTCTTATTTCTTCACCATTATATTCAATATCTGCATGTTTACTATTTCTTTTTCATTTCATTGTTAACATGCACTATATTTCGTTTCTTCAGGGAGACTGGAGACAAAGATGTGGCATTCAAAGTTCTTTACTGTGGAATATGTCACTCTGATCTCCATATGCTCAAGAACGAATGGGGCTTCTCCCTCTATCCCCTTGTTCCTGGGTACATATCTTAACTCATATTATAACGAGTCTTTAATTTAAGACTGATATATTGATTATATCTATCCCATATGATACTTCTGAAAAATTTGTGAATATCATTGGACAATGTATTAATTTATAAGTCAAATACATTTGTTTGTAGAAAAAGGATAAATATACAAGATAGACTAAGAATCCGTTTGTAGAAAAATGATAAATATACAAGATAGACTAAGAATCATTATATTTAAAAATCAAAATTAACCTCAACTACATCATATATTTAAAACCATATGGTAATATATTCCAATAAAGCAATGTGAAGGTTGAGACTGTAACCTCCTTAACTTCTTTTTAACGAGTGTGTGTGTGTGTATAGGCACGAGATTGCTGGGGTGGTGATCGAAGTGGGAAGCAAGGTAGAAAAGTTCAAAGTTGGAGACAAGGTTGGTGTGGGATGCTTGGTAGGGTCGTGCCGATCATGTGAAAGTTGTTCCGATGATCTTGAGAATTATTGCTCAAAGCAGATTCTGACATATAGTAACAAGTACGTGGATGGCACTGTCACATATGGAGGCTACTCTGACTTTATGGTTGCAGACGAACACTTTGTGGTTCGCATCCCAGACGCCTTGCCTCTTGATGCTGCAGCTCCTCTGCTTTGTGCTGGCATCACAGTGTATAGTCCTTTGAGATATTTTGGTCTGGACAAGGCAGGCCTTCATGTGGGTGTGGTTGGTCTTGGTGGTCTTGGACATATGGCTGTCAAGTTTGCCAAAGCCTTTGGTGCTAAGGTCACTGTCATTAGTACTTCTCCCAACAAGAAGAAGGAGGCCCTTGAACATCTTGGAGCTGATTCCTTCATTGTCAGCCGCGAGCAAGATCAGATGCAGGTGTGATATTTTATATACATATATATATATATGCTATGTGTGATAAATATAGAAGCTATTTAACTAATTTGATTAAACTACGGGTTTTAGTTATATTAGTTAGTATGTTATGTATTTTCTAAATCACTCTAATCATCTTCTCTTATTCCCTCCACCATCTCTTATTTGATTATTGATGGAAAAGTACTGATAGGATAATGATAAGTTGGGAAGGAGTGACAAAAATTATAATTAGGTCTTATATTTATTAGGACCAAGACTAACTGCTCAAATAGGTTCTATATAATTTAGAACCGGAGGGATTATATATACTCAATCTTCTCTACAATATAAGATTTAGTAGTTGACTTTTTGTGGAAAGAATAAGAAAATTAAATAAATCGATCACTTGTGAGCTGATTGAGTTGCATAAATTTTTTTCTCCAAACTAATTTGTTTGATCTATAAACTGACTTACTCCCTCGATCTTTTCCTAATTATAAGACATATTTACCCAATTTGATTAGAATAATTATGTTAGTTGAATTAGTTAATGTGATTATTTTTTTCTTTCTAAAACACTCTAATCATTTTCCTTAATTGTCATCCCCTCTCTTATTGATTATTTTTTAGGGAGTACAAATGGGATTAATTTAGGATAACATTGACAAAAATCAGAAATAAATATTCTATTAAGGACTGGATAGAGGACGTGTAATCTAACGATAAACACATATCTTATGATTAAATAAATCATTTAACTTCATCAATCTTTCAAAAAAATGTTAACTAGTTCTTATATTAAGCAAATAGTATATTGTTAAAAGGAATATGTATAAATATATCTTTGTGTATCACACCCCATTCATATAACCAACGTCACGTCCTCGTGTTTGTATATATCTATGTGCGTAGGCTGCGATGGGGAGCTTTGATGGCATTATAGACACAGTTTCTACAGTGCATGCTCTCTTGCCTCTGATTGGTCTGTTGAAGCCTAGTGGGAGACTTGTGTTGGTTGGTGCCCCTGAGAAACCTCTGGAACTGCCAGTATTTCCTTTGCTTTTAGGTGAGTATATATGAAATTGAAAACTCATTAAATTAACTAAAGAATATTATTAACTCAAATGTGAAATTGAGTTGTGAATAATTAAGCTTATGAGTCATCTAACATGATATAAATGTGTATTGGCAGGAAGGAAGATAGTAGCAGGAAGTGGGATTGGAGGGATGAAAGAGACACAAGAAATGGTTGATTTTGCGGCAAAGCATGATGTGAGGCCAGACATAGAAGTGATTCCAATGGATTATGTCAATACTGCAATGGAGCGTCTTCTTAAAGCTGATGTCAAGTATCGTTTTGTGATTGACATTGCCAACACAATGAAGCCAACCTCTTAGATTTAATTCGCTGATAGAGATACTTTATTATTTTAAAAGAATAATAATTAATTTGTGCCTTTGTATTAGTATATTCAGTTGGCATGTAATACTGTATTTGTATGTCTTGGTTTTTTTGAACAAACGCATGAAGGTTTTGTTATCCAATTATATAAAATAGAATAACTGTTCAATGAGCCTAAACTTATTTAATTTATGCTCCTTCTGGTTCTACATATAAGACATAATTATCTAATTTGATAAAATTAAGGTTGTTAGTTTAGTTAGTTAAAATCACATTATATTACCAAAACCACCATATCATCTCCCTTTATTCTCAGCCTCCCTCTCTTATTTGTTTATTATTGAAGAGAATCAATATGGATAATTTGGAAAAATTGAAGAAAAATTAGAAAGAGGTATTATATTTAAGACCAAACTCATCTCCTCAGATATGTCATATATTTAGGACCGGAGGGAGTATATAATTTGATTTGACGCCATGTCAAAATCTGCGAACATATCATTAGTTGGATATTTAAATTAAACGATTTTTATTAAATTAATAACTTATTCCGTTCTTAAATATAAGACTCGGTTGGCTTTTTCTTTGAAAAGATTAAGGAAGTGAAATGAGTCATTTAATCACAAGATATTTTGTGTATTATTAAATATAATTATACGTTAGCTTATAAGTAAAATAAACTAGTTTAGAGAAAAAATTCAGGTAATTAATTTATAAATAACTTTTAGGTTTTTAGGGTTTTCCAAATAAAGCTACTATATCCTATATTCAAAAACAGAGGGAGTACTAGAAATTAAAATCTCATGCTCAATCTCGCAATTAATCATATTCATCTATCATTGTCTGCGCATACATCTGCTCTACCAAGTACTAACCAATGACTTCATCTTTGAGTTATTGGATAAAGGAAAGTATATTTCATACATGCGTGTTTTGGGTGTATATACGTATATGCACCTAATCGAGTATGTACAACAACGAATCAATATCATCAATGTGTGTGTTATAAAACTATATAATGTTATAGGTGGAGATGGGGAAGATATACTTATAAATCCTTTTACAATTAAGAGAGGATAAAAATTCCAAAGACAAGATAAACTATCCTGACATCCTCTGTATATTATGATTCTCTTATAATGTTGATGTAAACTCTGATGATTTCCATCGTCCTTATGGTCTTTTAATTAATTTCTCAATTGAAGTTCAATATGCAAGTGTATCAATCCTTGGAAGGCCATGTGTGTGGTGGGTTTTCACAATGCGCAACTTCTAGTGGTTCATTTTGCACCTGTATAAGTATTGTAAATTTAAAGAAGTGCAGTGATTACATGCCCTAACCACCTTAACCCCTAAATAAAGAATTATTTGGGGTTATCATTTGTCTTAAATATAGGACATTTTCTCATTTTTTTCTCATATATTTATCATTTTTTAAAATTGAGTTATTTGAGTTATAAACTGATACATAATCTAATCACATAAAAAATTTACTTGACAAGATATTTCTAAACTTACACTACAAAAAAACCAGGAATTAGTGACGGAATTCCGTCGCAAATGATTTACCGACGGATTTTTTTTTCCGTCAGAAATTTCCGACGGAATTTCCGTCGCTAATTTATATTATTTTATAAATAAATTATTATTTTAATTTAAAAATAATATATTAAAATATTATTTTTACCGACGGAATTCCGTCGGTAATTTTTATTTTTTTTTTAAATTATATGTCACATTTTTGCCGCCATGTGTCGCCTCCTCGCGCCACCACGTGTCGCCTTCACAAATTGTCTCCCAATTATGACAGAGCTGAGAATCGAACCCGCAACCTCTTACGCGCATGCTGATGCCTTAATCAGTTGAGCTATGAGGACCTTGTGATATTATTTGCAAACTATTATATTTATAATATTACATTATATTTAGTATTTTCATTTTTTATTTAAATTATAATAATAATTATAATTATTATCATTAAATTATTTTAATAATTATTTTATTATATATATTATTCAATTATAATTATTTTTTATTTTTATTACTAATATTTATTAAAAATAACATATTTTTTAATAAAAAATTACAATTAAATTTATTAAAAAATTATATTTATATACGTCTAAATGGTAATTTTTATTAATATTTATTAAATATTATTTATTTATAAAATATTTTTAAAATAAATAAAAATAATATTTTAATATATTTTTAATAAATTAAAATAATAATTTATTTATAAAATAATATAATAAATAAAATTACAGACGGAATATTTTCCGTCGGTAATTACAGACGGAAAATCCGTCAGTAAATGATACATTATTATATTATTTATAATTTAAAATAATAATTTATTAAAAAATAAAATAATTAATTAAATTACCGACGGAAATTCCGCGGTAATAATATTTTAATATTTAATTTAAATTAAAATAATAATTTATAAATAAAATAATATAATTAATTAAAATTACCGACGGAAATTCCGTCGGTAAATTTACCGACAGAATTTCCGTCGGTAATCCGTCGGAAATTACCGACGGAAAAATTTCAGTCTATAATTCTGCCAGTAAATTTTCCGACGGAATTTCCGCCGGAAATTACCGACAGAAATGGTTCCGTCGCTAATTACTGGTTTTTTTGTAGTGTTAGTCATTTAGTCTGATCACTTAGTCCAGAACTTGGTTCAATCATACCATCCATTTTGATTTGGTTTAGTCAGGTTTCATTATATGGCTTATTTGTATTGAATCGGATTAGACCATTGGATTTTTGCACCCCTATAATGAGAAGGACTTAAATCAAAGTAATGGTAACCCCATGGACACGAAATTTACATAGTATGTATGCTTTTTGTATATAAAATGCTACTCCCCCGGTTCTAATTATAAGACCACTTTAACTTTTTTGACTTTTTTTTCAGTAAAAAAAAGTAGTTTTAGTCCTAAAAAAAATATTTTTTCCTCAAAACTAATTTATTCTACTTATAAATTAACCTATAATCTAATTTCATGTGACATATGTTATAATTTAGTGGTCTAAATTGCTTCCTTAACTTCCACAAAAAAAAGTCAAAGTGGTCTTATATTTAGGATTGGAGGGAGTATCATGTAATTTTCTCCATCAAAATTTTTGGATTTATCTACTTGTATCCGGCACTACTAGCAATTGACTGGTCCGGTTCGCAGGAAGTAAGCCCACAATGGGAACCTTGCTACCTCTAAGTAATTATCGCAGCTACATATTTAGGATTCGAACTCAAGACCACTAGTTAAAATAGAACAACTCACGTCCTATTAATAGAAGATTTCTCCACTATTTTCCTTTTCACGGCAAAGTATTCCTAAAGCACTTACAAATGTGTTTCTCACTCAATTAGAATAATTAAAGAAAAAAATATTTTTATTGAAAACATTAATAATAACAAAGCAAATCACTCAATTAACTTATACAGGAGGATATAATTATATTCTAAATTCCTAGTCCTCAAAGTTCTACTTTATTTTGGTATGAAACTTAAAATAATTAGTGATACGGTGAGAAGGCAAAATCATTTTGGATTTTGGAGAACTACTTCTCATTTTTAATATAAGAGAAAATTGAAAATTGAATTTCGTCTTATAAAATCTCAATCTATTTATTTTATATTTATTATTATACTCTATAATAATTAATCAAGCTCATTAATGAATGTTTAGAAGTGCTTATCACAAAGTCATCTAACATAAAATTCCTCTCACATATTTACCCATTAACTCATTAGAAATGTGGTTTTAATCCTAAACTCTGAACTCCTCCCACATACCACCCCGTCCACAGTATAAGAAGCAGGTAACAAAACAATTTTTTGGGCCAACTTTATACATTCTCCGGTCCAAAAGATAAGAGGTAATATGTCAAATTTTTTTGTCCGAAATATAATAGGTAACATGGAAAAGTCACAGTAATAAATACTTATTTTTTATTTATGCCTTTGTATATTAAATGATGAAAGGAGGGGAGGGAAATTGTGTATAATAAATGAGTGATGGTAAAAATGGAAAACTTTATTAAATCCACCCATAATAAATGATTCCACCATTTTTTAATTAAAATGTGTAAAAAGGGTGACTACCTCTTATAATAGGGACCAAAGAGAGTAATAGATAACATGTAAAAGTCATGACAATAAATGTTTGATTTCCATTTTTATCCTTACAAATTAAATGTAACGAGGTGAAAGTGCTAGTATAATAAATGACACAAGGATACAATTAGAAAATCACATTAATTTTATCGATAATAAATGACTCCACCATATTTCCTTCATTTATGTAATATAGTTAACTAGTACTTATAATGTGAATAGAAAGGAGTAGTAATAAATCAAATCAAACTTAAAAAGGTGCTTTCAACTACTCTAGTCATGATTTTGAGAAACCCCCTAAATTGATATACATAATGAGATATTTTAAGAAAATCTTGTTATATTTGCTGAAATTAATTATTTAGACAATGGGTGGCATTCTTCTCGTTAAAATTATGAATTAACCATCAAACTTTTGGATCAATTGGCTGTGGATTGTTGCGGCAGTCTCAACTCTAAGTATAATCCCTAGGTATGCAGGCGCAATAATTAGTTCGACTTAGCGAGGTTTACATATTGTGGGCCAACATTCCCACTAAATAAATAAATAAATAAATAAAATTCTGATTCAACCTTGATATATAAAAGCGATGCCGAACCCCAGATTCATCGACAATTTGTCTATACTCTCTGTTTATCCATCGTCTACCGTCGGAATCTTTCATCCTTGGTCAGTTCTTCGATTCCTCACTTTTTCCTTATAACCTATTTCGTCGTTTACCTCCTTCCTTCTGGCTGAATATACCACGGTGGCTGAATTTCTCCCAATCCACCGTCGTCTTCAGGTGACTTCTGCTTTGTTTCCTTTTTTGTTTTTGCTTATTTGCTGCGGCGGACTCGACAGTATTAATGTTATTCTGAAAATTTAGAGTTGTTGCTCTTATCTTGTTGTTTTTGCTCATGTTAATGGATATTTGTATCTTCTCTTTTTAACTTTGAACCTAGAAAGATTGTGTCCACAAGTGTTGTTAGTTGGCCAGTTTCCCTGTGTTATCTCCAGGCTGAGTTTTGTGCAGTTGATAGTTTCTTATGTGTATTCTGGTAATCCCTACATATATACATGTACCTGATTTTCTGTCCGGTTTCTAGCCTATTATCATTTATTGTCTCAGCAGTCTATTTTTTATTTTTGGGTTTTATGGGACTTTGAGTGCAAAGTGGTTAGGTATTGCCAGTTGAGATTGTTGTGTTTCGGGACATGGCTTTAATTTGTTTTCTTGTTAACTTGCCGATGATTAGATATCGGCTACTGATTTTCATTTTGTGTTCATTTGCTGTGTTTTATAACTTATTGGTCTGATTATGGATTTTGATGAAGGCTTTGGTAGTGTGAATGGATATTGCCCTAATTTGTAATCATGGATGATTACAATCCATTAAACTGTAAATCCCCGATTTGGTTTTCTTAATATTTCTATTTCAAGGGTTTATCTAGTTCTTTTGTAGTTTTCTCATCAATCTAATTGGGTTTCACTGTCTGCAGCCGCGAGCATTCCTCTCTTACTGGTAAAAAAAACCCTTCCCTCTCATTTGTTGCCGTAATTTGTGAGCTCTATATTGGCCAGCAAAATGGTGTCTGGCTTAATAAATGCTAATCCTATTATCTATGAAAAGAAAGAGCGACGGGTTCGCAGTACGCCCACCTTCACTGATGATGATGCTGCAGAACCAATTGACCAACAAGAAATTTTTGATATCCTTTTCAACCATCAATTTATATAATATGTTTTGTGTGCTTCTGTTTATATGTTATTTAAATTTGTATTTGTAGCATTAGAATTTAAACTTCTCATCAAGTCAATCAATTTTCAGATTAGTTTGCTTAACATTCTTAAATCATATAAGAGATATTAAAGACCCAGAACATCCATACTCCTTGGAGGAGCTTAAAGTAATAACTGAAGATGCCATTGAAGTTGACGATCAGCATAGTTATGTCAGGTAGTGAACAATTTTTTCATTTCCTCCTCACTGTTTTGGGTTTTTTGGGGGGAGGGGGTTTTTTTAATTGTGTATGTCAAAACGTCCTTATATTAGGTTCTGATACTTTGCATCAGGGTTACATTTACGCCTACAGTTGAACACTGTAGCATGGCAACTATCATAGGTCTATGCGTTCGGGTAAAACTCATGAGGAGCCTTCCTTCACGCTACAAGGTACCAGCATCTATTTGCAGTTTGGTATTTTAGTTAGCAAACAAATATATTGATGAAATTTTTCTGTAAAATTGGGTTTTGACTCATGACATATAGATCATGCACTGAACTTCTTGGTATATTGGAAGCAATACAGATTGACCTGTGGGTCCATGCAATGACATTCTATTTGATTCATCTTCGCTGCGGTGCTTGCTTTACTGTTATATTTTTCTTGAGTATTTGAGGTTGTTGCTTGTATAACAAAGGATATATAATGGTGAAAAGCCAATGTCCTATTCTGTTGTGTGATATCCTACCTAGTGTGCTTACTTCTAACTATAATCCATGCACCATGCTAATTTCTATTATGAACTACAACGTGATTACACTGTTGACCAATATTATAATGCACAAATTAGATCAAATTTCAATTATAATCCATTTTTTTGTACCCTTAAAAGTATAATGTATAGCATTCATGGAATTTAGATCAAATTCTAGTGATTTTTAGAAATTTATGCTACTAAAGGTTTTCTCAACTATATCTGTTTCTTATTATCTTTATTTAAATCATTGTTAGGTGGATATAAGAGTAGCACCTGGTTCTCATGCGACTGAGGCTGCAGGTTCTCTCTCTCTCTCTCTCTCTCTCACTCACACACACACACACATTCATACTCATAGAGTACTTTTGTTTTTTGGGTACCAATACTTCTAAAACCGTTTTTTGGGTACCAATACGTCTAAAACCGATCTAGATAAATCATATCACTGATTTGATTGTTGATTTTGTGTGTCTTTAGTGAAGTGATGTATATTAGTGATTGTGTTTTACAGAAGATTTTAAAATGTCACTTTTCCCGGGAATCAAATATATTTCTCCAACTACTATATTTATATTTAAATTCAATACCTCAGTTAATTGATGGTTACAAATCTCGAAGCTTTGAAAGAGCAACTTCTTGTTTCACAATTTCATGATTAGAGTTCAAGTCATCGAATAAATGCTGTAATTTGACACTAATATCTGTGCTGTGTCCTTGATGGAGCCTTGAATATTTTCTTATAAATCTTTGATTATGACTGGCGTTTTTTGGGTTTAATTCGATTTATTTGGCATATGTATATGCAGTTAATAAGCAATTAAATGATAAAGAGAGGGTGGCTGCCGCGCTGGAAAATCCAAACCTGCTGGATATGGTTGATGAATGTTTAGCGCCATCTTTTGAATGAAGGAGCTTTTTATCCCCCGATGCAATAATTCTCTTATTGTGTGGACCTGATGAGTTTCACAGTTGGTAGATATTGTGTTCATTGTAATGATTGCAGCCTCATGGGTCATGCAATTTTTGCCTACTATACGTGTTTGAGTTACGAGTAGGAATAGGATGCTGAAAAAAGTCAATGTCATAGATATGCTACTTTCATATGATTTTCTGAGTTCCAGAAGAGGAGAAATATGTTTTTATGTTCTCATGTTTCTTTTCTTGGTTTTGTTGAAACATTTTCTTGATACTGTAAATTGAATCATGGGGAAAAAAATAAAGCCAGCTGTATTTATCTGGTAGGAAGTAGGAACTTTATATTAGGTTGTAGCTCTGCCTATTGCACTTTTTTCAATTTTATCTTGTTGGAGCTTGAAACCTCATACAATGGTGGCCATTGGGGCAACTTGCAGTTGACTTTTGTGTGTTGCCCATAACTTGCAAACAAGCTGCATCTTTGAAGGTGGGTAGGTTATGACCGGTGAAAATGGCCTTGTGTCAAGTATTTTGGATGAAAGACTTAGCAGTGATGTTTTAACAAAGAAGTGCTATGCATTGAAGGCCATCGCTAGCCTGGGTTGGAGTTTCACAGGGACCAAGTTTTCCATTTTGAGCTTTATTTTTTCTTTATTTTTGTTTGAGTTTGGGTGTTTCTGAAATAAAAGAGAATGAAAGAAGCAAGGTATAGGGAAATAACCAACAAATCAAGCTTTTTTGATCCTAATAAAATCTTAGAACTTGGTAGGGACGTATCTTCCAGAGAAGATATGTATTAGAAAAGAATGTTTACACGTTCGGTTCGATGGGATAATGCATTGACGCAATCAGGTAATTATTGAAGCCGGAAGCTTCTTCGTCTTTTTGTGAAAATCTCTAAGCATTGAAGTATAGCATCCAAACCGGTTAATGACGCCTCCCCAACACAGATTACGAAATTTTAAGGTCCCTCACAATTGCTTCAAATACATGCGCTAGCCTCTTAAAGCAATATATATATAACCCATCGTTCATAGGCTCAGTGATTAGGATTTCAATTCCTTACTACCCGCGGATGCATCTTAACGCATGATGCCTAAGTTCATGTTTAAGGATATAAAGTGTTGCCATACTCAACATTGGTATCACCTCAGAGGTGCCACTCATGCTCCCTACCCTTATCTTGCAATAAGCCCAAACCCCTGCCTATAGGTGTAAAAGGTCACCATGAGTACCCTTGTTCATTTCAAAAGCTTCAGATTTCTTTCCATTCCACAATTTTCAACTTTGCCGCCTTCACAGAACCCGTAATCTTTATATTGTTATCGCAAGCCCTATATCTTTCAAAAGCCTCGAAAAGAAATATTCTAGTTAATTCTATTATATGCCTTCTCTAATTATGTAAATACTTGTGAAGAAAGTTTACAAATGCATTTATTTACAGTAACTTAGGGTAAAAAAACAAGGGATAAATTAGGATACATGCACCTTAATAGGCACAAGAAGCATCTCTCTTTTGTGTGCATTACAACAGATACCCCAAGATCAGGACCTTAGCGCAAAAATGAACTCGAAGTAGAATATAACAGTCAGCACCAAGGCCTTAGCTTGATCTTAACAAATAACAATGCAGCCAAATCAGGCAGGCAGTTATAGGCATCCTCTTACTACATACCCCAAAAAAATACTAAAAACTATAAAGAAAACTTGACACCTTCATCATCCGCTGAAGTTCCCTTGAAGATGACAAGCTTCCCCTTCTGTTCCAACAGTTTCAAAGCACGATTCAAGATGGTGCGATCTATCCCATGTAGCTCTGCACCATACCAGAAAGTTTCATATAGTCAATTATAGTCAAGACAAACTTTTTTGTGAACACAATTTCAACAGCAACATGCAGACACGGTGGAAAAATTACTTGATAAGTATATTAACCATATTAGTTGAACTAAACAAGGTTCATACAGGTCTGAAAATTACCTGTTCCTTGAGATTCAGTCCCTGAGCGCAATTCCTCTATTGTCACAACACCGTCTTCCAATCCATTATCTCTTGCCTAGTCAATATGGGGGCACATTCAGTTAAATGCATTGGAAAAACAGCTCAAACACCGGGATTATGAAAATGCCAATTGTATCTTACAAATTGTACAACAATGTCCGCCCAATCTTGAATCCGGTGCCAGAGAATAAGGCACTTTTTACGTCCTTTATCCATCCATTCAGCTCGTCCTGGCAAATCAGACATGAAGTTTATGCATTTTTTCTCAACCAAACTCAAGAATGTAAACTCAATTGTGTGACCACAAACCTTCTGAAACTATTGCAGAGAGGAAGGCTTCTCTGGCTTCATGACTGAGAGACCCTGCACTCTAAACAAATCAAAAGACAATCCACGTGGAAAAAAGATGGAAATAAGCAACATAGGCAACCAATGGAGCCTTTTAATGACCTATCAAATTCAATTCAATAATAATATAAAATCAATAAGCAGGCAAGAATGGCAATCTTACTTTCAATTGCAGGATTTGAAAATAGAGGGAATTCTTCTTCAACAGCAATTACAAATATCTTCTGTGTTTTGCAGTAATCTAGAATAAGATCTTTCCATAACTGTATTTGCTTCTCCCTTGTGTCTCTCACTGGCTGCAAACTGAAAGAAAGAACAACCACGCCCAGGGGCACAAGCTTAATCAACCCAAAGCTTCATTTTCCCCCTTTTGATTCCTCAAAAGCATCCCACATTCTTTTAGAGTGGGACTAATCTCATTCAGGACCACATGGGATTGAAGTTTTATAAATTAAAGAATCCATCGTGAAACAACATTCATATGAAACGTGAAAAAGTATAAATACAGTTTATTGGATTATGATATGATTTTACGCCAAGGCTCTTGATACTATCATTGAAAATATTTCAGCTCATGGAACCCAAACTATTTGGTATAAAATCTCTAAAATTTAGCACAGATATTCTCCTTGCAACTTCCCTAAGAGTAAATCACCTGTCTTATTTTTATATCATATGCATAATCGCTGTAGTAAGGAATTTTTAAAATTCTAATATCAAAAGATACAAAGGCATAAACATTCAATTTTCGAGCAAGAATACCCAAAAGTTGGCTTTTACAGACCACCTCATTGAATGTACAAACTACTACAAAGTCTCTATGATAACAATGCTGTTAGGGATGAGCTAAAATCTTATGATTTCAAACATAAGACTCTAAAATAGTAAAACTCATTCGAGAAACTAGATCACTTCCTGCTTGTCCTCATATAGATATCTTGAAAGCGACAAGTCCAATCAGTCTTGAAATGTTTATTAAGGTTCATATTTTTACCAATTTCCAGTACTGTCTAAAAGGTACAAAGCCATCTTCTTTGGAGTTAGAAGAAAATTCTCAGAGCAGTTTCTACAGACCAGTATAATAGCTAAGGCAGTACTGATAAAATATTTGTGGAAACACATACGTATGTCAAGTGTCAACTCACAGAAGGTATACACATGTCTTGTAAGTAAATGTGTAAACTAGAAGACAACTACCAACATTGGGGATCAAATCATCATTAATTATGTCAATTTTGTCAGCTTCTTAAAAATTACAGTATACCATAAAGGAAAGAGATTTACGTGAAGTATGGTGGATAATTGAAGAAGTGGGGTAGCTTGAACTCGCCCAGTTTCTGCATCTCTCAAGTGCTTCCTTCGCAACAATGGGGAAATAATGATTTACGCAGCAGGCCTTCTTGATGCTTAAATATCCTCAACTTGTGCTTAAAACCTCCAACTAGTAGGGAAAATCTCTGGCACATAAATACAATCACATGTCTTACATATTTCGTAATAAACGATAAAAAGAGAAGTAAATTAATAAGCAAAAGCAGTACTATTACAGTGTTATAAATTATAACTAATTTAACTCAAAAGTGGACACCGGAAATGAATAAACAGAGGCTAACTGTATCCGATTCAACAACTAATAACTAGGGAGGAAAAGCGAGAAAGAGATGGTGAAATTCAAGCAAATAATCGCCTTTGACTGCTAGGTTATGAGAATATAACAGTTAGAAGCCGAGAAATCGAAATAGAGGACACTACCTTCAATCGCCGATCAGCGCTTTAAGCAGAACAGGGATCGTCTCTCTCACAAGTCACAATTGGAGATCCTGCACACGTCGGTGAAGAAGGGTTTAAAAGCGTCCGATTTGTCTCCTGAGTCGCAATATTGGCCGTCAATTTCATCACGCGATCACCTTTAAATCTGCACACCTTCATATGGGCCAATGTTTTATTGTTTCAAATAAGGTAAAAAAAAAAAAAAAAAATTGGATCTGGAGCAGAAACAGCCAAAGCATTAGTCGAAGGGTTAATGATTGAATCAAGAGTCGGCTCAGCCAAGTGCTATTAAAATGATATCATTGTATTGATAATAACAACATATAATAATATTAATCATCATTAATATCAAAACATAAACATAGATATGTATGTATAATTTATTAAATACGAATACTTTAATGTTTTTAAAGGGAAAAAATAATTACACATGAAAATAAATATTTTTCTACAATTTACATTTCAAAATACAAATACTTAATCCTGTAACAATTGAATATTAAATATATGCAAATAAAACAGCGTTTAGGATAATCTACATAACAATATTATAGTTTCCTATATGTGGTTTAGGTGAATTGAGTTTGGGTTCATCAAGGTCCGCCTCCAAATTCAAAGAGAATTCACATCCAAATCAACCTACCTTTGTTGGCTATTATCAATCCTACCTCTCTCTCTCTTTTTTAAATGTTACATATTCCTCCGTTCTTAAATATAAGACATAACTGATTTTTCTGGAAAATTCTAAAAAAAAATTAAGTTATTTATAAATTGATTTATCTGAATTTTTTTTTTCTAAACTGGTTTATTTGAATTATAATCTAACATACAATCTAATAATACACAAATTATGTTATGATTAAGTGGTTCATTTAGCTTCATTAGTCTTTCAAAAAAAAAGTTTCTCCCTTTGATCCTAATTATAAAACCTAATTTCCTAATTTGATAAAATTAAGGATGTTAGTTAAAATCACATAATATTACCAAAACATCCTAACTATCTACATTTATTCTCACACTCCATCTCTTATTTATTTATTACTCCCTCAAGATCTAAATATAAGGCCTATTTGCGGAGTTGGGTTTGGTCCTAAATGTAACACCTATTTCTAATTGTTCACAATTTTTCCCAAATTACCCCCACCAATGCTCCTTAATAATAAATAATCAAGAAAAGGGGATGGGGACAAAGGTAAATGGTTATGATGCATCAGTAATATAATATGATTTTAATTAACTTTACTAACATCCTTAATTTAATCAAATTAGGTAAATATATCTTATATTTAGAACTGAAGGGAGTATTAAAGAGCATCAACAGGGACAATTTGAAAAAATGTTGAGAAAAAAATAGAAAGATGTCTTATATTTAGAACCAAATTTATTTTCTCGAATAGATTTTATATTTAAGATAGAAGGGGTATCTAGTTCTTATATTTATACTATACTGTATTTAGTATCGGGCAAAAAAAATACTGTATTTAGTCATGGATGGATGGATGGAGCTTTCGTCGCAATACAATTATTTCACTCTGTGCGTATGTACGCACGTACCTAACTAAACTAACTAAATAAGAAAGCAATGCCGAATCAGAGAAGGACCAGCCGCGTGTAACGCGAGACATTCACATCTTGTTAAATAAATGCAATTACTGTACTCCCATTCTCTTCTTCGTATTCATCAAAATCATAAGATCTTGCTCCTATAACTATTTCTTCTTGACACAGTTGAATAATTTCTTCACTTGCCTCACCAATCCCTTCAAATCCCCTTTTTTTTGGCCGAAATTCTAACCCGGAAGTCTAAAGGTGCCATGCTTACTTCACTAATCATTTTCATTTCACTCTTTTTTACGTAGCGATTGATTGATGAATCATCTCAAGTAATTTCAGAATATAAGAGTATTTTATTATTCAGCTCTTGTTTCATTTTTCAGCTGAATCATTCTTTTGTTCCCGGCAAATCTCAACCTTCATTTTCATTGCGATGAGTGGTGAAGCAAAAATGGCCGTGTAAGTTGATTCTCATCCTTAAAAAGAATTTGCATCTCTAATGCAATTACTGCAAGAAAGATTTGATTTTTCCTATGTGAAAAGGGAATTTTCGAATGAATAGGTAGAAATTGTACGAATAGCGCTCTATCAAACAAAATAAATTAATAATCGCCATTCTATTATAAGGATCATAAACACAAATCCGTACTCTGATTTTTCCTTTTTGACTATTCTTTGCTCTGCTCAGGGTAGCTTCTGCCCCAGGGAAGGTATTGATAACAGGGGGTTACCTTATATTGGAGAGGCCAAATGCAGGGCTTGTACTCAGTACAAATGCTCGGTTCTATGCAATTGTGAAACCATTGTATGAAGAAGCAAAATCAGATAGCTGCACTGGGGTGGGTTTTTATTGTATACTTGTCTTTTGTTGTATGATGCATTTGTATTTGATTTGCAAATCAGCTGGAAAATTAATAACTCTTTTGTATATGAAGTTGTTTGTTTGTTTTCTGAAACAAAAGGGGCTTTTCAAGTGTATCCGAGTACTTGCATTAGATCATGCATGGCTATAGTACTCTTGTTGCCAATGTAGTTTATTTGAAGCTAGCTACTATTGAATAGGTTAAATGATTGATGATCATCTACAGTACTTCATACTTAAAGTAAATTCCTTTTTGAAATATTTATTTGGTGTTTTAATGGCCTGAACTATCCCCCTCCCCTTGCTTTACAAGTGTGCCCGTTTGAGTGATTTTTATCACTTGTTACTTGCTTCATCCTCAGGCATGGGCAGATGTTAAATTGACTTCACCTCAGCTCTCGAGAGAAGGCATGTACGAACTAGACTTGGAGAATCTTACAATCCAATGTGTTTCTTCGAGGTAAGTTTTCTTTCTCTTATGTTCTATCTATCTTTCGGAGCTCTTGTTTTTTTTTTTTTTTTTTTTTTTTTTGTAATTTACTTAATTCATTTACAATTTACAGTTGTGCTATTGAATCCAACTTTCACAATCGATCGAAGAGGTCAATTTACTGTAGGATAAAAATTGTGTATGGTCGATAGGGTGAAGAAGTTCACATTCTTCAGACCTTTTCATTAGTAATAATAGATTGAGTGCAGGGTTAAATTACATATTTGACGTAAGTCTCAAATTATTTGTTTCACAATTTCAGTGAAACCAGGAATCCTTTTGTGGAATATGCAGTACAATACTCTGTAGCTGCTGCTCAGGCAACATTTGATAAGAATAAGAACTTGTTGCACTATGTACTTCTAAAAGGTTCATTGTGATTTTTGTTTCTCTTTCCTTTTATCATAGAAAAAAAAAAAGCTTCAAGCTTTCAATTTCTTAACCGGATTAGTCCTGCAGGTCTTGACATCACAATTTTGGGTTGTAATGATTTTTATTCGTACAGGAACCAGGTAGCTTACTTTTCTTTTGTCTTTCCTCATTATCTGCAAGACAAATTTGTTGCCTTTGGTTGAAGTAGTTTGCATTGATCATGTTGAAAATATATTTTGATGTCCTCTATCTTCACTGTTAGTGAGAACAATTACACTGATGAAACACTTTTTTATTAAAGAGGTTCCAGTTTGTTTTATCTTTCTCTTCCTTTCTTTTATCTTCCCCTTCTCAATACTTTCTCCCTAAACTTTTTGATGGCTTGTACTACACATGGTATTCTAAAGCTTAACCCAAGAAATTG